>LR990662.1:28922500-29666969 GCA_905147715.2 Xestia xanthographa
AATTAGCGACCAAACAGTCAGAAACCGCTTGCATGAAGTGAACCTTCATTCCCGAAGACCGCTACGGGTACCACCTATAGCAATGCACAATCGTAGGATTCGATATCAATGGGCTCTTGAACACAGAAATTGGGCAGAAGAACAATGGCGTTTCGTGTGCTTTTCTGATGAGTCTCGTTTTGGTATGAGACCGGATACAAGACGTATACGACACTGGAGAACCCCTGGACGCCAACAGCGATTAAAATCCTGCCAGGAAGTCCATCCTTATAGTGGTGGAACCATCATGGTATGGGCGGGTATTTGGATCGGCGGAAGAACTGAGTTGATTTGGATCAGAGGCAACCTCAACGCTCAAATTTATGCTGAGACGATTGTATCAGACGTCATCGTTCCTCTACAAGTGCAAATCGGTCCCTTATTTCAGTTAATGCATGATAATGCACGACCGCACACCGCAAGAGTTGTAAGACAGACTCTCGCCGCAGCTAACATCAATGTCCTGCCCTGGCCTGCTCAGTCGCCAGACTTGAACCCGATTGAGCATGCATGGGATATGCTACAGAGAAGAGCTCTGCCGAATATGGAGGGTATCCAGTCGCAAGAAGACCTTTTTTTGTTGTTGCAACGAACATGGGCGGCCATTCCACAGCGTGATTTGGATGAACTCATTTTGAGTATGCCAAACCGATGTTCTTGTGTTGTTAGTGTTCGCGGTAGAAACACGGATTATTAATTGTTTAAGTTACCCAATAAAATTTTAAAGAAAACTGTGTTTTCAGTCATTTTTTCGAACTTTAATGTTAGTGGTTCAAATGTCAAAAATCCCTTTATTAGGAAAATGGCAAATTTCTTTATTAATGCAAAGGTGACTTGGTTTATCGTTACTGTGACAAACGAAAACACTTTATTTGATGAATCCTTAAAGAAAATTTTAATTAATATCAATCAGGAGAAAAGTTATTGCAAAAATATATGTTGATCCCTAGATACTTTTGATGTGTGTATAATATGATACCCACGACTATAGGACTTGAGAATGATTATAACAAATTTAATAAATTTCTTAAGTATTTTGACATTATAATTATACTCTGACATTACTTTAATTTGAATCTATGACATTACTTACTTATTCATTTGAATTTATATCATTGTACAAGGTATTATTTTTGAATTTGTGACATTTAATTTGATTTTATGAAATTGTATAACTATAATTATGAATTTACAGTGGACTGCGCATTCAATTTACATCTGGAAATGTATAAAATGTACTGTGTTGAGCAATAAATATTTGAATTTTGATTAGTAGTTTCACATTTTACCAATTCGATCGTGATCAAAGATTCACAAGAACCTCTTCCACCCTAGCCCAGCAGCGAGTGCCTTGCATAACGGAGGCATATTCAAGCGGCTCATCTCGTGAGATGCACATTTGCAACCCCTCGCGTCACCTGTACCCTCCCCTGCACACCGCGCCCGCGCCGACGCGACCTCTTTGTGGAACCTTTTAGGATATCATCCCGTCGCGAGCAAATACGCGGCATTCTCCATGAAATATTATTCAATTTTCTAGTGAACGTGAAATATCGAATACCTGCTCTGTAGTCTATAGTCTAGTGGTGGATTAATATACCCTCTGTATCCTTTCCTTAACGTTATTTAAGTCGTAGCAAGGGACACGTCGCGACTACGTGACACGCACTTGGAGACAGGTATAGTACAAGATATTAACTACATGCTAAACAGGAAAAGTTGAGTCACGAGTGAGTTTAACAGTCTACTACAATACATAGCAGTTTTGCTTTACTCAAAAAGACACTCGATGGCCCAATATTAGAACATGCCAAAATATTATGCCATTTTTCAGTGAATCTACATTTCACGAGTTAGTTTCATGAGTCGAGTATGATTACGTTCCATTAATAGTTGGTGATCCTATAAACATTAACCAGAAACTGAGGTTGCCTGAAGTGCTACTGAAAATGTTCAGTATATTCAGTATTGTACAAGAATTACTTAATTACTTAATTCTTGTAAAATAAATAAAAACGAAACCCTAGAAACACCGCTAACAGTTAAGCAACAATTTACAGAAAACAACAAACCAGATATTTATAATAAAAATAAACAATCCAAACTTTCATCACAGTAATTTTTACCGACCACTTAATATTGTGCGTATCATGTAGTCCCACTGCGTGACGTCATGGCCAGTGTTGTGACCGGCTAGAGAGGGGACACAATCGTGCTAACTGCCGCGCGTCAATCGCGCGTCGAGTTAGCGGGCGATATGTCACGGTGCTATTACTTTGAGCGATTGAGCTCTTTATTATAATGTAACCAGGAAAAACAACAGATTTGTCATCCGATGCCACACAAAAAATGTAGTGAAAAATGATTGATTCAACAATAGAGAGTCAGTGGCAAAATATGTTGGTGTGTTCTGCCAGACGTAACAACCGACATCAATTTTAAATCAGTTCTAAACATACGCTTTGGAAGTATATGGGATCATTTTACTGGATAGTAATAGTTATAACACATTTAGAATGATGGATTTGCTTGACGTAATTAACTGAATTAATTAGAATTCAGCTGAACTAAGTTCAATATCAAGATTAATTTTATTTTCTCACTTTGGAAAATGAATGTACAGAGTTTAGTCGTCTTTAAAAATTAAGAATAATTTTTAAAGTAGAAAATTCTCGCAGTTGCGTCTTATCTTAACAACTCAATCGAATCCTAACCTCAAGCCAAGTCTGACCTCCGTCGCACAATTTGTGTAATAGCTGGTGAACAAATGAGCGTCGCGGCGCGTCGCCTCCCGCGCCGCCATTAGCCGAATTAAACGCCTCCATGTGGCCAATATACTCTCACTGTCATAACACAGGGCTGCCTACATAGAAACGAAACTAAAAGACCTGGAAAACGAGCTTTAAAAATTAAAGTGTATACTATCCCGTTAACGATATCAGGCGATGCAACTCATAACGCGACTGGCGTCAAGCGACACGTGCGTCTGTGACTGTTTGCTGCAAGTTGCATCGCGGTGACTTATAGTACGCGACTGGTAGGTCATGGCCAAGCGGTACATCAAAATTTACACTAAGATTCCCGGGCCGGGCAAAGTGTTATTGGGTTTTTTGATCATTTGTGCTCGGTTGATGGCAATAGGATCGCCCCCTATTACATGGGACTTTAACATAACTGGAAATGTAGGTGTACTATTAGGCAAACCTCTGCCTAATGCTTCGAAGATTACAAGCATGATGTTTGTTATGTAAATTCTATGCTATAACATGTTACTGTTCAAAAAGCCAGGGAAACTTAACGACATTGTTTCTAAAAGTGAAACAAAGTAAACCCTACCTAGATTAAAATTCCTTTTTCTAAGCAGTAGACAGCCCTGTTGAAGAAGTGAGCAATATACCCGTGTCATAGGTAATGTGGAGGTACATTATTGTGTCGCGAGGCGCGAGTGCGCTGGGGGCCGCCATTTATTTGTTAATCCAGCGGGACGAGCGGGACGACGGCGGCGGGACGGCGGGACGGCGAGGTCATCACTCAAAACAAACAGACAGTGCAAGAAGAAGGGGCTTTAAATGTATTGCTACTGATATCATGGAGTAAGTCGTTGAGGAATGAGAGGGAGGATCTAACAAGAGAGGTTTCTGTGTTACCTCGGTTACCCCGTGTTTTTTTAACATGGTACATCACGATAGGAAAACTAGAATTGTTTATTCCAAATTATAAGGTGATAAAATTGTACCGATTATTAAAGTATTACGGGTATGATATTTGTACGGTGGCGGGTAGATGCCTTAACTTATGAAATAAACCAGTATGTGGCTAACTCCCGCTTTTCATTGACGCTGCAAAAATGAAACCAACTATAAGGACGGCCTTTAAGATTAGAAACGCAAACCTGCTTCAAAACTGACAAAAATCCGGCCCATCCTTGAGCTTATACAATCCGACTCAAGAATTTGATGTCCCGACTAGTTCCATACGATTCAAGTTTGTCCCGTTATTCTAACAGATGGCGTGCAATTAAACAGTAAATTACTTCGTCCTTCCCCCTCCCTCACCTCGCCTCGCCGCGCTACCCCGGGCTGGCCCCGCGTCGGACGGTATTTACGCCGTCATTACGTCGCCGCGCCGGATTTACCGCCGCTAGAAAACACCGCACCGCGCCGCTTACAGGTACATACGTCATCTTGTTTCTAGCTTCAGTTTAACTGAGGGAAAATAAGTTATACGGAAACATATTAGGAGTCAGGGTTGTCCTTGGTAGTCTATTGGTTTAGAGCTACTTCCGAGCAAAAAGTCCTGGTATAGATTCCCAGGCTGGACTATTGGATTATTTCATCAGTAGCACCCCATGAGTCTATATTTGTGCTCAGTTCATGGCAATAGACTAACAGAGTCTATTGCCATGAACTGAGCACAAATATAGACACACTAGACCTCTATGAGACTAAAATAAACATAACTGGCCATAATATATATCTACCTGATTTCTACTTTCGGGGAAAACAGGTGTGACGTTATTTGTAAAATCTTAACTGTAACCGAAATTGAAACTACATAATTATTAAGATTCAAACCAATTAAATAACCACTATAATTTCTAATCACTATTAGAATTAAACAGAAGGAAGTAACCTTCTATTTACCCAATCGCCTGCCGAGACAAACAGCTACTACGTAGGTACAAGTAGTGGTGACATTAGCACAGCACGGCGCGGCAGCATCGCCCCCTCGCGGCGGTAATTGGTAACGGACACCGGCACGCGGTGTCGCGTGACTGCCATCGAAGGCTTTGTACTCAAACAAGCAGGCTTCCGAGGAAATAGACTTGATAGTAGGTACGTTGTACAGTGATGAAGTGTAAAGAAAATACTGTTAATTAGGTTGAGAGAAAAATGTCACAAATGCCGCGACTGTGGGAATTAAATTCTGCTGTTAATAGTTCCTTGAAGTAGTATTTTATAAAGGTATCTTTTAATGGTGAAGATGTATACTGACTTCTCTGGGTCGGCACTTTCTATTCGGCAATATTCGTTGAACAATAAGTTCAGCCTTCACTTGGCTCATGACAATCGGCAAATCCCACCCAGTTCACCATCGAGCAATCATTTTCAGCTTGGCACAGCAAATTTTTCGATTACGTTACTCCCAAAATCCGCCTCTCAAACTTTATTTTTTAATCTAATTTATAAAAATCTCATGTCACAGTGTTTGTTATCGAACTCCTTTTTTTGTTTATTTGGTAGTTCTGAGAATACGTCGTAAGCTATTTATTAATCTCACACATACACATCAATATTTCCACGCGAACAAAGTCACGGGCAACAGCTAGTATTTGTATACTATCACTAGTTATATAAAGAACACTCGCGCCTCTAACACGAATCGTATAATTTATCCAAATCGGTCGGATATAATTATTTAAATTGAACTTTATCAAGAAAAAAACTTTGTTGTGTGTTTTCTTTAAATAGAAATACCCTGTTTGAAATTAAAAAATAAAACTATTTTTTATCTACACTTCTACACTAATATTATAAAGAGGAAAGATTTGTATTTTTGTGTGTATGTTTGTAATTAATAAACTCAAAAAACTACTGCGCTGATTTAAAAAATTCTTTCACCATTAGAAAGCTACATTCACTTTGAGTAACATAGGCTATATTTTATCCCCGTACTACCACGGAAACGGGAATTACGCGGGAGAAACCGCGTGACGTCCGCTAGGTTTTTTTTTATAAAAACAAAAAGATTTCGAATTTTCAAAGTGATCACAAACTTTTTTTGATGTGTGTACGTGCGAAAAACATTACCCCTCCTTCTGTTGTGATGTAGTAGACACGTATATTATATTCTACCTGTGTGAGGGCATATAAGATGTATCAATACACCAAATATATTCAGTGTTTACTCGGCATCTGAGATGTTTCATTCTCCTTAATGTCCCGTCCTAATATGGCGACCCTGTCACTTGAGCGAACATCAGTCAATCATGTGCGCATTCATTTAATCTAAATCGTTTTCTGAGGGAGTATCATCGAGTTGAAAGCCAATCATTATGTGTGTCAATCAAAAGTGCAAAATGAAGAGGTTTTCGTAAACCAGAACAGTGCCTTTGGAAGCCACAATTCAGCTACAATAGAGGAGTTCAAATATCATTTATCCACAATAAGCATTGTGGTTATGATCGTATGTACGCTTTAACTTCTTGAAGTTGCCTATATGTTATATAGGCTGTACAAAAAGTGCCATCAGTCTTGGATGAGGAAGCAATTGACAAGACATATTTTGCGGCGGTCATCCAATCTAACCAGAAATTACCGGGATCCAAAGGTTGCATGTGATGGGTGCAACTACCGATTGCACACCTCACGCCACGCCGGTTGCCCCTCATAGCAGCCCCCGACGGATATTCATGGGTTTTTTATTAATTTGTTTTTTTTTTTAAATTATTTTATCCTTTTTCAATTACTTTTTAACCGTCGTGGGTTTTTCAAAATTTTTAATTTTGCTTTTTATTTTAAACATTTTAGAGAGCATCAAAATCGGATTAGTAGTTTTGGAGAAAAATGACAAACATGAATTTGCACAAACAAACAACCTTCTTTTACCCCAAACGCATATACCGTCTCCGTTCCGTCGTGGGTAAAAATACTGGTATTCAGCTGCATCCGATTAGACTGGAAACCGACCCCAAGTCGGGACAAGCTTTTATGTAAGCTTTTCGTTTTCATTTACTAAAAGGTTTATTTTCTTCTTTTCAGTGCATTTTTATAAAAGCTTATTTAATGAGATATTTTAAAAAGGTTTTTTAATTAATAATTTTATAATTTTTTAGTTTTGTCGTAATCATTCAATTCGTGCTATTTACCGTTGAGGAGTTCCCTCAAGAGAAGACAATTCTGGCTGTAGGATCAGGTCATGATAAAAATCATGTTTATCTATCAAATATGAACGAGTCTACAAATCTTCGTATTCGTGCTATTAACTGTTGAGGAGTTCCCTCGCGAGAAGACAATCCTGGCTGTAGGATCAGGTCATGATAGAAATTATGTTTATCTATCAAATAGAAAGCGTCTATAAATTTTCGTATCCGTGCTATTTACCGTTAAGGAGTTCCCTTGTGAGAAAACAACTCGTGAGTGGTCACCGTAACATTTATCTAAAAATATGCACCAATAAAACTCAAACCTAGCATTGAAAACTGCATCAAAATCGAACTAGTAGTTTTGGAGAAAAATGCCAATTTCTGCAGCGCCCCCTGGTGAGTTGTCACCGTAACACCTATCTAAGAACATGAACTAATCAAATTCGAACCCATAACTGAAAACCGCATCAAAATCGGACGAGTAGTTTTGAAGAAAAATGGCAACATGTATTTACACAAACAAACAAACACACAAACAAACATCCTCTCACCCCAAACGCATACAACGTCTCCGTTCCGTCGTGGGTAAAAAGGTCGGATTCAAATGGGTTGAAAAAATGGCGCCTTGTAATAGATTATCGTAAATTAAATGATTGCATACAGGCACTGCCAAACATAAGCAATAGATTCCTTGTCTGGCTGTATGTATTTTACACATTCAGATCTAAATCAGGGTTTTTACAATTTTGACCTTGAACCTGCCAGTAGAAAATATACAGCTTAGAGCTTACAGCTTAGTTCGGGACAGTTCCAAATGACTATACGTAGAATGCCTATGAGACTAAAGACCAGCCCAAGGTCGTTTTCACGAATGATGACCATGGCCATGGCTGGTCTTTGTTACGAGAAATGTTTGTGTTATCAAGACGATATTTTTGTATTAGGCCGAAATCTAACGGAACACAATAAAAAATTAATCGAAGTTATAGAAAGACTCCGTAATAGTTATTTATGCAACTGTTGTATAATGAGGGGTATTAAAACACGAATGTGGGTTTATCACACGAGGCGAAGCCGAGTGTGATAATAGTATCACATGAGTGTTTTAATACCTAATTATGTACAGTTGCATACAAGACTTTATCTACATCCATGATATGAATCCTCCATAAAAGGTTCTGAAACCATAGGGTGTTGCAGTGTTCTAAGAAGTCTATGTAAATTCATGGAAAGTTTAATTGCTTGTATTTACTACAAACAAACCGTGTATAGGTAGTAATATAATTATTTACATTTTGGATTGTTCAATAATCAAAATTCACAAAGCTTGTATCACTCATTTTTGTAAACAACAAAGTACATAATGCAATACTTACTAAATCCAAATGTCGAACAAAAATGGCGGGATACGACGTGAATTCGAATTAACCTATAAGTTTTTTTTTTAATTACGGCGCTGTGGTAGTGAATCGCACGTGCTAGACGTTCGATTCACTACCACATTCGATGTTCTTTTTTTGAAACGAGTTGCATAATGAAATTCAGTACAACATTATAACACCCGTTTGGGTGTTATAATGGTTATTATGACACTGGCTGTTTTAATGTTGGCCATAAGCTAACTGTTTCAGATACCTTTATAGAGGATTTATAGCATGGGTGTAGATAAAGTAAATTTAAAATTAAGTCCACCAAAGTGCGATTTCCTAAAAAAAGAGTTACTTTATTTGGGCTACATTGTATCAGACAACGGGGTACTTCCCGATCCGGAAAAAATAAAAGCAGTACAGAACTATCTCGTGCCTCAAAACTCGGAACGTTTTGTGGCGTTGGCGAATTATTATAGAAAATTTATTCTCAAATTCGCCGAAATTGCATATAGCTTGAACTTATTATGTAGGAAAAATAAAACATTCAACTGGGATGATAATTGTCAGAAATCTTTCGAAGCCCTTAAGAAATGCATGACAACACACCCTGTACTACAATATCCGGACTTCTCGAACACTAATCAGTTCATTCTACAGACAGATGCATCAGGTTACGCGATAAGAGCTATTTTATCGAATGCCGACGGCCGTCCTGTTGCTTACGCCAGTAGAAGCCTGAACAAAGCCGAACGGAATTATCCAACGATTGAAAAAGAACTCTTAGCAATCGTATGGGGTGTGAAACATTTTCGACCATACTTATATAGTCGTACTTTCAAAATAATTATTGATCATAAGCCGCTGGTATACTTGTTTAGTCAGAAAGATCCTTTTTTTTTTCGGATGGGAAATCATCAAATGACTCCTCCTGCTCTGGGCGGAGCAGGAGGGAGTGTGAGACTTTTAACTGACTAAAACCCATCCATGTTCCTTCATCGCCCTTTGTGTTCCGGGGCCACGGTATCTCTTTCGAACTGTCCCGCAACCCCGGCAGGCATCGGTCCTTACGGACCCCTTCCTTTTTGCTGACTCTCTTTGAGGCGCGCGTGGAACATGAATGCGCCGTCGACACGGCCTGTCGACATGAGACGGACGGACGGCGAGCCAGCCCAAAGCCCACCGTCCACAGGCCCGCGCCTAAGGTGGCCGGGTGCCACGTGGTGGCCTCCGACGCCCGGGGCGTCTCCCGCGGTGGCCGGGACGCTGAGAGGTTCTCTCCCTCTCCCGTTGCGCCACCTCCTTTTCTAGCATTACTGCTTCGCAGAAGGAGGTGACGGCGTCCCATTCCGTCTCGCTCCAGACCATGGCTTGCACCAGGGCCGGACGCGAGAGGTCAACGCCGCCAATCGTCGCTTCGAGGACACGGCGGTGCTCCGCCCACGCGGGACACACCTCCACCGTGTCCTCCGGTCGATCCTCGCAGTGGAAACACCCGGGCGTTTCCTCCCGCCCGATTCGGTGCAGGAACCTCCCGAAAACACCGTGTCCGGTGAGGACCTGCGTCAGGCGGAAGGTGAGGACACCGTGGCGTCGCTCAAGCCACTCCTCAAAGAGGGGACTTATCGCCACTATCGTGGTGTGCCCTGCACGGGGTTGCGACAGTCGCTCTCTCCATGTCGCCATGAGATCCCGCCGGAAGTCTTTCCGCTGAGCGACAATTTGTCGCGGCAGCGGAGTTTCCCCCCGGCGTAGCGCCTCCGCGTGCCATTCATGTAGGCGCGCGAGGACTATCGCCTCCAGATCCCATGGCGGCAATCCGGCAAGGAGGCTCGCCACCTCGCGGGTGATCGTGCGGTAGCCCCGGGCCAGCCTTACGGGTCAAAAAGATCCCTCGAGTAGGCTACTTAAGTTTAGATAAAGCTTAGAGGAGTATGACTATTTCATTGAATACATAAAAGGTAAAGAGAATGTGGCCGCAGACGCGCTATCTCGCGTTACGATGACCTCACAAGAATTGAAAGAAATCAGCGAGTGTGCATGTGTTATGACACGTGCGCAAAGGAAAAGATTAGAACCCAATATTACTGTATGTGGAAAAGATATAGAAAGAAAGAAAGAAAGAAAAAAGTTTATTTGACGTCAGATAAAAGCACACACACGTATAAAAAAAAGATACAAACAAAGGAGGAAAAACAGCTGTGTGCCTCACGGCTGCGCCAAAAAGGTCCATTTCAGCATTCGTGCCAGACAGGTGATGGTGATTCTGTCTGACGCTGGTCTTCCAATGAACCTTGAGGGGTATGTAAATAACGGAAAACAGTTTCAAACAAAATGTAAGTATAGATAAATGGTTACAAATAAATATATAACGAGTAAATTAGCTAAAAGAGTGTTTGTGAGTTCGGTTATAGAAGAATGTAAGTAGGTAGGTATATTAAGTATTGTATTTTGTTATAAAGTAACACTGGTAACAATAAATAAAAACAGAGATAAGTTCTTTTGGCTTAAATATTTTTAAAGAAAAAAAGAGAAGAAAAAAAAAAAAGTAGGCATCCCGTATTTTAGTTTTAACATAAAACCTGTATTAAATATAATATGAACTACAAAGAAAATAACTACGTGCACCTATGAGTGCAGGCTAAACAAAAACAAAATTAACCTATATAAGTAGGTCCAAATTAGGACATGGCTGGCATGTTTCTGTCTCGCTCCCACCCCACCCTCCCGCCACCGTGCGCCCTCGCCTGCGCGCGCGCCGATGAACTACTATACGACCATCACCACATTTCTCCCGAGCACCTGATAACGCGGTGACGTACTATGCGTCAAAAAGTCAGAGCGGTGCCGGTGGCGCGATGGCGGCTCGGCGCCTCACAAGGTGACCCGTCCCGCTCCCGCGTTACCTACGTAGTTTCCTACCTACTTGTATCTTGGTCGACGCATAATAACGAGTAACGCGTTTTCTTGGGAATCGTGATACCGTCTCGCCGTTCTCGCGTTTTGCCCACAAGCGGTCATGCGGGCATTAGACGCATGGTAAATAACATCAAAAGGTATTATTTCTGGCCGGGACTAGAAAAAGATGTAATTAATTTTGTGGAAAAATGCCCAAAGTGTCAAAAGCAGAAGTATACGGTTACTGTAAAAGAACCAATGGTTATTACCACTACAGCTCATTCAGCATTAGAGAAAATTTATTTGGACTTCGTGGGTCCACTAGAAAGGGACCACTATAATTATAATTATATTTTAACATTTCAATGCGAACTGTCAAAATATGTATGTGCTTTTCCGCTAGCAACTAAAACATTAACAGAAACCGCACGTGTTTTTGTCAACAACTTTATTCTGCGATACGGTGTCCCGCGGGAGGTAGCTACTGACCGAGGCGCCGAGTTTATGTCGGAGACGTTTAAAGAGGTATGTAAGCTTATTAATATTACAAAATTAAATGCAACAGCATATCACCATCAATGTCCCAATACATTGATAGTGATATGCTGTTGCATTTAATTTGAGAACACCCATAAGAATTTAGGGCATTTTTAAGAATACACGTAGAAGAAAACCCAGAAACGTGGAGTAATTGGCTACCATTCAGGAGTTTCGCATACAACACAACAGTTCATACGTCGACTAAATTCACGCCATTTGAACTAGTTTTTGGAAAAATATGCAATTTGTCAAACAACCTTGCTAAAACTATAGAACCCTTATATAATTATGACAATTATCCCCTAGAGCTCAAATATCGGTTACAGGTCTCACTATCAGAAGCGCGGAGAAATTTAATCAAAAGTAAATTGGAAAGAAAACTTAAGTATGATGAACACATAAGGCCCACAAAGTATAAAGAGGGCGATAGTGGTGTCGATTCTGTTGTGAATAAACTAAACTTAATTTGAGCTATTGCTATCTTTTACTAAAAGGCAGTGCGAGAAAAGGACGCCTATAGCTATGAATTAAGTTAGAGATGTCAAACTAGTTTATGCCTTGCGCTTCACCGTGTATTTGTTCGACATGTTTTTACGTGCACCACTCATTTGTATAGAAATATTAGTTCCAACTAAATTTGACATCTCTAAATTACGTCCGTCTCTTTCTCGTTGTATTGGAGAGAAAAAGATAGCAATAGCCTAAATTAAGTTTAGTTTGTGCACAACGGAATCGACATCATTATATTGATCAAAAGTGAAACTGGTAATAAACCCACAAACCTTTATTGAATCTCCTCGCCCGCACTCACTGCCGACAGACGTGGCGCACGCGCAATAAATATTATAAATTACTTATTGTCACCAAGTTTAACAAAATTGGACCTTCCATCGTCACATCTATAGTTGAATTCTGTTTGAGTCGAACCGTGAACACGCACCGAGTCACAAAACACGCGTGACCGTACCGCAGTATATGCAAGGTTACCAGAAGCAATGTTGCGATCACCGCCCGCTGAAAGTTTTGGATCGGAACCTGAACTCTCACGAACAGAGGACACTGAACTCGTCAAACCAAGAAAAAGGAAGAATTATCCCGATAAGGAAGAAATCACTCAACTCCGCATGGACATCCAAAAAATGTTTGAAAACCTAAAAGAGGATCAAGACTCAAAATTCCGAAAGCTTAACAACATGATTAGTGATTTGAAAGACCAAAACAAAGAAAATATGATATCAAATGAAACGCTAAAAAAAAACCCTTGAAGAGACTACTGGCTGGTACAGGGACTTGAAACAGAAATATGATACTTTGCTACTAGAAAGTAGCGATGCCAACACCAAAATTAGATATCTCGAAGACGAAGTAGACGCACTTCAAAGAAAACAACTTGAAAACATAATAGAAATCAAGAATGTTCCAGTCACTGACAATGAAAACCTGGAAGAGATTGTAAACCAGCTACACAATTCATTAAAAATATCCATTACCCAACCTCAAGTACTACAAGTGTATAGGAAAAAAATTGGCCAAAATAAACCAATCTTTGTTGAGTATCAAACTGCACAAATTCGTACAACTATACTAAAAGCTATCAAGTCCTATAATATGACCAACAAAGAGGAGAAATATAACACTAAAGCACTGAATATATCAGGTAATCCACAACCAGTCTACATCTCAGAAGTATTGACACCAAAAGCCAGAAGACTCTTCTATCAATGCAGAGAATTAAAAAAGAAGCACGATTTTAAGTTTTGCTGGATATCCAATGGAAGAATACTTCTCAAGAAATCAGAAGACCAGCCAGCAATACTGATTAAGTCGTCTGAACAAATTCAAGGTATCATTAACAATATTAATAACCCATCTTTGGAATTTTGACTAATAGTTTTGAAAAAGTCGCATTCGCATATGATATTATTATACCTTTTCTTTCATTATTTACTAGTATTAATGATTGACATACTCAGGGTCTCAATGCTACTGATAACTCATAATTCTATACACGTGTATCTAACAGCACATAAACTACATAACACTTACTTACTTCACATTTATCACAAACACAATCCGTTCACATACATGTCACAATTTCATCACAGTAACAGGAAATCTATGCGTTGTGCTGCCAACAGGATGTTTAAAATTTATTATTATAAACAAAATGGTTGATTTACACCATATCTCGAATGACATCGAGAAAACGATAAATGTTGGCATAGCGTAGATATTCCTGAAAACTGTAAAAAAATATTGGGTGAATTTAATAGTTACAAAATATTAACTCAAAATATAAGAAGTTTAAAACATAATTTTGACGACTTTGAAGTCCTACTAAGTAAACTAGACATAGAATTTGATTTTATAATTCTGACAGAATGCTGGCTGTCTAAAAATGCTACACTACCGAAAATTGCCTCATATAAAACTTATGCTACCGCTGAAACGATAAATCAAAATGATGGCATTGTAATATACTATAAAGATATTTTGAAACCCAAAACTATCGAACCCGTAAGATCGGATGATGAACTGAACTGCCTAGTCTCCACTATTGAAAATGATATCGCTATTATTTCAATCTATAGATCACCCGCGTTCAAAAATATTGATTGTTTCCTTACTACTCTAGATCGTATCCTAAATAATCTTAAAAAATATCGAAACATACTTTTAATAGGAGACATAAACATAAATATTCTAGACAACAGCAGTTCCAGTTCAAGGTACATGGATTTACTAGCCACTCATGGTTTACTGCCATCGCATAACCTACCTACCAGAAAAGAAAACTGTCTAGATCATTGCTTTCTAAAAACTACATCTGTTTCTCGGACTATCGTTTGCGAGTCCACAATTACTGACCATTCCTCTGTGATGATCTCTGTATCAAAAAAATCCAAAACCCATGCCAACAAAATATCTAAAACCTATAAAAAACTAGATTACCAAGCTATTATCGAAGACTTAAAACAAACGGATTGGTCATCTATTATATCAGCAACCGAAGACTGCAATATCATGACAAATGCGTTTCTAACAGCACTTGCGGACACAATGAAGAAGCACACGGTGACCATTAAACTATCTCGGAGGAAACGTCCCATAAGACCATGGATAACGTCTGGTCTATGCCGCTGTATCAGAAACAGAGATCGGCTCCATAAAAAACTCCGCAAAGACCCTGAAAACGTCATTCTAAGTGTAACTTACAGAAGATACCGCAACACCTGTAATAATCTGTTAAAAAAACTTAAAAATAACTATCTGAGATCTGAAATAAAAAAACATAAAAATAACCTCAAGAAACAATGGTCACTGATAAAAGATACTTGCAATCTCACTGACCAAAGTAATGACCTTGATGAACTATTAAAAATCAAACATGATGCGCTTAGTTCTATAAATAACGTGAACAGTTACTTCGCAAAAGTGGGCTACAATTTAGCCAAGGATATACTAGGGAACAACCAAGGTTTACCTAAAACCACCTCTATTAGGTCCTCCAACACCAACTCGTTCGTCCTTCTTCCAACGGATGAAGAAGAAGTAAAATGCATAATATTAAATTTAAAGCAATCTAATGCCACCAGTTGAGATGAAATTCCCATTTCAATATTAAAATTAGGCGTACATACTTTAGCATGTCCCATAGCCATGATATGCAATCAGTGTATGACGAAAGGCGTTTTTCCTGATGCCCTCAAGAAGGCCCTAATAATTCCTTTATTCAAAGCGGGGGACAGGAGACTGTGTCGCTAACTACAGGCCTATATCGCTGCTGCCATCCTTGTCCAAGGTCCTTGAGAAGGTTATTAATATAAGACTAACTTCCTACCTTGAATCCCAAAATCTACTCTCAATGAACCAGTTCGGTTTTAGAAAAAACAAATCGACTGACGATGCAATAACAAACCTAACTTCTACCATCGTTGATAGCCTGGACAAGGGACAGAAGACGATAGGTGTATTCCTTGATCTAGCAAAAGCGTTTGACACAGTCTCTGTTCCCCTGCTTCTTGCAAAGCTGGAACACCTGGGAATTTGTGGTACAGCCTTAAAACTTTTCACAGACTATCTGACAAATAGGAAACAATGTGTCAGAATAAACGGCATGGTGAGTGAGCTGGCGGATATCACTTTTGGTGTGCCACAAGGAAGCGTTATAGGACCCACGCTATTCCTTATATATGTGAATGACTTGTGTGAATTAAAGTTGAGACAAGGCCGAGTAATAGCGTATGCAGATGACACTGCCCTTTTATTTACTGGTAAGTCATGGAAAGAGGCAAATGACGTAGCTAACTTAGGTTTCCAACAGGTTACAGAATGGCTACAGGAAAATCTTCTCACCCTAAATGCACTTAAAACTAAATACATACCTTTCAGTATCACAAAAAGAAATCAACCACCTCCTGAAATTATTCACCTAAAAGCGCACACTTGTAATATGTCCGGGAAATGCACATGTCATGAATTAAATAAAACTCCCTCAATTAAATATCTTGGACTAATCATTGACCAACATTTAAATTGGCATGAACATATAACAAAGCTTATTTCTAAAGTCCGAAAACTTATATATATCTTTAAAATTATTCGTTCCTTTTGCCCGCCAAATATAATCTTATTAGTTTATGTATCCTTATGCCAGTCCATTATAACGTATGCTATTGCTGCGTGGGGAGGTGCCTCCAAGTCAGTACTTATTAACTTGGAAAGAGCGCAACGTGCAGTTCTCAAGGTTATGAGTCACAAAAGATTTAGATACCCCACCTTTTCGCTATACTCCGAATTATCAGTCCTTACAGTGAGGCAACTATTTATCAGAAATATAATACAAACACAACATAAAAATACACCTGATTATACCAAAAAAAGAAGGAAAGATATTGTGTACTCTGTGCCTCATTGTAAAACCTCATTCGCAAAAAGATTTTTACATTACTTAGGACCATCTATATATAATAAAATATCAAAGCAAATTCAAATTCGCCATCTTAACAAACATGCATATAAAAATGAAATTTTTAAACTTCTAAACTCATTGAATTATGACAACACGGAACAATTGATTAAAACCACTGCGTAACTATGTCACCAGATACCATTCCACGACACAGACACCCCTGTACGGATACATACCTACACAAATACATACATACATACATACATACACTCATCACACACACATTTCAACACAAATTCGCGTCATCAAAATTTGTAGTTTAATTGAGACCTATTTTAATTTTAATTTTAATACTATATTAATTTTATTTTAATTTTACTTTAATTTAAATTTTATTTAATGTCAATTTAAATTTAAATTTTTATTTTGAATTAAATTTTGATTGTATTCTTAATTTTAATTTTTATGTTTGGTTTTAATTTTAATTTTAATTCATATTATTTATGTACTATTTTAATTTATTACAATTTTTGTTTTATTTTTAACTTCAATTTAACAACATATCAACAAATCAATCAAAAACATTTATCAATCACAAAAGGTAACTGTATCAGCTTTGTAAACAAACAAAACATCTAACCTTACCTTGCATATATTATTATGTCAACTTTTCGAACTACCATCAAATTTGTAAAATAGCAGAGCAAATATTTACTGTATACCCTTTATATTTAACGCTTGTACCTTTCTTTGTTTCGTTACTATACCGAATTAACGTACGTGCCACTAGTATAATCTAATAACTAACCTATTACCGCGACCGAGGAAAACTGTTCCACCGTAATACAGTTTATACTATTACGGGGAGCAGGGTGAATCAGTTATGTGTAAACTAACATCCTAATAGTTATCTAGTGAAACTGGTAATAGAAGATTTTAAATTATTGTGTTAGGTTGCTAGTTGATATGTATGCTAATAAAGAAATTATTATTATTATTATTATTTATACGGGACCATACAAGGTCATTAAAGACTTGTCGCCTAACGTTGAGGTGAATATAAATGGGAAATCCGATTTAATTCATAAGAATCGAACGAAGTTGTATCATGAATGATTATAACATACATAAGTAGGTAGAAGTAACTATAGTAAATAAACAGAAGTTTTGAATTGTAACGAAGACAACAACGTGCATGCACTTAGGTTGCCCTGGATAGATAGTAGTAGGTACTTATTCATATTACAGCCTATGTTATTGTAAGACTAGCATGAATGAATTGATAAGAATTAGTTATATTAGGTTAAGCACTAATATGTACTACAATATATAAAAATGTATAATCTTTGAAGTATCTAGCTTACTGTAACGCAAATAAAAAAAATATCATAATGTTTTTTTTTCTAAATACCGTGAGAGGTGTGATGTAGTAGATACGTATATTATATTCTACCTGTGTGAGGGCATATAAGATGTATCAATACACCAAATACATTCAGTGTTTACTCGGCATCTGAGATGTTTCATTCTCCTTAATCTCCCGTCCTATAAACAGTGTCAGTCGGGTAAAAAACTACTTCATTCATTCAAACAAACAAAATGATCACCATATTCCGTAAATTCTCGTTGAACTCTTTTCAAGGGCCGATAGTCGACCGCTACAAGAGTGGCTACGAGCTACGACTGCTACATGGTTGCCTTGGATTGATATAAATTTTATATTCTTTCAATGACTGGGTCTTTAAACTAATAAAATGACGCTCGAATAGTAATTATTTTATTTTAAATGGTACAAAAATCATAAAAAATACAGTACAATACATACCTACATAATTATACGAGAGGTTTATGTGTTTGGAATTAGAATTGGCGCAGAAATCTAGACGTTTTTGACATGTATCAAGAAATAACATTAACAACGGTGCAACGTTGCGTGTCAAAACAATGAGATTTTAGAGCGTATATTCAAGCTGTGTTTGATAGCCTCACAATGTTTCATGTTGATATATATAGAATTGTCGATCACAATATAAACAAAAATAACAAATCCTTTTTGAAAAACTCGTTTAAAGTGTCTCGTCAAATATTTACACGGACATTAACTGTTGGCGTAGTTCGTTGACGGACGGTTAACGACTCGTTCACGGCTCAAAGTGTCAATTAACGGCGAGTCAACGACAACTTTACCGCCAATGTTTGTCGCTTTTTACAAGCGTTCTTAATGCGTAGGTCCTGTTAACCGTACGTAATTATTTAAATAGTTGAACGGGTTCTCTTAAACCGGTACGGACAAATTGTAGACGGCACTGGACACTGACAGATACCTCAGTAGGTACATTTGTTTCTGGCCAAATGTACTGTTCTATAATTATCACGTAGTGGTTGCTACGGCCGGCCGCGTAGCCTCGTAGCACTGGCGTAGATCGTAGACCTTGACTGATTTATGTCTTCATTCTTATCATTGGATTTTTATAAGTGTCGGACACGCTTTGAAAATATTGTATTATTAAACACTGTTTAAAGCTTTCACGGTTTCAAACTAAACTTATATTGTCACTTACGGGATATCTTCCGTGATAAGAAATTGTTTTGAGCTCCCGATAACAACCCAACCCCACCCCCATTGAGTCAACCCGTGATCATGGCGCTTGCAACAGCGTCAAAATATCGGGAGCTCAAAACAATTTCTTATCACGGAAGATATCCCGTAAGTGACAATATAAGTTTTATTGTATTATTAATAATAAAATATAGGAAAGTTATCAAAAAAGCCATTAATTCAGAAAAACGAGCGTCTGACCAAAACATTTTTAGCCTTAACATACACAACACACATTTACATTATACTTTTACAGTAATGTTTGTTAATCAGATAGGTACCTTACTACATACGTTCTACTAATCCTGTAATAATCAATGTTACACGTAACTGCCATGCAGTTACGTGTAACACGTACATATAACATGTATGTAAGCCTGTTCTCAGTGCTGCTGACGTGCAATTGTGCGTGCAGCTAATCCCGCGCGAACAATGGGTAATGCGCCGCAACATTACGTTCGTTGTTTAAGCTCGCGGTTGGGCACACTGGCGGGTAGAGCAATAACTTTAGGTCGGACCTCAAGTTATCATTAAATATGTAATAAGAAAATAAATAGAATGATATTGATATCTGAACAAGCGCCGTAGAATTATATTTTAAGAGTCAAATACATATAATATTTATGTCAAATTCTTACGCTATCTCTACTATAAAGCTCTGGAACGCGCTACCTTTTGGCATCAAAAAGGCTGAAAGCAAATTCACTTTCAAAAGAAAAGTTCGTACTTACTATTTAAGTCAGACTAAATAGCTCTCAAATCGAAGTCGAGTCATAATAATTATTATTAGTTTTATCGCTATTTAATTTTTGTATTTGATAGATTATCTATTAGTTTATTTTATGTGTATATGTGTATTAGTATCAATATAAGTATATTAATTCTCGTTAACAATAAGTTAGTTTTTTAGACATTATTTTGTACCCTATCACTATGTTTTCATATTAACCCAAAGGTTGACTGGTAGAGAATGCCTTGTGGCATTAAGTCCGCCTATGTACCACTCTTGTACATGAAGTTTAAATAAATAAATAAATATACCTATAAATTCACGCCTTTTTTACATGGGGATAGACAGAAACAACAGAACGCCTACAGCTACGATCCTTACATATTCGGACGAGTCAAATAGTTGTAAAATTATGCTACCAATGCAGGTCACACCTAACGACAATGACTCGTACATGTATACGTGACATGTTGCTTTCCGTTGATGGTATACTTATATTATGTATTGCAATAATATTAATATAATCGATCTGGTCTTTTAAATGTAAGAACATGTTTCATAAATAATGTAAATGTGTGCATGCCGAATGGTAAAATATGGCTGAACTTTGAAATGTCATAACAACTATATTGTATTACCCATATTTGCAAAATAAAATTCTATTCTATTCTAAGGTTATCAAAATGGTTTGAACAAACTGCGGATGCAGCTCCCGATACCGAAACTAGACTCAGTTTGACCTAAACTTAATTTCTCTAAAAACTCGACAACATTTTGAAAAACGCTCGTCTACTTAGCACTGTTACAGACCCGCACACACGCTCGTGGCGCGAGGAGGAATGTGAGGAGGTCGCACGGCCGCGCGTACTCGCAGCAGTTTGCACGAGTGTGAGTTAGTGCGCTTTATCCCGGATCAGCGCGGCTATGACCCGCGGCTCACGCGCTAAGCCGCTTATGGTTAATGCGCTGCAGCGCTGCTTAGGCCGCACTTAACTGGACCGACCAATCATTTCATGCCCCATTGTTGCAAGTCTAACATAACAGTTATCGCGTAACGGTGTCCTAATTAATACACGAACCGAGAGCGCAGAACAATGTGTTGATTCAATGAAACGTAAACAAACTTATAACGTATCAGCTTTACATCGAGAACGGGGAGGAAGGCAAATAACGGAACGGTAATAATAGCTTACTGAGCAATACGAAGCCGACTCGCATTGTGTAAGACGTTCACAGTTTCACACATTTGTACGACGGAATTTAACATGAAATCAGGTCAGTAAGGATTGAGTTGTAAAATAGAAGTAACATTTGCGAATCTATAAAGGACTCTCTTATCGTGTAAAGAAGACATCCAATCTCACTGCATTTTTGATAAGTTATAAGTTAAACTACTATAATTTCCAACGTAATCTAGACTGATTGCTCTACAACACATTCTCCCCACGCTAAAACGTAGTGTTCATGGTTATTCCATTTCCAACATCTCGTCTCCAGTTAATATAATCCACTTACGAACTTACTCTTGACTTACACGCTTATATCTCAAAGACAACAAAACACATCAGTATTCAGCCGACGTTCACGAAAAAAGGGTGTTTAATATTTAGTTGTGGTTTTTGTAAAAGATATTATAGAGCAACAATATAGCAGGTTGGGGGTCCAGAGGGGTGCGGGCAGAGGGGGGGGAGTGAGGTGCGGGCCGATCCAATGATAATAAAATGTGTCAGTGTCAATAAGACCCGCCTCGCAGGGCTAACCGAAACACGCGGACAGGGGCTGGACACTGACTGGTGTTTTAGGAGCCACATTATTGTTGTGCTTAGGTACAAAGCCTTGACTAGCATTTGGCGATCCGATTGTTACAGCTACAGTACGTGTAACTTAGTTATTTTTATCTAGCGTGCAAAATATGTGGTATACGAGTATGTGGCTTCTAACATCTGCTAAATCTACAAGAGCATCGGACGTCAGATATGAATAAATCACTTTAATGCTTTCTTAAGACACTGTCTAATCATTGTAGTGTCCTCAGGCTCTATTGTGTCGGTTATAAATACAATACCTAACTAATGCGGTATAACTAAGACGAACATCATAAACATCAAGTTCCAAACAAAACTTAAACATTAATAAAAAAGCACATAACTCAAACAACCAAAACCATTCTTCAAGTACACCATAAAAACGTCCAGCGACACAAACTTGGTCCGCAAAAAACTTGTTGTTGAAATGTTCAGCCCTAGAGTGTCCCGCGTACCGTCGGGCAGGCGAGATGGCGGGACGGCGGGACCGCTGCATGCCCGACCGCGGCCACGGTCCACCGCCGCCATATTTCATCGGCGTGACGTAGCGCGTGACGTCAGAGCGGCCGGCGCAGATATTTATGGCACCCACTTTATTTATATCGCTTATCGAGCCGCCTTAGATAAACATGTGTTTTTGTCACGCACTCAGGAACACGTGATGGAGAACAATCATGAGCGAGGAAGCAAGCGCGCGTGTTGTAGTAGGTGATGCGTGGGTATATGCTGCAACTTTATTAATACGGTGGGACTTGCAATGCGACTTGCGTCTCGGGACACACAACAAGGGACTCGTGATATCATTATAATGTGCTGAGCTATCTGTCAAAGTCCATTGTTCAAGCTGACCGAAGCTTCACTTATTTGTGTCTGTAGCGCGTCGCCGTCGTCCTGCACCCGCGTGCTGTGGTGACTCGTGGCGTGCTCTATTCAAGTTCTTTCATTTGTTCCCACTCGCTCTCACAACCAGCACGATTTTGATAATGAACCTACATTTGGCTTGTAACTAATGTTTTGAGCTCCTAATTCAAAAAAACTTTCTGATCATAATAATAATTATCTT
Organism: Xestia xanthographa; assembly: GCA_905147715.2. Taxonomy (NCBI): domain Eukaryota; kingdom Metazoa; phylum Arthropoda; class Insecta; order Lepidoptera; family Noctuidae; genus Xestia; species Xestia xanthographa. The sequence goes on from LR990662.1 coordinate 28,945,319, forward strand.
TGAGGTACTTTTTATTCCAATGTTGACAATATTTTATTTTGGCAAAAAACTAACCTAAACTTACAACATCCTAAAATATAGCATCAAGAAACTTAATGTTAGAAAAATGTCGGCCGTTGACCTACATGTACCTACATACTACCCCCTCCCAGCTACACAACGACATCACAGGGGCTCAATTCTGCAAAATTACCAACTTGTCAATAGTGTGTCGGTAGTGTGTAAGTAGTGTCTCAATAGACTAATCATTGACATTTGGTATTCTACAAATTATCTATGGTCATTGACTTACCACTGTTGTGCCATTGAAACGCCATAGGAGACTATTGTAATAATTGGTATTCTGCTCCATTAGAATGTGTCAATGTCATCATGATGGCTAACGTTACGGTAGTATGTAAATATTTTAATTGTATTTGAAAGTTGTGTCTATCGTGTTTGAAAAGTATTTTGGCCATCGAACCGCCATTGTGAAGCCATCGAACAACGAAAACACTGAAAAATATTGATCCGCCACACTATCGACACACTACTGAGACACCACTGAAACGCCATTGAAGTTTTTGCAGAATACCAAATTCGCAACTGTGGCAACATAATGTCTGTAGTGTGTCGATAGGGTGTCAATGGCGTGATGACACAAAGTTACAGAATTGGGCCCCAGGAACCTTACAGTTGGTCATGTACTTTGGATTGTCTGAGCGAAAGTAGTCGAATTGTTGTCATGTCAGCGGCAGGCCTGGGACTGTCATATCTATATTATAATTACTTTGTATATTGTATTGTATACCTACTACTGTATGTACTAACATCAATTAGTGCCTGATATAGAATTCAGCGGGAGGTTAATATATTATTAGTATTTAGCACAGTCTACATTATTATTACTAGTAAGTAGCACAACCTGTGTATTACCTACCAACTTTAGCATTTGCCCGCAGCTTCGCCCGCATGCTGGTTAAAAATAAACCCACAGGAACATACTAGGAAAATGAAAAAGTATCTTATGACATGGGACCTGGGTCATGGTCTACCTTGGTGCCAAATTTTCTCAAAATCCGAAGGTAACAGACAAAATGACTGACTTTCGTATTGATAATACATATTAGTATTGATTCAGCACAATTCATGACATTATGTCACTACCCACAAAAGTTGTTAATATTACAATGATATTGTTATTTTTGGCAGTTGTTATAATTACAGTGGTTTACATTCATTTCGCGGTGTTTGGAATGGACCAAATCAGTATAAAGAGATTAGTAAAGTAAACCTTTATAATTATTGTTGTTTACAGATTAACCGGTACAAACAAATTAAAACAGATCAATGTTTTGATTAAGCGAAGTAGATACGAACGGTTTTCATCTATTACTTTTGGAACTCTTTATCTTTCCAAAATCTTCGTTTCTTCACTGTTTCCAAAGTCTGGAACAACACATAACCTCATAAAACGAACGATCTTAATTATTTCAGATACTCGTTGGTACAGGAACACGAGTGCCATTGTCTGTTACGACATTACCCAACTCTACAACAGTTTGATATTATTACTGAACACGTACCATGGAGCTACTGATCGTTTGATTCCCGCGCGGCTCCCCAACCAACTAGTAGTAACCGTTGATACCCCGACACCGCGTGACACCCGCTCTCCACGTTGTCGGCGGTGTCGCAGTGTCGCGACACGTGTGTCGGCTGCCCTAGTCACGCCCCCACACCACAAATTTCTCGCAGCACAAACTTTGTAACAACATTTAATGTTATGATTGTATTAAATGTATTCTGCGAAAATGTACCACAAATATTAGCTGAGAAACTTTACTTAAGAAATTTCTTTGCTGCTTTGTTCTCCTTTCAATAATGCACGTCGCTCTTATTGCTAGAAGGTTAAAGTTCAAAACGTGAATGTATTCATTAGACAGGGCGCAAATCGCGTTGTAAAGTTTACAATGAGCCGCCGCCAGATGATTTCGTTCCCATACGTACAGTTATTTCGTGGATACTGTGTACATAAAATAATATTTTTCTTCTGCGCCAGTTTCCGAGAAATTCTTCTGAGGAAAGATGACACAAAATTTATAAGTAAGAGGTCGTATAAAATTGATTGTTTTATTAAGAACATTAATCATAGATCCTGTTCAATGGAGAATCTTATCAACTGGAAATAAAGAATGATCGCCTTGAGAGACTAAATAAAAAACGTTTTATTTTATGATACAAACAAATTACAGCTGTTGAGAAACGTTAATTTTAAACAAGTCGATAAACTCCCTAGAATAGAAATAGTATGAGACTAAACAATGAGATACCAAGACGATATAATAGTAATTTTAACTTTCCTTTGCCTACTGTCAGATATGTGAAGTAGTGTTCAAATATAGCCATCCATGTAATCAATTACGCAGTGGTCCCGCGAGGCGCGCTGAGCCACAGTTAACTCCTGGCGTGAGGACTCGCCGCAGACGCACGCTCCAGGGTTGCTACTGTGTACTTAGTGTGAGATTTGTTATTTTCGTTCACCACATTCGAGCGCGTTAACGTTTAGGCAGATTTGTATGGCGCTGGGGTAGTGCCATCTAGCGTAATATGTCAGAACTAGGTAGTGTGAGTGCCGCATCGACAATCGTTAACTTGCGAGTGTGAGATCCTAGAATACATTCATTCGTTTTCGCGTTAATTCACCGTAACTTGTGTTGCGTACATTAATAACCGGCCAAAATAAGTTGACATTCGTATTTTGTGTTCATAATATAAGCGACTGCCTATTCAATTAGTGGTGGTTATAGAACGAAGTTAGACGACATTACTTATCTGTGGTCAATGGTCATTAGTTTTGTTTGTGTTTACGAAAGTTTGTGTTAGTTTTGAATATTATTGTTAAAAATAAAGACTAGCCCGTCCCAATTTGAAATGCTGGTGACATAAATGGAGCAGTTAGTGTAATTTATATCTTTTGGTGTGTAGTGAGTGACCTTGATCCATCTGTGAAGTTTGTAAAATTAAGTTTGTTACTTTTTAGGCATGGAGATCTAAGCCAATGATCTAATAATGCCCGAGTGGTTTGTGGTGGTGTTTCTATCTTTGTTTACGTAACCGTGTTTACTTTTTTGTGGCGTTATATTACGCTTATCTTGTGCTTTTGCGGTCTCAAACATTGTCCAAACGAAATAATACGAGATTCCATGGTAAGTTTCATTCACAATACGAAATTAAATTAAATTACTTTGTTATTTCACCACTCTCATGATGCTCTCACCACAAAATCTTAAGTGAAAACTTTTCACGCTCGCTTTTCGTATTCGAGCTGTCAAAACTGTCAAAATTGTAACTTGCACTCGCGATAGCATGCAAACGTTAGCGATGTGCTCCAAACGGACCTCATTTTCATAGAGGCATTCTATTGTCATTACCGACGACCTAAATGGTAACGTAAACTCGGTTTACGCGGTCGACACATTACTTGAATTTTAGTATGGAACTCGCACTTAGCACACTGTTGCTACAACTTGTGTTGCATCGCCTCACACATATTAGCTTATAAATATGTTTAGCGAAGCAGCATGTGTTAGCGTGATTGATGCTGTATCTGCCAGTAGCTTTATTGATGCCTTGTCCGTAGACAGATTAATTTGGCCCAAGTAAAGACCAAGAAATAGGTAAGGACATAGGATTCTTTTTATTCTCGTAGTACGTTCTCATAGTCTTCGACATCCACGCGGGCGGACTTACTGGCACATATCAGTTCGGAATCACCTCCAGCCTCCAGCTGAATATAGGCCTTTCCTTTCTTCTGCCCTACCTCCGGTTTCCTTTAAGGTGATTCCCGTAACGTCGCCCTTATACATATCACAAAACAAGCTATAACGTTAGACAAGTAGCTACAATAATGTCAATGGCTTTCAATGAAATACTTAAAACTTCCCCATAACAAAAAACAAAAGCCACTAAAAATAACGGACAACATTACATCTGTTAGCCCAAATAAAAAAGAAGAAATGAATGAATAGAAATGATGCCCACGTACCTGATACCTCTGTAGTATCAACCAATTACTCTTTCACAACGTGCGACGTGCGACACAAACAAACGCGCATTAAAAACTAAATGTACTGTAAAGTGTCCCACGTGCGGAACGCTCCCGATGTGGCACAAATAAAAATACCAATGTATTCTCTCATAAAAGCTCATTGCGTGCCGTAAATTGTGAACGGAATGAGTTCGTAAGCGTTGAGCCGAGAATCTTTTACTCGCGGCTTGGGATTGTGGCTTCGGGTCGCTTAAACACATTCGTGGCTGTTTTGAAGGTGTTCCTTAAGAAATTTTATTTCCTGTTTTCAATAAACGGGAGCGATGATTATTTTGGGATTGGCGCAGAGAAAACCTTACAGTTATTTTTAACATCAATTGTTTTTACCTTAAAAATGGAACACGCTTTGTTTTTCCGTGGGTACCGGTTTGTTTACCGGTTTCTAAAAATCTGACGAAGCGTTAGAGTATTTCGAGAAGATTCTCAAAGGAACTGTTACTTATAACTTTATCTGATCTATAAATATTCTGTGCCTGGAAACTTCCATCACTTTATATAGGTAACTATTTTTTACTTTCTGTACATTATTTCAAAGGATTTGTGTCCGTTTACGTTGCTTAAATAGGCATTCTTACAAAATGCTAAGTTTTCTATAGCGAGCCTACTTGGAAATAAAAGCTATCTTTACAAGTTAAAGAGTAAAAAAGACTAAGATCTACAAAAGCTTAAACTTAAACCTTCTTGGTATCATTTTCACAGGGAAAATTACTCCAAGAAGGTTTAGAAAACAGATAGAAGTATCTGTTTTCTTTATGTGCCTTGTCTTTATCTAATTTATCCCCATTTCTTTAGTCTACAGTATGTTTATGCGACTAAAATAGCTAGATGAGTGTTACCTGGCACTGGCATCCCTATCTAATCAGCGTCTTCGTACAAACAGCAGTGGAATCTCGATTAGATTGCGCCGCGCTGCGTACGAGCCGGACGGGAAGCCGACTAGAGCATTCACACTCAGCAAATTAACACAGAAGGTAAACTGAACTATTTCATCTGCGTCCAAAGGTCGCTCCAGATTTCTGGCTTGACAAAAACTCTAGTATTTTCTCAAAAGCAAGACATATTTTTTTTTTTCTGACTTGCTACGAATTAAACGTCAAAGCCTCAATAATCCTCCCTCGTTATATTTCAGTAATTTTCACACAATGTTTAAATATCTACGGACTGTTATTAGCACTGCACGGGATAAGCACGCCTCAACTCGAACCGTTAGGGATACTGTCACACTTATAAACACCATAACGACAAAGCCTCAAATGGAATCGCTAAATTAAATAGCTGACTTAATGCCGATTTATGTCTTAAGTGAGCTATGAGTTCAAGAACGATGTTGCCTTCTTCAGCATTCCTACAGCTTGTGAGAAGACAAACACCGTGCTTACTTTGTTTGCGCTAGATAATTAATACGTCGGCTGTCGGCGGCGGCTTCGCTGTTACTTGCCTATTTTACCGGAGGGTAGTACCTTACACGTGACGTCACGCTGCAAATATTAGCACCTATTGTTTGTGTATGTAGATCACTATCATATTCAATAACGTGACGTGCGTAAATGTAGGCTTTCCGGAGTTTAAAATGTTCGCATTTATTTTCCGTTTCTAGAACACCAGAATTACTTTGAAGTTGCATGAAAAGGCTGTCACCGAATGTCGTCCAAGAACTGGTAAAAGGAACGTGGGTCGACCGGCGGCGTGATGGGCAGACGACATAGTTGCCATCGGAAGAAAAGAGAGGCCTGTACCTGGTTGCACTAGGAGTTTCAATGGCGAAACGTTTTACATTGTAATATCACAACTGAGGACACAAGCCTTCCTCTGGTGGTAAAATATTTTACAGAAAGCGAAGTACCGGCCTGGATTCGAATCCCTGGTACTCGTAAGTCGCCGCCGGTACCACTGGGCCACCACTGCTCTTGCTCACTGCTCTGCAGTATAGTGATACATATAATAGGTGGATACACACAACTAGCGCTCCGCTCCAAAATAAGCGCTTTAATCCGGTCAATAACAAAATCAATATGCGTATTGCGTATGCACACGCGTGTAATCGCAGACATAACTCAGGAAAGTGCTGAAATCGCTGAGCGCGCCGCAAACAGCCGCGCCGGTTTAATTGCCGTGACGTCGCGCGTCACACGGCGCGCTGCGGATCCGTGCGATCCGATGCGTTCGCGTGCGATATAAAGATAGGTATCGTGTATTGTGAGTTATGTTTACAGAGGTTATAAGAGTTGTATGGTAACTGTTACTAATGATTTTATGTTTTTTACAGATTCACAGCACGAGTTTGGAGTTTTGGTCAATGGAAAAAAGAACAGTATTAGATTAGCATGGAAACTGCAACTGGTCTAATACTTTTGGTAGGACAATTTCAAACAAAAACATGGTAACATCAAATATAGTAAACATTTTAAACACAAAGACTTTCAGAAACAGTGGTACACCGTCACAGCTGTTTAGCGTATATGTTTCACGTTTTAGTGTGCAGATATTCCAGGTAATCAAGTAGTCTGAGACAAAGTTCCCTTTCAATAAACATGACTGCGCAGTCTGAATATTTTAGATGCGAACACTTTGAACTGCAGCGATGGGGCCGACAGGGATGGGGGGGGCATTGAGGCAGCGGGGGTAGAGGAAGGGGGAGGTCAAGCGAATAAAACGTCGCCGTGTGCGGATAAATTCCAGGGAATTTATTCCACTGTGATGTATGGCGCACCGCGAGACAAAGAGCAATACGATATAATACAAATGCTGGAAAAACTGTACAGATGAGTTATGTCCTGGATGCTTAGGCTTCATTTATGATAGGACTGAATTAATGATCCGGACTCTAGCAGATAATGTAGTGAACTAACTGTCTGTGTCCAGTGTCTGCAGCCGCTCCGCAATCAGTCCGGTTCAGCCGAACCTTTGCACTTTAACTTAATGCAGGTCATTATCAGCATCATGCATTCAGTCCTTTTTAAGCTAAGCTCAATGATTTTTACTAAATTCACCTGAAAACTCGTTGTTAGTAACTTACGGCTATAAAATTATAATAATTACGAAGCGGACACGAACGGTAACATGAGTGCCAAAAGCGCGAGTTTATGACCGTAATCCTGCGGGCCCTTTGATGTCGGCCGCGAGCCGCTCCGCCAGGCCGTTGTCACGCTGTCACGTTTGTATTCAACGTGACACGGATGTGTCGTGAGTTCGTGACACCGTGACACAGGCACGTCATTCTCACTAAATAAAGTAGAGAAGGTCAGCAGTGTAGCGGGAGTAGCGGAAGTAGAACTGAAAATACCAAAACGAGGTTTCTTTTTTCTTTCACTTACTAGCTTTGCATTATCATAATAATACCAGCCTGTTACTGTCCCACTGCTGGCCCAAGGCCTCTTCTCAACAGAGCAGGGACGAGTACTGATCACCACGCTTGCTCAACACGGGTTGACGCTTTCAGACTTCTATTCATTGCAAGTCCAGAAATCCTCGCGATATTTTCCCAATGTCTTTGATGTCCGTGAAAAACTTAAAAAGTACATAAGTATGAATGGAAAAGTCATATTGGTACTTGCCCGGAATTGAACCCACAAGCTCGTACATGAGAGGCGAGGATCACGACATATTTCATTATCATAGTCGTGGTAAACTTGAACAGTAGTATCAGACTCAAATTCAAAGTAATTATTTGAAATACACCACTTATAGGCACTAATGAACTATTTAGAAGTCGGTGAGTTGAAAACATTTAATTCCAAAATGTATGTACGTCTCTGTGGAGAAGAACTGGCAAGAAACTATTTAGGCACTATTAACTCTTTTTATCCAAATGCCTGTTGTACGAACGAGTAAACACAAATGGGAGACTCTTAGCTGCCTTTCCAGCATTAAAATAAAAACGTTAGCATTATTGGCATTAAAATTAAACAAAAAAACCGGCCAAGTGCGAGTCGGACTCGCGCACGAAGGGTTCCATACCAATTATTATAAAAAAATCACGTTTGTTGCTTGCGAGCCCCCCTTAAATATTAATTTTATTCTGTTTTTAGTATTTGTTGTTATAGCGGCAACAGAAATACATCATCTGTGAAAATTTCAACTGTCTAGCTGTCACGGTTCATGAGATACAGCCTGGTGACAGACAGACGGACAGACGGACAGACAGACGGACAGACAGCGAAGTCTTAGTAATAGGGTTCCGTTTTTACCCTTTGGGTACGGAACCCTAATAAAAACGAGATAAAGTTTCAAGTATGGTTACAAACTTGAAACTTTATCTCGTTCTTATTTTGTTTAGTTAATTTAGCAGCTCTTCCAAACCGTTATCAAAACATTACACCTGCACCTATCTACGTACTGTCACCATCGCCAACGGTCAGAGGCATTAATTAAAGTATTAGCATCGGCTCGCTTCGGAACTGTTTGGCTCCACTCGGCTTCAGTCGGCACCGCTCGGCTCGGCCCGTGCTAAGCCGCGGCCCGATAATGATATATGTGTTTTAATTTAACTCGCCCACAAATTAGGGATCCCTCCGGAACTAGGGGTCGACGGAACCCAATGCTTTCGAGTGTAAATTAGGTTTTTATTGATGAAGGTCGAGGTGTTCCTGGTGACCCAGTGAACTACCTGATTGCAGAGAAAATTTATTAGAACACCGTTTTAAAGGTGACATTTTTGTATAAAGTCGTAGACATATACCTACCTGCACTATGTAACGTAATATTGCCACAATCATCACACTTGGCCAGTTGATTAGTGATCCCATAGATGTTGTTATCTCTATCATGTGGGATAATACCGTCTCTGCTTGTAGCATCGAATTCAAGTCCTCATAAGATAATGTTACCTTGAATATTTGTAGTAAACCCGCAATTATCTTTTGTTGACAAATAATATCGTATGTATGTTCTATGCATACAAATGTACCGTCCCACAATTGTTCCCGTGCAGAGAAACTAGTACAGCCACCTAGACTAAGATACCTATAACACTGCACTGCTACAGTACCAAGGAAAGGTACACTTGAAGTAAAACAAAGTGATGCATCATACTGGCGGCCCATCGGTCAGCTCCCACTAATTATGAGCTCGACAGTGTTCGACTGTGACTGTACCGTCACTGAGAGAACCAAACTTGCACTACAGCAATATTTAAACTACTTACAAAATACATACAATATTTAAACTACTTACAAAATACTTACAATATATAAACTACTTACAAAATAGTTACAATATTTAATAATAATAATAATAAAATTGATTTTAGACCTGGTCCATTGTTACATTGTTACAAATTTGTAACAATGTTCTTAACCTAGTGTTAGTAACAATACAAATATAAAGTAGTTAGTAACATTGTTCTAAGCCTAGTGTTAGTAAAGGTACAAAGAAGTCAGGCCTTTGGTCTCGCGTGAAGGCTCATCCAATGTGCCATCAGTACCGAGTCCCAGCGGCCAGAATGGCGCTGGAGCTGCCGCGCAACCGTGCCAGCATCGATGCACAGCGCTTACGCATGATGGCATGGAAGCCATCCACGTGCACTTCTGCGAACATGCCACTCGCGCTACAGTAGCGAGGCAGCCCCATCTACACACTGAACGCGTTATTATACTGTATACGCAGGGCGTTGTACGTCCCCTGCGTGTATTTAGCCCACAAACTGCACGTGTAGAAGGTCTGACAGAATGCCCTAAATACTGTGACCTTCACTTGTTGTGTTTAAACTACTTACAAAATACTTACAATATTTAAACGCCACTGCTGAGTTCGTGGGTTCAATTCCTAGCTCGGGCGAAGTGGTACTGGATCTTTCCATCAGGAATTAGTGTAACAGCAGCAGCCCGGAGTCAAGAATGGGCTGGCCCCCTATTATGGGACTTAAACATTACTAGGGTTCTGGCATACTGCCATAAATGTGGGTGTACTAAGGTACAACTCCGCCTAACCTGTCAGCAATCACAGGCTGATGACGTGATGTTCCGATGTGGTTGAGTCTATTTGCATTCAAATTGATTTAAATGAAGCTCATCCTCTATTCGCTTACTCACTGGTACTTAACTCGTTGGAACTTGGTCGGTTCTTATAGTTTAATAGTAGAAATGGAAGGTTGAAAAATTCTGTTTTTAAATGAGCTATTCTACTGAAAAATTGTATGAAAGTCTGTATCATACAGACAACAGCCTCTATCACGGTCATCATCTGCCTAGCCTTTTCCCAACTTTGTTGGGGTCGGCTTCCAGTCTAACCGGATGCAGCTGAATACCGGTATTTTACATGGAGCGACTGCCTATCTGACCTCCACAACCCAGTTAGTACCGGGTAATACGATACCCCTTGGTCAGACTGGTTGTCAGACTTTTTGGGCCTCTGACTACCTAACGACTGTCAAAGATCTACAAATGACAGCCGGGACCAACGGCTTAACGTGCTTTCCGAGGCACGGAGGAAACTCGGTATGTAATGGGCGGTCACCCATCCACAGACCAACCTAGGCAAGCACGGCTTAACCTAACGATCGACCCGAGCGGCTGTTATTATTTAGCCTCGAGCTCCTCCATCACGGTGTTGTAGAATTAAATGTTTCATTCCGTTTAGTTGAATCTCTTTGACTTAATCAGTTCACAGTTCAGAAATGTAACATTTAGCTAGATTCACTCGTATTTTTATAATTGAATAGTTGATATTCAAATGGCTGTTTAACTAGATGCCAGAAGTCGAAAGTTTTGGAGACGCAAAAATGTAGGAATAATTAAATTTTTCATTTCTTTTGAGACCACCTTGTAACAGGTCGAACGGCACAAACGCGACTAAACTTATCTTTAATGTATGCAAGTACTGTAGCCTGTCTGCAGTTAAATCTAAGTTAGGTTTATCTTGCATCTCTCTTTATTCTCGAGATAGACATATAACTATTAGCTAAATGGATATTTAACTGATGAATTTATGACTCTCACTTGAATTATTAACGTTTGTTACCTCTTAAAGAAAACTATAAAAATCTATTTGTAAGCACTAAATTCATTCACTCTTTACTTTCACTGAAAAAAGAAGAGACTTTTAAATCTGTCTAAATATTGTATCACGAGTGGCATACATGGTCCTTAGCTTTCTATCATCCTTGTAATCAAGTCCATTATCAATACCCGTCGGCTAACAACATAATGAACGGTGTGTCTGACCCGTTATCACACGAGACTTAACACTGTCATTAGCGGGAACATAGGATTCATTACAAACCTACCCTTTGAAAACCTGGTTATACAGTATAAGTACTTGTATAGTAGTTATATAGTATCGTCGCGTAGCACTAACGTGACAATTAAAAATGCAATAAATAAATTAATTGAACAATAAATAACGCAGATAATTCTTTCTGGTCACGCGGCGGTGCCGTTTATTTGTTTAATCTAAATGCTAATTGTCTGCGTCGGGGACGTGCGGGGCCCGGCTGGGGCCCGGGGTAGCGGCAGGGGCCCCGGGCCCCGGGGCCTGGGGGCCAGACGGAGACGATGAATGGGTGCATCAGACGGACACCGGCAGGTACAGTAAACAATTTCACGTTGTTTAGATAGACGTAACTAGTACGTGTGTACTGTACGGTTTAGCATATTGGACCGTCATGTCGTTCAGTTGTTAGCATTGCAGTATAACCGACGGAGAGAACACACCTACTATACCTAGGTACGTATGTACGTGGAATTGCTACGGAATAGTTTGTTGATCCAACCGAACGACTGAGTGACAATCATGGGTGTTAATACGATACCGATATACCGATATACGATACGGTGATTATCTGAAGAAAGAAGGCCATAGTATTACTAATAAAACTCTGACTAACACAGTGTTTTACATCTTATCTAGTAACAATATACGTGCGTCACGGCTGCCCAGGACTTGTGTAACGCCTGAACAATCTACTCAAACAGATATAATTATGTCAACATGACTTGCTTAACTATTCATTTTATTCACCCAACTTAGATTAAAACGACCACAAAAACTAACAATAATATAAGCGGAAATAAAAAATGTGCGTAACAAGTGTATCACCATGTATCCTGGTGAAAGGAAATTGGATGTTGGTTAAATAAGTTGTCATCATAGACTTCATTAGACTACATAGCCTGTGCACTTAGTTAAACGTCCACACAGAATTCAACATTACAACACGAAGCATTTGTGAGCGTGGGTGAGCGTTTTTGAGCGCCGAGCGATTGGCGACCACCGGCTACGACACGACTCAATCGAACGCTATCAATTAACGCGATTACTTCGCAAATTCGGCTACAGACGCCGTCCAGGAGCCATCGTGTAACAAGCTCCAGAAGGACACTTGGAGTTTACATAAAAAACAAAGGTCATTCAATTCTAATCAGGCTGAAAGAAGTGACAATCAGCACTTTAAGAATTCGAAATAAGAAGTCCTAGAGATTTCAAAAAATTAAACCTACGCGCAGTTTAGGGTTTCGAAGTAGCCCGTCTCACAAGCAATCATCTCAGTCACTTTAAAAGTTTAGAAGATTAGGTACACAATTATCCAACACCCAAGTTCAACGACTATTACTGCTAAACTAATAAAATTATATTAACCGCTATAATTTTTACTTTAAATTTCATGAAATGCACTATCATCTTGATTTTTTCCAGATTTGTCAAGCCAGCAGTTAAGCTTTTAGAGGGGCAGACTATACTGGCAGAATATACTGGAACAAATATTTGCACATTGAAGTTCAATATTTCGTAAATGGAGCATTAAATCGAAAAATAGTATTAGCAACCCCTAAGATTGATCATTTTAAAAGACCCATTCAACGATACCCCACACGATGGGGTAGACGACGAGCTACCTTTAAAAAAATATTTTCATAAAAATTATTTTACCACTTTTGTTGGCGAAATTGATATACACACCCCTACAAGTTTCTAGTACTAACGGTGTCTTAGCAAAACCGCGGAAAGACAGACAGACAGACATGACGAAACTATAAGGGTTCCTTGTCAGCACCACGGAACCCTAAAAAGTGGCGGGTGGTTTGTGAAAAAGTGGCGCACTAAAAATCCTCAGCAACCTCAACTTATTTTGATCATCATCATCATCATCCTGCATTTGTCCCACTCTACTTGCGGTCGTCGCAACACGCTTTCTTCTTCCATACTCCCCTGTCAGACGTCACGGCATCATTTACTCCTTTCTCTTACATATCATTCCTCACAGAATCCATCCAATTTATTTCGGTGATATTTTGCAATATCTTAGAAAGCAACAGAATTTTAAGATAGATTAGTGTAAAACAATTGAGCTTCATTCGTTAAAGTAAACAAAAACCATAGTAGATAAATAAAATTCCCAGAGTTCTAAATTCCATTATTTTTTTTATTTTGATTCAGTTGTGAGGAATACGCAGCAGTCAAAACTATTCGTCAGGACACAACCCGTGTATCGTGCGCTGTGTATCAATAAATCAATCAACGCAGTGTAATACACCATTGAGTCGACTCATCTACGTATTGTTTAGTTCTATCAAGCTCAGATTGAGCTCTGTAGTGAACAGTTTGTGAAAATATGCCCTTGGCTAGTCTGCTTTTAAATTATTTATCTAATTAAGCAAAAATAAATAGTTTATTGTTTGTGTCTGAAACTATAACGAGTCTTCATACAGCCACATCTTCACCTGTCCTTCTCATCTCATCGTATTTCTCTCAAACATTGTACAGAAGCAAAGTCAGCACAAAAAAGTAGAGACATCCAGTTCCTCATTATAGTTGAAAAACAATATCTGATAGGGTTATAAGTTTACAGAATGTGAGGCGGCGCTCGCTAGTCGTGGGTCGGGAGTCGTGAGCGAATAAACGTAATACGATAACGCGGGCCGCGTATGTAAACTAGTTCCCTCGACTAGTTGAATAACACAAAGCGCGTATATTTATGACGATATCGCAACGATATCGCATCGCATTTGCCCCGGAGCAGGCGGCCGCGCGTCACACCGACGCGTCGCGCGTTTTGCTCCAAAGTTGTATGGAATTAAAAAAAAGAACGAATAATTATTTGATTACACAACTTTATTAGAATTATCTTTCTGCAATTGCAAATAAATATCAATTAAATTTACACAAGGTGAACCGAATTTCAATAAAATAGAACTTTAAAGCATTCCACATGTAAGAGCATAGCATTACAACACTATAAATTCAAAATGCACCACACAACCACTCAAACTGTAGACTAAAAAAACATCAAAGGAAAACCTTGCAAGCAGTCTCTCCAGAAAGTAATATTCGCGTGAAGCCAGGGCTCGCACTTAGCTTGGCGCTCGCGTACGTGCAAGAGGTGTCAGTGCGGGGCCCACGATCCTTCCCTTTATTCAATTCCTCGTTTTGCATAAACTGTTTACTCGGGGCACGCGGCCCGGGGGCCCGGGGCCCGCCGAGTGACAGCGCGCCTTTTGACGGGCACCGCGACGCGCCACGCGCGCCCGAACTGCGGAATTTATAAATCGCTGGCTTTATATCAGAGCTAGTGCAGCGCATTTGTCTGCATACAGCTAATGTACTCGGGCAGTGGCTCTCTATTGGGTGCGCTAGGCTTTAAGTGCTGTTGAATAAAAGTATGTATTATTGTTTGTAGTGAATATTCATAGTTCATAGTTTTGATTTGTTTTTTGTGTTCCAATAACTTCTCAATGGAAGTAATATAATGTAAGTTGAGCTTATTACTCACATTACAAAGAAGCTAATTTAGATAAGGACGCAGCACAAAATCGTGCTGCATGGAAGATGCGGACAAGGAAGGCCGAAGTAAATGGGATAAGGTCTAGGAGGAAGAAGAAGATTGTATATTTTCTAGTCGCAACCGTAATTCAAAATGTTGTTTGCAAACGCAACTAATAATATAGTTTCCGTGAAAAGTTAATGGAGCGTAATAACATTTGAAACATTAACGTGATCCTCTTACATTAAACCACATTGTGTTGGTACTAGGTCTGTTTTTACTAAATAGGTACAATAACAGCAGTTGCTCAGAGAGCCTAGTTAGAAACCATCAACAAATAATTTACATAATCGTGAATATCGCCCACTCCGCCTGTTCGCACGCTCTCGTGACGTCACTAGTTATATTTTGTTAGCTGCGCCGTGCTCCTACAGGCTCCTACTCAAGTAGATTGAGATTAAACAGATTAAGGAATATTTCTTGAGATCTTTTAACAACTGAATTGGCTTATTTACCACTAAGAATCCACTATTGTAAATACACGTCATTAAGCAAAAACAGAAGTTAAACTAAAGCCTGTTTACAAAATCACTGTGAACTGTAAATGAAAAGCCGTCTTGACAAAAGGGTAGCAACACTTTAAACGCCGGAACAAATGCACAAAAAGAGTGTAAACAAAACGCGATGAGGTTTGACCCTTCATCCTTTCCGAGCGATACAAAGTTAAGTAATGAGCGGAAAACGCGTGACGCGCGTAGTCGCGAGTCGCGTGGACATGCGGCTGGGCGCACACCGCGCGGCTAAACACATTAGTTGCGGTAAGTGCGGCGTGCGGGAAGCCCGTGCGGCCACTAATGTGACTGACGCTTTGTGCTCCACTGTGTTGTAATTAGCATTTTTGCTCACAAAGCATTGAAGGTAAACAAGCCAGAATTAGGATTTTAAGAAAACATTTCTGCCTCTAAAATGATAAAACTTTTAGCCAAAACTATTTTACAGCCTATTTTTTGTATATAGACCTAACAGCTATAGTGAAAGTTTTAGTTTAATTGTACAACAGCTGTAGTCCCATTATCATTATGTAACGTTGTTAGTTCATAATTGATAAAACGTAAACAAATAAAACAGAAGTCATTTTAATATCGTTTACCAGCCGACCAAATCACCTGATCGCGCCTGTACTTTTGTCTCACTCGCTCGCGTTCCTAAAACCAGTTTTTTTCCCACTCCATCATTCTCCGCGCGCCGCGAGCGTCGACCACGCTCGCATGCCTGCAGAGGCCAGTCGTCATTTACGCGCGGTCAGTCTACACACATATTAGACGACATATGCGCAGCCTCGCGAATTATACTTCGATTGGACTACTGAATTTCCAAAACTTTTTTTTAATAATTTTACTTTTTAAAAAGTTCTATAAAGGAACCATAACTTCAGTGTGTAATTCCCCATATCGGGTAAGTGGCTAAGTGTTGACAAATTCACGCAGTGCTTGTTTCTAAATGTCATGTCAAGGTCAATGATGTGCAAAATTATTTCATCATCTTTTTTCATAGACATCATTTTAGCTACTATTTCAACTATTGTACTCAAACCTTAATTGCTACATCAATGTTTTATGTAGGTATGTGTAAATATTAATTTAAAAGTGCTTCACACCTTTTTTTTCTCCTTTCTTTTTTTCTCCTTTCTTTTTTTCTCTGTAAACTCCGCTTCTGAAGGTGACCTCTACACACATACGCCCTAAGCGCAATAGTACCCATCCCTACGCTTGCGCTTACGCTGCTGTGGTCACCGTCAGGAGAGGATAAGCAGAGAACCCTACGCTTACCACTGGACATAAATTCCAGGGACCAAAGTTCGGGATTTTCTTCCTCCGGGGTTAACCCGTGTGTGCCGTTGCTGCGTCACCTGGTGCCGACACTCGCAACTGACGAGTCGGTTCCACCGGCATCCGGCATCCAACGACGGCGACGCCTCTACGGGCATCCGGCACCGCTACCACCTACCCTGCGGGTCCTGCATCCTGCTCCTCGGCTCCAGCGTCCATACAGCTACGCGCAAGCCAGGGCAGTACTTGACGCGCCTACCTCCATATGTCGGAGAAAAACCTATGACGGGCCTTAGTAATCCGCGACCTATTTTTAATAAATTATTTTTATGAAAGTGTTGGTGAATTTTGTTCAAACCTATTAGGGTTCCATATTCCCACGCTTCAATTATTTTGAAACACATAAAATATAAATAAACGTTTGCGCACACTGCAGCAGTAGATCAGCAGGCGGGTGATGGATGTGATGCTCGTTTGTCGACGCACTCGATGCTGGAATGTGCTGCGATTGTAACGCGCCGCGCTACTGATACACGCATTGCGTTCCGCTAATTTATGACGACGCGCCTCAGAGGACTGATAGGTTTAGCATGTTAACCAAAACTGTTCTTGTATTGTACTTACATGGTAACTTCCGCTTTTGGAAAACTATCGTCTTAAATTTTGTGTTCACAAATCTATTACCATTATTTTGTTCATTTGATTTTTTGTTTTCAGTGAACGGCTCAGCTGTGAGCAGATGTCTGAAGGAAGAGTACAATCAAGGATCAGAAATAAGCAAATTGTACACACTTAACGTTATGCTTTACCAATATATTTCATTAAACCTATGAGTTCCTTGGATTGGAATCATAAAAATGTTGTGCATGTAGCACCTTCCAATGTTTGTTTTTATAAATTGTAAGTAGGTGGTATTTCAGAAATTAACTTTGCTAAAACAAAAATTTATCGAAGTAAACACAAGCTTTCTAAGTTTGTTTGTCTTCTGTTATTATTATTCCTCGACGCGGTACGACCGCAGTATGATGAACGGCACAAGTCGCGACTCGAGTTGATCCGCGGCAGACCGCGACTGGTGAGCACTTCGTGATACTTCACGCGCGGTTACATGCGTCTTGTGCTAAGTTGCCTTGCGTCGTATTACCGGTAACCACTCCGTGGGCAAAGTTACAGGATGGTTGTGAAAAATGGGAAAGTTTGATTGGTATGTGTAAAGTTAAAAAAGTTGATGCATGAGTTAAATACAGTGTTAATGAATGTATATGCGTATGTGTAAATGGAAAGCCTTTATACATTACCTGCCTATTACCAGTTGTTTCCTTTTTTAGGGTTCTGTAGACCTAACAAGGAACCCTTATAGTTTGTCTATCTGTCCGAGGTTTTGCTAGGAGACTAGAAAGCTGTAATTTTGTAGTGGTACGTATATCAATTACGCCAACAAAGTGGTAAAATAAAATTTTGAAAACAATTTTTTTTTTTTTTTTTGGGTAGCTCCCCTAAATGTGAAGTGGGGATGATTTTTCTTTTGTCATCTGCCCCATTGTGTTGGGTAGCGTTGAATAGGTCTTTTAAATTTACTTAGGGGTTGCTAATACAATTTTTCGATGTAATGCTCCATTTACGAAATATTAGGTAAAAAGCTGTGAATTGAAAAATCTGGAAAAATTCATAATGATAGTGCATTTTATGAACTTTAAAGAAAAACTGTAGCGGTTAGGATAACTTTATTAGTTTAGCAGTATCAGTCGTTGAACTTGGGTGTTGGATAATTTTGTACCAAGTACAAAATCCTTACAATAAATTCTTTGAAGTGACTAAGATGAAGTACTTGCTTGTTTGTGAAGACTTGCATTGAAAAACAAAATGTAAGATATAACGGGCTCCTACGGAACCCTACACTGCGCGTGGCCCGACACGCACTTGGCCGGTTTTTATATTAAGTAGAAATAACCCCAACTATTGCAATTAAACGATTAATTTCATACTTTAATTATCATAACAAGCCGTAAAGTACGTGAAAAGAAACATTGTGCCCAATGTTCTTATAGTTCTTTATGTTAATTCGTCTAAGCTATTAAAATGTCTCCGAACCCTTCGGAGTTCCAGCAAACATCATCTGCCTAGCCTTTTCCCAGCTATGTTGGGGTCGGTTTCCAGTTTTACCGGATGCAGCTGAATACCAGTATTTTACATGCAGCGACTGCCTATCTGACCTCCACAACCCAGTTAGTACCGGGTAATACGATACCCCTTGGTAAGACTGGTTGTCAGACTTTTTGGGCCTCTGACTACCTAACGACTGTCAAAGATCTACAAATGACACCCGGGACCAACGGCTTAACGTGCTTTCCGAGGCACGGAGGAAACTCGGTATGTAATGGGTGGTCACCTATCCACAGACCAACCTAGGCAAGCATGGCTTAACCTAACGATTGACCCGAGCGGCTGTTATTATGTAGCCACGAGCTCCTCCTGGAGTTCCAGCAAACATTAGATAATAACCAAACTTTAACAAACACGCCTATGCGTAAGTAAAGTGTATAAGATCATTAATTTCTGTATTTCGCGGTAAATAGGCGCCTCTTTACGAATATTATAGCGGAGTGCCCCGGAGGGACTCGCCCACTCACCAGAGCGGCGGCCGGCCATCGAGCTCAAAACACTTGCTGCTTCCTTTTATCGTTTATCATTTTCTTACTTGAAAATTATACAAAACAAAAATAAAACTTTTCAAAATATTAAAAAATATTGTAGCCTACTGGTATCGGGAACAGGATCCAAACTACCGCCGCCGGCGTAGCAGTTGCCAGCTATGGCCTAACTGTGGTTAGTCATAGTATTTGCTCGCTACGGCGTAGCGTCGGCGGCTGTGTCAGCTATAGTACAGCAAATGTGCCAGCTACGACGTAGAGGGTGTATGTAGGTGAGTTTGGCGTGGCAGATGTCACCTACGGCGTAGTAGACGTGCCGCAATCCTTAAATACTACGATTTCCTAAGCAGATTCTAACTGTTAGAGGCCTCGCACACTATAGACAAGACTGTCTAAAGGGAATTAATAGTCTGACTAGCTCGCACTTGTAGGGCAACTGTCTGTCTTAAGACAGGCTATAGCTAAAGGGAATTAATAGTCTGTCTCGCTCGCACTAGTGGGGCAATTGTCTGTCTTAAGACAGTCATTTCTATAGTGTGCGAAAACCCTTACATCAAAAGAGAACCAAATCTATACTAATATTATAAAGAGGTAACATTTGTTTGTAAGTTTGTATGTAGGGGGTAATCTCCGGAAGTAATGAAACAATTTTAAAAATTGTTTCACTGGTAGAAAGCTACATTATTCGTGAGTGCTATAGGCTATATTTTATACTTCCACGGGAACGGGAACTACGCGGATGAAACCGCGGGACGTCAGCTAGTAAACAATAAATCAAACAATCTGTAAGCTTGTGTCAACTGAATAAGAGAGTGTAATCTCTGTATTGATGTGTTAGCACACTTAGTGATTAGCACGAATCTGCGAACACATGACGTGTGACTCGTCGCCGAGCCCTGTTTCTAGAGGATTATGTGCTGCGAGGACCCGCGTCTTACAGTGCGGGAGACTCAATAGCCGGGCCTGTAGTACCAGTGGAGTCTCTTTATCGGTAGTTTTTATCACTGGTGAAACATACGATTAATTTTTCACCATCAATACAAGGCTCAAAAGGATTAAACCTTTTGAGTTAGTGTAGTGTAATATAATTATGACTTTACCGTGAGTATAATATAGTACCTAGCTATTTAGATGGACACAAGAACAAAGTGACTTCGCCTTAATAGACGCTAAGTAAACGCAATGGACGTGCTGTTAGATATAATTATACTTTTAGCAAATTAAGTTAGATTAAAATTGCTTATTAGCCGTATTTATTTAATTGATGAAGATTGTATTATATAAAAATATAAAAAAAAAAAAACATCAATACAAATTGCGCTTTATTTTTAAACAAGACGGAAGCAAATCAAAGGGATTAAAATAATTTGAAACAACAAATTGCCTAACAAAGCGAAATCCTATAAGCAACTTGTTAAATGTTTACATTTCTTCGACAACTGCAGTCCGACGGGCACTTTGAAAATAACGTAGGTACCTAAGTAAGCCCATCTTTTTCATCTTCACTCGTCGATTGCTTGTCAAAGAGAAATTCTCCAACGTGTGTATAAACCTCAATCATCTTACTTCTATACAGTTCTGCAGCTAACAGAATTAGCAGCGCGTTTGAGATTCGTGAGCTCGCGGGAAGCGGGATGCGGGATTACTGGCAAATGAGAAGTGCGACGTAATTTACTTAATCCTAATCAGAGCCGCCGCGAGCCGCCGACGCCGACAGCCTCCAATTACACGCCCTTTCATTATGTCACAGTAATTAACACACAATCATACGTCTGACAACACTCAGCTTCAAAAGAAATTGCTTTGAAAGCTGTATCATGAACTTCGTCATCAACTCCTTCCCAGCACTGTTTGTGCTCGGCACCGTGCGATCGGAAAACCACCGAACAATCGAAAGCTGCTAATTTTTCAACTTTAAAGATCAAAATAACGACAACGAACTACGAAGGTTATAAACAGCTGAATGACAGTAAAATCTAAAACACACACTCAGAACGACCTTTGGGGTCACCTCGTGCAGCCGTACAGGATGTAGCGGAACAATAGCAAAGTCAAAATATGACAGTTTCCACCTGTGCGACCCTCGGGCTTCGGGCGTGCGTCGCTAGTACAATAACTTGACCGAGCGGCATAACTCCGCCGTGACGCGTGACAGGTGATCACACTGCTCATCAACAACCCGCCGCAGAGGGGCTGAGGGGAAGGGCTCCACACTGCCGCGGGGGGCAGGGGGGGGGCTACGCAGGAAATAGAAAAACTTGGCTCGTTTACAATGAGCGCGACTCGAAGGTATTATTTTTACGAGCTCATCCCAGTAACGACCGTATTTGTTGCAAACTTTATTGTATGGGCTGTGAAACGGGTCAAGCGGGGAGTGCGACGCCGGCGCCGCACGCCCTTTGTACTAATCAAAACAAGTACCTAAGTGAAATGAATGTAACTAAAGTTTCAATGGTTTCTATTTAAAGTTGCTGAACTACTTGTTTACTAATTTAATACAATTCTTAGAAGTTCCATAATTGTTCTATTACATCTCTTGAAATTGTTATTTTCTCTTTACCTTGTTGATATTTGCTTTAACTATAATCGGATTCAATTTTAATTTTCTGTCAAACGGATGAAGCTTATTTTCTGCAAATTCCTGTAGTATCTACATGACTAAACTGTTTTGAAATCTTAGTAAATGTTAATGTTAATTAAAATAAGCTGCGGCGTTGTGCAGTCATAATACGTACAGCGAAACTGAAGTGGGGGCAATGACTTCCCAGTCACCACCCACCGGTGGCGACTGGGAATTTTTATTCCCATTTGCCTCCGTTGGCAATCCCCGCGGGGGCGACTGGGAATATACGGTTTTTACAAGCCTTTACTTATAACACAAAACACTGTACCCTTAAGACACAAAAGCACAACCGCGAGCAACCGCTGACAGTAGCTGATACGAGTTCAGCGCTATAACCATAATAACAGCTGATCTTATCTCATCTCATTAGGTGATACATCATTACAGCGGGGCCGTTCATATTGTGTTGTCACATAACCGCTCACCAAAATGACGTCAAAGTTAATCCTATCACATAATAGTACCTGAACGAGCCGTATACCTGGTCGCAAACAATTAATGAGCTTTACTTGTGATATTAAGAGACTCAGAGGTCGCTTAGTTCTCAAAAGAAGAACGTGTGCTACGTGTGCTTGAATGGCGAACATTGACTGGTGGTTCTGTCAATTCTAGAAGTTTGGAAACAAACATAGAAACGGCCTAATCTTGAAAATAAGTGTTGTTTTTTCTTACACTAAGACTGATTAAACAGCAAATTGTAGCGTGTGCCTCAACAACACATGTCATGCATTTTTTTTCTTCATTCTTTACTTATTTTTATTTACTCAACAGTTTCACAACAATTGACGGCACGTTGGCGCAGCAGTTGCACGATTGGCTGCTGCGCTGCGTGTCGCGGGTTCGATTCCCGCACGAAACAAATATTTGTAGGGCCCACAGGTAGTTGTTTCGGGTCTGGCTGTTTGTATATATATAATATGACAACTGTTTACACAAACAGGCCTTGATGGAGACTGGACAGTTTGCACTACTGCATATTCACGTTAATTATCGGCCGCCGGACAGAGAAAGTTCCGAGGTAGGTACCCACTAGAGTAATCTACGTATCCACGACAGAATGAATATTTGTTGCAAGCTACATGCAGAATATGCAGATGCAGTATATCAAGTCTTAGTAGCAAAAAGTGACACAAAAACATCACGTGCCCCGAAAATGAAGTCTCTAGCTCGCCCTGACTCGTGAAGTGGTATATGGATGTGGAGCACATGCAAATTCGATGAAGTGAAGGTAGTCATGCTTTTTATTACTATTTTTGGTGGTCTTGAGTTTTTGAAGTTTTTTTTTAGTAACGTGAGCAATGTGAGCTTCTCCTAGTACCTAGTGCTAGTGGTGCAAGAGCTCAAGATACTGGCACACGTCACTGAAGCACGGAGCAGTGAGCAGTGATCATGTAGCTATGCGTGCCTGTAGGTACGTAGGTATGTGTGGTGCATCTCTTCGCAAACACCGGCTTGTGACGCATCGACAGTTCGAGCTGAATAAACACGATACCGCCTCCCCGGGACGCACCCGGCGCAAACATGAGCAGAAGGTCCGAGCGCTAAACCCTGCCACGGTGATGAACTGATGACATCAGACCCGCGTTTTATAACTTTCACAGACACAGACAGTGCGTGTGCAAAACGCTCAAACCGACCGAGGTGGATTTTTAGTTTTACCTGATCTTGCATTTTTATCTTTTGGATTTGAGAATAGAACGTAGATACGTAGATATTTTCTATATAAGCGCGCACAGCAGCGGCAGCCATTTATTTATTTCCATTAGGTACATAAAAATATGGTTACAGTTTATTAGGTTGGATCTTCTGTAGAGTCGTATGTGATGTTCTAGTGCACACAGCTTACACAGCAAATATCTAGGAGGAACCGTCTCGCTTGACGGATGGCAACACACTGGAACTGCGCCCATAATAGCGAAATTATACTGATATTGACACAGAGGCTGAGCGGTGAGTGCACACGGAATGCACACTTATGATCAGGGAAATATTCTTGTGTTAGTTCACACTTGCAGTAGGTATTATCAAAGCTACTCAAACATCGACTTCCCTATAAATAGGTATATCATCAGTTTAGGACATCAATCATATAAACTTAAACATAATTTTGGTGTTAGGGTTAGTGAAAAATAGTAACATAACACGGCACGGGTTTAAAACTTTATACATGATGTTACGGTTTATTTCACCACAATTTTCTGTGTACTTCACGTAGATACGCATTATTTTCCCACAAATCTGTTGATCAATAAGCAATCACATAGAAACTATGCTTGTAGGTAACTCAATGATTTGAGCAATTTTCCTCGTGATCATCTAAAAGCTCCACAAATAGCAGCTCGATTAGATTGTAGTCATAAGTCACAGCCTCCAATGATAAGTGCGTTTTTTATCCGCCGTAAGAAATCTGATATGAGAGGTAATCGGCGAGAGTGCTCCAAACTGACGGCTATTTAATATGTATTATGTTGAGCGGAGTCAGATGTATGGTCGTGTATTATTTAGTGGAATGGAGCAGGCTCTTGTGTACCTGTACCTACCTACTCTGTAGCTACTACGCTGGAGTAGGTACCAGGAGTATTACGACATTCACGTATTGGTATGTTGGTATATATCTACTTATTTTTAAATGTTGTTCAGAACAACAACCTCTTCTAGGGATTCCTAATATTAATTTTGCTCAGAGAAACTGTTTGTAAATATAGTTAGGTAGGTATGGTTTTATCGCTAACATCACCAAGAACACAAAGATTTGTTTCAATTCATATCAGGTATGCCGTTCGTATGTGCGTGCCTAGGTAATGGGGGACCTAGGTAGTGCTGAGGTGGTAGTGATAGCATACCCCGAAGAGAACAGTAACAAATACAATGACTAGTGTCTATGAAGAAGTACCTACATAGGTACTGACATGTTGGTCTGTCCATCCGTGAACGGTGAACTCTATACCACGTTCACCAAGATATGATTTTTACACTTCTTCGCTAGTCTTAGTTCGGCAACTTTCGAATAAATGGAAACATTACGTAATGTACGCAGCTAACATCAGTCGTCCCGTGGCGTCGCATAGAAGGCTGGCGCTGTGGCGCACTCCAGGCGGCTGCGGTGGCGTGTGTGCCCCTAGCCGATACCGGAATTAGCATTAAACAACAGACAAACGCGTATTCAAATGAGTCCCGGCCGTTTTGTGTCGCAGCGCCGCGCGCCGCCGCCGCCGTTGGCGAATTAATGTGAACCAGAGGCTGCACAGCCTGCGCCCTCCACACCCAGTAGAAACAACCATGGATTTATTGATTACCTACGATTATTTAGTGGAACTGGATTGTATTAGAAATAAGTCGTGATTTTCAAAATTATTTGTTAAAGTGACTGGTGACTGCTGCATTCACTGTTGTTGTCTACATAGGTAGGTAGTACCTTTATGCGAAAGTGGAATTGAGTCCCAGCTAGAAGGATGTAGAATTTAAATATCCGTATCCAAGTAAGACGTGTTATCCGTTTACAACTAAGCAAAAGGACAAATGGGATTAAAATTAAACTAAGAGTCGTTCCATTTTCTTTGATTTGTAGGAAATTCGCTTAAACGAATCCCACGGATTTATGGTAAGTTCGGCGGCGTCCTGTGAGCCGAGGTCGTACGACTACGTACCGCGCGGGCAGGCGGGCGGGCCGGCGGCGCGCGGCTATTGCGATCCTACATAAATCGAGCGCGCGCACGGACGTACCAATATTTTAAGGTGAATGTCTTCACCGTAATTCAAGTCCCCGCGGAGCCGGAGCAATCGCTTCTCGATCCAATTTATACGTATGTATACATAATATATTATTTATTAGGATTGCGAGGGTGGGGCGGGCGAGGGCCGCGGGAGGGGGGCCGCGGGAGGGGGGCCGGTTGTCCGTCACGTATCTCGTACAGAACAGAGTACATGTTCGGGAACACGGGCACCTCCCGGTTCTGGGATCGTATCTGCATACCGTATTATTAGATGCGATACTGTTCGAAAATGTATGAATAAAATAAAACAATCCTCCTTTTGGGTTTCACCGCAGTCGGGTAATAAAACACACATCGCTTTTATCATGTTCTCACTGCCTGATGCACAAATCACTTAACTATTCTGGATGAAGTGCGGCTCAGTCTATGGACAAGTAGGTACCTACCTACTGTGACGACCGACGGTCTAAATCTGCGTGTAACATAGATTATAAGTAGGTACTTTAGCGAAGCCCGAGCTGTCTCGTTAATATCGTGAGTATTAGAGCATCAATGTTCGATTGCAATACAACCTACCTTGTACTTACCTACCAGTACCGCTCCCAAGCTACATAATAGTTGTAGTTATCTTTGGTAGGAAAGTGCATAACTATGCTTGTAATAACTTAGTGTAGGTACCTACGAAATTGCTTGCTACGGCGTAGCCAAGTTAGATCTACGGTGTAGCAGTACTAACTTGGAAACTCATCGCGTGGTTTCGTATCGTTTAAACTAGGTACCTAGGTACAGTCAAAGGTCAAAATTCCACTTCCACCGCAATGCACATTATCGTTTGCGCTATACGGGCGGCGGCGCCTATACACACATACGCATATTTATCCGTGTGAGTGATGTTCCAACGCTAACAAATTAACATGTCGTGTAGCATCGCTACGAGTAATAATATAGATGTGGTCAATGTTAGACAAGGATGACAATATCAGTAACTTCTTTTTATCACCGTCTGATTATTTTTTTCATAGTACTTAATGCAAAATTTTGACAAGTTTGCGTAAGTTAACATTAGCTAGATCGGTAACGAGGCTAGTGTGATCGGGATAGATGTGAGTTCGAATCCAAGATGGACCGGTTTTTTATGTTTTATTTAATTATGTTTAATAATTTATTTTTGTAAATTATTTTGAACAAATAGATATTATAATAAATATATTATAAAGGTAATTTATTATTACAACAATGATAATAAATGAAACAAACAAGTAATATTATTTATGTGAACTAGTAAAGTAGTTAAAATATGCAGGTAGATTTGAAACAAAGTGAACTTATCACTTTGTTTCAAATCTACCCTCATATTTTAATAACGACGCTAAGATTGAAAATTATTGTAAAATGAAAGAATCTTCGTTTAGTTGTGGAATATATTTTAACATTATATTTTGTTAACAACTCGGCATTTATATTTCACATGTAATACTTAAAAAATGTTTTTCATGTTTGATGTGAGACTCGAACCCGAACACTCGCCATGCGAGGCGCAGTGCTAAACCAATTTGGCCACCGTATCACTTACACAACTCATTGAAATTTGTAATAACAATCTTAAGCGGGCAACAAGTTGCTAATGTGTAAGTGTTGTCAAACGTTCTTATAGAAGAAGGTCATAAGTACAACTAATATTGCTTTGCCATTGTGTTGCGAGATTGGCAGTCGACTTCTGACTGTTATAGTACATGTTACAAAAAGAAAAAATCAGAGCAGTCTTTGGGGACTGCCGATAGAAGTGAAAACAAAAACTACACAGGCCCCGCCCCAGTCGTAGCACTGGTTATGCTCCGCGCATTCCCATGTGGTGCTACGCCGTAGCGGATGCTACGAGTGCTACGAAAGGCTACGAAGCGTGACCGCACGTTACGTTACGTGACGACGAGTTCAATGTTTTTCCTTCACCCAAAAAGTGCTCAACGCGCTTAAAGAAGTTTTCACTTAAAATCCGGCGTTTCGTTACTACAAGAACTAAGTGATGATGATGATGCCATCTAGCCGATTTCGACCACAGCGACTGCATTCGATGGCTTTCTAGTGTGGTTGTAGAGAGCTTTGGTGTGCTGCTCTTTCATGTGCTCTCAAGAAGTGGCTAGCATATCCAACTTTGGCCGATAAACTCCGAGCACAAATCGGACATGGCTTCAATTTGCCAAAAGCTGCTGCTGCAGCACATATTCTCTGATTAACCTCTGCGTCAAGATCCCCTTTACTGGTAATATTATGCTGCCTAAATACTTGAAGCTTTCTACTCGTTTCAGCTTGCCACTGCTGATTAGGATGTCAGGAACCAACAGCTGTTCGTCTACGTTCATAGCCATAACTTCGGTTTTTTTAACGTTTATTGAAAGACCAAACTTACAACAAACGTCATTGAGGCTACCTATCAGCGCCTGCAAACTGTCGTAAGTGTCCGCCACGAAGCACAGGTCATCAGCGTGCCTACATTATCTCTGTAATCGTGGTTTAAGAGACTTTTGTTCGGTGTGGTTGTTGGGTTTTGTGTGGTTGAATAAATTGCCATCGTTTCGGAAACGAATTCGAATGCCTTCTGAAATACGGTTCAGAGTTTCTCGAATGACGACGGCAAAGTATAGAGCAAAGAGTGTTGGTGCAAGAACGCATCCCTGCTTTACGCCACAGGTGACATTAAAAAGTCACCTAGGCGGCGGGCGCCCGCCACTGCTGGCTGTGCCAACTGCCAGAACCAACCTGCTGGCTAAAGCACCTCTCACGCGAGCAATTCGTACTGTTAACGAAATTCAGAATAGGTTGGACATTTTTTCGTGTTACTTTAGTGAACTTGCAAAAGTAACTTTAAATATAATAGCATTCATTAGTGTAATTTTAGGTTTATTGTTTATGTTATGTTTATTGTTTCTTTTATTGTTTTACTTTTTAATTTTTGACTGTAAAACATATTTAAGTTAATTTTGTATAAGGTTAGGTTGTATCGTTTTAGTTATCAGTAATTTTGTATTAATGTACCTATTGTGTAATTGTTAGTAATGTAAGGTTATTTTAGATAGTTAATAATAATATTACAAGTAGTCTTAGCTATCGCATTAGGTTTGTAACCTGTAATGATAGTACAAAAAAAAAAAATTGTTTATTTCTTAACCAAATCAGAACAACAAGTCGATGATTCTTCTGATTTCTTTATCATTTCTCCTTTTGCAGGTCTGCTGGAAGAAATTTCTTAAGAAATAAGCAGTTCCTTTGTATTCATATTTTTAATGTATTTTCCTGTGTTGTTTACTGTGTGTACATAAATAGTTAAATAAATAAATGATTGGAGCCTCCTTTAAGCCTCCTCCTTTAGTATAAGAGTTTTAAATAAATAAATAAATAAAAAAAGTCTGATTGCTCACCTTTTATCGCAACGCAACAGGACATAATTATCGTCATGCAGAAGTCGTATCATCCTAACAATTTTTTCAGAGCATCCCAATTTTATTAACAGAGCCCACAAAGCTTCTCGAGAAACACTGTCGAATGCCTTTTCAAAATCGACAAAGCAGAGGTATAGGGGTTGACCTTGTTCTTTACTTTTTTCTTGAAGCTGGCGAACAGAGAATATAGCTCCACAGGTCCCTCTATCAGGATGAAAGCCAAATTGGGTCTCTGGAAGGATTGTTTCTGATAATGAAATAAGACGGTTGAGAAGGATTTTCGCAAATACTTTTCCAGGGGTTGACAGCAGCGAAATTCCGCGATAAGAGTTGCAGTCTGATCGGACACCTTTGTTCTTATACAGGGCGCTTATTCGAGATACTTTGTAAGTGTCTGGCACCCTCTCTTTATTCCACATTGTCACGAAGAGATCCCTGATGACTTCATGCAATCTCTCACCCCCGTACTTAACAGCTCCCCTGGGATGTTATCAACACCAACCGCCTTTTTGTTGTGTAGTTGTTTGATAGCATCCTGGACTTCTTTTATAGTTGGGGGCTCGTCTAGCCCAGTGGCTGTGGGTAGTGTGGACATAGAAAGAACATAATGTCATATCTGCTGAGCGATCTAAATTGAGAAGGTCGTTAAAATGCTGGGCCCAAAGCACAAGCACTTCCTCTTTAGATGACAAATGCTCAGAACCATCACGTGATTTGATAGGCACATTAACACGATTGCTTGTGCCAATCAGTTTCCTCACCTCCCCATAAAATGCACCAAGTTGTCTAGTGTCCGATAGCCACTGAATGTATTCGGCTTTTTCGAGCCACCACTTGTCCTTAATACCCCTAGTTAATTTCCGCAATTCAGAACTACCTACTCTGTTTGGTGTTGCCTACGGTACTGTATGGTCTACTGCGATTTTGTTGTCTTAGCAGGTTTCGGTGCTTTTGCAGTGCATCTGCCAAAATCTTATTATTCTCATCAAACCAGTCCTCATTCCTGTGCATCTTTCTACATTGTAAGTACTTACACGTCGCAAGAGCGGATACACACACAGGAAATCTTATGGAGCCTATACACACCAACGCCGCCGACTTCCTGTTTAGGCTTTAGACCCTTATCAGCTACTTATAATTCAATAGGTCATTCATGCTATAGATTTTATTATTCGGACAGATCAAACAGGTAAACAAAAGTGAACCTAATTGTTGTTACCAAGGAGCGGGCTCACGGAGTTTGTTGCTAATTCTCATTGTTTTCAACGAGTTCATGACACTAGGCTCCGCGCAGTCAGATAGTAAATCTCACTGCGCCACCAGATCATTAATTATGTTAATTATAAGCGGAAGACAATGCCGCCCCGCGGCGAGCCTTCCTTCTTATTACACTGAGCAGTACGAATAATGGAACACTAGGCAAAATAAATGGGCATAATTTTGTATAAAATATATTTAATAGTCATTCATAACATTGTACGTATTACGAGTACACGCGTAATCGAACAAGTGTGGACATTCTCATTGTCTATTGTAAAACAATAATTTATACTTACGATGAAATTATTTCTCTTATCACATCTAATAAAAATAAAATTCCTCAAAACAGTCGACGGCTTGTTAAAAGCGTTGATTTAAAATAGGATAGCAATTTATTTATCTACGTATAATAATATTGTATACCTAAGTGATATAAGTCGGAGACCCCACTTCGGTTCAACCGCGAGGACCGGTAAACGCCGAGTCCTGTTAGTACTTAGTCACCGAGTGATCTACTACGAAGTGGCGAAACGGCTTTGAAATACAAAACATAATAAACAATCATGATCTCGTAACTTCTGTTATTTGAGTATAAGGTCGTGATCATCTAACTAATACACTGGATTGTGCACAATAGACTGCCTCATACAGCTGTATACATTAATATGCTATAAACATCCAGTCTTGTTCTAAAATTAATAATATTCATTTAAAATATCTTGCAATAAAACACAGTATAAGTTGGAAGCCATGATTAAATAATTTAGACGCTATGGTGTATTACTTAAAGCACATTTCTCATAAAGTGTATCTATCTAGTTAACTACTAGCGCCCTCGGTGTGGCGCGCACCGCGTCGCGTGTGACTTCAGACTTGTCCGACTTTGTATACATGAAATAACTCCGCAGTGGGCACTTTGGTAATTTACGAAACGTCACGTTACGATGTTACCATCACGGCACAATTGAAAACTAATTGAATTTTAACGACGTTTTTCACTGTACGTCGACCTCATCTTCTAGAATGTCATGCCGTTCCACGTCAACAAACGTCATGCACTCCACGAACCACGATGTGTTGTGCTACGGCTAATTGGGAGCGGCGACATTCTCACGAGTGATGCCTCATGATTAGCAATTAATATCAGCGTTTTGGATTTTTTTTTTCGACATACTCGTTTTTTTGGGCATTTTTTATGATAAAACTAGCTTTTTCGAAATAGCGTGTAGTTTGGCATTTTTAGCGAGCGCTGATTTTGACTGATAGGGGCGCTGGTGAGGTGCTTACTGCTCGCCAATACACATTTTACCACGCACATCATTATACAAAATAACGCGTCTCGTTACATTCTTTAAAATTACACTAAAATATCTCGAATCACGGTCATACCATTTTCTAAATATTTTAAAGTCCAATGTAATAGCAAAACGAAATATATTTAGAAAAAAGTTTGAATGACATTTGAGACTTTCATTACACCACTTTACAATAACGAATTCCGTAGATATAGAATTAAAATGTTACCGGACAACATTAAGTCAAATTACACAGAGCGGTGATTAATTCCGGTAAACACCTAGACAACATCATATAACTACACATAGTATAATACATACCGGACGCTAACGTTTCAACCACTCACATATACATCCACTCTATATACAATTTTACACATGACTTAAAATACACCAAAATTACGCTTTACAGAAACACAACTGAATTCAATTATTTATTAAAGATTGAATGAGCTATACAGATATTGCAATACTTTATATTGAATAAGAAATAATCAGTAGTGTGAACTTTTACAGATTTACCAACATCTTCACTAGACAAACTTAATCTAACGACGGAAGACAAACCGCAGGACAAATGATAACATAAATACATAGTTTAAATGGAGGTTATTGGTTAGGTAAACAACTGTTGGAAGACAGCTAACAGACTGGAAGTATTCGATCGTCGAGATGGCAATGAATATTTGAGCATTTACGACAAATTTTCTTCATAATTTATTTGCTAACAATAATTTTCTAATGAGACATGGGGTTACCTAACACTAATTGAAAGTAATATTTCGTTTATATATATATATATTTTTCAGTTTAATCGTTTTAATAACTTTTAATAAATAGTCGCAAATAATTTTGTTGATTCTAATTTTAGATTTTGGTGGTGATTTGTCCGGAAGGAGAAAGTGGAGGTCTTTGCCCAGCAGAGGAACACTCAACAGGATAACAAAAAAAAAAGTGGTGATTTGCTTACTTCTACTTTACAATTCAAAATATAAATAATTGAGCGTAGCATATATTTTATTTTGTGATTGATAAGTATTTTAAACAAGAATAAGATTGACTTGTAATATAATTATGTAAACTGTGAGTTAGTTATTGCGTGGTTAATATTGGCAGAACAGTGATCTGGAAGTTTTCTATTGCTATAGGTGGTACTACCACTCCAGAATGACGGAGATGTAGAACAAATCCTAGTAGTGTGGATGCGGCGATAACATTCGGTACGGGACACTGCATTCATTCGGACATAGTGAAGGACGTTCCACCGTATATTCACCAACTGTGATAGGTACGGAGGCTCGGTTACGTTTAACAAGCAAATACACCGTACGTTCGTAACGTATGGTGACCAGCATAGCTATTCACAACCCTTTCGCTTCGTTTTTTGATTCGGAAAGTCGTATGTCTATCTCGCTCGATTTCGTAATGTCAAAAAAAGATAGACATACGACTTTCCGAATCGAAAATCCAATCGAAGCGTTGTGAATAAGGGGCCAGGAACGAATAAGTCAGGCGCGAGTGCACGTGCACTCGCCGCACGCAGTGACGTGTGCAGGTGTGCGTACCGCTCCAGTGCACGTGCACTCGCCGCACGCAGTGACGTGTGCAGGTGTGCGTACCGCTCCAGTGCACGTGCACTCGCCGCACGCAGTGACGTGTGCAGGTGTGCGTACCGCTCCAGTGCACGTGCAATCGTCGCACGCAGTGACGTGTGCAGGTGTGCGTACCGCTCCAGTGCACGTGCACTCGCCGCACGCAGTGACGTGTGCAGGTGTGCGTACCGCTCCAGTGCACGTGCACTCGCCGCACGCAGTTACGTGTGCAGGTGTGCGTACCGCTCCAGTGCACGTGCAATCGCCGCACGCAGTGACGTGTGCAGGTATGCGTACCGCTCCAGTGCACGTGCACTCGCTGCACGCAGTGACGTGTGCAGGTGTGCGTACCGCTCCAGTGCACGTGCACTCGCCGCACGCAGTGACGTGTGCAGGTGTGCGTACCGCTCTAGTGCACGTGCACTCGCCGCACGCAGTGACATGTGCAGGTGTGCGTACCGCTCTAGTGCACGTGCACTCGCTAGGCGTCCGCGTCTCGCTCGCTGCGCGGCGGCAGGCGCGCCAGCGAGTAGGTCTCGGGCTGGAAGGTGGGCGGGCACTGCAGGTGCGGGTGTGCGTGCACTCGCTAGGCGTCCGCGTCTCGCTCGCTGCGCGGCGGCAGGCGCGCCAGCGAGTAGGTCTCGGGCTGGAAGGTGGGCGGGCACTGCAGGTGCGGGTGTGCGTGCACTCGCTAGGCGTCCGCGTCTCGCTCGCTGCGCGGCGGCAGGCGCGCCAGCGAGTAGGTCTCGGGCTGGAAGGTGGGCGGGCACTGCAGGTGCGGGTGTGCGTGCACTCGCTAGGCGTCCGCGTCTCGCTCGCTGCGCGGCGGCAGGCGCGCCAGCGAGTAGGTCTCGGGCTGGAAGGTGGGCGGGCACTGCAGGTGCGGGTGTGCGTGCACTCGCTAGGCGTCCGCGTCTCGCTCGCTGCGCGGCGGCAGGCGCGCCAGCGAGTAGGTCTCGGGCTGGAAGGTGGGCGGGCACTGCAGGTGCGGGTGTGCGTGCACTCGCTAGGCGTCCGCGTCTCGCTCGCTGCGCGGCGGCAGGCGCGCCAGCGAGTAGGTCTCGGGCTGGAAGGTGGGCGAGCACTGCAGGTGCGGGTGTGCGTGCACTCGCTAGGCGTCCGCGTCTCGCTCGCTGCGCGGCGGCAGGCGCGCCAGCGAGTAGGTCTCGGGCTGGAAGGTGGGCGGGCACTGCAGGTGCGGGTAGTGCGCGCCACGCCGCCCCCCTCCTGAACTGGTGCGGCTGTAAAGGTCATCATCATCAGCCTCCAGCAGTCTACTGCCGAATATATACTTCTTCAAATGGATATCACTAGATTCTCAGCCACTGTCATCCGGCTGCTGAGAGCCACCCAACGACCGATACATTATAACTCGTTTTTTCAGTGATAATTGAAATATCCTAAGAATTTTTTTGTTGGACTGGGATATAAACCTTGTCGTAAGTTTATGATTTTTCCAAAACAATAGCTCTGAACACAAATAAAGGTTTTCTACAGACAGTCGCTCTCTGAATCAGTAACAGCCTACATACCTGTCTATGGCGAGGTGCAGATGTTGGTGAGCGTGCGTGAGCGGCGTGTACTGCGTGGCCGACTTCAGCGTCGGCGTCACGTCCGCGCTCGTCGTGTGCACCTGCACCGACACACACATTGTAGCGAGGGGCAGGCATTCCATTCCAAAATTAGGGAAGTGTCATCAGCAAATAACACCATATTTTGAAGTTATTTTTTTTCAATAAATAGGGTAGATCATTTTTATCTATGTCTATACTAATATTATAAAGAGGTAACATTTGTTTTAGTTTCTACCGTTACTTTGTAAACATAACCTATTCAACACTTTAAATAAGTTAAATGTCAAAACAAACGCCACAGAGTATACATACTTATTGGGCCGTTCAGTTACTAAGCGACTAAAATTAGCTGTTTATTAGTGCTGTGCGCGCGTTACGTGTATCTGATCGAATGAGTGAAGACTTGTCTATGCGTAAACACGCCAGTATAAATGTCACGGACTCGCGATGACGAGCCTTTTTGGAAATATTCTGCTCCCAAAGATTGGACGCGTTTTTTTCATCGGAAATTAAATCTCGAGATAGTATTCGTGTTCTAGAATATTCGGGCTTGAAGCAGGCAGCTTTAATTTTTAATAGTAACCTAACTCTTTTCGTATTGTGTCGGCGTAACCCCATACTGGGGTTCAAGATTCCGGCTGACATTAAAGATTCCGGCTAACGTCCAAGTTATCGGCTACAACTATATTATCCAGTTAACCGCGGGCTCCGCAGCGGATACCCTTTTTACCTGCGTGGCCGCGACGAGATTCTACGGGTCGGCGCGATCATCTGCCGTCCGTCACCCTACCTGGCGTCTGCAGCGTGGCACACCGCTACGGTCATCGTCACGCCGGGCTGAGCCAGGAGAGTACCGTGCAACCCCCCGGGCGGGCTTGGAGAAACTTGTGACCATAAATAAACCTACCCACACCCATATGTTAATATTAATTAATTTTTTTATGTTGACCTGGGTCCGTGGTTTTCTTTATTTTTCCCCACGGACACCCTTTCCGTCGCAGTTTGTATGTTTATATGTAGGGGATAATCTCCGGAAGTAATGAACCAATTTTAAAAATTGTTTCACTGGTGAAAAGCTACATTATTCGTGAGTGCTATAGGCTTATTTTGACGACCCGATTGGCGCAGCGGTAGTGAGGCCGCCGTACGTTCTTAGGGTCCCGGGTTCGAATCCCGGTAGGAGCAAATGTTTGTGTGATGAGCATGGACATTTGTTTCCTAGTCATGGATGTTTATATATAATAAGTATGTATTTACAAAAAGAAAAAGTATATGTGTAGTATATCAACTATCTGGTGTCCACGACACAAGCCTCGTTGCTTAGTGTGGCACTGGGTGGCGCTGTGTGTCATGTCCAGCGATATTTATTTATTTATATTTTATTCCCGTACTCCCACGGGAACGGGAACTACGCGAGTGAAACCGCGGGACGTCAGCTAGTGTATACTAGAAAGAGGAAAGGACCCAACATTGAGCCTTGCGGAACCCCCATTTTTACTTCTAAACCCTGTTTATTAACACCATTACTTGAACATGTTGTTGACTATCACTCAAGCAAACTAAGTGCAAGTTTACTTAGTCCGTGATGCTCAAGTTTCAAAAGTTATGTGTCGTGATTTACGGAGTCAAAATGTACGGGCAGCAGCTCCGCACACTGAGATGTTGTATGTAGATGGACGAATCACACGGG
The DNA here is from genome assembly GCA_905147715.2 of Xestia xanthographa. NCBI lineage: Eukaryota > Metazoa > Arthropoda > Insecta > Lepidoptera > Noctuidae > Xestia > Xestia xanthographa. Next base: position 28,981,769 of record LR990662.1, read on the forward strand.
ATGTGTACAGGGAATAAAATCACTGTTATGTGTCCGTAAATGATTGACCGTTTATTATGTAAAACATTAAAATATATAATACAAAAAGTACAGTACTCCCAAATTAATAATGCGCATGCAAATCTTCGCCAATTGTCGTATTCCCGGAAATACCCGAATCATTGAATCGGAGAGAGCCATATACAATGCACTTGCATTTTGTACCTTGTTCGAAAGAAACAGGAGTCAATGTCATATGTCATATCATGTGAAACAATTGAAAACAATTCGGGCGGGTGGCGGCTGTCGCCGGTCAGTCAAAGGTCCGTCAGTCGTCTTTATATATTGGTGGTGACTGCACGTGTTCTCTCTGTGTGGAATTATATAGAGCTGCTATTACACACCCTTCTTGGTTTTGTTTTCAAAGGTGAATTTAATTTCAACTTTAATTATCTTACTCAAATTGAAATAGTTTATTTTGTAAAATAGGTAAATATACTAACATTTTTCACGTTTTTTAATATTTTTGTAATTGTAATATTATTCTGGAATGATCAGTGCTGTAAATACTTTTGAACTGAGATTTTAATGATTAGATTTTAATGTAAACCTGTGTTTGAAAACCATTTTTTTTTCTTCTAGGATAAACCTTGTGTTATTTAAACCTTCTTTTTCTCCATCATTACACCAGCTTCAGTATGAAGAAGTAAATCAATTCAACAAAGATTATAGCATATTCGCAATCGTGTCGTTTTCCTCGCTATTTACTTACATCGAATTATCGAATCAATTTCGTTACTGATAAATCAATATTTATCTCTTTTAGCACAAAACACATAATTCTACTAAATTATGCATAAAGAAAATGCACATAACCACTCTATATACATATCGTCTTCCGACGCTCGGGGAATACGACCGTTGCCGAACAGTGACGAAGATTTCTATGAGCATTATCACTTTGGGAGACCTGTAGGTGACTTGTGGCGGGCGTAATAGCCTAGTCAGCGAATGTAAATAAATCTGTGAATTTAGCAACTGCTAGTTCAGGTAAAAACTAAAACAATAAATATCATGTGGCGATGCTCGTACATCCTGCCAACTATAAAAGTACAAATAACAAATAAAATGTATTATCACAAAGTATGTAAATAAAGTTATTAGCAGGTTCTACGCTCGCCGCTAACGGGTATTGGCGACGTTTCGCGATCCACCTTGTTGCTGTTAGGAAGATGTCCGGGGGCCTCTTCTAGTGCATTTGTTTGTCCTTTCCCAGGAAGATCCCTTTGAGTATGACTTGGTACCATTTCGATCTCTTCCTGGTGCGCCTGCGTTGCTGTTCTGCTTCCTTGAGGTAGACAGAGGCAGCGTGCTTTTATTTGAAAGTATACCCATATGCTGAATATTGTTGCACAGGTTATCATGCAGCCGTACAGGACATAGTGATGTTGCGCCGCCTCCACGGAACTAACTATTTGGATGTCTTGCTGTTCTTTAACCAGCTCAATTTTTCTCTTAAGACCCTTTAGTTGTTCTTCATGTGTTTCAATTTCCATGTTTGTTATGTTTGTAATTTGACTGTTGCTTCTTAATAGTTCGTTTAGGTTTATCTCTGGTACGTCGATCTCTTGCTCATTTCCTAAATCCATTGTGCTTTGCATATTGTAGTGCGAATGAATTAGATGTTTATCGCCGCGCATTATGCAACCTGGCGCTAAGGTGATTACGCCAGTATTTTGTAGTGTTTGTGACGTAATTCCAGCTGGACAGAAAATGCGCATAGTGCATTCCTCGCAACACGTAAACAACCAAGCCCCTTTGCTGTGTAGTTTTTTCCATTCGTTGCTGCAACTTGATACCTCAGTGCGGCAGGTTGATACTCCTCGATTGTTTATTATGTCAGCTTCGCACATTTTTGTGGCTGCTTTTATGCCGTAAATAGGTAAGTCAAGGTTACATAGAAGCAGCTGATTTGTGTTTACTTGTGTGCATGATGATAGATGTTGTTGATCCAGTGATATCATCATGTCCATTTTCAAGTTAACGGCTATGTATTGAGTTGTTGGTATAATGTTAATCATGGAGGGTCCCTTTATGTTGCGGATTGGGATGACTTCGATTAGTTCATATTGTTCGTCTGCTACTAGCGGAATTTTCACTTCGAAAATAATAAATTCTTCAGTTAGTTTTCCTTGCACACTTGCTAGTTTATACATCTCCCGGATGCACTTGAATTTGTTTGAGCAGGGTAGTGATAATCCTTTTGGTACTTGTCCCGATATGATGTTCAACTGTTTTTCGAATGCATCGGGTTTCAGCAAATGAGTGTCGACTTTGCCGTGGCGAAGATCTGTAACTAGGTTGATCAACATGTCTTGTATTCTCCGCAAGTTTGCTACCATCATGTTTGCAGCAAGTGCTGTAGCAGTAAGGAATGTTGCTTGGTCTTGTTCGGTTTTCAGTTCTTGCAACGAGTCTCTGAGACTTTTGTTGATGACGATGAACTGTCGGTTCATTACTTGCTCGTTCCTCTTCAGGAGGTTGTATTCCCCTTCGATTATTGATGTATGTTGTTTGTACAGATTGAGCAAGTGGTCTTCATTGCTGTGTAGTAGTTTGATGTCGTTGTGGTATTTTTCGGCAAATTTGTCATCAAGGACACCAAAGAGAGCGTTGGCAATGTTCCCAATTCCGTTGATGAAACCTCGCTTAGTGCGTCTTCCATGTTCAGATTGTAGTACTTCGTTGTAGTGTTTGAGCTCGTTTAGTTCGTGCTCGAGTTGTGTGGATATAGTCAAGTACGCTATATTTAGTTTACAAAGTCCATGTAGTTGCTGGACGTATTGTTCAACGGCAGAAATGCTTTTCCAGTAAGTCGACATGTTGTAGTACACCACCAGTCTCCATTCATCTTGTATTATCTGTAAGTCTGCGGCTTTGTCAAAGTATACAAGACGGGTAGGGTCTAGGGTTGTTACATTGACGAGTTGTTGCATGGACGGTGTCACGCACGTAACCATGAGTATTAGTAATGTGCTTAGGTACTTGAGGACGTTACAGCTGGAAACTCCCTTCCGTTCCTGTCTAGGGCTCACCCGACGTTGTCGTTGTGATGTTGATGAAGTCGCCTCTGGTTGTTTATTGTTTGATGGTTTCGTTGGTTTGTTTTTGGTATTGTTCCCTGTTTCCATGGGTAGCCGGGACAATTTTGTTACGGGTCTCTTCATTATGTTGGATTTTGTTTTGAGCGTGACGACTCGTACTAAATTATCTGGTCCAGGGTGCGTCTCTATAACTCGCCCTAATAACCATCGGGCGGGAGCCATTTGTTCTTCCTTTATTAGGACGAACGTCATCCACTTCAATGTTGTGTGTTGGGGTTTGCCACTTTCCTCGTAGCTGTAACGTTTGTAGGTAGTCTTTGGACCATTTCTTCCAAAATTCTTTGTACATGTTTTCTGTCAAGCGCCATCTTAAAGTTAACTGACTGTTATCACCCTCTGACGTCATCGGAGGTGCCAGTACCGGTCCACCGACTAAAAAGTGGCCTGGTGTCAAGTAATCGATGTCGTCGAGGTCGTTTGTTAGAGCGACAAGTGGCCTCGAGTTGAGGCAGGCTTCAATTTGTGCTAGTAAAGTATTAAATTCTTCGTACGTAAGCTTTTGTTCACCAAGAACTCGTTTAAGGTGGTGTTTTGACTGCAGCTTCCCACAATCCTCCCGCGGTTGGCCAAGATGGGGCGTTAAAGTGCCATTCGATGCCATCCTCGGAAGTGCTGTTAATGAGGTCGTCGTTGACTAGAAGCTGCATCGCTTCCTGGCGTTCTTTGGTTAGTGTTTTTGCTGCTCCGACGAAGTTCGTTCCGTTGTCACTGTAGATATGTTTTGGCGTTCCTCGTCGTGCGCATAGCCGCTTCAGTGCTGCGAGGAATGTTACAGTGCTGAGATCTGACACCAGTTCAAGGTGGGTAGCTTTTGTACATAGACAAATGAAGATCGCAATGTAGGCCTTAACTGTTTTAATGCCCCGACCTTTGTTAGCCTTTATTTCAACGTGCCCCGTGAAATCTACGCCTGTGTGTGTGAATGGCCGTGACGGTGTAACTCGAGGTGTTGGTAAGTCTGCCATTTGCTGATTACTGCGTTGCGTTTTGTAGCGATGACAGGTGACGCATTTATTTAGTTGCTTCTTGATTGGTTTCATGCCGCCAAGTATCCAATATTTGTTACGAAGGTGTCCCAAAGTAAGCCTGGCACCGCCGTGGAGAGTATTCTTGTGGGCTTGGTCAATCAAGAGCTCTGACAGCTTGTGATTGTTTGGTAGAATTATCGGATGTTTTTGGGAGTTGCTTAACTTGGCATGATCAAGTCTTCCTCCCACTCGAAGAATGCCTTGTGCGTCTAGTATAGGGCTCAAACTCAACAGTTTGCTTGTGGCCCGTACCCTATTATGTTTGTTTAGGTACGCTATTTCCTCGGCAAAGGCATTGTTCTGTGCAGTTTTGACGAGCAGGTGTTGAGTCTGCACTATGTCCTCTGTAGTTAAGTGTGACATGCGGTTGGCTCTTGTTACGTCACGCGAGTTGTTTATGAATCGTATGATCCAGCTGATGACTCGGGTTGCATAAGTCATTGAGCTGTATTTTTGCAGTAGTTGCTCGATGAGTGGCGCGTGTTTTGTTTGTATTGCGCATATTTGACCTAGTTTCCTCTGCTCTTCGTTCGTTGTAAAAATTTCCTTTTTGGGTATGTTGTTGTTTTGAAGCCAAGTAGGGGCTTTCCACCACAGTTCGTGACCTATTAAGTCTGATGGTGAGATTCCTCTGCTTGCGCAATCCGCAGGATTATCTTCGGACTTGACATGTTTCCAGAAGTTGAATGGAGTTATTTGAGTTATTTGTGTGACTCTATTGGCTACGAAACTCTTCCAGCGACACACGTCCCCATGTAGCCAGCCAAGCACCACCATAGAGTCGGTCCAGCAATGAATGGTGACTGTCTGCGAGTTGATCGAGTTTCTAACTTTTTCAATCAGGCGAGCTAGTAGTAATGCACCACATAACTCCAGTCGTGGCAGAGAAATAGGGTTTTTCTGTGGGGCTAATTTTGTTTTAGCTGCTACTAGCCTGATCATCTGTTGACCTTCTTTATCAGTGGACTTGCAATATATAACGCATCCGTAAGCTCTCTCAGATGCATCACAGAAGCCATGAAGTTCGAAGGGTTTTTGGGTGTTGCCGACCCAGCGTGGAATGGTTATGTGGTGTATGTGTGCGAGCTGACTGCGGAATTGTTCCCATTCTTGCTGTATATTCGGTGGGAGCTCATCATCCCAGCTCGTTGTTGTTGACCATGCATGTTGAAAAATTAGCTTGGCTTTCACTGTAACCGGTGATAGCCAGCCAAGTGGGTCGTACAGTTTTGATATGTCCGACAATAGTGTGCGTTTTGTGTTGACGTCACGTTTGTGGCACAGTGATATTTGTTTGTAAGTAAACTCATCTGTGCGCGGGTTCCAAGTGATGCCTAGCGTTTTGTTTGTGTCTGCGTCCTTGAAGTCGATAATTTTTTGGCTTATCAATTCATCTGGCAAGCCTTCTAGTAAGCGCGTTTTGTTGCTAGCCCACTTTCGTAAGTTGAACCCACCGCCCTTCAGCATTGTTATAAGTTCACCTTGAGCTTTCTGTGCTGTTATGAAGTCGTGACATCCGCCTAGTAAGTCGTCCATGTATAGTTGATTGGAGAGAATAGCCGCCGCCAAAGGGTACTGCGCGCCGTCATCCTTGACCAATTGCTTTATGGTTCGCATTGCCAGAAAGCGCGCGGACTTGGTGCCATATGTTACTGTAGTCAGTTGTAACTCTTGTAACGGCTCTGTGACTGAATCTCTCCACACTATTTTCTGCAAGTGTTGTTGTTTCTTGAATACGTATTTGTCGGTAGAATTTCTCAATGTCCGCTGTGTATACGTATTCAAATGCCCTCCATCGTAGAATCATAGCTTGTAAGTCTTGTTGTAGGTTAGGCCCGCATTCCATCAATTGGTTTAGACTGTGTCCGGTGCTCGTGGTTGCTGATGCATTGAAAACCACTCGAAGTTTGGTTGTCGTTGAATCAGGTCTCATTACTCCATGATGGGGCAGGAAACAGCTCGGTGTGTCCGGCTCTGTGCACTTTTTCATATGTTGTAGTGCTTTGTATTCGTCGATGAAAGCCTTGTAATTAGAAGCGAGGGTTTCGTCTCTAGCTAAACGTTTTTCCAGCTGCTTGAATTGTGCGACTGCTTGAGGCTTTGATCGTCCTAAATTTTGTTCGAAGTTGGTCTTCATGGGGATTCTAACTTCGTATCGCCCGTCTTCTAGTCTTTTAGTTGTGTCAGTATACAGCATCTCGCAGTACTCCTCTTCGACACTTATAGACTTGTCGTCTGATGTTATCTCTTCAATTTCCCAAAAGCGAGAGATATCGTTAGTGTCTACCATGACATGACAGTTGAAAGTATTCGTGTTTCCAACTAATACCCAGCCGAGCTTAGTTTGTTGTGCTATAGGTGCGTATATGTTTCCTCGAATGATGCTGCTCATGACTATGTCGCCATATACTCCGGCGTCGAGCAGAATGTCAATCGGCCTTGATAAGTTGAAATGTGGGTCGGCCAGGTTAATGTTTTCTATGTGAGGCCAATCTTGTTTTTCGCAGGAGTAGTTAGGTAGATTGTTTAGTAGTTTAGCCATTACTAGTGCCGGCGTTGAAAACTCGTAATCTTCGTAAAGGGACTTACAGTCCAACTGAACGGTCCCGTTGCTCTGGCTGGCAAATGTTCCGATTCGGGAATCGGCAACACAGTTGAGTTGTGGTTGCGTCGCGGGAGGCCAAGTCGTTGCACAGCAGATTCTGTTATAAGGTTCAGTTGGGAACCTTGATCTAGGAGACATCTGAGTACGGTGTAAGTTCCATCTGCGGCCTTTACTTTAAGCTGTACTGTAGCTAGTAGAACTTCGTTGAAATTTCCTGACACGTGATTAGCTTTTCGCTGCGAGTTGTTGTTAGTCACGTTGTCGGTCAGTTGACTTGACGACAGTGTCGCTGACGTAGAATCACGAGCTAGGTCATGTAGCGTGGTGTGGTGTGCGCCGTTGCACACTTTGCACCTTTTTTGCGAGTTGCATTTCTTTCCATTGTGCGGATACATGCATTTTTTGCAAATATTCAATTGCTCAATTGTCCTAATTTTTATGTCTGGCGACATCTCTTGAAACGCTTTGCAGTAGAGCAAGATGTGGCTCGTTTTGCAAACAGGACAATTTCTGTCGGAGCTTGTATGGTTTGCCTTGGGATAGCGTCTGTATCTGTTGTACGCATCCCTTTGGACTGTTGTCGTCGAGCTCCCTTTGTTTGGGGACGCGTCGGCATCTGTTTGTTTGTTTGGTTTGTTTGTTTTCTTCACCACTGATTCCAGCGCCGTGAACTTCCCTTCGATGAACTGGATGAATTCTTTGAAATCGGGAAGCCCTCTTGGACTCTTCCTTGCCTCCATGTAATCAGAATAGGTGTGTGTGTCCAGTTTTCCCGTCAGGATATGCACCAAAATCGGGTCCCATGTTGTCGTGTCGATGCCCAAGTTACGCAACGCGTGCACGGTTTCGAGACTTGTGTCGTGTAGGCGCTTTAACTCGTAGGCGTTTTGATGTTGAATCGTGTGTTGACTCATCAAAACTTGCATTTGTTTGGTGAAGAGCAGCTGCAAGTTATTGTACCTATGGTGGAGAATTTCCCAGCAGGAGTCGTAGTTGCTTTCGGAAACAGGTAAATGTTGCACCAGGCGCTCAGCCTCCCCTTTTAGCTTCCCTTTCAGGTGTTGCATCTTCTGCCCCTTCGAGAGGGAAGGGTTGTTGTGGATGGCCGCAATGTATAGGTCAAGAAATGTTGGCCATTGTGTGTAATTACCAGAGAATATCGGTATTTCGATCCTCGGCGCGCTGTCCCGTTGTTGGACAGCGAGATTGCGGTTAAGATCTCGCTTTGTGCACTCGTACGTTTCTTCATACTGCGAGAACTCAAGCTCGTAGTTAACGTCGCTACCGACGAGAATGTTGTCGAGCTGCCAGTGTACTTCATCAATCACCCTCCATCGAGATTCGAGGGTCCTGAGCTTGTCTTCTATCTCCCATTTCTCGCTAATGTCAGCAGTACGAAGGTTGTTGGTGAAACGGGAGAAGGCTCTGAAGTTAGTTGCTTGTTGCGTTTTGAGCTCGTCTGATTTTGAAAGGACTCCAGTGTTCTTGTTCTCTTCAACTTGGTGACCCGCGGGTTCCGCAGTGTAGGTAGCCCATGTTTGCAGCTTATGTTGTATGCTTGAATATTCCGCCTTGACCTTGTCATACACTTTTGTAGTATAGTATATGTCGGTCCGGTCCGTGGCGCCTTGTAGTACGCCATGGTTCATCTCAAACTCGTTCCAGTGCGCCTGGAGAGTATCCAGTCTACCCCGGATGTATGTTGCGGTTTTGCGGTCAGGGCCATCCTTTCCGAAGTTGACACCAATTTTCCGGATGCCCTCTGCGATGATTCCCTGCCGCTTGAGAAGTTCTTGTTGTCTAGCGTCCATAGTTGTTGTACGAGTATGTATGCGTATTGTTGATGGACGTTAGCCCTGTTGACTTCACTGTTGAATTGTTAGGATGTAGTTCCCGAACCACCAAATGTTGATGTTTCCTGTGGCGATCACAGGGTCCGAAGGAGTCTCTCCGTACGATATTGTGCGCCTTCTCAATCTGACTGGGGCGATCCGCTTGTGGAAGACCAGTTAAACCGATTCGCTATCGTAAGTAGAAACACTTCGTTCCTGTGCGGCTTGTAGCACTGTTTGCTCCAGGAGTGGCGATCCGGCTCGAAGGACCAAAAATGTACGGGCAGCAGCTCCGCACACTGAGATGTTGTATGTAGATGGACGAATCACACGGGATGTGTACAGGGAATAAAATCACTGTTATGTGTCCGTAAATGATTGACCGTTTATTATGTAAAACATTAAAATATATAATACAAAAAGTAGGTGACTTGTGGCGGGCGTAATAGCCTAGTCAGCGAATGTAAATAAATCTGTGAATTTAGCAACTGCTAGTTCAGGTAAAAACTAAAACAATAAATATCATGTGGCGATGCTCGTACACAAATGCTTTGGAGAGGTCACAAAATATTCCTATGGTGTTTTGGACTCGTCCCAAGTCAATGTATGCTTTATTAAGGTTACACCGTCGTCAGTCGTACAACGTCCATTGGTGAAAGCATTGATACGAGCTGGGTATGGGATAAATTAATTACTACCGATTAAACAACAAATAACTTTAATAATCACAAGACACCTAAAACTCAATCACAAATGCACTACTGATCACTATTCGCTTAGATATCGCACTTCTAGTTCACTTCGATTCGGTTAGTTGTGTAGCCAAAATCAGACTGCCTCTCCCGCAAAACATGTCGGCTATTTATATGGCGACCGTTCCTTCGAGAAAGATCCTCGACTTACTCGAATTGTTCTAGACAATTCCACAGTGGGTCATTGTCAAATGACAAATAAAGGTCAAATAAAGAAGTATGTACTTTATGCCCACGGCGTACGGTCCAAATTACAATGACAACTTCCTGATATCTTTTATAGGTAGTTTGCGAATTTGTACCTGCATCATTCGAGACTCGTCCTACCTACCTACCTACTACTACCTACGTACTTGTAGGTACCTACTAGTAGCTACTTATATTGTAGGTACGGGTACGACGTAACAACATATTGTTGATCGTATAAGATTCTGTACTTAGGTGTTAAAATTATTCATTCAGCATTTGATTAAGCATTACTTTTCCAAACACCTTGCTAAAAACTAGCAACACGGGTACAGGTCTATACGTATAATAATTAGTATCTTTACTCTGTCCCCGCATTTGAAAAGAATTATGACTTTAGTGTATTTTATTAAATCAGGGAAAACTCCTTATTCCACACAAATTAAAGCTAAGTATGGTGCTATAGTCAGACATTCCCCATAGATCTTCGGTCAAGCTGATTTTTATTGCTGATTTGATTGAGCTTAAATAACTAATAAACTATCATAAGGTTTATGCGTTTAAATCTAAATTCAGCCGGGCAGCCACGTTCGCTTTTAATAAACCAATTGAGATTTCAGGTGAGGAATTAAGAGCCTCCGTAGTTTTTAACGGTATCGGTAAAGAAATGTACAAATTCTTGAGCTTCTTCCTGGTTAGAGCTTTTAGGACCACATGCTGTATCTTATCTGTTTTGCAGCGTCATTCAAGAAATTGGGCATAAGTGTGTGGGCGTGTAACAAAACGATGAGCGTTCACGTACTGGTACTGTACTGTACACTATACCTTGTCGTTCCTGCGCAGCGAGTCGCGCCATCGCTCCGGCGCGGGCGGCGGCTCGGGTCGCGCGCGGCTGCGGGTACCGGCCGCACTGCTCGCCGCGCTACTGTACACACTATACCTTGTCGTTCCTGCGCAGCGAGTCGCGCCATCGCTCCGGCGCGGGCGGCGGGTCGGGTCGCGCGCGGCTGCGGGTACCGGCCGCACTGCTCGCCGCGCTACTGTACACACTATACCTTGTCGTTCCTGCGCAGCGAGTCGCGCCATCGCTCCGGCGCGGGCGGCGGGTCGGGTCGCGCGCGGCTGCGGGTACCGGCCGCACTGCTCGCCGCGCTACTGTACACACTATACCTTGTCGTTCCTGCGCAGCGAGTCGCGCCATCGCTCCGGCGCGGGCGGCGGCTCGGGTCGCGCGCGGCTGCGGGTACCGGCCGCACTGCTCGCCGCGCTACTGTACACACTATACCTTGTCGTTCCTGCGCAGCGAGTCGCGCCATCGCTCCGGCGCGGGCGGCGGGTCGGGTCGCGCGCGGCTGCGGGTACCGGCCGCACTGCTCGCCGCGCTACTGTACACACTATACCTTGTCGTTCCTGCGCAGCGAGTCGCGCCATCGCTCCGGCGCGGGCGGCGGGTCGGGTCGCGCGCGGCTGCGGGTACCGGCCGCACTGCTCGCCGCGCTACTGTACACACTATACCTTGTCGTTCCTGCGCAGCGAGTCGCGCCATCGCTCCGGCGCGGGCGGCGGGTCGGGTCGCGCGCGGCTGCGGGTACCGGCCGCACTGCTCGCCGCGCTACTGTACACACTATACCTTGTCGTTCCTGCGCAGCGAGTCGCGCCATCGCTCCGGCGCGGGCGGCGGGTCGGGTCGCGCGCGGCTGCGGGTACCGGCTGCACTGCTCGCCGCGGTACTGTACACACTATACCTTGTCGTTCCTGCGCAGCGAGTCGTGCCATCGCTCCGGCGCGGGCGGCGGGTCGGGTCGCGCGCGGCTGCGGGTACCGGCTGCACTGCTCGCCGCGGTACTGTACACACTATACCTTGTCGTTCCTGCGCAGCGAGTCGCGCCATCGCTCCGGCGCGGGCGGCGGGTCGGGTCGCGCGCGGCTGCGGGTACCGGCTGCACTGCTCGCCGCGGTACTGTACACACTATACCTTGTCGTTCCTGCGCAGCGAGTCGCGCCATCGCTCCGGCGCGGGCGGCGGGTCGGGTCGCGCGCGGCTGCGGGTACCGGCTGCACTGCTCGCCGCGGTACTGTACACACTATACCTTGTCGTTCCTGCGCAGCGAGTCGCGCCATCGCTCCGGCGCGGGCGGCGGGTCGGGTCGCGCGCGGCTGCGGGTACCGGCCGCACTGCTCGCCGCGCTACTGTACACACTATACCTTGTCGTTCCTGCGCAGCGAGTCGCGCCATCGCTCCGGCGCGGGCGGCGGGTCGGGTCGCGCGCGGCTGCGGGTACCGGCCGCACTGCTCGCCACGCTACTGTACACACTATACCTTGTCGTTCCTGCGCAGCGAGTCGCGCCATCGCTCCGGCGCGGGCGGCGGGTCGGGTCGCGCGCGGCTGCGGGTACCGGCCGCACTGCTCGCGCTGTGACTGCTGTGCGTACTGGGCATCTCGTCACGGTACACTATCTTTTCGTACCTGTAACGATTCATTATGACAATTAAAATAAAATAACACCCAGTAACATCACAGCATTACTCACTTCAGTGTAACACTCGAACCTCACAAGTATAGATAGAATAAAATACACTACAATGTTTGACCTACACAAAAATATTAGGTTTCACATGTACGAGTATAAGATATTTAGCTTTTGCCAGCGGCTTTGCTCGCGTTAATTTAGAATTTGACAATCAGTTCGGGTTTGTTATGTTTGCATGTGTACTTGTGTAGCGTGCCGCGGCTGCGACCCGGTACTTTGAAGTTATTAAAGTTAGTGGGTCATTAGCGTGTTTGATGGTTGCCCGCCCTATACCTACATATCCAAAAGTGGCGACGACGACGAATTTACGTGAGCAACAATGTCTACATGGCGTTTTTTTTGGAATTTTGATCAACTTTGATCATTTATTCTAGGACGGGACAAGTTACAAGTCTCGATTACAACAATGGTTTATTGCAAATTATATTGTACGGGGTGCAGTAGTTAACTCCGTACACCGATTTGTCGTGAAGGTTTTAGTTGAGAGAAACGCGTTTCACTAAGATGCACTAAGTGTTAAGTTTATTTTTAGGTAAAAGTATGTTACAGTAATACATAAAAAAAAGTATGTCACAGTAATAATAGTAGAAGCCGATTATTTCTCTTAGTTGTTGATAGCTACCCAGTCATAAGTTCACTATATTTGAAATCGTTAGTCATGTAGTTTTATTATGCCAAATTATGACGCGCATCGTTGCCTTAAAGTAGGTTACCGAGTCTGACCGATTCTAACCGAGTCTGACAGAGTCTGACCCAGTTCGACCGAGTTAGACTGAGTCTGAACGTGTTAGTTTGGTAGTTTATTGATCAGTTTCTTCATAATCAATGCTTCAGTGTTGAAAATATATTCGGAATCAATGATATTTAATTAAACAGATATGTTATGAGCGCGCAATCGTGAAGACTCGAAAACGTGTCAATTGGCCTGTTTTTCCTTTATTCTGCGTCACTGCGTGTATGTGAGCTGGCTCTCCCCCGCGGCACACTTTTTTCGGTGGTTTTGTAGGTGTATAACATATCTGTTTGTTAGAATATCATTGTTCGGAATGGATTGATTTGCATGTTATTGTAAGGCGTCCCCTACAATCGCCTGATACAGTTCCAACTCCAGATATCTTCGCAGTTAGTTTGTTTCTTGGCAGCTTCAGCAGTTGTGCTGCATTTTCAGTTATTAAGTTAACTTGTGAGCCCTGATCTATGAGCGCACGAAGAGTTACGTAAGTCCCATCTACCGATTTAACCTTGATTTGGACGGTTGTCAGTAAGACTTCCATCTCTCTGGCTGATAGATGATTCGAACTTGGCGTTTCAGTTTCCCTCGAAGGTCGTTGACCGGAGCGTTGGTTTTCATTGCTCGTCGAAGGTGTCAATTTTTATTCAAATTTTTGTAATGTAGGAGCGTATGATGCTTCATATTACATTCCTTACACGTTTTTGTAGAGTTGCAAGTTTGGTTTTCGTGACTAAACAAACAGTTTTTGCATGGTCGCAATTTTGCAACTGTGCTGTTTCTTTGCTTTTATCCAAGTCAAACAAAACATGATTGTTTTTACAAAGAGGGCACTGCCCGTATGAAGTGTGGTAAGTTTTTGGAACCCACTTCTTATGATCGAAGTTTTTTCGAGGTATATATTTTTCAGTTCCAGCTGACTTTTCTGAACTCTGTATGTCCTTCTTTGGAGTCTTCATGGTTTCAAACGCCATAAACTGGTTTTCTAAGTATAACATAAATTCCTGTAGTGTTGGCACCTCTCTGTTATCGGGAAAAGTTTTTATGTATTCATTGTAGCTCCCAGTCTAGTTTCTGTGACATCAGATGGACAATCATCGGATCCCAACTGGTTATATCAAAACCAATGTTTGTTAAACCATTTAGACATTCCGTTGTTACGTCATGCAGCTTCTTTAAGTTGTAAGCGTCTGGCTTCTGTATGACAGGTAACTGCAGCATAGTGTTCATGTACGACGAAAATTGTAGTCGACGGTTGTCGTACCGTTGAGTTAGTATCTCCCAACACGAAGTGTAGTTGTCGGCGCTGATGCTCAAGTGTTGCACCAGTCTTTCTGCTTCACCTTTCAGCCTGGTCTTCAGATGCTGCATTTTTTGAGCTTTATTCAATGTCGGGTTTTTATGAATGGTTTCCAGTGTCCAGAAAATTCTGGGATCTCGATTGTTGGTGCTGAATGTTGGTGATGAGCGGTGGACCACATCTTGTTTTTCAGACGTTTCCTTGTTTCGTCATATTTATCCTCCATGCTGTTGAACAGGTCATAGTACGTATGTTTCGTACCTTTCAGTAAGGCTTCCAGTTCCCAATGAGTATTGTCAATAGCTTCCCACTTTGACTTCAAAATTGACAAGTAATCGTCAAGTTCCCATTTTTCAGCTAAGGCATCAAAATCAATTTTTGCCATAGCTCGATCGATGGCTTTGAAGTTGCATTCCTGTTTAGTTAGCAAAGTCTTGGTCTTCTCATCAGGTTTTTCTCTCGATAAGTCTGTCAAGTTGAATTTGACATTTTCTTCAGTAGTTTGCAACATTTTTAGAATGTCTGTTTTAGTTGTTTCGTACATGGTCTTTGTCTTACCGTAGACATCTTCCACAAAATGTTTATGTTCCTGTCTTCAATTTCTTGCAACAGCAATGTATGCCGTGCATTGAAATCCATCCATTGAGCTTCTAACGAGGACAGCCGCTTGTTCAAGTATTCATTTGTTTTTCTGGTTTTGCTATCCTTGTTATAGTTGGCGCATAATGTTTTGATATTTTCAAAACATGTTGATTGTAGCGATAGCTTATTCATCTTAATTATACGTAGATGATAGCTTCGTTGTAGTAAAAAAATACCTTTTCAAAAAGTCCCGGAGATTCTTCTTGTAGTTGAAGGCTGTTCGAGATATCGTCGAAGGCTTTTTCCGTAGTTGTAGTTAGTTCCAAGTAGTTGAAGGCTCTTCCAGTAGTCGAAGAATCTTTCAGTAGTTGTAGTTAGTTCCAGTAGTTGAAGGCTCTTCCAGTAGTCGAAGGCTCTTCCAGTAGTTGTAGTTAGTTCCAGTAGTTGAAGGCTCTTCCAGTAGACGAAGGCTCTTCCCGTAGTTGTAGTTAGTTCCAGTAGTTGAAGGCTCTTCCAGTAGTCGAAGGCTCTTCCAGTAGTTGTAGTTAGTTCCTGCAGTTGAAGGCTCTTTTAGTAGTCGAAGGCTCCTCTTCCCCCGGACCACCGCAAGGTGTAGACGTGTACTCAGTGCCATAGACCATTTAAATAAAAAGTTACAAATAATTTAAGTAAATTTTATTCTACAATAAAAATAGGAGTGCATAAAGTAAGAAGAGCTATTCAAATAAACACAGTATATCGCGGCAAACGTAGCGTATCATAATACCCTGGTACCTGACCTGTGCGCCTACGCATTCGCAACGTTCCTGCCCTCGACTCCGCCCTGGACACGCCCCATTGACTGCGATTCGAGGACTAGCACAGAGACGCCCCGCCTTGGGTACGGGACGTTTGGACAATTGGCACCTCCTGTCAACTTCTGCTGCCCTGGTACTTCATATGCTTCTTTGGCTGGAAAACCTGGTGAGCGCTTTTTTAATTAACGCTATACAACGCTATACACACCCGCTATACTTCGAACCTATAGCTGAGTTGACTTTAAAACTATCTTCCTACTGCTTATACTGTCCTAGTACAAAAATGGACAAGTCACTCTCTGAATCTAATCTAGCCAGCCAAGAAGAGAGATGCGACTCACCATTAAGCATGACTCAAAGAGCTAAAAGAAGAAGAGAGGATGACCTAGTCGTCTTTAGAGAAGATATGATTAAAATGATTAAGTCTATGCTATTAACTCAAGAGATGGAGCTTAAGAAAATTACCCCCACGCTCATGGAAATAAAACTCACAAATTCTCTAGTAGAAAACTCAGTGGCCGCTATAACTCTGCAAAATGAAGAGTTTAAGAGGAAACTAGAACTGATGGAAATACAAGCCAAAAAGGATAAAGAATATATAGCCATTCTGGAAGAAAAAGTTGAAGATCTTCAACGAGGTAGTCGAAAATCTAACATCGAGATTAAGAATGTTCCCAAGCAAATGAAGGAAACCAAAGAAGACCTGATAAACATGGTAAAATGTCTATCTGAGACCGTAAACATTGCAGTCGCAAAGTCGGATATACGTGATATTTACAGAGTTAAGGGGAAGAAGCAGGGTATGACTAACACCCCAATAATAGTTGAACTATCCTCTACAATACTGAAGACTGAGGTGCTTAGAATGTGTAAGTCTTTCAACACCAAGCATAAAGTAAAGCTCTGCACTAAACATCTAGGCTTCAAAAGTAGCGAAGACACACCTGTATTCGTATCCGAACAGCTCACTGCAAAAGGCTCAAGACTACACTTCCTAGCACGGGACCTCGCTAAGTCAAAGGGATATAAGTACTGCTGGACCGCTTATGGTAAAATCTATGTTAAGAAACATGATGAATCACCTACATACATAATTAGAAGTGAGTCCCAAGTACAAAGCCTAATGCAAGAAGCGTGACTACTTTTATGTCGTCTATACTGTATGTTTTTTCTTATTCTTTTATTTTGCTTATTGAACTTGTTTAAAAATGCTTGTAATACAAATTCTCTCAATCTACATATACACAAATTATACACACATATACACTTCCAATACTTTTTACATAACAATTGCACGCCCACACATAACCTTACATCATACACTCTCACACAGACAAAACTCAAGCTTGTAAGTTTACTTAAACTACACACTCATTTATCCCTACACCGTAAACCCTGTCTATACGTATATAAACACAAAACAAATGTTTGTATACTAAATTATGTGATATATGAATACTTACGTACACTAAAAACTCACAAATACATACGCGTACATAAATCATATTACACACTCGTATCGGCTTCCTTAAGCTATGCTTTAAATATAAATATCGTATCCAATGCTAAAAGTCCCATCGACTGTGATAATGATGTATTTTTCTCTGACAAAATACTCATTAAACCACTTGACCGTTATTCGAAGCATAATTAAACAATTGAGATAGGCTGTATCTTGTTTCCTGTGCCATTTTTCCTTACGATTCTAGCCGTATAGCTCTGTCTCGCTCTCGTGACGTCACCAGGTCAGGGAGGGGAGTGCACTTGCGAGTGCGCGAGCCTCCGTCTTGTTCATTGGCGTTCCTTTCCTTGCCGAAGACGGTTGTACCTAGCAGGTGAGTTTTAAAATTTTATAACCGTCATTATTTTTCCTTACGATCGAAAACTGTCTATCAGTTTTCGATATGTACTAAACTGTTTCTAGTGTTTATTATGTTAAACTGTTTTAGTGTTTTTGTAAATCAATGTTGATATATTTAAATTAACGGTTTTCCGTTCGAGTGTTGTTTATTCACTTTTTGTTCCAGTGTTTTTGTGTGCGATTGTTTAAATATAATACGTAATGGATAAAGAAATAACGTTGATTTCACAAGATGAACCGGTCGCAGGCCCTGCCCACGCTGCTAATAATAAGGAATCTAGTTCAAAACGTAAGCGTTCAAATTCCAGCAGCAGTAGTAGTAGCTCTGATAGTTCCAGTTCCAGTTCATCTAGTTCTTCTGACCATAGGTCAAAACATAAAAGTGCGCGTCGCCGCCGTCATAAAAAAAGGGGGGGCAAGCACAAGCGTCGCCACCCAGAGCGTAAAGTGAAACATATCAGTGATTTACCTAATCAGTATTTAAATAACAGTGTACCAGTACTACCAGAGGCCGATGATGCCATTTCCCTCTTTGCCGAGGATGAATTCGAACAGGAAGGTAGTAATTTTCTTAATAATTTGGGTGTTGAGATTAAGCTTAAAGAACCGGCTATTCCAAAGACTGACGTGCGTTACGTAAACATTTTAAAAGAAATTCAGTTTTTCAATAAACCGGACTGGAGTGAAGTGCGTTACGCAGAAACCCAAAAGTCTTATATCCATAGCCCGGGTTTCGTTGAACTCGAGGCAAACGAGGAGATCAGACCCTATGACACACTTAAGCACCTAAGCTACTCGGAGAGAGCTTATGCTTCGTTAACTTACGGATTGTTAAAGCAAAAAGAGTCCTTAAAGAAGGAACTTTGTGCGTTTATGACATGGGTCCGAGACCAAAAATAAGAAATTAGCTTCGAGGCTATAAACCAAAAGCTTAATGATATTTTTACTTCCGGTGAATTTAGCAAGGTTTCGGCAGACCTTTTGCAAATGGTTTGTGGACATAGGGCTAAAACCATACAAATGCGCAGAGATAGCATAACTAATGCAGTTCGCGACCCGTTAGTTAAAGCATCAATTAGGAAAATACCTCCATCTGAGGTCAACTTATTTAATTCTGAACAGTTTGCTGTCGCTTTAGAAAAAGTTGGTGGCATCAAAAAGGCCTTCTGGCCTGCTTCTAAATCGACTAGCTCATCTAAATCGACTTATGGTTCGGCCTCAACTTCGCAAGTTGGAAAATGGCTAATCCGTCCCTCGCAGGGGCAGCATTCGGTTCCGCCCTCGCAGGGTAAGAACTATAATACTAGCATGCCCTCACATGGCTGTCAGAACTGTAATGTCCCTTCGCATGGTGACTTTTTGCAGCATAATATACAATGTCCTTCGCAAGGAACAGCACATGCGTATTACAATTATCCTCAGCAGGGTAGTGGCACAGTAGATAGAGGTTCCTTTCGCTCTCGCGGGGCAAGACAGAACCAAAGATACCACGCTCACAGACGTGGCAGCCATAAGCGAAGGTCATCACCTTCAGGCTTCAATGCCAAGAGAAATAAATATTGACATGAACATATTTCAAGCCGGTCAGTTATCGAATTTCGTCGATCATTGGAGGGAAATGCAAGCACCAGAATTTCTTGTTCGAATAATTCAAGGGTACCGTATACCCTTTCAGAAAAAACCTCCGTTAATTATACCCAACTTCAACAACAAAGCATTTCACACACCAGTGTCGACAGAAATGACTTTAATCATTCAAAAAATGTTGAATCAAGGAATTCTAGAAATTGTAAGTCCAACTCCAAGTTTCTTATCCACCCTCTTCCTAGTACCAAAGAGCGATGGATCGGCCCGACCGATTTTCAATTTAAAAGCTTTAAACGAATTCGTACTGACCACCCCATTCAGTCTGATAAATGTATTCAGAGTCCCAGATTTCATTCAGCCCAAAGATTGGATGTGCAAGCTGGACATATCCCAGGCATACTTCCACCTAAACATAGCACAGGCCCACAGGCGGTTCCTACGCCTTATTTACAACAAACAACTTCTGCAAATGACCTGCCTTCCATTCGGTCTCAGCACAGCCCCAAAAACTTTTGCCAGTTTGACAAATTGGATTGCCCAAGTAATGAGAAGCAAAGGTGTGAGAATATTGGTATTTCTCGACGATTTTCTCTTGGCCCACCAAGACCCAGAAATTCTCGCAAGCCATGTGAGCCTTCTGGTAAAAACATTACAATATCTGGGGTGGCAAATAAATTTCCAAAAATCCATCTTAACACCAAAGAAATCGCTGGTTTATCTGGGCGTGCTGTGGGACCCTTGGCTAAACCTCAAATGTTTACCAAAGGAAAAAGTAAATTCATTGATGACGAAAATTCGCCACATCATATGTCATGGAAAAGCAGACTTAAAGAAGTTGCAGAGCGTGATAGGTGCACTAAACTTTGCGAGTTTTGTCGTACAAAGAGGGAGATTGCATTATCGAGCTCTATTGAAATTCGTAAACACTCTAGAACTAAACAATCCTGTCAAGGTATATTCTGTACCTGCAGATGCAATGGGCGACCTACAGTGGTGGACCCAGAATTTGCAACATCCATCAATTCTACACCACGCACCAGCGACTCATTTTATCGCGACGGACGCCTCCGACCTAGGCTGGGGCGCCCAGATAGACAACCAGTCCCTAAGGGGAACTTGGTCTCAAAACGAGAAAGATGGCCACTGCAACGTAAAAGAGATGTTGACAATATTGAAGGTCTTTCAAAGTCATTCCATGTATCTGAGCCAATCTACAGTCACCATACAATGCGACAATCGCACAGTAGTAGCGTATCTTCGTCACGAAGGGGGGACCAAATCCACGCAATTGATGGACATAACTTACGACTTGTTTTGCTTGATAGATCAATACCAAATTCTAATCAACGTGCACTACATTCCGGGGAGGTACAACAACCATGCCGACCACCTATCACGGTTTCGCCAGGTCCCCGAATGGCATCTGTTGCCCGAAGTCACAAAAACGGTATTCCTAAAATGGGGCATTCCCCAAGTGGACCTGTTTGCCTCCAGCAACGCCCACGTAGTCCCTCATTACGTATCGAAGGATCAGAACGACAAACAAGCCGTAGCCCACGACGCATTCTCGGTTGCTTGGACATTCAATCTGGCATGGGTGTTCCCGCCCCCGTTTCTGATACCCAAAGTTTTGAGCTACCTCAATCAGGCATCGGGAACCTACTTACTGGTAGCACCGAGGTGGGAAAAAGTGTTCTGGCGCGGCGATCTCAAAGCTCGGGCTTTAGCCCCACCTTTCACAATACAGAACCTGGACAAAGTATTAATCGATGTGACGACAGGACTACCACCACCTCGCGTCCAGGATCTGGTATTGGAAATATGGAAATGTGGGGGTGGACAGATCATTTAGGTGATTGGGATAATGCTCAAATAGATCTATTGAAGAGTTCTTGGCGCGCTTCCACCCGGAGAACTTATAAGCCTGCATGGGACCGCTGGGTTTCATGGTGTAAATCTAAGCGTGTTAACACTAAGCACCCCTCAGATTCTGACCTGGCTCGTTTTCTAGCTGATCTGCATATAAAATATAAACTGTCATATAATACAATAATGTTACATAAGTCCGTGGTCTCTACCCTTTGCAATGTAAATAATTCGGGTGTTCTAAGTAACCACGTTTTGGTAAAGCACATTTTAAAATCGATTTCAATTAAAAAACCTATTGATTCCAAGTTACCCATCTGGAATATTGATGATTTTGTTTCCTTTCTTGGCAATAGAACGATAAATAATGATAATATTTTTGATGTATCGAGTCAAGCTGCTGCCCTTTTAGTACTCTGTTCTGGTAGACGTATTCATGATTTGACCCTCCTTAGGACTGATAAAGATAATTATTTAAAATCACCAGAGCAC
Organism: Xestia xanthographa; assembly: GCA_905147715.2. Classification (NCBI taxonomy): domain Eukaryota; kingdom Metazoa; phylum Arthropoda; class Insecta; order Lepidoptera; family Noctuidae; genus Xestia; species Xestia xanthographa. Next base: position 29,003,062 of record LR990662.1, read on the forward strand.
GATTTTATAACTTTATGGCCTGCCTTTGGGTCTAAGACTGATTCATCTGACCACAGGCAATCAGGATGGAGATTATTTAAAAATAATGATAATAGGAATTTGGATCCGGTATACTGGGTTGAAGGGACCGAATCACTGCTTTCCATTAGACGTCAGGAAGCAAAATGTCATAACTTGTTTATCACAACAAGAGGTGCAGCTCGTGCGGCCTCACGAACGGTTATTGCAGGCTGGATAAAAACCCTAATGCGTCAGGCAGGCATTGTTGCTACTCCTGGAAGTATCCGGTCCGCTGTTGCTTCTAAGAATTGGTTGGACAACTTCCCCATAGAAGATATTATGGCTCGGGGAAATTGGAGGTCCTCTAATACTTTTATTCGATTTTATAAGCGACAAGTTTTGGATTCTTCTAGGAGTAACAGCATTACTGGTCTATTCAATCCAGTGAACTAAGTAGCAAGTTGATTTAATATTTAATTTTGTTCTTTGTTTTTGTAATACAATGCATTTTCTATTACATTCTCTTTTTTTTCTTGATCTATCCCTTCACATTGGCGTTCGTCGTGAACGTCACCAGGCGATAACAGACACATCTCAATTGTTTAATTATGCTTCGAATAACGGTCAAGTGGTTTAATATCGGCGTTTTACCTGAAATAAAACGCTTATTAAACTACTTACCTTATTCGAAGCATAATAGTAATTTCTGCCTGGTGACAGTCAATCATCCAATGAACAAGACGGAGGCTCGCGCACTCGCAAGTGCACTCCCCTCCCTGACCTGGTGACGTCACGAGAGCGAGACAGAGCTATACGGCTAGAATCGTAAGGAAAAATGGCACAGGAAACAAGATACAGCCTATCTCAATTGTTTAATTATGCTTCGAATAAGGTAAGTAGTTTAATAAGCGTTTTATTTCAGGTAAAACGCCGATATTGTTGAGGATCGAGCAAAATACGTTTACGCAAATCATATGGAACTAAAACTCAGACTTATTTACCTATGTTATGGATAATAGCACACATACAATAATGCAAGAAATAGACGGCATAGCTATAGCGCAATCTAAAGAATTGCAAATTGATAATTTTTTTAAACAAGTTTATGTACATAAATCGGATTTTACAATGATATCACAAAATATTAGAAGCATATATAGTAATTTAGATGATTTACTGGTCACTTTAACACAATTTAAGTTTAGTGTTGACCTTTTGATCTTAAATGAATGTAGGCTAGACGCAAATAAACCTGCCCCAGAAATTAAAAACTATTATACTTTTACCACGAGTAACCATATAAACCAGTGCGATGGCGTGGCAGTATATATCAGATGTGATCACAAGGCTAGTGTAAAGGAAATAATATTAACTCACGCATCATGCTTACAAATAATAATGCCAAATCTTGTTGTCCTTGCCATTTATCGTTCACCCTCAAATAGTAATGCTGACGGTTTTATAGACTCGCTAAATAATCACCTAGACTCGCTTAAATCATATAAAAATATTGTTATAACAGGTGATATAAACATTAACATAATTTATAAACCTACTGAACAAACGAATGAGCGTACAAATAGATTAAACTACTTAAATATGCTTGCAATGCATGGTTTATTACCGGGACATTCCTTACCTACCAGAGGCGAGAACTGTCTGGACCACTTTATTTTGAAACTGGATAAGACTAAAAACGCTGCTTCTGTTGCTGTATTGAATACCACTATCACAGATCACTACATGATTTTCCTTAAGTTATCAAAATTAACGAATTCTTACAAATGTTCGAAAACTGTTAAACAAGTGGACTTTGAGAAAACAATAACAGCCTTAAAACTAAGTAATTTTTCTGAACTTAATTTAATCAATGACCCAGTCGCGTTATCTGTACAATTGATAGAGCTACTCCAAAATTGCCTTCAGCAAAACACTATTAATTATTTAGTTCCGAGAAATAGTCGCATTATCAAACCATGGATAACTCTAGGAATTTTGCGCTGTATTCAAAACAGAAATAATATGCAAAGAAAGCTACGATCTGACCCACAAAACAATATATTACAAATTACTTACAGAAGATATCGCAACCATTGCAACAATCTAGTTAAAAAGCTTAGAAGAAAATATGATAAGGAACAACTACTAAAGGCAAACAAGAATACGAAACAGGTATGGAAAACAATAAACAATATAACCCATCGCAAACCAAAAAAAAAACCAAACTCAGAACTATTAGAGATAAAGCCCACCCCTCATGCTTCAGTGGACTACATAAATGATTACTTTGTTAACATTGGGAAAACCCTGGCTGAAGACATTACCACCGCAAACCGATCACAATCTCAACACGAATCTAATCAAATAATAAATTCACAGGCTTCCTCTTTCGTACTTCTCGAAACGGATCCTAGAGAAGTCTATAACGTGCTAATGGGTCTTAAATCGGATAGCGCTCCAGGCTGGGATAATATAACAACAAAATTCTTAAAAGCTGCCCATGAATTAGTCGTACCCATAATTTCGCATCTTGCTAACTTGTGTTTTAGCCAAGGGAAATTTCCACCAGCCCTGAAACAAGCCATCATTACTCCTGTGCACAAGGGTGGAGACAAAGATGACGTTAACAACTACAGACCTATCTCTGTCTTGCCTGCAATTTCTAAAATCATTGAAAAGCTAATTAACATAAGACTAACCAGCTACACTAATAAATATAACATTATTTCACAAGCTCAATATGGTTTTAGACAAAAATTATCTACTGAAGACGCAGCCACAGCATTAACATCTCATATTGTTAACCTTGTAGACTCCGGAAAAAAGTGTCTAACTGTATTTCTTGATTTGAAAAAAGCTTTCGATACCGTTTCTGTCCCCGTTCTTGTGCGTAGTCTGGAAGGTATAGGCGTAAGAGGAGAACCGTTAGCATTACTAATAGATTATCTACGGGATCGTAGGCAAAAGGTTAAGGTAGGAGAATATACTAGTAAGGAGTCTTACGTGACCTACGGCGTTCCGCAGGGTAGCGTACTGGGCCCGACTCTATTCTTAATATATATAAACCATCTCTGCAAAATGTTGCTAAATAATGGTCGCGTTTTCTCATATGCAGATGACACTGCAATTGTCTTTTCTGGTGATACATGGGAATCTGTTTATCAATCTGCTGAAAAGGGTCTTTCCAAGATTGCTAATTGGCTGAACTCACATCTTCTTACACTCAACATTTCTAAGACAAAATATATTGCATTTTCAATCTACAACAACACTCAACCTGGACCTAACGTAACTCTCAAAATCCACACTTGTCATAATATATCTAGCACAAACTGCCCTTGTAAAAACATTGAAAAAGTGACTCATATAAAATACCTAGGTATAATTATTGATCAGCGGTTTTCTTGGCATACTCATACAGATATGGTCATGGCCCGTGTTAGAAAACTCATCTGGATATTTAAGAACCTACGACATGTTACAACTAAAAAAATGTTAACTGAAATCTATGTCGCTCTGGCTCAGTCAATTCTTACCTACTGTATACCCGTGTGGGGCGGTGCAACTAAAACGAAGTTTCTTGAGTTAGAGCGAGCACAGAGATCTCTTATCAAAGTTATGTACACCAAACCGTTCAGATTCCCAACCAATGAGTTATACTCCCTGAGCGGCATTCTCACAGTCAGAAAACTATACATACTACATGCTGTTCTAAAGTTACACAAAGTCCTGCCCTACGACCCTCGCCATCAGGAAAGAAGACGAAAATACAGTGTTGCACCAGCAAAATTCGTTAAAACTGCGTATGCCAAAAGACAATTGAATGCAAATTCTGCTGCTCTATATAACAAAATTAATAAGATAATTAACATCTATCCCATGAGTACCAAAGACTGCAAAAAAGCAATAGTTCAATGGCTAAAACTGAAGTCCTATGATGATATTGAATTATTGCTGCAAGCATAGGCAATATGAAGTAAATAGATGCACACACGCACACACACACATACACACACACACACACATACACACACTCGCAGGCACATACACTCTCACACACACATACTCACATAGGTACACTACTTTAGGATACATCTTTAAGTTTATTTTTATTTTTTTTCTTTTATTTATTTAGTATAAGTTCAAAGCTTGTTTTGTTTAGTTTTAGAGCTTAGTTGTAAATTTTTGTTTAAATTCTGTTCTCTTTTTGTACACTACTTTTACCTTTACTGAATTTGTCATTGAAGAGCGGGATCTCCTAGCACAGGTATATCTTTTACTTAAAAGGAGGTCCCTATGTAAGATTTACTGTAAAAGTTGTACAAGTTTCTGCAATAAAACTTTTTATTTTATTTTATTTTTTTAAGGCTCTTCCAGTAGTCTTAGTTAGTTCCAGTAGTTGAAGGATATTCCAGTAGTCAAAGACTCTTCCAGTAGTTGTAGTTAGTTCTGGTACTCAATGTGCCTGTACTCTGGCCAGGTATTTGCGCCTTCTCAATCCAACTGCGGCGACCCTCTTCCGGGAGACCAGTTGAACCAATTCGCTACCGTAACAAGAGACACAAACACACTAAGATACGGGGTACGGGGTGCAGTAGTTAACTCCGTACACCGATTTGTCGTGAAGGTTTTAGTTGAGAGAAACGCGTTTCACTAAGATGCACTAAGTGTTAAGGTGACACATCACACGGGCTCGAACTCATTGGTGGGCGTGGCCAAAAATCACGCTGTCTCACCTGGCATCGTGCCCGACAGAGATAGTATCAGTGAAGAGCAGTTAGACGCTAGTCTTCACGCGCGTCTAGTTCGTACGCACACACTCAGCGTTCCGAACCGTTCCGAACAAAAACGAAGTTATATAATACTTTCGTCTGACCTTTTATTTAAATGCGCTAAAAAGAATAAAATAAACTTTTTCTTTAAAACTTTTACTATCAACTTACAACGTCATCGTCACTACACAATTCGCGAGATTAGTGGCAACAATAATATTGTATAACTATATTGTTTGTTATTGTTGGCCTGGGGTCACGATGTCCTGGACGCTTTCCGCCAGGTCTGCTAATCCCTCGAGAGAAATAAATGGCTGTGAAGCCAGCAGAGTCTGGACGTTGGTCGGCAGACGACTGCTTTATATTGTCATCGTGGTACTGTGGATTTCCTTAGCCTGATAAAGTTTAGGATTTCCTTTTCAGGGCGTATCACGTCGGAGTCACCAATTTAGTGGTTGTTGTACACTAACTAAATGAAATTTAAAATGTTCATAATTCTATATAAATTTAGTCAACACAAGACAGAGAAGTGACAGATCAGAATAAAAGTAAAAATTATATCGTGAAGGTTTTATGTATATAAAGTTTCTAAATAAGTAGGTCGCTACACCATATTATAGGGTGTGCGTTTCGATGGCGCGACCACGGCGTTTTTTTTTAAATAACTATGCCATGATTTTGTAAAAATATGTATGCACGTGGTGTAACAGATCTACTTGATCCTATTAAAATAAAAGGATAAGCAGACTTGTTCAAATACAATTTTAATTTAGGAAAGATAAAAAATACAGCTAGTTATAAAAAACTACCTAGCACGCACTCAGATTTAAAGTTTATGCACTTAGATGGACAATAATGAGTTTACCACACTGTAAGAACGGGAACAGGCGTCAGGGTAGCAGGTCGATACCGGAGTAACCTTGAAGTTGTGCTCTGAAGCAGTAGAAACGGCGGCAGCGCAGATCTCAGAGTTCACTAGGACAGCTCAGCAGCAAGACAGTGCAGAACTCAGGGCCAGACGTAGGACAGCCCTGCGAGACCAGTAGACGGACAGGCACGTAGTGGGAGTGGGGTACGTGGGAGTAGAAGTCCCAGGAGAAACTTTCGTTGGATCCCCTGGACAGTTTAAGAATCTCACCGCCAAAACCAAGCTGCTCTCTGATACCCTCAAATCAGATTTCCGAGTCATCCTTTCCACCGTCCGTCAGCTCGTTTCTCCCAAAGTAGTCTTCCTTTTTCAAATCTTAGTTTTCTTAGTGTGGCCATCATCCAACTGACAAGTGTAATCGGCCAGGACATATACCATGAGTGCGTAAAGAATTTTATAATATAATTTAATATTAAGTTATTTAGTAAACAATCATAATAATCTACAAAATATAATGGCTAAACACATATTGATAAAAATAATTTAAATTATACAAACCAAAAAGTGAAATCATAGAGCTAGACCATAGACTGAGCAGAAAGAGAATTAAAAAACTAACTGACAGTTTGACAATTTGACGCTTGACGTAAATATCACAACATGAAAATTATAATAATATTTTATTTCAGCTATTTCCAAGTTAAAGAATCGTATTTAAATCGATTTGCTGAGTGTAGAAATATAAACAAATAAAAAGGATGATGAATAGTATTATGAATGGTGAATATGAAGCGTAAGTATAGCATAATACTATAGTGGTTCAAATTTCCTAAAACCTTAAATTTGTCAAAGTTATGGTTAAAAAGTTTTAAGGGTTTGAACGTGGCCACGCCATCGAAACGCGGAGAACCGCGCGGCCACGGAAATCTTAAAAACTAAGCGTTGCAGAGACCTGAAATTTAGGTAAATAACAGATTGAATTTGTAAAAAAAATATAAAAAATCCTAGGTTTATATTTCAGGAGCATACGTACGTTATCGCTTATCACCTACAAAATGTTCTGAATGTGAAATTTAAAATTGAATTTAATTAATTTAATTAATTAATTAATTTAATTTTAAATTATTTTTTTTACAAAATCGTGCCATAGTTTTAAAAAAAAATAATGCCGTAGTCGCGCCATCGAAACGCACACATTATAGGAGTGCAATAAAAATGCACAGACCCTTCAATTTCAGCGAAAAACAAATGACACGTCACTGACGTCATGCATGAAATGAAAAGGACAGAAATATAGTTCTTGTTCTTCTATCAAACAAAGGACATGTCAATATCGCGTGACCCCCTCCCGCACCGCACCGGGGGAAACATTATTCAGTGAGATGCACGAAAATTCATAGTAAAAGGGGCGCGTAAAAAAATACGAAAAGGCCTTTGGGAAATCGAATTTTATGAAAAAACCACTGCATAAATCATTTACAAATAAAATTTATTGAATTCTTCGGTAATTGTGCTGTGTCGGTACCGAATTTGTTTTGGAAATTTGACGCTTCTTTTATTACTAATTTACGCCCAAAGTTACGTTAAAATTGGCAATAAAAATGAATATTTGGTAGCTCGTAACTTTTGAATGACTTTTTATTTTACTATTCTGTTTCCGCACATACATTATTAATAATGAGACAAAACGATATCATCTTTAACTTTAGATGTACCATGTCAAACAGTGGAGTAATAGCCCCCCAAAATTTGTATGGAAAATATGTTGCGCAGTTCAACCTTAAGTTTATTTTTAGGTAAAAGTATGTTACAGTAATAATAGTAGAAGGCGATTATTTCTCTTAGTTGTTGATAGCTACCCAGTTATAAGTTCACTATATTTAAAATCGTTAGTCATGTAGTTTTATTATGCCAAATTATGACGCGCATCGTTGCCTTAAAGTAGGTTACCGAGTAAGCAGAAAAATGTACGGCGATGAGACCGTACATATATTAAGCATGAATCGGACAAGTTGAAGGTCAAACGGAGAGCAATAGGTACTCTTAAGCGCCTTTACTGGAACTACTTACATGCTAGCAAGGGACCTGGTGCTGCTTAAGAAGTTGGAAGAACCGAATCTTGAAGAAAATCTGAATCTTTTAGACCGTCATTTTCAGCCGAAGCTGCTCGGATTCGCAGAAAAGTCGAATTTCTACGTGGCGGCGCAGCAATCAGACGAGAGTCACACTCAATGGGCGACCAGAATTAGGGGATTGGCAGCACACTGCGGGTTTAAGAACTTGGAGGAAGCTCTTCTTGATAAATTTATGATGCGCATGTTGGCAGGAGCCCAGCGAGACAAGCGCTTTGCCCAGGGCCAGACTGACTTATCGTTAGCGAAGGCGGTACAGTTAGCGGAGAGCGAGCGATGTGCTCGTGCAGCGACGGCGGCGGAAACGACGGTTCCGTGTTTGCGGCTAGAGAAAAGTGCAGAGTCAGCGGTTATTCCAATCACAAATCCAATCAGTGCCGGTTTAAAAACTATAAGTGCAAGAAGTAGAATAACAAGGGCCATCTGATGTGCTCAAGTGACGCGAAAGTGAAACACTTTGGAGTGGTAAATAAAAGGTAATGGGTGGTCACCCATCCACAGACAAACCTAGGCAAGCACGGCTTAACCTAAAGAGACGAGAGCGGCTTTTATTATTTAGCCACGAGCTCCTCGAACCAAAAGTATATAACAATAATACATAAAATCTACAAGGATGCAATGCTCGAATTAAATTAGAAAACGAAGGTGAGGTATTCTTTTGAGAAAGGCGTCCATGCCATTGCTATTGACACATATGAGCGAGCGCCAGCGGTTAAACAAAATTACGATTAATCACAATGGGATGTGACAATCACGTGTAACACTGACAACTTCAGCGATCCATCAGAAAACCTTCCACCTGGCACGCGTTGCCGTGGCCGACTTAGAAATCCCTAAACAAACTTCGAACCGAAGTCGCAAGTCCGGCGAGTAAAGACGATCTCTGCCAATGGGGGTCCCTGGATGGCCATCTTGTACCGCACCTGATGACCTACTCACTGCATCTGTGAGCGGGATTGGCGTGCCTGAGTTTTGGGCTAAACAAATTTGAACTTTTTGCCATCGATACGCTAAGAAGATGATTTGATGACAAAAACACACGTTTTATAGGTACATATGGGTGTAAACAACCTCGTCACGAAGCCGTCAACCAAGCATTTTGTACACACTGCAAACTTGTTCGGTTTGCAGGGCACACTAACAAAGTTAGTGGTGTGTGTAAAGTCAACGGCTGTCTGGCTTCGCCTATTTATTAGTGTTTGCGCTTCACAATAACCCGTTGTCCACCCACACACTTGCAATTTCTTGTCACTTGATGTTGCATGGAATATGAAGCATAAATTTAGCCAACTTATCAATCTTCTCCGTGGCGCAATGGTCGAGCGTGCGGTAAACAGTATCTTACGCCGCCAGCGCCTGGCGCAGTAAGTTCGAATCCGACTGCCAACACATCGGTGTTTTTGTATGTTTTAATGAAACGTTTTACATTTGTTTGTTCAATTCATTGCTTAAATATTGGCAAGTCTTCTTGATATTTGAGTTAGAATTTATTTGAGGTCTACCCTCTAAAAATGACAAATCATGTGTAAGTTAGTAGTTTAAGTTCATCGTCAAAATGTTATTGACTATCGGGCTTACGTTACGTTTTTAGACATTATACCCTAGTCGTTTTGAGCAGTGCTTTTATTTGTTAATCATTATGAATCACTTAACTACACTTTTAAGAGCTGAGATTATTATTTTGCGCTAGCAAAACGTTTCAATTAGTGAAATTACGAGGCGTTTAAAGATATCGGTAAGTAACAAAAAGTTATTAATATGTTTAGAAGATTAATAATAATGTTTATATAATCCACATGTTATTGATTGTTGTTTTTTGTAACAATATTTTATTATTGTTCACAGAGAAGGACATGTGCAATTGTGGGTCCATCGATATGCAGATTCGGGAAGCATTGCTCCTTGCCGACCGGGACCGAAGGCTAATCCATAGCATACACAGATGGCAATGCGCGGCACCGTGATATAGTTGCAACGCATATCGCTGAGCCCTTCATCACAGTAGTGAAGAAGGGCTCAGCGATGTTTAGTCACCGTTAAACGAGTACGTTTAACGGTTACTAAACATGACGTGGCATTACAAACTGTACGAACCACTTGCGTGCAGCTGGTGTGAAATGTCGTAGGCCAGCCAAGAAAATATTACTGTCAGATATTCACAGACAAAACCGGGTACGCTTCGTAAGAGAATATTTGGATTTCGATTGGTGCAATAATGTTGTTATATTTAGCGATGAAAAATGTTTTAAGTCGGACAGAGACGGTTGCAAAATATTGTGGCGAACAGATGGTGAACGCTATAATAAAAAAAAATATTACTAGTGGCTGCTTTACTTTGGGATTTTGGGGATGAATGTCATCAATGGGTCTTGGTGAATTAGTGCAGGTAGGGGGTCACAATTGTAAGAAAACTCCTTGGGTAGATGACAATATTATTTAATTATTCTTTATCCAGCAATCTACTACAATCAATTATATAATACGCAAACAGCTACAATATTCTCAAGTATCCACCAGTAACTTCAGTAGCTCCGAACCGTAGCTCGCGCCAAAACCAAGTGAACGAATCGATTGCCGGAACGAGCCTTCTTTTGCCACCAACCGTCACCGCTTGGTGTTGCCACATAAAAATAATTGTTCTCAAATCGATTTGTCAGTTTAGTCGATTTTTAAACTACAGATAAATTTAACCTAACACTCGTCCATCCTGACCTTGTGTATGTCCTCATACACATAAGTCAGGAAGAACCTAACACTCGGGCAATCGATCCGTTTTACACAATAAGTAAGAAGAGAAAACATAAAAAAAAAAAAAAATCTGTTTTATACATATTCCAACATCATTATTGTATCTAATCAACAGCTTATCATTTATGTCTTATCAAATTAATCTCATTATTCCATTAGCACACTTATAATAATTAACTGTTTACATAATTTGGCAAGTCTATCACTTGGTCGAAAACTGGCAAACCAATCGCATGGTTGCTAAACTGGCAAACCAATCACATGGTTGCTAAACTGGCAAACCATTCACATGGTTGCTAAACTGGCAAACCAATCACATGGTTGCTAAACTGGCAAACCAATCACATGGTTGCTAAACTGGCAAACCATTCACATGGTTGCTAAACTGGCAAACCAATCACATGGTTGCTAAACTGGCAAACCAATCACATGGTTGCTAAACTGGCAAACCAATCACATGGTTGCTAAACTGGCAAACCAATCACATGGTTGCTAAACTGGCAAACCAATCACATGGTTGCTAAACTGGCAAACCAATCACATGGTTGCTATCTTATTTACTATACACATAAATTACAAAAATTAATAGTTCTACTTTGCAGTAACAAATTGATCCAAACTTCAAATTGAACAAACGCCTAACTTACCAACGTATTAATATTATATTTTATACAACTCACTATTAAATAATCTAAATATGTAAATATGTAAACTAAATAACTTACACTACTAACTTACACTGATATACTGAAAATTGTAAATAATAAACCTAGTTACTGTCAATCTCATGATTTTCACTCTCTGAATCATTGTCGTTCAAATTCAATGCAGCCACGTGTACCCAGGGCTGCATGCGGTCGGCAGCGACGGTCGTTTTACGTTTATGTCTACTACTACTCAATCCTGGTATTGCTACAATTCTGTATCTATCTTTTCCTAATACCGATATGACGCGATACGGTCCTGTATATTGAGGAAGGAGCTTCTTACTTTTACCATCATTTTTAAAATTCGTATTGGTAATTTTGACTAATTCCCCTTCAGAATAGATACGGGCAGGGCGTCTGCTTTTATCATATCGTTCCTTTTGTTTTTCTTGTTCTTCATCTATTTTATCTTTAACTTCCTCTCTTATAGTTATTAAGTTATTATTTTCTCGCGTTTCTTGCCGAACTACGTTTAGTCTCGGGTCTAACTCGCTACTCATACAATTACCAAACATGACTTCAGCAGCCATCCTTCCCGTTGTTTTATTAACTGTGTTGTTAATTCCCCACTGAACTTTTCCGACCTTATCATCCCAATCTTTTTCATTATCGTTGAGATTGATAGCGGTCAAAGAAGCAAGAATTGTGCGGTTGTATCGCTCAACTTGTCCATTCGAGCGTGGACTAGCAACCGCATTCAATACATGCTTCGTCCCTCTATCTAAGCAAAACCTCCTAAATGCATGGGAAGTGAAACAAGAGCCACGATCGCTAATTATTCTATCGGGAACTCTAAAGGTACTGAAAATTTCATCTAGAACTCTTATTGCAACCAGAGATTTTGTATTCCTTACGGGCCTTATGAAAACGAATTTGGTAAACGCATCTACCATCACCAAAATGTACGAATTCCCTCTTTTTGAACGCACAAAGGGTCCGAGATGGTCAATGTGTACGGTGTGAAAAGGAACCTCGACCTTAGGAATTGGATGCAAGTGACCCTCATTACATGAAGTCTTTTTCGAGTAGGCGCATTCAATACATGCTTCAACATATTTTTTTACAAATTTTGACATTTTAGGAAACCAGTATGCATTCCTTATTCGTTCGAGAGTCTTTTCTACGCCGAAATGGCCGATGTCGTCGTGATTCATACGACACAATTGCCATCTCGCACCCTTTGGCACAATCCAACGTAAGTTTGTTTTATCTCCATCAATGCATCTATAAAGCTTGTTGTCCTTTACTACGTAATTATCCCTAATTTGCTTAAGCCCTTCAACATCTAAATTTGTAGTTAAAATATCTCTGATACGGCCTAGTTCGCTATCACCTAACTGTAATGTATGGAGCCAATCATCATCGGTAATAATCATGACTCTTGGATACTGATCAGTAACATCTAATATTGCGTCCAAATTGTTTCCGTCATCTATGATCGGGTTACGTGACAGAGCATCCACATGAGCCATCCTATTCCCCGGCCTGTATTCTATTGTGCACTGAAATTCCTGTATTAAGAGATACCAACGCGCTATCCGCGGTATTATATCGCGTTTCATAAATGTGGACCGTAGTGCACTGCAATCAGTGACAATTTTAAAGTTCTGTCCTAACAAATAAACTCTAAATTTCCGTAAAGAACATACTACCGCCAACGTCTCCAATTCATAGGCATGGAAGTTTTTTTCTTCTGGAGAAGTTTGTCGGCTGTAGAATGCCACGGGCCTAAAACTATCACTACTTCCCCTCAAACGTTGAAGCAGAATTCCACCGATGCCATATTTACTGGCGTCCGTGTGCAATTCCGCTTCCCCACTTGGGTCATAAATTGCCAAAACTGGACGTTGGATTAACTTTTCTTTGAGGATTTTAAACGCGTTTTCTTGCTCATCTAACCAAATCCAAGAAGCATCCTTTTTTAACAACTTATTTAAGGGCTGTGCAATGTGTGCAAAATTCATAATAAATTTGCGGAAATAGCCTACAAGCCCAAGAAATTGACGAACAGTGTGAACATTTATAGGGCGAGGAAAGTCTAAAACACTCTGGATTTTTTTGTCACCTGGCCTAAAACCTAAAGCACTAATTTCGTAACCTAAATAATTAATTTTATCTTTCAAAAATTCGCACTTGGATAGGTTTAGAGTTAGATTTGCCTGTTTTAGTAGTTTCAAGACATGCTCTAGCCTCTCTAAACATTGTTCTACGCTTTTTCCATATATTAAAACGTCATCTATATAAGCTGTGGCTTGGCTATACCTAGCTGACCCCAAGACTCTATTCATCATTCTTTGAAAAACCGCTGGTGCATTTGCCAATCCAAATGGCATTCGATTAAACTCAAACTGTCCATCTGGAGTGACAAAAGACGTCAGCGGCTTTGACTGCTCTGATATTGGCACTTGATAGTACCCGGAAAATAAGTCTAGCGTGATGAAAAACGCCTGACCTGAGAGCCTAGCAATCTCGTCTTCTATTACCGGCATCGGATAATGTTCCTTAATGGTCACGGAGTTTAACATCCTATAATCTATGCACATTCTCATTCGCCCATCTTTCTTACGCACGAGAATCACGGGACTAGCATACTCAGAGGTGGATTCTCTTACAATCCCAGCCTCTAACATCTCGCCTACCATTTCACGCACTTGATCACGTTCTTTATGTGATAACCGGTAAGGCCTATATACAATTGGACGTTTGCTATTTATTTCAATGTTCATTTCAGTAACGTTAGTACTTCCTAGTTCTTTTAAATTCGATGCAAAACAATCTTTAAATTCATTAAGTAGTTCTAACAATTTAGATCTATGATCGTCGCCAACATTATCGCCAACATGAACCTTACTAATATCAATACGATCAGTCATCAGTTTATCATCTACATTAAAAACGCTATTAACTACTTGAACTTGGCTAGCACGACTTATAATTGAGCCCTTGTTTAAATGACAATGGTTCGATGCGGGCATAACATATACATATACGAAACCGTCCTTAAGTGCATAGACACCTCCGCAAACAACGTATTGAAACGTTGGTTTTCCTATAACCTTGCTATTAATTATAATTTGACCATTCAACCGTGGTTCCGTATAAGCTTTGACTGCAGTAGGACCATAGATTTCTAAATTAGCTGCGGAAATAACTTTTACTAAACGTTCATCGTTGATTTCAGTTTTATTGAATGGTATTTCTTGATTAATATCAATAAACTGTAACGTTTCAGCCGATTTCAATACAAATACGTGCGACTGTTCGGTGTAAGTTTGTCCTACTAGTAATGGTACATCTAAAAGTTTATCTTCAACTACCTGACAAATAGTGTTAGCAATAACGCCATCAATATTAATGTCTACCGTCACCTTACCTAAAGAATAGACAATGTCATTCCCAAATCCTCTCATTGGGGTACGCACGCCATCACACTCAAGCATCAAGTTTACAGACTCTGATTTAGCTAGTAGAGAAACCTCACTTCCAAAATCTATAAAGGCCTTAATGGAATCCCCATTTACCAAGACATCCTTATAAAATTTCGAATTAGGATTAGCTAATGATATGCACATTGCCTTTTGTGTACTAGCTATCTTACTGTCGCTGTCTTCCAGCTTTGTGGGACATTTATCGACCTTGTGGCCTACCCTGTGACATTGATTACATCGAATCAGCGGTTTAGGACATTTTCGGTATATGTGACCTCGTTCCTTACAGTTAAAACAGAATGCTACATTATCATTTGATACGTTTCCCCTATTAGTAGATTTATCCGTTGTAACAGTGCCGGATCCTACTTTACCTTTAACATTAGTATTGGAACGATCGAAGGAATTTGTCAATTCCTTATTGCTCATCAAGAATTGTAACAATTGATCAGGTTGAGAACATCTTAACGTTAAAGCACTTGATTTCATCGTTCTGTCGCTCAGACCATGAATAATACAATCGACCGCACGCTTGCCAACTATATCGCACTGGTTCAGTAAAGCCAACTTTTCGTAATAGTATACTTCAATAGGTTCACTATATTTACTTTTGCGCCTAAGCATATCTTCCAAGGACTGGCCATAATTTTGCTCAAAAGGAAAAGCTTGAGACAATTTGTCCTGCCACTGAGCCCAAGAAAATAGAATTGAATCTAGGCTTTCATACCAGGTCTTGGCCAGTCCTTGCAATTTTTGCATTGAGAAATGGATAGTTGTCTTATCATCCCAACCATAAACGGTGGCACACTCGTTCACTTTTCTTAACCACACATCTACACGTTGACTTTTTGAAGACGGGTCAAAATCGGGCAAAATATTTTTATGATTTTTAACAACGTTACTAGAGTGATCGAGTGGGCCAGCCGCTGACGGTTGGTTTCTAATTGATTTTAAAATATTCATGACATCTTTTGAGGAAAACGTTGGACTATGATCTCTAACCTTTGTTCCACCTCGTGTCGCTGTAGCATCGCGTCGTCTGCTCCGCTCCTGTTGCAACTGATTTTCTAGGGACCGCAGACGCTCCTGTGCCACCTCGCGTTCTCGTTCGAGTTGTTCAGCTCGGTCGCTCGTAACATTTTGGAGACTGCGTTGCGATCTTCGACTGCGCTGCTGACTTCGACTGCGCTGCGGACTTCGACTGCGCTGCGGACTTCGACTGCGCTGCGGACTTCGACTGCGCTGCGGACTTCGAACATCTCTGGTACTGATGCGTCGTCGACTATGGCTGCGGCAGCACCCAGAAGCTTCGTCGAGACGCAGTGATCTTCCATGTGAAGGCGTCCTTAAACGCCGTCGCCCTTGAGCCTCGTGATCCATAACTGAAACTCGAAATTAAAACAACTATGAAAATGCTCAATGTTTTAAAATCTAAAACTAAAATCCTAAATATCTCGAAAACGGTAAGCCCAATCGCAAAAATAACTAAATTTTGGGCTCCCCTTGCACCCCATCCTACGCCTGGATACTATTAATTACGACTTTAAATCTAAATAAATTATGTCACGTACTCAAAGTCAATTGACTTTACTCAATATAACTTGACTTATAACATCATAATATCGTCTTAATAAACTTTGACAGCAAACATTATATTATAATAAAGGCCAGAACGAAAGAAATTCAAAATTATCAAAAGTAACCGCCTGATTCAAATTTCAACTGTTATGTACCAACTACCTACAATAAAAAATAAAATGTAACTGTATCAGACGAAATATAAACGCAATAATTAAGATTCATTATGCTATTCTGTACTTACCGTTATAGTTACAATTTAAGGCAACACAAAGAGAACCATTACACAATAAAATTGCAAACTAAATTAATGTGAGCATGTATGTACTTACCACTTCTGAAGTGTAAGAAAACTCCTTGGGTAGATGACAATATTATTTAATTATTCTTTATCCAGCAATCTACTACAATCAATTATATAATACGCAAACAGCTACAATATTCTCAAGTATCCACCAGTAACTTCAGTAGCTCCGAACCGTAGCTCGCGCCAAAACCAAGTGAACGAATCGATTGCCGGAACGAGCCTTCTTTTGCCACCAACCGTCACCGCTTGGTGTTGCCACATAAAAATAATTGTTCTCAAATCGATTTGTCAGTTTAGTCGATTTTTAAACTACAGATAAATTTAACCTAACACAATACCAGTGAAGGTTACTTGAACGTTTTACATAACCTGATGCTACCAAGTGTGCGCGTTGCATACCGATAGTAAAGGCGCACCAATCGGCTATTAATAAAAATATCAAGGGGTAATTTGTTTTATGTGAGTGATGTTATTGTTAGTGAGATAACAATTTAGGATACCTGTATCTTAATATCTTTCTTACTAACATGTTTATTCATATCACTATAATTAAATTACTTTCTTGAATATTAAAAATAACGTTATTTCCTATCCGACTTATAAAGTTTTGTGCATATAATTTGTAATTATAATTATAATAAAAACCTAGGCAGTAAATATTGTTGATTTCTTATTACAAATTGTTAAATTTTCGCTTCCATATTTTTTTCTTATTATCAGTTAAAATAGAAGAATAAAAATTCAACAAAATGACAACAAATGTTTTTAAAGATGCAAAAAGTCAATGACGGTGGCGGGATTCGATCCTACGACATTTGATTTACCAGCCCATTGCAACAACGTGAAATTTATGCTTAATATTCTTTGCCTACAAAATAGTCCTAACCGTTTTCAATCACGGCGGCCAATTTTAGCGAAGATTAGCCACACACACGCGTGTTTGCTGACTTATTATGAGACGTGAGGCGAAGTAATACACCAGTTGATTTTACGCACACCAGCATTATATTGGTGTGGTAACTAATTTGCTGTGTGTACATCAAACTAAGTAACTTCACGCAAAAATTATTGCTGTGAAATGCCTTTTTTTTTGGGGTGATAAATCATGTTTTGTGGTAAAACTCAATGTAACGCACTCAAAACATTGTGCTGATGGATGGAATGAATAGTACGGGGGTCGTGGAGGTGTGTATGTCACAATCTTAAAATTAAAAACTTGTGGTTAAAAAAAACTTGGCAAAAAGTTGGAACTTTGACCCCCAATATCTCCGTAACTAGAAGTTTCCCAGTGCTGCATCTACTTATATAATTATCTTCGAAAATCAAAATTTGTCATTAGTTTAGTACCTCTATGCGATAACAGATGGCGTTGTGCCGTGACGTCACGTTTGTAGATCACGGTGTTAAGATTTTCATACAAGGTATGACCTCCTCTGGGGCTGTGGGACTGTTTGAAAGAGATACCGTGGCCCCAGAACACAAAGGGCGATGAAGGAACATGGATGGGTTTTAGTCAGTAAAAATCTGACACTCCCTGCTCCGCCCAGAGTGAGAGTAGTCAGTCATTTGATGATTTCCCATCCAAAAAAGAAAAAAATGTATGACCTCCTCGGTGGTCGGTACGTTATATATTAAAGTTTTGTCTGTATCGCAGGAGAGCGCGGCGACTTTACAGCAGCCGCCTCTATCTGCGTATCTGCAGATGATCGCCGACAAGAGGCGCCTTCGCAAACAGTGGCAACACCTAAGATGCCGCTACTCTGGACGCTCTTAATGTGCACGTCTTTCTACATCGTCCTCACATAGGTATACGTATGATCTCAAAATTATAGATGTAACCAAGATTTTGTAACAACATTTTGATTTAAAAGAGTGTCCATGGAGTTTCTTATCCGTTCTTTTCCATAGAGATCTACGCTAGGGAATGGGCAACTACACTACTTTCTCAAGTTATTATACCTTGTGACTAGGACTGTAGCTTTGTTTTTTTTGTTGTATTTTTGACATTCAAAAGTGCCGTAATGATCTAATTGAAATAAATGCTTTGAGTTTGAGTTTGGGTTTGCCACACACTCAAAAGGGAGCTCAATCGTCTCGCGGAGAAGATCAAGGCCGAGATCAGAAGCAGGGAAGCCGAGAGTTGGGAGGACAGAATAGAGTCGACGGCAGCTGGCCGTCTATCCATCGACTCTGCCGCCGAACAACCCAGCTCACGAACAACCCAGCTCCGGTGCGTCCGGGCGGAGGTCTTGCACCGCGGTCTAGCACCTGGAGCGTTAGTTTCAACCGAACCCGACTCCGACCGCGAACATGTCGCAACAGTCGAGCGACACCTTGGGGACTAATTCGCCACGCCGATAACTCCCGAGGAGGACGACATATTTTTCTCGCCTGGGGCAGTCAGACGTGCCATCTTTAGGACGAAGCCTAGGAAGGCCTCTGGTGGTGACGGTATGACCAACACAGCGCGCCTGTATAGGCGATACTGCGCACCGGGGACTTTCCCGCTTTGTGGAAGGAGGGGCGCGTCATATGCTGCCTAAGGCGGGGAAAAACATCCTGAAGCCGGAGAGCTATCGGCCCGACACGCACTGCCGACACATCCACGGTGTTCCAGCTACTCCTGTTGCGGCATCTCCAGCCACAAATCACGCCACGGCCGGAACATAGCACGATGCTCCAGCTGTTGAGGGTACTGCACCACTTGACAGCGACGATGAATAAGGAGTTCTCTGTCGTAGTATTCCTCGACATGGAGAAGGCCTTCGACCGTGTATGACATGACGGCCTTGTACACAAGCTGGCTACCTCTAGAGCGCTCCTTCGCGTGGTAAGGGTGGTCCAGTTCTTTCTGTCCCACAGGAGCTTACGCGTGGTGGTCGCTCAGCTGCGTGTCGCCGGCGTTACTCACGTTAAACCGACGACATCCTCACCACGCCACAGGTGACGCTCGCATGTATGTGCCGACGCCGTGTACTCCCTGACTGGCGGTCACAGTGGCGCCTGTCTGTGAACGTGGGTAACACGCAGGTGATCGTCATCAGCTCTGCGCGCCTCCTCCCACCGCGCCTGACTCTTCAAGGCGCCGACGTCGATTGGGCCCCGGGTCAAGTACCTGAGTGTGACCATCGACCGTCGGCTCACCATCGACCTCGGGATTGAGAGCCTGGACGACTTCATCCGACGCCTTGCGACGGGAATGTTAGCGCGTGCCGACGCATCTGCTTGGCCGCACGACAAGCACATCGCGCCCCCCTGACTGCCCCGCGACCTGGTAGCGGACGATGACCGCACCCCACCGATTGACTCGGGTAAGCTGTACCAGGCTACACGCAGCTTACCTGCACAATATGACTCCACCCACTACATGCACCCAGCTGCGTGTCGTATTCTATGTGTGAAACCACACATGCACGTCTCTACACTCACGTAGACTCACGCAAAGGGACACACTACAATACCACGCACACACACGTCGGTTCCTAGTCCGGTCCACTGCCGGCTGGTAGTCCCCCACCGGGCTTCTTTAAGGTCTCACTACAAGGATGTGGACCGCCGAGGAGATGTGCCTAAAGGTTACAACATAGCAGACACACACATGGGCTCATGTTGCTTTCATGCGTCCAGGACTTCGGATCAAGTTGTCTGAAGAAACGGGCTCCGCAGTAGTGGGCCCAGGAATGGCTTCCGCGGCCAGGGGGCAAAGCTCCGTAACCGCTTGCCACATCCCATGCAGAGGCGCTGCGAATACTCCGTGTATTCGCAGCGCCTCCGTCTTGTGCGCGCCGGTTTGTGTTACTCTGGACACCCTTGTTTTATTTATCTGCGAGATATTTTTGGACCGTTGTACACCCAGTTATGAAGTAGAACAAAAAAAAAATCGCAATGACGGGGAGAACAAGTGCCTTTCGGCTTCGTTAAGAGGTTTTTTGCACCCTTTATTTGGAAAGTAAACAGAATACACATATGTAGCGTGCACTGACCCATCTCTCCCCCTGACAGACACAGGCTTCCCGGCGCAGCTGCCGGTCGCGCCGCTAGAGCCGCCCTCGGCCGCGCGCACCTCGCCGTAGATCACGTCTGGAACTGAACCGAACAAGGCACAGGCTTGTTATCAGTAGGTGATCGGCTGTGTGCAGTTACACACTCATTTTAGTTTACTTAGTTCCTCTGCATTTATTCTTTACAATAAAAATGATGAAACCAAAGAATAACTGACTTCCAAAAAAAAACACTAACAAGTGGAAAGTTACTTTACTTTCCAAAATAAGCGACTTTTCTATTTCATTGACTTTTTTGCAATTGGCTTAGAGTTATTTTCCACCTTTTAGCGTTTTCTGTTAGTCTTTCATCACTGCGATCTCCAATCCGCCTGCCAAGCGTGGAGATTACGGCAAATTCCTCCCATCATGGGAGAGGCTTATGTCCAGCAGTGGACGTTATGGGCTGTAGTAGTAGTGTTATTTTTGGAAATCGGTTATTTTGTTTGCAAAAAAATATTTTACTTTTTTAGTTATGGTATCTCACACCTTATCAACTATCAGTTTTACATTGCAAGTAGAAGTTATTAGCACAACACGTAGACGAAGAAGAATAAATGCATATTATAGGGGATATCTCATAAAATAAAGTTCATATTTATATGGGATCACCATGCGAGCTGTTCGACCAGATGAAACGGAATCACTTAAATCTAACCAGTAATCACGGAAAAATCGGTGTACATGAACAAAAAAAGACGCTTGTGATTACAATAATAACCTCTTCCATTTTTAGAAGTCGGTAAAAACATCAAGTGATGAGTGAAAATTCAAGATGGCGTCGACGAACATTTTCGGCTTTTCCGTCATTGGGTGTCATTTCTATGGTTTTCGGGGTAGCTGATAACGAAACTAAGGACAAAATGAAAATTCGAGATGGCGCTAAAAAATATTTTCGGTTTTTTCGTCATGTGTGTGATTTCCATTGTTTTCGGGGTCGCGTAAACGAAAATACGGTCATAAAGAAAATTCAAGATAGCGCCTACTAACATTTTGTCATAGGTGTCATTTTCGTGGTTTTCAGGGTCGCTGAAAACGACAATGAGGTCAAAAATGAAATAAAGAGGAACAAAAAAATAACAATTGTTATTTTTTTGTTCGAGTTCCCCTTACACAAATTAGCCGCTTCGCCACCGCCACACATACCGATGCTGTCGAACCTCTGCATGAGGTCGAGCTGCGCGGCGGCGCGGTTCTGATGCTCGACGCCCATGAGCACTCGGTTGGTGTACAGTTGCCGCCTCTCCTCCGCCTGCTTCTTCAGCATGAACTGCTCCAGCGTCACGAAGCCCACCAGGTTCTCCGTCTGCAGGCAGATGGCACCACACGTTAACCTAGCATAGACATGGAGTGACTTGATGTGTCCCGTTTCCCTACACTTATGTGGATACCGTACATAAGACGCGGTTCGAAAGTTTACTTGTCCACACCGTAAGAAATCCGAAAAATCTGAAATTATGCCTTTATATGTAGAATTATGTATAAGGCCTGAAGACACCTAAGAAGCCCATTCCTACCGGCTCGCCTTCGGGAACAAGGCACTCTACGTAGTGTCTAGGTGTCTACTGTAGTCAAATAGACACACACATAAAATGTTGGTGGCATGTCTTTACATAAACATCTCTATTCTCTTTAGTAACTTTTTTGTTCAAATACAAACACAAACCATTTATTTGCATAACACTGGTTCAGAGGATGTTACAAGTTCATAAGGTACACTGTATTATAACCATGCTAGGTGTGCCAATATGTTAGGAACATTAGGAGATTAGAATTTATTAATATTCAGTGGTTATTAAGTTACAATGTCATTTAGGATATAGATGGTCAATTTACACACAATTTATAAAAATACTCGTTATTTCTGAAAATCTATCACAAGACAGTGACAGTTGAAATGTCGATGTCACAGAGGATACTTATCGAATTTTGGTTAATCGTAGCCGTGGTTATTTACGCGATAATGACAGCTGGAGTTTCTGAGGAAATTCGCCATAGAATTATAACATTGCATCAGCAGGGTCTAAGTATTCGTGCGCGGCGTGCGTGGGGATGAGGTCGGAAGGTGTAGGAGAGCTGGTTTAACTACCGCCTTTTACAAATGCCGTGAACTCTCATTTCAATTATAGTGTGGTAGAACCTTTAGCTGTAAGTATATATAGTATGTATCTCTGTATGTCTTCATATGTACTCTTTATATTCAGTATTACACGAGGTGTCATCCTAATTACTTGTGTTTATCTCCGCTCCCTAACGACCACCTTACAGTGCGACCCTGCCAGTGGGTGGTCCGTTGGACGGCGCCACGCGGATACGGTTACAGAGACTGCAAGCAATAGAATTCCTTCGTCTAGATAAGGAGTGTGAACTATAAAGAATTATTGTAGGGGCCAATGGTTGTAGGCACCGTACACTATCACGTAGTTGATGTTGGTTAAGTTGTGGAGTACACAGAAAGAACCACAAGTTGTATTTATAGTTATATTGGAAAGTCAAAGTTACAGTAGTTAAAAGTGGTAGTGATTCTCTCTCTTGACAAGTGGCTAGTTCCACAGTTGTTGTCTGACTCGCTCTGCCTTGCGTGAAAAGTTACTATTATAGCGTGATATTTGTGACGCACGACATCCAAGTAGGTTGCTGCGTTCGCAAAGTAAATGTACGGTTGATGAGACCGTACATGTTGGCAACCCCACAAAGATGTACGGAAGAGTAATGAAAGCTTGTCAAGAGAAGAAACACTATTACAAAGAAACAAATAATAAGTTAAGTTATTCGAAGTTAAATGCGATGTTGTCTGCATAACGTGGACGTTCCGGTTGCAGTTCTGCTTGGCTCGCCATGTTAATGTTTTCTTCTTGCTTCCTGTGTTGTATTGGTTGCAGTTCAATCTCTTCAAGCTGATTGTTCTTAGCTAAATGGCTCTTAGTCTGTTTTGAGCGACAAGATGGTCCGTATCTCTTTACAAACCACCCCACAGAGACGATGACGATTACTCCCACAATAGTATAGGAGACGGCGTATTGGTGTATGTCATGAGTGGAAATGGTTGATGGGAGCTGGTTTTCTCTTGTTTTCATAATAGCTAATCGCTTGTCGATTTCCTCCAATTCTGCAGTTTCTGGTAACATCACGTGCGACATATTATGTGTTATGTTCACAATGTTATTTACCATCGAGTTAAGTGACGGTGTGTTCATAGAAAGATCCATCTTCATGTTGCTATTGAATTGGTTATGCGAGTGAATTGTTAATTCCTTCGATTGCAACAAGCAACCCGTTGCCAAGGTCAGTATCCCGGAAGTCATTGAGTGTGTAGTGATGTCATTTTCACATACAATTCGTATAGTGCAAGTTCCGCAACAAATCGCCAGCCAAGTATTCGTTGTGTGTAACGCGATCCACTCCTGCTTACATAGCACCTTTTTTACGTCACAAGGTGAGGTCGTTCGATGACCCAATAGTTTTGCTTCACATGGGGCATTGCTGTTATGCAAGTTGAATATAGGTAGATTCTTGTTGCATATCAAATTGCCTGGTTGAATGTGACTGCACCGCTTCATGTCATCTTCGGATAAGGAGACATAAGTGCTCTTCCCGAAGTTTACTGCTATGTACTGCGAAGCTAGTTGTACGATGACTGTTCCTGTGCTTGTTTTCATGGGTAACGGAGTAGCTTGGTATAGAGTGAAGTCTTCATCTGAGATCAATGGGACGTGTATTTCGAACAAGAAGTAGTTAGTGGTGACTCGCGCTCTCACGTATAGTAATTTGTAGATGTCTTTGATATCGTCTCTGATGTTTCGGACAGGCAACGACGAGGTCCTCGGGAGTTTGCCCGCGATTTCAGTCAGTTGCTTGATCAAGTTGACAGGTGTAAGTAGATGGATGTCTATGTGCCCTTTGTAGACATCAGTTAGGCTTTCAAACAGCATCTCTTGAACCCTCTCCAAATTGGTAATCAGCAAGTATGCTGTTAGTGAGGCCGAGTTGAAGTAGTTAGTAGCCATCAGTACTTCCATTTCGGAATCCACTTTGGCTAAGTTGGCGTTAGTCTGCGCCATGAAGTCGTCTATTAAACCAAACTGTTGCTTGATATTTTGTTCATTCTTCTTCAGCATGTTGTTTTGAAGTTCGACTATTGAAGTTTGGTTCTTTACCAGATCAAGTAAATAGTTTTCATTATTTTGGACAGCTTGTATGTCATTGTGGTATTTATCTGCAAACCGTTGATCTAGAATACCAAAGAGGCTGTTAGCAACATATCCTACTCCATCAATCAGTGATCGTTTCTTACGATTACTTAAGTGCTTGTGAGGAGCTAGGAGTATAGTGTTGTAGTAGTTCAGTATTTCCATTTCGTGGGTAAGCTGTTCTAAAGTTGTCTTGCAGTATCTTGGGTCGGTTTTTTGGCACAGTTCGTTCAATCCCTTGAGGTAAGCTTCAATTCGACGTACTCCGTCCCAGTAAGTTGTCAAGTTATAGTACATAAGAAGTGTCCATTCGTCATGAATCACTTGTACGTTTCCTATTGTGTCGTAGTAAATCGGCCGCTCAAGTTCGAAGTTAGTAATTTGAACGCCAGACGTCATGATTTCGCCATATGACCCAGTTATTAACGTAAATACAATTAATAACATTGTAAGAAGTGTGGAAAAACATTTGTTTCCCGTCTTTGGCGTGATTGGAGTTTTCTTTTCTGTGTGATCTTGGATGTTGTTCTCGATAGGAAGTGGAGACAGTTTCACGACTGGACGTTTGATGATACCAGATTGAGTTTTAACCGTGGTCACTCGAACGTAGCCGTCAGAACCGGGGTGCAGTTCGAGCACGCGTCCCATGGCCCACTTTCCTGGAGGCAAGTTGTTATCTTTGATCAAGACTATATCGCCTTCTTGGATGTTCTTCTTTGGTTTGTTCCATTTTCCCCTGATCTGGAGCTGTGTTAGGTATTCAGTCGACCAACTCTTCCAAAATTGGTGCAGCATGTGCTCTGTTAGCTGCCACCGTTGACGTAAATTAACGTTATTTACGTCACAGTACGTTGATATTGGTAGTGACATCGTTGGGCTTCCAGTGAGGAAATGACCAGGTGTTAGGTAGTTTTGAAACTCATCGGGATCTTCAGTGAGTGGACAGAGGGGTCTTGAGTTCATACATGCTTCTATTTTTGACAGTAGCGTAGTAAACTCCTCGAATGTTAGTTTCTGATCACCTAGTACTCGGTGAAGATGATGTTTCATCGATTTTACGGCCGCTTCCCACAGACCACCAGCACTTGGCCACGCGGGAGCGTTGAAGTGCCATTCCACCTCCATTTTCCCGATCTCGTTGAAGAAGTCCGGTGAAAGTTCTTGTTTGAACTTTTCAAATTCATTGCGCAACGTCTTCGAAGCTCCAATGAAGTTCGTGCCGCAGTCTGAGTACACATGTTTAGGTGTGCCGCGTGTAGCGCACATGCGCTGGAAAGCGGCAATGAAAGTTTCGGTGCTTAAATCAGACACCAGTTCAATGTGTACAGCTTTAGTCGTCATGCACACGAAAATGGCAATGTACCCCTTCGTAGTCTTCACTCCTCTTCCTTTGTTTAGTTTGACTGGCACGTGTCCAGTGAAGTCTACACCAGTGTGTGTATAAGGTCGAGATGGGGTAGCTCTCTGTTGATGTAAGTCCGCCATAAGTTGGTAGTTATCTGTTGGTTTATAGCGGTGACATCGCACGCAACGTCTCAGTTGAGTTTTTACAGCTCTGTTGCTTCCGACAATCCAGTATCGCTGTCGGATTTGAGCCAATGTCAGCCTCGCACCTCCATGAAGTGTTGTAAGGTGTGCTTGTTCGATTACGAGGTGAGTTAGTCGTCCCATTCGAGGAAGAATTGTAGGATTCTTCATTTCGAAGGGTAAGTAGGAATTTTTCAGTCTTCCACCGACTCTTATAACCCCTTTTTCATCTATATAAGGATTCAATTTGTATAAAATGCTCTTGTTGTTTACAGTTCCGTTTGCTTTCAGTTGTTTGTATTCATTTTCAAACTCTGTACTCTGCACATATGTAATGACTCGATCAGCTGCTAGTTTGAGTTCGCTCACACTTAGGTAGTTGGTTTCAAATTTCATCTTGGAGCGTGCCGTCGCGATAAAGCGCAGTACCTGAGCCGTTACTCGAATTACTTAAGTTAATGAACTATATTTATGTAATAAGTTATTTATAAAATGTTCATTGTTTTTCGGCTCCGTTGTGGTTGCCGCTGATAAGTTGACAGTTTCCTCGTTGGTTGTAAATAAACATGTGGAGTTTCTCATGAGTTCAGAGTCTTGAGCCATTTTCAGAAATTCCGGACCTTGCCACCAGAGATCGAAGTTTGCTAGTTTGCTCGGCAACATTCCTCTAGATGCACAGTCAGCAGGGTTCTGTGCCGATTTCACGTAGCGCCACTTGTCGGAAGAAATAGTTTGTTTTATTTTTTCGACTCTGTTGGACACGTATTGATCCCACCTTGATGTATCTCCTTGCAGCCACGCTAAGACTACTTGAGAGTCACACCATGCTTGTATTGACAAATTGTATCCAGCTAAAGCTTCTTTAGTTTTTTCCATGAGTTTAGCCAACAGTAGTGCGCCGCATAGTTCCAATCTCGGCAACGTAGTTTTTTGCGATAGAGGCGCAACCCTGGTTTTAGCGACGAGTAACGTTACAGTCGGTATATCTTGTTCGTTCCTTACTCGACTGTATATGACACACGCATATGCCTTTTCACTCGCATCGCAGAATCCCAGCAATTCTATTGATTGTTGTGCACCAATCCATCGGTTTAGTTTTATTTTCCTTACATTTGGAAGTTCAGTTTTCAACTTGACCCAATCGTTTAGTATGTCACTCGGTAGTTCTTCATCCCAGGTAAGTTTGACGTCCCATAATCTTTGGAATAATAGTTTTGCCGACACTGTTATGGGAGCCAGCCAACCCAAAGGATCGTATAGTTTCGAAATTTCGGAAAGTAAGCGCCTTTTCGTTGTCCAATCCTTTGATTTTTCTTCCAGACTCCAGTTAAACATGAACGTGTCGATGTTTGGGTTCCAGCCGAGTCCGAGCGTTTTTGTTGAGTCTTCAGTTTTGAAATCAAATATGCTTTTAGTTGATATTTGATCGTCAGTTGGATTGTCTAGTAACGCGGGGTGGTTAGCTGACCACTTGCGTAAGTTCATGCCGCCGCCCTTCAGTAAGTTTATGAGGGAATTTTGTAAGTCTTTAGCTTTATCCAGAGAGTAGTGACCGCTAATTACATCATCAACGTAGAACTCGTTGAGTAATGTATTGGCGGCTTCTGGATATTTATGACCGTCATCCAGGGCTAACTGCTTCATAGTTCTCATAGCCAACCATGGCGCGCACTTGGTTCCGTATGTCACGGTGCATAGTTGATATTCTTGTAACCTTTCAGCAGGAGAGTCGCGCCATATTATCTTCTGAAGTGACTGTTGATCTTCAGCTACTCCGATGCATCGGTACATCTTCTCTATGTCGGCGGTAAAAGCGTACTTGTATGACCTCCACTTTAGTATAAGGGCTTGAATATCCTTCTGTAGATTTGGGCCTTTTTCCATTAAGCTATTCAAGCTGTACCCAGTTGTTGTCCTTTGCGAGGCGTTAAAAACCACTCTTAGTTTCGTAGTAGTAGATTGTTCTCGCAAAACACCATGGTGTGGAAGGTAGCATTCAGACGTAGAAGGTAATATTGGAGATGCCGGTTTCATATGCTGTAGTTGCTTATATTCTCTGATGAAGTCCCGGTACATTGTTGCGAGTTTGTTGTTTTTTTTCCAAGCGTTTTTCTAATTGGAGAAATTGCGAAATAGCCATTGACTTTGAATTGCCTAATTTATTTTGCAACTCAGAGCTCATAGGCATTTTAACGATGTATTTGTTATCTGCGTCTCATTGTACTGTCTTTGTGTAGTATTCTTCACACTGATTATCCTTGGACATGTCATGGTTGCTGCTAGTTATGTCTTCGTTCTCCCAGAGTTTAGTTAATTCGCTTAGGTCGACCAGTGTTATGTGACAGTTAAAAGTTTTGAGTTTGCCACATAGGATCCAGCCTAAGTGCGTCTGTTGCGCTACAGGAGATTGCTGACTGCCTTTCAAGACTCCATCAAGGATGATATCGGAATACACGTCTGCCCCAAGTAACAGATCTATGGGACTAGATATGTTGAATTCCGGATCTGCTAGTTTCAAGTTTTCCAGGTGTGGCCAGTTAGCCTTTTCGAACGATGAGTTGGGTAAGTTGTTGGTTAGTTTGCTTAAGATGAGTGCCTGAGTTTCGAATGCGTAGTCCGAGTGAATTGATTTACAGGCAAGCTGAAGTAGTCCTTTGCAGTTACCAGGTGCAGCTCCAACTCCCGTAATGGTTGCGTTAAGCCGTTTCCTTGGTAGTCGTAGCATTTGTGCGGCGTTCTCGGTGATCAAGTTTACTTGCGAACCTTGATCTAGTAGTGCTCGAAGCGTAATGAAATCCCCATTTGCTGACTTTATCTTAAGCTGTACAGTAGTTAACAAAACTTCCATCTCGTTAGTAGATATATGATTGGAGCTTTGTTTGTGCGTGGATGTGGTTGGTCGTTGACCTAAATTGTCGTTGGTATTTTCCATATTCGTTGAGTTGACAGTGTTTTTCTTGTCTGCGTTGTGCAGTAAAGTATGATGCTTCATATTGAAATCTTTGCACGTTTTTGTTGACGCACAATCTGTATCGCCATGACTGTATAAGCAGTTTTTACACAAGTGTAATTTTGCGACCGTGTTATTTCGTTGGAATGAGTCCATATTGATGAACTTTGGACATTTCATCAATACATGATTTCCGTCGCAATATGGGCAGTGTCCATATGCTGTATGATAAGTTCTCTTGAAATATTTCTGCCGCTCGTTGCCATGCAGATCTGCAGGATGATGTTTGTTGAATGCTTTGGACGCAATTTGTTTCTGTTGGTTAGGTACTTCTTTTTTAGTATTTTTCATGGTTTCGTACGCCATGAACTTGTTTTCCAGGAAGTACAGTAGCTCATTCAAGTTTGGCACATCCCTAGGATCTCGTAGTTCCTTTATGTACTCGCTGTAGGTAGTGGTATCCAGTTTCTGCGACATCAAGTGTACGATAATGGGGTCCCAAGTTGCGATGTTTAACCCAATGTTTGTTAGTCCGTTCGTACATTCGGTTATGACGTCATGCATCTTCTTGAGGTTGAAGCTGTCGGGTTGTTGAATGACAGGCAGGTTGAGCATGGTGTTCAGGAACGACGTAAATTGCAGCCTTCGATTGTCGAACCGCTGAGTCAGTATCTCCCAGCAGGATTTGTAGTTTTCTGCGCCGATACTGAGATGTTGCACCAATCTTTCAGCTTCCCCTCTCAACCTCGTTTTAAGATGCTGCATCTTTTGCGCTTTGTTTATCATCGGGTTATTGTGGATTGTTTCCACGAAAAGATCCTTGAAGGAAATCCATTGGGTATAGCTACCCGAAAATTCAGGAACCTCAATTTTTGGCGCCGACTTTTCATAGTGCACTGTCGACCAAATTTTGCTGTTTAAGTTTTTTCGTAGCTCGTCGTACTTATCCTCCATTTCGACGAACATGTTGTAGTAGTTGCCGTTGGAGCCTTTGAGTAACGCTTCCAGCTCCCAGTGTTGTTTGTCGATGACGTTCCACTTCGACTTCAAAATGGAAAGATGGTCTTCTAACTCCCATTTCTCCGTGACAGTTTTTATATCAATTTTCGACATGGCGCGGTCGAGGGCTTTAAAGTTGCACTCTTGCTTGCCCAGCAATGTTTTGGTGACATCGTCAGTATCTCGATCCAGCATCCCAGTTAAGTCGAACTTCACGAACTTTTTTCCCTGTAGTTGTTCCAGTAAGTTGAGCATGTCTTCTTTCGTAGATTCGTATTGAGCTAGAGTTTTGCTGTAAACGTTGTCCACGAAGTAGTTAATGTTTTTGTCTTCTAAGATTTGCTCCAAAATTGCATGTCGTTCCTCGAAGTCATTCCACTGTGCTTCGAGAGATTCCAGACGTTTAGTTAAGTAATCTTCAGTTTTCCTTGAGGGGCTGTCCTTTTTATAGTTAGAGCACAGCGCTTTGATGTTTTCAAAGCAAGATTGTTGGAGTTGTAGTTTCTCCATATTGAGTTCTCTTTTCTAGTTGTCGAAAAGAAGTAAGTTTAGTTTGATGTATGTAGCTCAGTAGTCCAGCACGTAGTTGACGGTGTTAGACGTATAGCTTGACGATAGTTCACGACACGAAGACCACAGTTTGCAGGCTTCTTCTTTCAAGTCTCCACGGATCCGTTCTCGTAGTTGTAGCAGAGTTGCGTAATCCTTAGCGTCTTGAAATTGTCGTTTGTTTCTATTTATTGCTTTCGCACTCTAAGTACGATATTATGCGCCTTCTCAATCCAACTGGGGCGACCCGCTTGTGGGAGACCAGCTGAACCGATTCGCTATCGTAAATAGAGACACTACTCACAGTAAATATCCGGCTCGAAGGACCATTTAATGTAGGGGCCAATGGTTGTAGGCACCGTACACTATCACGTAGTTGATGTTGGTTAAGTTGTGGAGTACACAGAAAGAACCACAAGTTGTATTTAGAGTTATATTGGAAAGTCAAAGTTACAGTAGTTAAAAGTGGTAGTGATTCTCTCTCTTGACAAGTGGCTAGTTCCACAGTTGTTGTCTGACTCGCTCTGCCTTGCGTGAAAAGTTACTATTATAGCGTGATATTTGTGACGCACGACATCCAAGTAGGTAGCTGCGTTCGCAAAGTAAATGTACGGTTGATGAGACCGTACAATTATTGTGGCTCGATGCACTGGTTTAAGACTTTTAAGAGCACAATGTTTTATTACGATTTCGATTCGCATCTATTATTTCCGCTCGAGCGTTTTTCTCCGGTATTGACCGAAATTACGGTTACGATAATTACTACAACGACTAAAAATGGGAATACAGCAGTCTTATAAGAAGGAGGAAGTGGTGATAGCCCAGACAGCATCTGGATCTGGGGTGAATTCGGCGGCTATTAAACTACTACGAGGCCACGCATCCACATCAAACACAAACTACATCCTAGCAGGAATTTGCGTATTGTTGGGTGTAGGTGCACTTGTTATAGTGTACAGATTCTACCGAAGATGTCACCATAACTGGATAGACCAGCAGTTAAAAGAATTCGCGTTGAAACGTTCAGCGAGTTACTTTCGGCGATGGCAGCAGATGCCTCCGGCAGCATTAGCGGGAGAAGAAACTGTCTAAAAACAAGAGAATGCAAAAAAAAAAAAGTGCTTGTGTATAAAAAAAAAAGTGTAGATGAAAAAGTGTGCTGCGAATTCGCGATTAATTCGGCGTTATTATAATACGACCTCGAACTGAAAATTGACTACCAACCGTGTAATTTTACGTTAACATTAAATATTTTTTAGTACTCTCACCGGAGATTTGCTATCTTAGTTAACTCACTATCTAAATATATAAAAGAAACTGACTGACTGACTGACTGACTCATCTATCAACGCACAGCCCAAACCGCTGGGTCTACAGATTCCAAATTTGACATGTAGGTTCCTTATGTGGTCTAGGGGTGCACTAAGAAAGGATTTTTCAAAATTCATCCCCTAAAGGGGTTAAACGGGGCTCCAAAGTTTGTATGGGGAAACAAGATTAGTTAGACTATTTTATTCGAAACTTCACAGGAGTGCTCCTATTGATAAATAAGTAGAAAATGGTTTCAGGTTTTTTCAGAATTCAACCCCTAAGAGGGGGAAATGGGGTGGCAAAGTATAAAAATCAATGCACAGCCCAAACCGCTGAGTCTAGAGATTCCAAATTTGGCAAGTAGGTTCCTTATGTGGTCTAGGGGTGCACTAAGAAAGGATTTTTCACAATTCAACCCCTAAGGGGGTTAAACGGGAATCCAAAGTTTGTATGGGTAAAACAAGATTAGTTAGACTATTTTATTCGAAACTTCACAGGAGTGCTCCTATTGATAAATGAGTGGAAACGGGTTTCAGGTTTTTTCAGAATTCAACCCCTAAGAGGGGGAAATGGGGTGGCAAAGTATAAA
The DNA here is from genome assembly GCA_905147715.2 of Xestia xanthographa. Taxonomy (NCBI): domain Eukaryota; kingdom Metazoa; phylum Arthropoda; class Insecta; order Lepidoptera; family Noctuidae; genus Xestia; species Xestia xanthographa. The sequence continues at coordinate 29,035,757 of LR990662.1, forward strand.
AATCAATGCACAGCCCAAACCGCTGAGTCTAGAGATTCCAAATTTGGCACAAAGGTTCTTTATGAGGTTTAGGGGTGCATTAAGAAAGGATTTTTTAAAATTCACCCCCTTAGGGGTTGGAACGGGAGTCCAAAGATTACGTGGGGAAATAAGATTAGTTATACTACTTTATTCGAAACTTAACAGGAGTACTCCTATCGATAAATGATTTAGCGTTTGTGTTTCAGTTTTTTTTCAGAATTCAACCCCTAAAGGGGGAAATGGGGTAACAAAGCCTGAAATTCAACATAGGTATTGTTTTTATGGTGAATTGGGTCGGGTGTATTACAAAAACAACGATTTTAAGATTTAATGTGGCAGACCTGAAATACTACCATTCCCTGTTGGGGTGCGATGGGGTTGAAATGTCTAAAAATCAATATGGGTGTCGATACCGAGATTATCAGGGGTGCTGATTACGAAAATGGCATTTATTTTGAGATCCGGAAGATGGTGGATTTGACTTCTGTACAGGGTTATTGTTGATTTATTGTGATTATTGTGATGATTGTGATAACGATGATGATGATGATGATTGTGATGATGATTGTGATGATGATGATTTTGATTGTGATTACGATGATATTGATTGTGATTACGATGATGATGATTGTGATAATGATGATGATGATTGTGATGATGATGATTTTGATAACGATGATAATGATTGTGATTACAATGATAATAAATGTGATAATGATGATAGTGATTGTGATTGGGATTGTGACAGTGATGGTGATTGTGACGGTGATTGTGACGGTGATTGTGATAGCAATGGTTATAATAACGAGGATGGCGATTGTGATGATGATGATTGTGATTAAGATGATAATGATTGTGATGACGATGATAATGATTGTGATAACGATTATGGTGATTGTGATAGTGATTTTGATGGTGATTGTGATGGTGATGGTGATTGTGATTGTGATAGTGACAGTGATTGTGATGGTGATAGCGATGGTGATGGTGATTATGATTGTGATAGTGATAGTGATTGTGATAATGATGAAGATGATTGTGATTACGATGAAAATGATTGTGATAACGAGGATAGTGATTGTGATGGTGATGGTGATTGGGATGGTGATGGTGATGGTGATGGTGATTGTGATGGTGATTGTGATAATGATTGTGGTTGTGATAGTGATGGCGATTGTGATCATGTTGATTGTGATTAAGTTGATAATGATTGTGATTACGATGATAATGATTGTGATTACGATGATAATGATTGTGATCATGTTTGTGATGGTGATTGTGATGGTGATTGTGATGGTGATTGTGATGGTGATTGTGATAGTGACGGTGATTGTGATGGTGATAGCGAGGTGATTGTGATTGTGACAGTGATGGTGATTGTGATAATGATGAAGATGATTGTGATTACGATGATAATGATTGTGATAACGAGGATAGTGATTGTGATAGTGAGTGTGATGGTGATTGTGATGGTGATTGTCATGGTGATTGTGGTTGTGATAGTGATGGCGATTATGATTATGTTGATTGTGATAAAGATGACAATGATTGTGATTACGATGATAACGATTGTGATTGTGATAGTGACGGTGATTGTGATGATGATAGCGATGGTGATGGGGATTGTGATGGTGATTGTGATTGTGATAGTGATTGTGACGGTGATTGTGATGGTCATAGCGATGGTGATTGGGATTGTGATGTTGATTGTGATAGTGATGGTTATGGTGATTGTCATGGTGATTGTGATGGTGATGGTGATTGTGATTGTGATGGTGATGGTGATTGTGATAATGATAGTGGTTGCGATAGTAATGGTGATTGTGATAATTATGGTGGTTATGATAGTGATGGTGATTGTGATAGTAATAATAAATTACGATGATTATGAAATTTGGCACATAGATAGTTTATAACCTGGATTTACATGTAGGACACTATTTATCCCTTTAGTATGATTCAGTGGGACAGTTACCGAACTTCACGCGGGCGAAGCCGCGGGCAACAGCTAGTCTAAATATATAAAAGAAACTGACTGACTGACTCATCTATCAACGCACAGCCCAAACCGCTGGGTCTACAGATTCCAAATTTGACATGTAGGTTCCTTATGTGGTCTAGGGGTGCACTAAGAAAGGATTTTTCAAAATTTACCCCCTAAGGGGGTTAAACGGGGCTCCAAAGTTTGTATGGGGAAACAAGATTAGTTAGACTATTTTATTCGAAACTTCACAGTAGTGCTCCTATTTATAAATGAGTAGAAACGGGTTTCAGGATTTTTCAGAATTCAACCCCTAAGAGGGGGAAATGGGGTGACAAAGTCTAAAAATCAATGCACAGCCCAAGCCGCTGTGTCTAGAGATACCAAATTTGGCACATTAGTTCCCTATGTGGTCTAAAGGTGCACTAAGAAAGGATTTTCCAAAATTCATCCCCTAAGGGGGTTAAACGGGGCTCCAAAGTTTGTATGGGGAAACAAGATTAGTTAGACTATTTTATTCGAAACTACACAGGAGTGCTCCTATTAATAAATGAGTAAAAACGGGTTTCAGGTTTTTTCAGAATTCAACCCCTAAGAGGGGGAAATGGGGTGACAAAGTATAAAAATCAATGCACAGCCCAAACCACTGAGTCTAGAGATTCCAAATTTGGCACATAGGTTCTTTATGGGGTTTAGGGGTGCATTATAAAATGATTTTTCAAAATTAACCCTCTAAGGGGTTGAAACGGGGTCCAAAGATTACATGGGAAAATAAGATAAGTTAGACTACTTTATTCGAAACTCAAAAGGAGTACTCCTATCGATAAATGAATTAACATTTTGTGTTTCAGGTTTTTTCAGAATTCAACCCCTAAAGGGGGAAATGGGGTAACAAAGCCTGAAATTCAGCATAGGTATTGTTTGTATAGTGAATTGGGTTGGGTGTATTACAAAAACAACGATTTAAAGATTTAATGTGGTGGACCTGAATTACCATCATTCCCTGTTGGGGTGCGATGGGGTTGAAATGTCTAAAAATCAATATGGGTGTCGAAACCGAGATTATCAGGGGTGCTGATTACGAATATGGCATTTATTTTGAGATCCAAAAGATTTAGATGATTTAGATAAGATGGAGGATTCGACTTCTATACAGGGTTATTGTTGATTTATTGTGATAACGATGATGATGATTGTGATAATGATGATTGTGATAGTGATAGTGATTGTGGTAGTGATGACGATTGTGATAAAGATGGTGATTGTGATGATTATGAAATTTGACTCATAGATAGTTTTATACCTGGATTAACATGTAGGATACTATTTATCTCTCTAATATGAATAAATATGATCCCGTGGGACAGTTACCAAAATTCTCGCGGGCGAAGCCACGGGCAACAGCTAGTATTCTTGATATAACGGTAACCGTGATTTACAAAAAAGCTTCTTATATACATCAAAACAAAATATTCAGGACAGAAACCTCAATTTTTTATTTTGCGGAATAACATTTAGTAATTAGCGTAGCCTAGGATGTACAGTCGATAAAGTCATCAACTTTAAATAAGATAAACCTTTTGGAAAGGGAATCTGAGAAACAGCTACCTCATCTAAAGAATGCAGCAGGCGCCCGATTTCACTACTTCCCAGATAAGTTACTGACTTAATAAAGTATAGTTTAAATAGCAGTTTTAAGGGCCCGTGCACAAAATTAAGACATTTTGAACATTTTTGATCACTACTTGTGGGAAAGGCAAGAAGAATTTGAACCTTATTTATTTTTATTATAAGAGACAGGTTCTTCATCTTGTCGACAGCTTGAACAATTTTTTAAAATAATGTATATATTAATGGCAATCACCCATATTCAAAACCCCTTTTCCGCAAAAGTAACGAGCGAGTGATGTTTGTGGTTCGCTGAACAAAGAACTACAAAATATTCTGAACATTAAAAAATATGAATAACATCATTATATGGTCTACTCGTAACATAGCAAGAAACATTATTGATTTCAATACGAAATATAGCAGAAAAAAAATGTTGAAAAAACGTAATTTGTGGAAAACGTCGGGACAAATAAGTATTTTTTTCTATACCTTAGAAACACTTTAAAGAAAATTAAAAAAATAATTCTTAATCTCAAGGTAGCTTTTTAATTGAATCTGAATTTTAATTTATAAATAAACAATAACTTCATTTCGTAAATTAATGGCAAAGAGAGCTATATTATCGACCGTGCAAACCCGCTCCCGTCAGTAACGAAAGGGCTCTCCCAGCGTGAGCACGTATCACTTTGCTTCGCAAGCGCTCCCGAGTTATTACGTGAATATATTTCCGAGATATACGCAGACTACCACATTTCGATCCAGTATTTATATTAAAATTATTAAACTTTTTGATTGTATTAAGATAAGAGTTTTTTTTGACGTTGGTTGTTTATTAAGATTTATTTCGTCTTCATATTATTTAAAGTTAAGTTTCTTTGTTTGTACTTAATATGTTGTATGCAAGGGTAATAATCTGCGGAACTACTGATCCGATTCCGAAAATTCTTTCATTTAGGGGATTTCACTACTTTATATTATTATTGGTTTTCATGGTAACCTATGGTATAGTTGGTGCCAGTTAACATCGGAATAGCGGTCATTAACACCTACCTACCAAGTTTTTGATCAAAAAGCGATAACGACACTTACTAGTTACCTAAATCGACCAATAAGCGATACTTTGCTATATCGCTAGAGTATCATAATACCAGTCGGCTAGACATACAGGGGTTGAGAATCTTGTGTTGTTCCAATTCGAATTTATTATTATTTTTTGCTAGAAAACTAATTTTATGCTTATAAATTTACGTGTGACGTAAACGCCCCCGCACCGTGACCATAATGTGCTGCACACCTGACGCGATGACCTCGTAAACCGAAAACGGCATAAGATCAGAATTATAATTTTTTGTGATGAGATAGTTTTTGTGATGTCATAATTATATTTAGATACTTATGGTTTTTCCGTCATGGGTGTCGTTTTCATGGTTTTCGGGGTCGTTGATTACGAAAATGAGCTCAAAATGAAAATCCAAGATGGCGTCCAAGATTTTTTTGGTTTTTCCGTCATGGATGTCGTTTTCATGGTTTTTGGGGTCGTTGGTTACGAAACTGAGCTCAAAATGAAAATCCAAGATGGCGTCCAAGATTTTTTTTGGTTTTTCCGTCATGGGTGTCGTTTTCATGGTTTTCGGGGTCGTTGATTACGAAAATGAGCTCAAAATGAAAATCCAAGATGGCGTCCAAAATTTTTTTGGTTTTTTCGTCCTGGATGTCGTTTTCATGGTTTTTGGGGTTGCTGGTTACGAAAATGGGGTCAAAATGAAAATCCAAGATGGCGCTGAGGAATTTTTTTAAATTTTCCGTCATGGGTGTACTTTTCATGGTTTTTGGGGTTGCTGATTACGAAAATAAGGTCAAAATGAAAATCCAAGATGGCGCCAAGGGTAATTTTTGATTTTTCGTCATGGTTGTCGTTTTCATGGTTTTTGGGGTTGCTGGTTACGAAAATAAGGTCAAAATGAAAATCCAAGATGGCGCCGAGGAAAATTTTTGATTTTCTGTCATGGGTGTCGTTTTCATGGTTTTTGGGGTAGCTGGTTACGAAAATGAGGTCAAAATGAAAATCCAAGATGGCGCCAAGGAAAATTTTTGATTTTTCGTCGTGGGTGTCGTTTTCATGGTTTTTGGGGTTGCTGGTTACGAAACTGAGGTCAAAATGAAAATCAAAGATGGCGCCGAGGAAAATTTATGATTTGCCGTCATGGGTGTCGTTTTCATGGTTTTTGGGGTTACTGGTTACGAAAATGAGGTCAAAATTAAAATCCAAGATGGCGCCAAGGGTGATTTTTGATTTTTCGTCATGGGTGTCGTTTTCATGGTTATTGGGGTTGCTGGTTACGAAAATGGGGTCAAAATGAAAATCCAAGATTGCGCTGAGGAATTTTTTTTTATTTTCCGTCATGGGTGTACTTTTCATGGTTTTTGGGGTTGCTGATTACGAAAATGAGGTGAAACTAAAAACCAAGAAGGCGCCCAAAAAAAAATTCAGTCTGTCATGGGTGTCGTTTTCATGGTTTTGGGGGTTGCTGGTTACGAAAATGAGGTCGAATGCAAATCCAACATGGCGTCGAGCAAAATGATTGTTTTTCCGTCATGGGTGTCGTTTTCATGGTTTTTGGGGTTGCTGATTACGAAAATGGGGTCAAAATGAAAATCTAAGATGTCGCCGAGAAAAATTATTGTTTTTCCGTCATGGGTGTCGTTTTCATGGTTTTTGGGGTTGCTGATTACGAAAATAGGGTCAAAATGAAAATCCAGAAGGCGCTAGAAAAAAAATCGGTCTTTCCGTCATGGGTGTCGTTTTCATGGTTTTTGGGGTTGCTGGTTACGAAACTGAGGTCAAAATGAAAATCCAAGATGGCGCCGAGGAAAATTTTTGATTTTCCGTCATGGGTGTCGTTTTCATGGTTTTTGGGGTTGCTGGTTACGAAAATGAGGTCTAAATGAAAAACCAAGACGTCGCCGAGAAAAAAAATTGTTTTTCTGTCATGGATGTTGTTTTCATGGTTTTGGGGGTTGCTGGTTACGAAAATGAGGTCGAATGCAAATCCAATATGGCGCCGAGAAAAAATTTCGGTTTTTCCAACGTAGGTGTCATTTTCATGGTTTTTGAAGTCACGCATTAAGTATTTTAATTTTTATGCTTCCTGGGTGCCATCTTGGATTTGCATTTCGACTTCAGTTTCGTAACCAGCAACCCCAAAAACCATGAAAACGACACCCATGACGGAAAATCAAGATTTTCCTCGGCGCCATCTTGGATTTACATTTAGACTTCATTTTCGTAACCAGCAACCCCAAAAACCACGAAAACGACACCCATGATGGAAAACAAAAAAATTTCCTCGGCGCCATCTTGGATTTGCATTTCGACTTCATTTTCGTAACCAGCAACCCCAAAAACCATGACAACGACACCCATGACGGAAAATCAAAAAATTTCCTCGGCGCCATCTTGGATTTTCATTTTGACCTTATTTCGTAACCAGCAACCCCAAAAACCATAAAAACGACACCCATGACGGAAAATCAAAAATTTTCCTCGGCGGCTCTTGGATTTTTATTTTGACCTCATTTTTGTAATCAGCAACCCCAAAAACTATGAAAAAGACACCCATGACGGAAAATCAAAAATTTTTCTCGGTGCCTCTTGGATTTTTATTTTGACCTGATTTTTGTAATCAGCAACCCCAAAAACCATGAAAACGACACCCATGACTTAATAACCAAAAATTTTTCCTGGCACCATCTTGGATTTTCATTTTGATCTCATTTTGTTATCAGCGACTCCTTAACCATGAAAATGACATCCATGACAGAAAAACCAAAAGAAAAAACCACCTTCAAGTATAAATAACAGGGGTATGTTATGTTTACTCTACAGAGTGAACCTCAGTGGCCATTAAGTCGCGCTAAAGTCCAGTCGCGCAAGTGTCCTTTCGCGCAAGAGTCCATTCGCGCAAGTGTCTTGGCGCGCTAATGTCCGTTCGCGCATAAGTTTAATCGAGCAAAAGTCCATTCGCGCAAGTGTCCAGGCGCGCAAAAGTCCGTTCGCGCATAAGTCCAATCGCGCAAAAGTCCATGCGCGCATTTGTCTTTTCGCGCAAGTGTCTTTCGCGCAAAAGTCCCAGATCCAGAAAAAATAAGTTTGTCCTTTAAAAAGTTTGTACGGAACCCTCAGTGTGCGAGTCCAACTCGCACTTTTATTTATCATTTTGTAAAATGTTTATACCTATGTATCTAAATTCTTCTAATACTAAATTAAAACATTTTTATTTTGATTGTGATAAATATACAGTAGACACACATTCCAGACTTTTATTTCTAAACCGTACTGACTTTATAATTATGTATCATAAAATAATATCGTCTACAGGATCAAAATGGTTTAAGCGATCACTACGCTCGATCTTCACCCGTGTGTGCGTGTATCTGCATGAACAAAGCACACTAACATAGGATCGCAACGAATTTGCCTAAACTCTAGCGACTGAACTTTGTGCACGGACTCTTAAAAATTAAAAAAACACGTTTTCATAAATAAACCAAACTAAAAAGTAGAAAATAAATAATAGTTAAAAAAAAAAAACTAAAAAACCCCACGCTTTTTTTTAAATAAAACATTTTTTTCTTATTAACACTATTATTCATTTATATTTGTTAGATTTTTTTACACTATTCTTAAGAGCCTATACTACCTCAAATGGCTTAGCATGATCCTCCGTTACGCCTAAAATACTGCAGCATTAATTTTGAAATTAATATATGGTAAAGTTGAGGATTAATGTTAGGTCTCATGTTTGGCGAAAACACGATTTCATAAAATTTTCTCGATACAAAAAAATCCCAAAGTTACCTCCAAATCGAACAATAAACGGCTGGTATTCAAAAAGTACTTCAAATTAGATCATGAAACTTTGCATACTAACTGAACTAACTATAAAGCAGGTCTTATGTTTTTTATTTTTTCCAAAAGACGAAAATTTAATTTTATAATGAATAAAAGCCACTCATTTCGCACTATTCGGCCGCAGTGACTGACGTAACAACCGCTTTGTAGTGCAAGCTGTTTAGAACTTTATTCTAACAGGATTACAAACGAAGTTTGAACCACCACAAATAGAGTTGCTAATCTGAGGTATTATAGGCTCTTAATTAAAATTTATTAAAATTTATTTTCTATTTTTAGTTTGGTTTTCTATATAAAGCGTGTTTTTTAGTTTTTTTTTTCTTTGGCTTCCCCTCACAAAATGTTGACCCTTCGCCACTGGGCGGCTCGGGTTACGAGACATGCATACATAATATTAAAAAATAAAATTCTTGCTCCCTAGTAACTCCGTAAAACTAGTCTCTGGCAATCCGTGAGTAGCTGATGCAGCCACCTGTTAATAAACTGAAGAAAGGAAAATAGCCAGCTCAATAGCAATATTTAGGGAGGTGTCATTTTTTTGTATGGGATTGGGTATCTGGACATTCTATTATCTCTGCTGATGGACATCATGCCCCAACATTATTACGTAAGTACTCGCCTTGGGTTGAGGTTTAGGCACGTGCAGTGTCGGTTTGGTGACGAAGTCGCTTTTGTCGAAGTCCAGCAGGTTGGGGTTGGACGCGTGGATGTAGTTGATGGGCTTCGGGCGCCGCGACCGGGGCCCCTCCTCCGCGCCCTCCACCGTCAGGCGCGGCACGGGCGGCACAGGGCCCGGGGCCGGCGCGGGGCCCGGCGCGGGGCCCGGGCCCGGCGGGCCCACGCGCCGGTAGCTGCGGTAGTGCTCCGTGGGCACGGGCACGCCTTGCGCCTTCTGCGGGAACACGAGGTCAGCTCTGCGGGTGGACCGTGCACAACTTGTGTCAGAGTACTCCGAGTGCTAGTAGACTGACCTTGAGCTTGGCGTCGTCCTTGGTCTTGTTCCGGTAGAAGAAGCGCAGGTACTTGCGGTCGAGGCTGGTGGACGAGTGCGGCACGTTCTCGTGCGACTCGCTGCGCTGCATGCGATGCGTCAGTTTCTTCAATGACCCGAATTTCGACTTGTCCTTGTCTTTGTCCTTGTCGCGGTCGCGGGACCGCTCGCGCTCCTTGTGTGGACTCTCCGTGTCTGACTCGGTTTCAGAGTAGTCTGTCTCGGAGAATTGTTTCGACACATCCATCTGAAAACGAGAATACGATATGTGACGTATGGATAACAAAATCGGTAGGTTATATAAGTAAGACGTAGGAATGCACTAACATGCGTGGCGAGCGAGGGCAGCAGCGTGGCGCGGTGGATGAGCTGGATCCAGGCGAGCTGCGCGTCGCGCGAGTCGCAGGCGAAGTAGAAGGCGGTGCCGGTGTGGTACACCTTGAAGGCGTGCGGCCGCGACTTCACCTCGCCCGCCGCCGCCACCGTGCAGCCCTCCAGGTAGATCATGCAGTCCGCCTTCGAGCTCTGCGGGCAGGAGATAATGTGAGACCTCAGGCGTCCTGTACGCGTACAGCAGGTTGTGCGTGAGCAGCAGATGGCGGCGCGCCCAGCGCGGCTGCGCGGCAGTACACGCTCGCACTCGCTGCCACACGCCGCCCGCCGCGCCTGAGTGGTGGGGTGACTCACCTCAGGCGTCCTGTACGCGTACAGCAGGTTGTGCGTGAGCAGCAGATGGCGGCGCGCCCAGCGCGGCTGCGCGGCAGTACACGCTCGCACTCGCTGCCCCACGCCGCCCGCCGCGCCTGAGTGGTGGGGTGACTCACCTCAGGCGTCCTGTACGCGTACAGCAGGTTGTGCGTGAGCAGCAGATGGCGGCGCGGCTGCGCGGCAGTACACGCTCGCACTCGCTGCCACACGCCGCCCGCCGCGCCTGAGTGGTGGGGTGACTCACCTCAGGCGTCCTGTACGCGTACAGCAGGTTGTGCGTGAGCAGCAGATGGCGGCGCGGCTGCGCGGCAGTACACGCGCGCACTCGCTGCCACACGCCGCCCGCCGCGCCTGAGTGGTGGGGTGACTCACCTCAGGCGTCCTGTACGCGTACAGCAGGTTGTGCGTGAGCAGCAGATGGCAGCGCGCCCAGCGCGGCTGCGCGGCAGTACACGCTCGCACTCGCTGCCACACGCCGCCCGCCGCGCCTGAGTGGTGGGGTGACTCACCTCAGGCGTCCTGTACGCGTACAGCAGGTTGTGCGTGAGCAGCAGATGGCGGCGCGCCCAGCGCGGCTGCGCGGCAGTACACGCTCGCACTCGCTGCCACACGCCGCCCGCCGCGCCTGAGTGGTGGGGTGACTCACCTCAGGCGTCCTGTACGCGTACAGCAGGTTGTGCGTGAGCAGCAGATGGCAGCGCGCCCAGCGCGGCTGCGCGGCAGTACACGCTCGCACTCGCTGCCACACGCCGCCCGCCGCGCCTGAGTGGTGGGGTGACTCACCTCAGGCGTCCTGTACGCGTACAGCAGGTTGTGCGTGAGCAGCAGATGGCGGCGCGCCCAGCGCGGCTGCGCGGCAGTACACGCTCGCACTCGCTGCCACACGCCGCCCGCCGCGCCTGAGTGGTGGGGTGACTCACCTCAGGCGTCCTGTACGCGTACAGCAGGTTGTGCGTGAGCAGCAGATGGCAGCGCGCCCAGCGCGGCTGCGCGGCAGTACACGCTCGCACTCGCTGCCACACGCCGCCCGCCGCGCCTGAGTGGTGGGGTGACTCATCTCAGGCGTCCTGTACGCGTACAGCAGGTTGTGCGTGAGCAGCAGATGGCGGCGCGCCCAGCGCGGCTGCGCGGCAGTACACGCTCGCACTCGCTGCCACACGCCGCCCGCCGCGCCTGAGTGGTGGGGTGACTCACCTCAGGCGTCCTGTACGCGTACAGCAGGTTGTGCGTGAGCAGCAGATGGCGGCGCGCCCAGCGCGGCTGCGCGGCAGTACACGCTCGCACTCGCTGCCACACGCCACCCGCCGCGCCTGAGTGGTGGGGTGACTCACCTCAGGCGTCCTGTACGCGTACAGCAGGTGGTGCGTGAGCAGCAGATGGCGGCGCGGCTGCGCGGCAGTACACGCTCGCACTCGCTGCCACACGCCGCCCGCCGCGCCTGAGTGGTGGGGTGACTCACCTCAGGCGTCCTGTACGCGTACAGCAGGTTGTGCGTGAGCAGCAGATGGCAGCGCGCCCAGCGCGGCTGCGCGGCAGTACACGCTCGCACTCGCTGCCACACGCCGCCCGCCGCGCCTGAGTGGTGGGGTGACTCACCTCAGGCGTCCTGTACGCGTACAGCAGGTTGTGCGTGAGCAGCAGATGGCGGCGCGCCCAGCGCGGCTGCGCGGCAGTACACGCTCGCACTCGCTGCCACACGCCGCCCGCCGCGCCTGAGTGGTGGGGTGACTCACCTCAGGCGTCCTGTACGCGTACAGCAGGTTGTGCGTGAGCAGCAGATGGCAGCGCGCCCAGCGCGGCTGCGCGGCAGTACACGCTCGCACTCGCTGCCACACGCCGCCCGCCGCGCCTGAGTGGTGGGGTGACTCATCTCAGGCGTCCTGTACGCGTACAGCAGGTTGTGCGTGAGCAGCAGATGGCGGCGCGCCCAGCGCGGCTGCGCGGCAGTACACGCTCGCACTCGCTGCCACACGCCGCCCGCCGCGCCTGAGTGGTGGGGTGACTCACCTCAGGCGTCCTGTACGCGTACAGCAGGTTGTGCGTGAGCAGCAGATGGCGGCGCGCCCAGCGCGGCTGCGCGGCAGTACACGCTCGCACTCGCTGCCACACGCCGCCCGCCGCGCCTGAGTGGTGGGGTGACTCACCTCAGGCGTCCTGTACGCGTACAGCAGGTTGTGCGTGAGCAGCAGATGGCGGCGCGCCCAGCGCGGCTGCGCGGCAGTACACGCTCGCACTCGCTGCCACACGCCGCCCGCCGCTCCACGCGCTGCTAGCGCTCGCGCCGGCACACAGCGACGCTCTGACGACAATGTTTACATTAGACACTTGCGCGACTGGACTTTTGCGCGACTTAATGGCCACGCCGGTCACGCCTGTTATTACTTGAAGGTGATTTTTTTCCGTCATGGGTGTCGTTTATATGATTCTCGGGGTCGCTGATTACCAAAATGAGGTCAAAATGAAAATCCAAGATGGTGCCGAGGAAAACTTTAGGATTTTGCGAATTGGGTGTCGTTTTCATGATTTTCGGGGTTGCTGATTACGCAAATGAGGTTAAAATGAAAATCGAAGATGGCGCCGAATAAAAATTTTAATTTTTCCGTTATGGGTATCGTTTTCATGGTTTTCGGGGTCGCTGATTACGCAAATGAGGTCAAAATAAAAATCGAAGATGGCACCGAGGAAAATTAATGGTTTTGCCATTATAGGTGTCGTTTTCATGGTTTTTGGGGTCGCTGATTATGAAAATGAGATCAAAAGGAAAATCCAAGACAGCACCGATTTTTATTTTGATCCTCATTTTCGTAATCAGCGACCCTGAAAACCATAAAAACGACCTCCATGACGAGAAAAATAAAAAATTACCACCTTCAAGTAATAACAGGCGTGATGTTATGTTTACTCTACAAGTACTACGAGTAAACCTCAGTGGCCATTAAGCCGCTACCGAGCAAACGATACGTAACTCCAAAATAATTGCATTCGCTTGATCCCTTACTGCATCGTTATTACTTATCCACCAGTTATGCTATTAATATGTGAGATATTTAAGGATTCACTCTATACATCATACACTTTAGAAACACGATTACTTTTAGTTTTCTCGATAGAAAAAAAATGCAAAGTAATCTCTAAAAAACAAAATAAACCCTAAGTACGGCGTAAATACTTCACGGAAGATCATCATATTTTGCATAATAACAAAACTACAGTTTGTTACAACGTGACGACTGTACTATTTTTGCAATAAATGCATTGCTCTTTAACCACTAGCTAAGTTTGTCACTAAGTCACTGGACAAGCAATGTAAAAATCACAAAACGATACTTCATTTAGCGGATGCTTCGCGTAGTACAGCCGCTGCTTCTTGCGACAAGTTAGTGATGTGCCTGTGCAGATCCGCTGACGTAGGCTGTCGACAATGTCGACTGATGAATGAAATATTGCTATTATACTTTATTTTTCAATTTGTCAACCGTTTTAACCCGGTTGGAAGATCGATTTGTAATAATGTTTTTACGTATTTTGATTATTTTACAGCATAGTAGAGAAACGCGTATGATTATTATTATTATCAGCCATTTGTGTCCCACTGCAGGGCAAAGGCCTCCCTTCCTTCCTTCCACTTATCCCTATCTAGTGCTAGAAACGCGTAAAGTAAGTTAATTAAATTTCAGGTTAAATCGGTGGAGTGTTTTTGACTTTGTTTTATCGTATAATATGCCTTATCCTCGTGCCACTAACTACTATTGTTTCAATAAGTCATGACAGCCTAAACCTGCGGTCGGCAACCTTTTGGCAGGCAAGGGCCACAAGGTGGCAAAATAAACTAAAGGCGGGCCGCACTTGTGATATTAACCCTAGAAGCCCAATATACCTAGGATTGGTCATATCCCATAGAAAAAATGAAAAGCGCGTTGTTAAGGTTGCACTAGTCGCGGGCTCGAACTAACTGGTGCGCGTGCCCAAAAAGCACGCTGTCTCACCTGTTATCGTACCCGACAGAATGAGCTCAGTGACATGCAAGATAATTCATAGTAAAAGACGCGCGTAATAAAATACGAAAAGAACTTTGGAAAACGAGTTTTATGAAAAAACCAGCGCATAAATCAAGTACAAATCAAATTGATTGAATTCTTCGATAATTGTGCTTTGTCAGTACAGACTTCTTTTGGAAATTTGACACTTCTTTTATTACTAATTTACGCCCAAAGTTGCGTTATAATTGGCAATAAAAGGTAAAACTAATCTTTGGTAGCTTGTAACTCTTTAATGGCTTTTTATTTAATTTCTGTTTCCGAACAGACAAAATTAATAATGAGACAAAACGATATCATGTATAACTTTGGAGTTTGGATGTACAGTGTCCAACAGTGGAGTAATTCGCTCCCGAAATGTCTATGGAAAAAATATCGACTAGTGCACCTTAAGGCTGGTTCCACGCTATACGGTCGATTGTGGTTCGTTCATGCATTTGTTTTATTTTGATAATTATAACTTATTTACAAACTTTTACGGGCCGCAAGTAAGACGTCCGCGGGCCGCGGGTTGCCGACCGCTGGCCTAAACCAACGTAACCGGATATTTTATTGTTTTAATTTACTTAATAATATATTTTTAGCTACATGTTGTTTATTTTTATTATAATACTAGCTGTTGCCCGCGGCTTCGCCCGCGTGAAGTTCGGTAACTGTCCCAAGGGATTATACAACTAAAGGGATAGATAGTATCCTACATGTTAATCCAGGTTATAAACTATCTATGTGCCAAATTACATAATTATCACTATCACAATCACCATCATTATTACAATCATCATCACTATCACAATTATCACCATCACCATCATTATCACAATCACCATCACTGTCACAATCACCATCACAATCACAATCACCATCACCATCACCAATCACAATCAAAATCAAAATCACAATCATAATCACTATCACAATCACTATCACAATCACAATCACTATCTCAATCGCTATCGCAATCGCTATCACAATCACTATCACTATCACAATCACTATCACCATCACAATCACCATTATTATCGTCGTAATCACAATCATTATCACCGTTATTACAATCTTCATCATCACAATCATCAACATCACTATCACAATCATCGTCATGATTATCACAATCATCATCATCGTGGTAATCACAATCATTATCATCGTAATCACAATCATCATCATCACAATCATCAACATCGTTTTCACAATCATCACAATCTTCTGGATCTCAAAATAAATGTTATATTCGATATTCGTAATCAGCACCCCTGATAATCTCGGAATCGACAACCATATTGATTTTTAGACATTTCAACCCCATCGCACCCCAACAGGGGATGATGGTATTTCAGGTCCGCCAAATTAAATCTTAAAGTCATTGTTTTTGTAATACAAGCGATGACCCGACCCGATACACCACACAAACAATAACCATGTTGATTTTCAGACTTTGTCACCGCATTTGCCCCTCTTAGGGGTTGAATTCTGAAAAAAACTGAAACCCTTTTCTACTCATTTATCAATAGGAATACTCCTGTAAAGTTTCTAATAAAATAGTCTAACTAATCTTGTTTCCAAAGTTTGGAGCCCTGTTTCACCCCCTTAGGAGGTGAATTTTGAAAAACCCCTTCAAAGTGCACCCCTAGACCACATAGGGAACCTACTTGTCAAATTTTGAATCTGTAGACCCAGCGGTTTGGGCTGTGTGTTGATATATTTAGAAGATTTGAATACAAAATTTAGCTTCAAACTTCACCCCCCCCCCCTTTTCACCCCCTCGTGGGTTGAAATTAAATAAAAAAAAACAACAACAATGTACGTGGTGTTTGTTTCCAACCGTAAGCCGTAATATTAGTGATTTTAACTTATAAAATAAGGAACTTTAATTAAAAACTAAATTTCATCCCCTTTTTCACCCCCTTAAAGATTGAAATTCTAACAACACCGTTGCGTTAGCTTCCAACTATACGCCTAGATAATAAATTTTATGATTTTTTCTTCGAAAATTAAGGACTACAGAATTTCATCCCCCTTTTTAACCCTTTGGGGGTGGAATTATCAAAAACGCTGAGACACGTATAGATTAATTTTTAATCGTCAGCCTAAACACAAAATTTGATGATCCTAACTTTAAAACTGACGGACTTTCATACAAACTTTCATACCCTATTTAACTCCTTTAGGGGTTGAAATTCGAAAAATCCTTCCTTATTCCTTGTCTACATTATAAAGGGAACCTCTGTGCAAAATTTCAGCTTTCTAGGTCTAATGGTTTGTGTTCACGCCTACTGCTAGCGCCACCTATCCACAAGATGACGCACTCGGTGCGTGAGCGCAGCGGCCCGACCTCTGCAGCTGGGTGGACATCAGCTCCGCCTAGTTCGTCCACTGGCCACCACGCTCGCCTGGCGCTGCTACGTTCATTCTTCAGCATCATACAGTCATTCAGTCATTCTGTTCATTCACAGCGGCTATAAAAAGGCTTGCATTGTATCGAATCATTCCTTTTCACCTCGCATCCATCATCCAGTACAGACCCCCCGCCATGGCCATGGCGGTGTAACCCAAAACTCTGTACAAATCCAAAATTATTCAATATAGATGTGAAACCATAACGATAGATTCATTTCATCACCCGGGAACAGACCTCATCCTCAACATTTTGGTCCTACGAGACGGATTCATCATTCATTATCAATCACACCATCCGGAAGAAGACTCCACATACACGGTGCCGACCACGTTGCTGACACGTTGCGGAACTTCGACTCGGACTGGAGCCGGGCGCTGAAGACGATAGCTAGCTATGAAGACGATCGACCGAGTGCAGCGATCATCACAGCCGGTCCAGTGACCCAGCAATCATTTCATGAGAAGAGGAAAAGGCGAAGGCGTAAGAAACGGTCAGGTCTCTGTTCCCGTCCCGTCCGTCCCCCGTCACACCCATTCATTAGTTTCAATTTGTGTTAAAGCTGTGTTTCGTTTCAGTTCACGCGAGTGTGTGGCAGCCACGTGGTCCAGGTGATATTTGCATGTGAGTACAACTACATCACACCACACCACACCACATAACGCTCATCCATATTCCGTCAGAATGTCGGTTAAGGCAGTAGAAGAAGTTCTTTCCGAGTTAAAGAAACGTAGGGGTAACATTAAGGGTCGGTTAACCCAGTTTAAAAATTATGTAGAATCGTTCGCGGGAGCTCACTTAACAGCCTTACAAGCAGCGGAGCTAACTTTACGTGTTCAAGCCGCGAGTGAATTATACGATAAATTTGACAACGTAGAAAATGAAATCGAACTACTCCTGCCGGAATCAGAAACAAACGCGAATCTACAATACATAGAAGCATTAGAGGCAATATATTTTACGGCAATAGCAAGCGCGAATCGTTTAATTAAAAACGCGGAAATTCAAAGTCGACTTCCAATTGCATCAGAACCACGTGTCAATATTAAATTACCAGACATAAAATTACCTGCCTTCGATGGAGCCTATGATCACTGGCTAGAATTTAAACATTCATACGAAACCATGATCCACAATCGTTCCGACTTAGACGAGATTCAAAAATTCCATTATTTGCGGTCAGCCCTTGGTGGAAGCGCGTTACAGGTGATAGCAGCCTTAGAGTTCAGCCCTGCCAACTACGTACACGCATGGGATTTATTAGGAAACCGTTATCACAACGAGAGGTTATTAATTAATAATCACGTAAAAGCGTTGCATAATATTCCGTCATTAAAACAAGAATCGCCATCGCAAATAAGGAAATTAATTGATACTATCTTACGTAATCTGCGCGCTTTAAGTTCACTAAATGAACCCACTGTCAATTGGGACACGTTAATAATTTATTTGGTGGTCAGCAAGCTGGATTCGTCTACGGAGCGCGAATGGGAAAATCACATCGGAGCCACGTGTTTAGGTTCACGCGAAAAAATAAAACTTAGCGATTTAATAACGTTCCTCCGTGGCCGAGCCGACACGTTGGAGATGATCGGCGCGAGCCACACTAAAGATAAAACGCCTCATAGCGATTATAAGCATCAAAACGTGAGCGAGAAGCGTAATTCGCACCGCGTACATAGCTACACTTCTACTAAACCAACGCGCTGTAATAATAACCGTGGTGATACAAATAATAAATGGGATTTACCTAAGTGTGTCCTATGTGTAATGTATGGCTGGTTAGCTATTGTTTATGCCCTGTCATATTAGGAGCTCTGAAGAATGTAGCTGTCATCCCTGTCTCCAATAAACCGAGTTATGGAAAACGTCTAGTTTTATTAATATATTACATTGGCGACGAGGATTTTAAAAAAGGGAAGCGTGCTAGAATTCTGTTAAAATGTCGATCGGAAAATTGACCGAGTTCAATATAAGATCGAATAAAAATAGAATTTTGGCTACCGACTTTGATTGCGGCTATAGGTGACGAAGCGTATGAACTGCTGAGCAATCTAACAAGTCCGGACAAACCAAGCGCAAAAACGTATGTAGAAGTAGTAAAACTAATGGCGGATCATTTGCAACCCAAGCCATCCTTCATGGCGGAGAGATATCGTTTCCGCCAAAGAAGGCAGAATGCCGGGGAATCGATTCCTCAATACATTTCAGAACTTAAAAAAATGTCAAAATTCTGCGAATTTAAGTCTGTTTTGGAAGATAACTTACGGGACCAATTAGTTTGCGGATTGCGAAGCGAGTCAATCAGGCAACGATTGTTTTCGGAGGAAAATTTACTTTATGCAAACGCCGTGAAGATTTCATGCACTATGGAAGCGGCGGGAAAAGATGCAGCGGCAGTGGAAGAGACGTTTGGAAAGAACAGTGATTTTAGCGGTAGCGGTGACACCGCAGCCGGAGCGGTGCATGCGTTGGCGCCATCGGGCAGTTGGGGCCGCCGAGGGCGTGGTGGATCACGCAGATTACCGGCGGCACGCGCATGGAAGGGAACTAACGATTTGAAAAACTGCTGTTCGGCTTGTGGAGCTTCGGATCACCAGAGTGAAGGATGCAAATACGCTCGGTTTATCTGCGGTAGGTGTAGGCGGAAGGGACACCTGCGTCGGGTATGTCCTATGCTTCCAAGTGGGAGACAGTCGCAGGACCGATTTTACGCCAACAACATGTTGGCGCAGGGGCAAGTCACAGCCGGGGCTGCCAATCAGTCAGACATCGGGGACCAGTCAGGGGAGGATGAGCCTCCTTTGTCAGATGTGGAGGACTGGGAGCCAGTTGAAGATTTACACCAACTCAGTTTGAATAGCTATAAACCGGTGAGCTTAACTGTTTTTGTGGATCAAACCCCATTATCTATGGAGATTGATACGGGATCTATAGTATCTTGCATTAGTAGGAAAATGTATGATCAACGGTTCAGCTATAGACCTTTGTCTAGTTCTAATTTAGTATTTAGATTTTATGATGGTACTTTTACAAAACCAATAGGGGTGTTTAGGCCAATTGTGACGTATGATAATAAGTCCAAACAAATTGAATTGTTTGTAATAGAGGGTGGTTCTACCTCGTTATTGGGTCGACAATGGCTTTCAGAACTAGGCATTAAAATACCATTGTACCAAAATATGGTCACAAGGAACACAGAAGAGAAATATAGTACTATCTCGTGTAATGAACAATTGACATTATTACTTCACAGATTTAAGGATCTTTTTACGGAGGGACTGGGCCGGTTTACGGGAGGCAAGGCTCGGTTACGATTACGCGAGGGAACAACGCCCGTGTTCTGCCGCGCACGTCCGGTGCCGTACGCACTTCGCGAGCGCGTCGACGCAGAGCTGGAAGACATGTTGCGCGCCGGTGTCATCGAGCCAGTGGACAGCGCGGACTGGGCTACTCCACTGGTACCGGTACGTAAGGCTGATGGTGGACTCCGTATCTGTGCTGACTACAAAATAACGTTAAACCCAGTATTATTGGTGGACAAATATGCATTACCACGTATAAATGACATACTAGTTAATTTAAACGGGGCTAAGGTATTTACAAAAATTGATTTAACACAAGCCTATAATCAAATTGAATTGGATGACCCTGATAATTGTACAGTTATTAATACTCACAAGGGCCTTTTAAATATAAAAGATTAGTTTTCGGTTTATCGTCAAGTCCGGGTATATTCCAACGAATTATGGCCAATCTCCTTAATGATATTCCAAACGTAGAAGTGTTTCTTGATGATATTATTATTGGATCACCAAATGTTAAACAGCATTTAGTAATTTTAGAAAGAGTTTTAGAGCGGTTATATCTCAACGGAATGAAATTAAAGGAAAAGAAGTGTGTGTTCATGACTAATGAGGTTAAATATCTGGGATATATTATTTCTGCCGAGGGAATTAAAGTAGACCCAGAAAAGGTGCAAGGTATATTAGATATACCCCGCCCAGATAATATAACCGAATTGAGGGCCTTTTTAGGAACTATCAATTATTACGCAAAATTTGTTAAAAACTTGAGCAACATACTGGCACCTTTGTTCAGGTTACTTAAGAAGGAAGTTATTTGGCAGTGGGACAATGAGTGTGAGTCATGTTTTAAAGGAGTTAAAAATATTTTAATCAGTGCGGACGTCCTTGCACATTACGAACCTGATAAACCTTTATTTTTAACTTGTGATGCGAGCTCGAAAGGTTTAGGCGGAGTACTTAGTCAGATGTGTGAGCACGATGACAGTGGCACAGGCGGACCGCGGGAGCGACCTGTCGTGTTTGTGTCGCGCGCGCTTAACGCGGCTGAGAAGCATTATTCACAAATTGAGCGAGAGGCTTTAGCTATTGTTTTCTGCTTTGAAAAATTACACCAGTATTTATATGGGCGACGTTTTACACTACGCACGGACCACAAGCCATTAGTCACTATTTTTGGGCCTAAGCAAGGTATACCATCAATGGCTGCAAGCCGGTTGCAAAGGTGGGCTATTAAATTGTCAGCTTATGTATATGATATCGAGTATGTTACTTCAAAGCAGAATGGAGCTGATGGGCTGTCGCGTTTGCCAGCTCTTTCTGCTAGTAAACAATCTATTATTCCAGAACAATCATATTTACATTTTGCCCAAAATGCCATGTTATTAGATTATCATGAGATTAAAAGGCAGACGAGCCATGATCAGTTGCTAGGCAGAGTTCTAAGATATCTCCGTGACGAATGGCCGACTGATAATGAAATTGAATCGCTCCAACCATATTTTAATCGTAAAAAAGAATTATACGAGGAATTAGGTTGTGTGATGTGGGGCCATAGGGTGATCATACCGGGTGTGTGTAGACAAAAGGTTTTAACTGATTTACATGAGGCGCATATGGGCATAGTTAAGACTAAAGCTTTTGCTAGGAGTTATGTTTGGTGGCCGGGTATGGACGAGGAGATAGAAAAATCGTGCCGTGGTTGTCGTATCTGCGCTGCAGAGAGTGAGGCGCCGCCTCGACATATGCCTTGTCCTTGGGTATGGCCGGATAAACCATGGACTCGTGTACATGTTGACTTCTTAGGCCCTATCGCGGGGCGGATGTTTTTAGTAATGGTTGATGCCAGGACCAAGTGGCTTGAAGTTTGTCAAGTACCTAGTACGGCGGCTAGCCATACGATCAGCGTTTTTAGTGACGTGTTTGCTCGTTTTGGTTTGCCGAGACAAATAGTATCAGATAACGGGCCGCCATTTACTAGTCACGAATTCACACAATTCCTAAAGTCGAACGGCATCGAACATATTTATTCAGCGCCATATCATCCTGCCTCAAACGGGGCAGCAGAAAAAGCAGTACATATTGTTAAAAGAGCTGTTAAAAAGGCTATTAGAGATAAATTAGAAATAAATTTATTATTAAATAAGTTTTTGCTGTACTATAGAAATACAGAACATTGTACCACAGGCGAAACACCGGCGTCGCTCATGTTCGGTCGCAGGTTGCGTACAAAATTCGACGCTCTTAGACCAAATATAGAGATTAAAGTTAAGAATGCTCAAGAATGTCAACAAAAATACGGCGCCAGTGGGTCGCGTCAACTGCGCCCGGGGGATGAGGTCTGGATGCGTCAGTATCGTGGACAGGATAAATGGGTATCTGGGACGGTTACTGAGAGGATGGGAACTACCGATTATAAGGTAGTAGATGCTTTAGGTAGGGAATTCCACAAACATGTAGATCAGCTGAAACAACGGATACAGAGTTCATTAATCTGTCCTTCTTCCTCTAACCCGGTCAGTGAGAGGTCGGAAACCGTTGAGGTGACTCAAGTACAGGGAGCGTCCAGTCCGCGGTGTGACGGTTCACCCGCAGCGACCACACAGCCGGATTGTGGTAATCAAGAGAATTTCGAAGACTGCGTAGAACAGCAGGTTCAGCCTTCCTTGCTTACCCCTGAGCCGCCCCAGCCTCGTCCCGTTCGGCAATGCCGGATTCTTAAGCCAGCTAGGTATAAGTTCTGATGAGAGTGTAGAAATATTTAGTTTCTTTTGTTTATTTTATTTGTATTAGTTGTAAGTTTTATAAGCCTGTTATTTACTGTAGAAATTTATAGGGGTTCTTGATTAAGGGTGAGGCTGTAATGTATGGCTGGTTAGCTATTGTTTATGCCCTGTCATATTGGGAGCTCTGAAGAATGTAGCTGTCATCCCTGTCTCCAATAAACCGAGTTATGGAAAACGTCTAGTTTTATTAATATATTACACTATGCAATAGAGAACACTCATTACACTCGTGTTTAGCCTTCCTTAACATGTCCGTGAGAGACCGAATTAAATTGATTAACGATAACAAGATGTGTGCAAATTGCCTGCGAACGGGTCACGCGTTAAATCAATGTAGATTCGGATCGTGTAAACAGTGCTCAAACAAACATAACAGTCTGCTACATTTGGACGAGAAAGGTAACGGCGCGTGTGTGCGTGCTCAATCGCACGGAGAGGTTGAACGCGCACACATCTCAGCGACGTCAACATTGCATCTCAACGACTCGAGCGGCACTGTCGTGTGTGAAGCGAACACTACCGAATTTAAATTAATAAATACTGTTTTGCTCTCTACGGCGTTAATTGAAGTAGCTGACAATAACAACGTGTATCATACGGCTCGCGCGCTATTAGACAACGGAAGTCAGAACTGCTTCATAACAGAAAAACTAGCAAAGAAAATAAATGCGTTATATATACAGTCCACTATTCAAATCTCGGGTGTGGGAAAATCGGTTTCGCAATCACAGCATTCATGTGACGTCACAATACGTGCAAAATTAAGCGATTTTAATACCAAGCTTCGTTGTTTGATCTTGCCATGCATAACATCCAGTTTGCCTACGATGAACATCGAAGCCGGTAATATACGTATACCTGAGTTCTTACAATTAGCAGATCCGACGTTTAACATTAGTTCAGAAATTGACTTGTTGATTGGCGCGGATAGATTTTGGGATCTTCTAGAAACAGACAAAATACGTCTAGCAAGTGGACCACCTAACAGATGATGAACGCACATGCGAAGAAATATTCAATAATACAACAAAACGCGTTGAAAACGGTAGATTTTCGGTTCGTGTCGCCAATTACACCTTAGTGACGAATATCTGAACCTAAAATACCCTATGTCTCTGAAATAAGCCCAGGTGCGATATGATTTTATATCTATCGACCGTTGGGAACATATTAACTGGTTTCCACTGAATAACGGTTACTGAATTATCATCGCAATGATAATTCTGGGTGTCCTCCCAAAGTGGCCTCCAACCTCCCCTTATAGCCACCCCGAGCCTCGCAGCTGGTTTATGATTTAGTATCATTTCTGAATCTGATCGCTGGTAAACAATACACACACAAAAACATTGGAACTCAATATAAACTGAATATCTGGTCAATCTGAAGATACAAACACATGCACTGAATAATGCCAAGTTCGCTCACCCGTGTACTGCTAGCTCCGACCCTCAGGTCCAATTGCCACGATGCGCGCGCGCGCGATCCACCGCCGCGCGCTACCCCCTCCCTCTCTCACCTCACACCACGTCTTAACTAATTACTATTTGTAGGTACCTATAGGCAACATTACTTCGCTTTCGCGACACTCCCGCCCAAGGGAAGAGAAAATTGAAAAATCGGATCTAGTGAAATAACTGTTTAATCAAGATCATAATAAATATGTTTACAACATTTTCAGAGTCATGATGGGTTATAACTGAGTTCTGTTTTCCAGGTTTACTGATTTTCAACTGATTCCAACTGAATCCAACTGATGCCAACTGATTCCAACTGTTTCCAACTGATTTATACTGATTCAAACGGAATCCAACTGATTTAAACTGATTCAAACGGAATCCAACTGATTCAAACGGAGTCCAACTGATTCAAACGGAATCCAACTGATTCAAACGGAGTTCAACTGATTCAAACAGAATCCAACTGATATAAACTGATTCCCAACTTTAAATTATTACTAATCATTGAAACAATCTGCTCATCAACTGAGATGTCCACTGTTTAACTCTTTCTTTTGCCTTGGCTGCTGATGCCCTGATTGGTCGTCTACTGGTGTCTTGTACTGACTGAAATATGGGTGTATCATTGATAACTGGTTCATCGTCTTGAGTACTTCGAGACTCTTGATCAAAACCGACTGGGTGGTCGTTTTGTACTGATTGTTCCTTCTGAAAATCTTCAGAGTACGAACTGATTTTGACTGGCGCAACATTCTACTCTAGAGACGATTCTGTGCTTTGATCATCCATCTCCAACGGAAACAAACTGGTTTAGTGTTTCTCCTGATAGTAATTTAACTTTGGCAACTCTAATCTGCCTATCCGATCCTTTAATCAATGCTGCTATTTTGTTACTATTTGATTTAATTTGAACTGTCTCTGCTAACTTTGGTGGCATATTAACAACGACTCTGGGTTGTTTGTGCTTGTCACTACGTTCGCGGAGGCTAGTCAAATATTGATTAGTGAACATTTTGGCGAATTCTGAGATGATGATTTGACCGCGTTTCCATCCGTCAATTAGGTTCGTCTTGGTTACTGTAGCTGATTCTAAGAACGCTCGATCTGCAACTTCAGTAGTCAACGTTCCGCCCACACGTAGGAAATCTGATGGAGTCAATATGTGCTCTAACTCCGCGCCTACAGTAGTTAGTGGCCTCGTATTAATTACAGCCTCAAGTTCCTTCATTACTGTGCATAGCTGGTTATGGTTTATGAGATGTTTGTCTAAAGTTCTCTTCATACTGTGCTTGACTAAACCTATGAGTCGTTCATAAAATCCTCCGAACCATGGATCCAACTCTGGGATAAATTTCCACCGCAAGTGATTCTGAATACAATAATCTGAACTTAACACTTCTGCTGTAAGCTTATATTGCGTGGCATTGTCTGACACGAATAATTGAGGTAAGCTCCTTACAGCGACGAACCTCCTAATCGCTAGTAAACATTCTTCTGCTGTTCTTTAACGACCTCCAAATGTATTGCCCTAATTGTTAGGCATGTAAATAGGCATACCCAGCGTTTCTCTTTACTACCTTCATCCACAAACAATGGACCGAAATAATCTAGGCCTGTAAAGGCGAACGGAAGACTAAGGTTGACTCTTTCTGCTGGTAGATCAGGCATGGGTACTAATTTGAATGGACCGCCAGCGTATTTCATACACTGTGGACACTTTCTGATGACTCTTTGAACTGTTGATCGTCCGTATGGCACTCAAAACTTTTATTTCAATACAGATAAGGTATGAGAGACATCTACATAATAGTCCTTCTGATGCAGTTCGGCTAAAATTTTGTGCTTGATATCTGAATCTTTTAAAAGTAGTATAGGCTCTTTTTGATTATGTGACTTATTTTCTGAATCTACCTTTACACCTAATAAGTCCTTCCTCGTCTTTAGGTATATAATTTTAGTGATCTCGTTAAGTTTTTTGTGATACCCTCAACTTCTTTAGGGAAATGTTTAGCCTGAATTTCTAATACAGTAACTCTCTTTTTTGTCTAGACTTGGTCTCTTATTTTCTAAAGATATTGAGTTCGAAAGACCCTCCCCCGGCAATTGAAATTTGAGTATTTATATTATTATTTTGAGCTGTACACCATTGATTTAAGTTACTCGTTAAAAAATCAGGTCCTATGAGCCATCTATAGTAACAATCTACTCGTTCCGTCCTAGTGCCTACATCCGATGGATTTAATTCAGTTGGCACATATCTGATTTGTAAAGTCTTGTTCTGTTTTATTTCATTGATTCTACGTGCTACAAATGGTGGAAGCAATTTATCTGATTTGAGCCAAGCAATAACTAATTGACTATCAGTCCACAAATATTGTGATTTAATTTTTAATCGTAAAAATCTTGTAACATAACCTATAAGTCTGCACCCGATAAGTACTCCCAGCAATTCTAATCTTGGGATCTGTAAATCATGTTGGTCCTTTAACGGCACTAATCTAGACTTGCCAATAACAAAACTGACAATATTATTAGTGTGTAAAGTACTGCGTAAATAAATTACTGCTGCATAAGCATGTAAAGACGAATCCGTAAAACAATGTAGTTCGTATTGAATTTGCTCCGCGAATTGACGTTTATTTAAACCTTGCGCAAAATAACGATCAACATGAATATTCTTTAGCCATTCTAAGTTTGTTGCTATTTTTTGCCATTCTATAAGTAGACTATCACTCAATTTGACATCCCATTTAACTTTTTCTTTCCATAATTTTTGAAAGAATAGTTTTGCTGGAAGAACTACCGAAACTGCGAGACCACACGGATCATAAATAGAAGCAATGACCCTTAACACGTCTCTTTTTGACAGAACTGTGCCTGTATTGAACTTCGATTTTCAATATAACTGATCTTTAGGTATGTTCCATATTAGACCGAGAACTTTTATGTGTTCACGGTCTTCTGCTCTAAACTTTTCTGGTATGGAAGAAACAAGTTCCTTTGAATTTGAATTCCATTCACGCAAATTAATGGACAAACTATCAAATGATTCTTTAGCAGCACAGTACAGTTTATTTGCGTCTGAAATAGTCTGTGCGCCAGTTACAATATTGTCTACATAAATGTCGTCCGCAATGTGTTTTAGAAATATGTTGTTCGACTTATTTAAGTGATATTTGTTCGTAGCTTTCAGTAAAAATGGACTTGATATGATACCGAATGGGACTCTACAAAAGCGTAAGTGCACAACATTATCTGGGTTAACTGTACTATTTAAGTCTTTGAACCAAAGAAATCGTGTTACATCCCTATCTGAATCTTGTAGACCTAACTGTAGGAAAGCTTTCTCGACATCTGCAACTATTCCTATAGGGTGTTCTCTGAACTTAAGTAGCAATCCTGTAAGATCCTCCAACATAAGTGGACCCCTATACAGGCATTCATTTAAACTTCTATTATCTGCAGTTTTAGCTGAGGCGTCATAAACAATACGGAGCTTTTTGGGCTTATCACGGCCACGAACACAATGGTGAGAAAGATAGTGAACGGGATGGTCCTGTGCCATCTTTGGATCTGGTACAATCTCAATTATTTTTGTCTGTAGCTGATCTTGAATGACCTGGTCGTATGCTTTTAAATCTGAATTATCCAATCGTTTTATTAAACTATTGAGCCGACCCCAAGCTAAGCCTAGATTATTTGGAAGATTTGGTGGTACTTCAGTCCACGGCCATTGAACGTGGTATGTTATTTTGGTACTGAACTGTTTCATTAAACTGCCTAATCGCTTCTTCATCGCGAGTAGTTTTTAGGGAATCTGTGATGCCAATTGATTCAAGGTTCCATAACTGTTTAACATCATTTAGTTTTAGGGGGAGATCGGGTTCGTTTAATTTAGTAACAAACGACCCATCTGTAGGTTAATACAGTTAACTGATCGGAACTATCAATATTCTCACTTATTTTTCCAGACCATAAACAACCAAAATCTGAACTAACTATGAGCAGAACTTGTTGTGACATGAATGAGTGAAAATAATCGTTTCCGATCAAAATATCCATTTTGTTGCCACAAGACCCATTATCAGCTATTATACGATCTTCGTTTTCAATTTTTTACACTCTGAGTAATATGAGGTACTACATTTGCATGAATAAGATGAGTTAATCCTATTCGAGTTGTAATACTAAACTGTATTATAGGAATTTTAATAAGATGTGGTGTTTAGTTTCCAAATGTGAATATTAATAATTTATTTGATCAGTAATAGGTAGTTTAAGTAAATAATATGTTCCGTTACATAATTATGACTACCACAATCGAGCAACACCCTACTTTGTAGTTTTGTTTTAGATTTGAAATTATTAACAATTATTAGGGCTGTCTGCAACAGCGTAGTGCTCTAATTATGCATTATTATGTAAGGTATCAGTTGGTACGGACTTCACTAGCTGTGTTAGTTTAGTTGGACATAATGCTCGATTATGATTGCCGAACTTATTACAATGTCGACATTTCCGCTTGGCACGGCAATTGTCAGCCCTATGGCCTTCACTGAAACAATTATAACAACGGTTTCCTAATTGAATCTTTCTTTCCTGTAAGGTTTTGTGCACACCACACTCATCATTAAAATGATTCTGCTCACAAAATATACATTTAATTGATTTCTTTCTAGGTGGCTCGTCGGACCTGTTACCATCATATGGTCTTTTCCGAGGGGGCAGTTTATTATGCTGTCTATTTTCATACCTAACCTTTTCCTTTCTACTCGATATAAACCTACGCCTTTTATTATCTTTAGTTTCTTCCGATCTAACATGTAATGATCCTATTGTCATATTATCAGAAGCATGTTTGTCTTCGCTAGTTGTTGTATTTTTAGTACCTTCTGCAGTTTTCTTTAATCTATTTGATGTTTCCCTAGCCGATATAATATACTCTAAGAACTTTCTGATACTATCAATAGACTCATCTTCGCCAGATAACTTCATCCTTAATTCGTAAATGAGGTCCTCGGGGAACTTTTCTAAAATCATTACTCTAAGATGATTGTGATTTACATCTTCGCCTAAGGAACTTAATACTCTAAGATGTCTCTCAATTTCATTTAGAACGTGCCTACATTCTTTTACCTGACTAGATTCCGCTGATTTAATTCTATAAAGAGCTACATAATGAGCATCAATAATCACGCTAGGTTTGCCATACCGTTCCTTTAATGTGTCGACAGCAATACGATAGTTTTTGTCTGTCGTGTCCAACCCATCAATTGCCTGTTTCGCGTCACCCTCAAGAACCGATTGAAGGTACAGCAGTTTATCGACATCATTAATATTTCTTTTATCAACGTTCGATGAAAACTGATCCCAAAATTGGTACCACTTTAGAACATCCCCGTCAAACTTGCTTAACTCCATTTTTGGTAACTTACTAATTGTGTTAACATTGTTGTCATTATTTGTAAAAACAAGTGCACAGTTTCGATTATTCTGCTTAATATTTACATCTATTTCTGCTATTAATTCTTCGGCCTGAATCTGTGTGGACGTATACTGACTAATTTCCTCAACGTTGATTTCTTTTATCAATTTACAATAATTACGAATTTCCGAAACAAACATCTCATTTGAACCTTTTAGTTAAGCACCAATTAGTTCTAATCCTTTATAGTTGGGATTTTCTTCTGATAATTCCGTTATGGCACACCGAGCAGAGCAAATCATTGATTGGAGGGATTCGTAAATGATTTTTAAACGAGATCGGATAGCGTCTTCCATTATGAATAGAGTACTAACTACGTAATGTCACAGTCATGGATAATTATCTTAGTAAATGAATATCCCGATTTCCGAGTATCTAAAACAATAAATTGGTATGAGATTCTGATGAAGACCAATATACCAACAAACTGCACAAATCAAATGTAAGATTATTTAAATTCATCAAACACAATTAACTAATAAACTTCACTAATATCGTTGGTCATTACGCAACGTAAAAAGAATAATTATTTATTTACACTTCATTCGTACATTATTGTGCACTCGTATTTACTAAATAAATGTTTATTATACCAGAGCAATAATGTATTTAAGAAAACAGTCATAAACTTCCCATTAATAACATGGAAGAAGTTTAATTAACAATCACAATAGTTTAGAACAATGCAAATTTGTGTTTTGTTGATAATGTAATACTCAAATGATCTGGCTGTTCCATTTTTGAATTTATTTGGTAAGTATAGCGGGTATTCGGACACTGATAAACTGGTGACCTAATTATTTTAAGCGCAGGACACAATTGATCTACCCGCATAATTTTATTTTTGAAACTGAACCAAACATTATTTTTTAAACTATAATAATGAGATCCCAGCATCTCCACCATGTCGCCAATTACACCTTAGTGACGAATATCTGAACCTAAAATACCCTATGTCTCTGAAATAAGCCCAGGTGCGATATGATTTTATATCTATCGACCGTTGGGAACATATTAACTGGTTTCCACTGAATAACGGTTACTGAATTATCATCGCAATGATAATTCTGGGTGTCCTCCCAAAGTGGCCTCCAACCTCCCCTTATAGCCACCCCGAGCCTCGCAGCTGGTTTATGATTTAGTATCATTTCTGAATCTGATCGCTGGTAAACAATACACACACAAAAACATTGGAACTCAATATAAACTGAATATCTGGTCAATCTGAAGATACAAACACATGCACTGAATAATGCCAAGTTCGCTCACCCGTGTACTGCTAGCTCCGACCCTCAGGTCCAATTGCCACGATGCGCGCGCGCGCGATCCACCGCCGCGCGCTACCCCCTCCCTCTCTCACCTCACACCACGTCTTAACTAATTACTATTTGTAGGTACCTATAGGCAACATTACTTCGCTTTCGCGACAGTTCGTATACCGTTGAGAGAAGCACCAGATGCGTTGGGTGATTCTTATACGTCAGCGACGAAACGATTTCTGACCTTAGAACGTAAACTCAATCGTTCACCAGAATTTAAACGTTTATATTCTAACTTCATGCGTGAATACAATGACTTAGGTCATATGTCCAAGTTAGAGACTTGTAGTCAACCAAACTATTACCTTCCACATCACGGCGTTGTTAGGGAATCTAGTTCAACTACCAAACTACGCGTTGTCTTCGATGCTAGTGCCGTCACTAGCTCGAATAAATCATTAAATGATATTCAGTATCCGGGACCCGCGTTACAAAACGATATTCTCTCGATTTTGCTACGATTCAGACAATATAAACACGTAGCTTGTGCAGACGTGGAGAAAATGTTTCGTCAAGTTCTTCTACAGCCTGACCAAAGGTCCAATTAATATTGTGGCGGGATAACCCTTCAGATCCGTTATATACATACCAACTGAATACAGTCACGTACGGAACTGCGTCAGCTCCATACTTAAGCATGCGCTGTATTAGACAGTTAGCATTAGAATGCGATGATGACGTCATCGCTCGTGTCATCATGGAGGACATATTTGTGGACGATCTCATCACCGGTGATGATGATCTAAATAGATTGCTTCGAATATGTCAAAAAAACATCAGACGTGCTCCAGTCGGGGTGTTTTCCTTTGCGCAAGTGGACCTTTAACTTAGATGCATCTCAAAATAATGCCACAGAACGTTTCATAGGCGAACATGCGCAAACCAAAACACTTGGTTTGGGTTGGCACAACACTAGCGATGAGCTACACTTCGTTACAAATATTGATAACTATGACAACAATTCATATTTAACTAAGCGAGTAATGTTATCAGTAATATCACAAATATACGATCCATTAGGTCTTCTTTCACCTGCAGTCATAATTTCAAAAATGATTCTACAAAAATTATGGCTGAGTAAAATTGATTGGGATACTCCGGTCTCTCAGGAAATTGCTAACATTTGGAAACATTTTATTTTTACGTTAAGATTTCTAAACGATATTCGCATCCCTCGTCACGTGAAAGGTGAACATACTCAATACACAGAACTTCATATATTCACCGACGCTTCTCAAGACGCATATGGCGCGTGTGCTTATCTACGTACATATAGCGATAACGGTGACGCAACCGTTCGGTTGTTGTGTGCAAAAAGTAAGGTCGCACCTTTGAAAACAATCAGTATTCCTCGTTTGGAACTGTGTGGCGCGTTGATAGGAGCTAAATTATATAAGAAAATAATTGAATCTCTTAGGTTGCGGTTTAGTAAAGTATGTTTTTGGACGGATTCCACAATAGTTATGGGTTGGATTAAAATGTCACCACATTTACTAAAAACTTTCGTACAAAACCGAGTAACTGAAATAAATGAACTCACAGGCGATTCAGTGTGGTTACATGTAAGCAGTAAGGACAACCCAGCTGATTTATTATCTAGAGGTTGTAGCCTAGATTTGTTAAAGGATAACGAACTTTGGTGGTACGGTCCGTCTTATTTACATAATCGTTTACATTACTTCAAGCAAACTAAATGCGATAATTCCGAAGTATGTAACTTACCAGATTTAAAACACAAACAAACCTGCTTACCCAATATTCAAAACGAAGACATAATCAACTTCGATAAATACGCGTCATTTACTAAACTCATACGAATAGGTAGCTACGTACTTAGATTCATAAATAACTCACGCCTCAAGTCAGCTGACCGAGCCAATCGGCAAACCGGTTTGTTATCAGTGAGAGAACTCGGCTCCTCACAAATAATGCTAATTAGACTCGTACAAAGGCATTCCTTTCCAGATGTTTTAAATAACTTAGTCGCTCAGATTCCTATTAAGCGAAGTTGTAAACAATATAATAGGATTTCAAGTCTAAATGTTTTTATTGATGAACATAAAATAATTCGGGTTGGCGGTAGATTGTGTAATTCGTCCGATTTTACCTACGATAAGAAACATCCGATTTTATTATGTAGTAAGCATCCTTTTACAATTTGTTTATTTAAATACGAGCATGTACGATTATTACATGCCGGGCCTCAACTTCTATTAGCTACCATGCGTGAATGTTGGTGGCCGTTGAACGCTAGAAATCTCGCTAGAAAAATAGTACACGAATGTGTAACGTGCACACGTATCCGGGGTAAGACATTAGCACCTATCATGGGCAACTTACCTCCCGAGCGCTTAGAACCTGGCTACCCGTTTATGCGAACCGGTGTAGACTATGCGGGGCCAGTTTTCAT
Source organism: Xestia xanthographa (assembly GCA_905147715.2). Taxonomy (NCBI): domain Eukaryota; kingdom Metazoa; phylum Arthropoda; class Insecta; order Lepidoptera; family Noctuidae; genus Xestia; species Xestia xanthographa. Next base: position 29,069,175 of record LR990662.1, read on the forward strand.
AGTATCCAGAAAGGGCAGAGGTTCTAGACTCACTAAGGCATACATCTGTCTTTTCATTTGTTTTACGACTAGAGCCATGCATTTGGAACTCGTCACTAGTTTATCCACAAACGACTATATTTTAGCATTAAAACGTTTTATTAGTAGGCGAGGTACGCCTCGCACTATCTTTTCTGATAACGGTAGAAATTTCGTGGGCGCGGAAAAGGAGTTTCCTTTATTCTTAGAGAAGGAATCGGAAGCCATCATTAATTACGCTTCCAATAATAGCATTGAATTCCGATTTATTCCTCCTTATTCCCCACATTTTGGCGGTCTATGGGAGGGCGGGGTGAGATCATGCAAGTATCACCTGAGACGCATAGTAGGTAACGCGCGACTAACTTACGAGGAATTTTCCACGGCTTTGACACAAATCGAAGCTGTCTTAAATTCCCGTCCAATTTCACCTCTTTCCTCAGACCCTTCTGACCTTACCCCCCTCACCCCCTCACACTTCCTCATTGGCCGACCGTTAACGTCGCCACCTTCAAGGAATGTTCCAGACCAGCCAAGTTCGAGTCTGACACGCTACGAACGCATCGAGCACCTGCGGCAGCACTTCTGGCGGCGCTGGTCCACAGAATACGTTTCGGAGCTACAACTGCGAACTAAGTGGAAGATCAGGCAGGAGGACATCACCTTGGGCAGTCTCGTCCTCATCAAGGACGACCAGTTGCCACCGTTAAAGTGGCGACTTGGTCGTGTTCTGCGTATACTTCCAGGAGGAGACGGCGTGGCACGAGTGGCTGACATCCACACAGCTGCTGGGACGATCAGACGTGCCTTCTCCAAGATCTGCCCGCTGCCTCCGCAGCCTGTGGGCGACGACGCCTGACTCCGTGCCGGGAACCATTTTGGAAGCAGTGCTTCCAAGGCTGGGGGCATGTTCACGCCTACTGCTAGCGCCACCTATCCACAAGATGACGCACTCGGTGCTTGAGCGCAGCGGCCCGACCTCTGCAGCTGGGTGGACATCAGCTCCGCCTAGTTCGTCCACTGGCCAACACGCTCCCCTGGCGCTGCTACGTTCATTCTTCAGCATCATACAGTCATTCAGTCATTCTGTTCATTCACAGCGGCTATAAAAAGGCTTGCATTGTATCGAATCATTCCTTTTCACCTCGCATTCATCATCCAGTACAGACCCCCCGCCATGGCCATGGCGGTGTAACCCAAAACTCTGTACAAATCCAAAATTATTCAATATAGATGTGAAACCATAACGATAGATTCATTTCATCACCCGGGAACAGACCTCATCCTCAACAGTTTGGTCTGGGCGTTGATGAGTCAGTCAGTCATGGCTGCCAAGGTTCATTTTAATTACTTTATTCATAAATTTTTGATCTAATCTTTTACTCTGGATGCTCTTAGTGTGCACGTCTTTCTACATCGTTCTCGCATATAATATGTATAATCTCAAAATTAATTATGTAACCAAGATTTTGTAACAATATTTTGATTTTAAAAGAGTGTCCATGGAGTTTCTTGCCCGTTCTTCTCCATAGAGATCTACGCTAAGGAATGGGCAACTACAGTACTTTCTCAAGTTATTATGCCTTGTGACTGGGACTGTAGCTTTGATTTTCTTTTTTGGATTTTTGACATTCAAAAGTGCCGTAATGGTCTAATTGAAATAAATGCTTTGAGTTTTTGAGTTTGAGTCAGTCAGTCAGGCCTTTTGTTTTTATTTATATAGATAGATAGATAGATTATATTCCGGACATTATTTTTTATTTAATTATTTACAGGACCCCAAAACAAAATTTGTACAATAATAAATGGAAGATTCGATAACTTTCCGATTTAGTCAATCACTGGCGTACAGTGCTTTTGCACAGCAAAACGATAGCGGCCGATGTTTTTGTGTGAGTGAGTGGTACGGTGCATAGTAAATTCACGCAGCGTTTGATGGCATAAGGTTTATAATTGATTGTGTAATACGTTCAGTTTTAAAAAATGCGGGTGTGTGCGAGGCTTCGTATCTATTACTTTTACTAAACTGCATGTGTAGTAGTTGCTCTGTGGTAGGGGCATATCTCCTTCTTTATTATATTTATGCGGCGCGCGGATGTGCCTTATGCACACATACATGGAGCACATAGAATACCTAAAATCTATTAGGGCCAGAAGCTCGGCCCGTCCTTAAGTCGCGCAAAATTCCAGTCGCGCAAGTGTTAATTCGTACTAAAGTCCGTTCGCGCAAGTGTCTTGGCGCGCATAACTCCGTTCACGCAAAAGTCCATTAGCGCAAGTGTCCGGCGCGCAAAAGTCCGATCGAGCAAAACTCCATGCGCGCATGTCTTTTCGCGCAAGTGAGTTCGCGCAAGTATCCTTCGCGCAAATGTCTTTCGCGAAAAGTCCCAGATACGATCAAATAGGGTAGATGACAAAAAAAAATGCCTAATTGGTCCGTTAGATAGATTTACAAAAAATATTAGACACATTTTTTCTTTTTTCACATGAACAAAAAATAAAGACGATACAGTACGTTGAAAACTCGTGTGACGTCACATTTATTTTGAGTACATTTTTTATTAATTTAATAAAACAAAAAACACGTACCTATCCAATATTTTTCGATAATCTAACTGACGGACTAAATCCCTATTAGGGATGCATCGATTCACTTGTACTTCAGCCGATACGATACCGCTAGGCACAGATGTTTATAAAAAAGTATCGCCGATACCGATACCTACGGACAATTAGGGGTCAAAGAAAGCTATAAAAAGCTGGAAAGAGACCAAACTACCTATTTTTATAATAATATTTATTTAGAAATGATAGTTGATAACAGATTAGAAGACTAAACTTAATAATTAAACTTCAGATAACAGATTTTTAATCAGGAAACAAAACATTCTTAAATTATTCGGAAAAAGCCGATTTCGTCAGTCTTTTTGGACGAGAGGTCTTTCAAATGCAACAGAACTCATTTGGAAATTGAAACATTTTCGCGATTCAAAAAGTATCCGTGTATCGGCAAATTTAATATCGCCGATTCCGATATATCGGAAAACTTGCGATATCACCGACATATCAGTATCGGTATCGGATGCAACCCTAGATCAAATGCACCGAACAAAATATATCTTATCAAAACTGCCATGTTTCGTACCACACTCGTTTCCGAACGTTATGTGACGTCTTGGGGCAGCTGTCACTGTCATGTCAATTGTAATGTCATTGTCGAAAAATTTTGATTTTGCTCGAAACGCGGAGATTGATTTCCGTTGAGAAAAATTGTAAATCGTATTGAATCCTACTTGTTTTCCGAATTATTGGTTGAAATTAGAGCTTATTGAGCCTAACACCCCACTTTGAGGTATTTACCCCGGGATAGTTAGTGCATTGGACAAACGCCGCTTTGAGGTTAAGTGAGCCACCCCGCGCGTGTAATTGCATATTTCATATAAAGACATTGGTGTGAAGTGTGAACGAATTAGTTCAGGCCCGGAGCCATTTTGTGATCATCTTGGACAATTGTTGTGGTGCATTCGAGCTGTTACACGCTGTAAGGATCAGCGTCATTTGGGAACATCGTCGAATCTTACATCAAACTCCTCACTCATTACACAAACAAAGACACCTACATACACACAGAAACGACGTGACCCACAGACAGGACATCATCACCGGCGCTAGGTAAGTACAAATAAGGCAAGAGTATTGTTAATTTGGCTCCGCGGATCGCGGATGTCGACAGACCAGAGCTTGCCCTGGTTAGGCGTCGAACATTTGGTAGCAGAGCGTGGATTAGTATTATAAAATCTAGTGCTTGGTCAATTGGAAGTATTGAATATTAACCTGGTTTGTTGCTGTGTCACCGGGCTCAAAGTTGGAACTTAGTTAATTGTTTGACATATATTGTAGCCCCTTGTGACTGATAGACTAGCAATCTAAGCATCATGGGTGTTCACTTTGTTAAATATATGTCGGCGTCGCATTGTAAACAACACGTGCATCAGGCCACGCGGTAGCGCGCTACGTCATTCGAGGTGGAGCTAAGTGTACGCTACGTCGGCGTCGTAGCATGCTACGTTGTTCTCCCGCCTCCTCGCTGCGGGGCGGAGTTAATGCACGCTACGTCGTAGCGCGCTACGCCGTTACCCCACCTCCAAAACTAGCGTATAAAAGGGGCCGCACAGTGGCGAAAGGACATTCTGACTTCAGGCGTGGCCCGGTGCACAGGTTGTATTACTCTTAATTATTGTTACTCTGCTTCTCTGTATATTGTTGCTCTTTTGTGTGAACTAAGGTGTTACTGTATTATTGGGTGTCATTGCTATTGTGTGAAAGTATAATGTCAAGTAATTTGTTAGACTCAGTGTATCTGTTTGAAAAGAGTAACCAAGGAGTTTCTTGCCGGTTCTTCTCCATGGAACCTACCATACCGAACCGTGCAATGCGAAATAAAATAGTGTATAGCATCGATCCAGTGTGTTTTCATAGACCCAAACCCGTATTCTGCCCACATAAGCTCGAGCCTAACGAAATAAAATCCTGACCATTCCGATATATGTTGTGGTCGTTTGTATTGTTATGATCTAACTGTTCGTCACCTGTAGGTACTCACTGTTCGTTACCACTAGGTAAGGCAGATTTACATTTAAATAGGTACAGGGTCGGATCCGGACTTGAAATAAAATAAAAATTAAGTTTTATTTCTCACCTGTAATCATCTTGACTATTGGTTACCAGTTAATTGTTTTGTTTGGATTCAAAATTGTTGTTATCTTGATTTGGTTTTCGCGATGGCCTCAATAAAAGCCGTAAGGGAGGCAGCTGCTGGATTGATCTCACAACTAAGATAGTTCACCTCAGCTACAGCGACCACTGAGCGCTCGGATCTCAAAGAGGCCACGCTTGCTCGGTCCGAGCAGTTGAACGTGAGACTCAGTGCTGTTGACGCTTTGTTCACGCGCCATAACGAGTTCATCGTCGACGTGGACCTGGAGTATCTGGACCAGGCAGCCCGCGATAAGGTTGTTGGTGACTACGACCAGATTTTGAACCTTGGGTATGTCATCAGCCAGCGAGCCCGGGAAATTTTGAAGAGCCGGGCGCCTGTCCAGGCCAAGCCGGAGACCTCGGTTGTTACAGGCCCCGGACTGTTGAGTAGACTGCCCACCCTGGAACTGCCACATTTTGACGGTCGTTTGGACCACTGGCTGGGTTTCCTCAATCTCTTTGAGTTTGGTTGATGCCCGCTCGGACCTAGGACCCGCCCAAAAGTTGGCCTATTTGCTGTCGGTCTTGGAAGGTGAGGCCAGAGCTTTGGTGCACTTGCCGGTGACTGACTCAGCCTACCCTACCGCTCTGGAGCTACTCTCCCGGCGGTACCAGAACAAACGCTGTTTGGCTGATGTTCACATCGACCAGATTTTGGGGTTACCGGCCATCACTAGTGTCAGCATTGCGTACGGACCTGCTGAACCCGTTGGTCGCAGCGACTAACGCCTTGAGACGATTGCAGTTGCCGGTGAACCATTGGTCTTACCTGTTGGTGCACATAGTGCTGCAATTGCTCCCCGCGGATTTGAGGTCTCGCTTTGAGCAGAAGTATGGTGGGGATAGTGCCACCCATCTTCCTTCCTTTGATGACCTCGCCAAATTTTTGGAAGACGAGTGCCGATGCCTAGACAACGCTCGTGCCGCCGCGGGGTCACGCCAATCGCCTTCCCGGCCAAGAGACCAGGGACGGACTAGGGCCAAGGGGCCTGTTGATAGTCGCCCCGCGCCCCGTTTTGCTGGCACCCGGACTCGTCCTGATTCCGACTTTTGCAAGGCCACGGGGCATGGCATGGCAAGTTGCACGGCCTTTTTGGAATTGCACGTAAGTGCCCGCCGCCGAATTGCCAACGCACGCCGCCTGTGCCTGATGGAGGACCGAGGAACCTTAGCGGCTCGGGGCACCGCGCGGACGACGCGTTTGAATGTTACCCTCGTCGTGAAAGACGAGAGCCTGGATGCGGCGAGCGGACGCCGCCCAGGCATCGTTAGGAAATCCCGGAGCACGAGGAGTGCGAGTTGTTCTATCAGAACAACACGGGTCGTCTCCGTTCTGGTCGGCTTGTGACACGGCTACCTTTTGTTGCGGTGCGACCACCTCTCGGCCAATCCAGACTCACGGCCGAGAATAGGTTGCTGGCGATGGAGCGCAGCATGAGCAGGGACCCGGTGCTGCGGCAGAAATATGTGGATTTCATGCGTGAGTATGCAGACTTGGGACACATGTCGGTGTCAAATTTGGATTGGCGCTCAGTCGAGCATTTCTTCCTGCCGCATCACGCAGTCCTCAAACCATCCACCGGTAAACTGCGCACAGTGTTTGATGGGTCTGCGCGGACTTCTTCTGGTGTCTCTTTGAATGATTGCTTGCATTCCGGCCCCAAATTGTTGAGGGATCTTTGTGACGTCATCACGTCTTCTCGTCGTCATCAAGTAGTCTTTGTGGCCGACATCAAAATGATGTTCCGGCAAACGGTTATTCACCGGGATGACAGACGTTATCAGTTGATCCTGTGGCGAGAGAACCCCCAGGACCCCATAGTTGTATACGAGCTCAACACAAATACGTACGGCCTTCGATCAAGCCCTTTTGTTGCTATTCGTTCGCTTTGTGAGCTCGCGGACCGAGAGCGTTTGGAGTTCCCTCGGGCATCCGCCATCTTAAAAACGGACCTATACGTCGATGACGTCTGCACTGGAGCTCCCACAGTTGAGCAAGTTATCCTGTTGCGTGACGATTTGGTTCAGATATCGGCTTCCGCTGGCTATGAGTTGCGTAATGGGTGTCCAACTCGCCAGCGCTATTGAAAGGTGTGCTGGAGGATCATAGGCAGGATCCTCATTTGTTTGAAAACGTCGACAACCCCACTATGATGGCCGTCCTCGGCGTTCAGTACCGACCAGTCCAAGACACCTTTACATACGATGTCGACTTGGAGTCACCTCACACTTGGACTAAACGACTGGTGTTGTCTACTGTCGTGAGGACCTTTGACCCAAATGGTTGGATATGCCCGGTATTGTTTTGGGCGAAATTCTTCCTTCAGCGCCTTTGGACCGCTGAACTTGGTTGGGATGAGCCACTTCAGGAAACCATGTTGGAAGATTGGCTCCTATTTGTATCCGCACTCCCTGCGGTCAACGAGGTCGCGCTACCACGCGGTGGTCAAGGTCATGGTCAAGAGCAAGGTGGCCCCCTCCGGACGGCTTTGACCATCCCTAAGTTGAGAGTTGTCAGGGGCGGCGCTTTTTGTGCGTCTTCTAAACCACGTTGCTCACACATTGGGTGGAACTGTGGACATTCGGGCTTCTTACGCCTGGACGGACAGTCAAATTGTTTGTGTTGGTTGAAAACGTCCGTCCACTCTTTGGAGGTATTTGTTGCGAACAGAGTGTCACAGATACAAAATTCTGAAACACCTTTGATTTGGAGACACGTGCCTGGAGACCTGAACCACGGCGACGTAGCCTCACGTGGGTGCATGGTCCCCCGCTTGATTGCCCACCCCCTCTGGTGGGGACCAGACTGGCTGACTCGCCCCGAATATGACTGGCCTCGAACGCCAGTCTTGATGTCGGATCCTTTGCCCGGGCTTAAGGTGCTCGCTGTTGAGACGAAGGACGCTCCGTTTAATCCTGATTTTTTGTTGAATCTGTAGGCTACTTTACAATTCACTTAAACTAATTACATATATTTATCTATTCTTAAACTTAAAACTAATATACACAAACAAACACAATCACTAACATACATACTTCCTTAACAGTTAGTCGATAAATTTACCATCGATATTCGATGGACTTTAAACTATCGACCGAACCGTCTAATTACCAATATCCGTACAAGTATCAATAGCCATATACGGCCGGCTACGGCGGCGCGGGCGCATGCCTTTCACCGCACAAGGTCCAACCAGTCAGGATCACACCTCGACGCGGAGCGAACGCTTGTTGCCTCAATTTTATAAGTACGCGATACCGCTATTTAGCTTTGTTTTTTATGTTAATTTCAACTGTACTTCATCTATCTATCATCCTTCTTATTTCGTCCTTCCGCTACTACATACTGTGCTTGTGCTTGTGCTTGTGAACACTTCCTATTGTGCCTTCTGAACCTTGGTTATTGTGTAAAGACTTGTGGACAATATATCCTTTGAAACGTGAGTTTGCCTACTTATTTATACTGCACACCACCCCTAACCATAAATCGATACAGCTCCCTCGACAATTTGTTGAACGTTACCTCGTGGATCAGGCGTTTTGGTCACAACTCTAGGAATCCAGGGGGGCAAGTGCCTGTCACCGGGCCTCTCTCCTCAAGAGCGACAGGAGTCACTCCTCCTTTGGGTCCGCTCTGTGCAGGCTGCACACTTTGAAAGGGAGATCGAGACCTTGAAGTCTGGTAGGGATAAGTTGTCGGGAGCCGTTAGTAAGTTGAATCCCTTCTTGGATAAGACGGATCTTTTGCGTGTTGGAGGACGGTTGAGGAACTCTAGCCTTCCTTATGGAGCCCGTCACCCCCTCTTGTTGCCCAAGGAGGGCCATTTGATCCAATTGTTGGTGACTGATCGTCACATTAAATACTCGCAGGGTTGCAATGCGCTGTTGGTCATTCTGCAGCGAGAGTTTTGGATCTTGTCGGCTCGTCGTACTATTCGTAGCATCGTCTTCCGTTGCATGCCGTGCTATCGGACTAAGGCCTCTACTATTCAGCCCCTAATGGGAGACTTGCCGGCTGATCGTGTCAATGAGGCGAGGGCTTTTACTGGCGTCGGAACGGATTTTGCTGGTCCCTTTTCGGTGAAGACGTCTACCCTTCGTAATAGTAAAATTGTCAAGGCTTATTTGTGTGTATTTGTCTGCCTGTCAACTAAGGCAGTGCATTTGGGATTGTTAACCTCCCTCTCGACAGAGGCGTTTGTGGCGACCTTGGATAGATTTGTGTCTCGCCGTGGGTTACCTTCTTTGATCAGGTCTGATTGCAGTACCAACTACAAGGGTACGACTAACTATTTGAAGGAGGTATACGCCTTCCTTAATGAGAGCCAGATTGATATTGGTAACAAATTGGCCCGCCGAGGGATCACTTGGTTGTTTGACCCGCCAGCCTGCCCCCATGGGGGGGTATTTTTGAGGCGGCGGTGAAAGCGGCAAAAGGACACTGGCGGAGATTGTTAGGAGACACCGTTCTCACCTTTGAAGAACTAGCTACGGTATTTTGCCGCATTGAAGCTGTACTAAATTCGCGTCCATTGTGTCCGCTTTCTTCGGACCCGAACGACTTGGAGGCTCTTACCCTGGGCCATTTTTGATTGGACAGCCGCTTGTCGCCCTGCCGGAGTCCCCCCTTGTCGATGTGAGCCAAAATCGGCTCTCGCGGTTTCAGTTGGTGCAACAGCTCGCTCAAAGCTTTTGGCAGCGTTGGAGCTTAGAATATCTGCACATCATCCAGCAGCGCGTCAAGTGGACAGACAAAACGCATCCGCCCAAGATCGGAGATGTCGTCCTGACTAAGGATGCCAACCTTAAGCCTTTGTATTGGCGCAGGGGGCGCATTCTCAATCTGGTGGCCGGCACCGACGGGGTCCCTCGTTTTGCTGAGGTTTTGTGACGCCTTAGGGCAGCTGTCACTGTCATGTCAATTGTAAAATCATTGCCGAAAATTTTTGATTTTGCTCGGAACACGGAGATTGATTTTCGTTGAGAAAAATTGTAAATCGTATTGAATCCTACTTGTTTTCCGAATTATTGGTTGAAATTAGAGCTTATTGAGCCTAACACCCCACTTTGAGGTGTTTACCCGGGATAGTTAGTGCATTGGACAAACGCCGCTTTGAGGTTAAGTGAGCCACCCCGCGCGTGGAATTGCATATTTCATATAAAGACATGGTGAGAAGTGTGAACGATTTAGTTCAGGCCCGGAGCCATTTTGTGATCATCTTGGACAATTGTTGTGGTGCATTCGAGCTGTTACACGCTGTAAGGATCAGCGTCATTTGGGAACATCGTCGAATCTTACATCAAACTCCTCACTCATTACACAAACAAAGACACCTACATACATACACAGAAACGACGTGACCCACAGACAGGACATCATTACCAGCGCTAGGTAAGTTCAAATAAGGCAAGAGTATTGTTAATTTGGCTCCGCGGATCGCGGACATCGACAAACCAGAGCTTGCCCTGGTTAGGCGTCGAACAAAAACAAAACACTCAACAACAAAACTCACTGGCAAGAATGGAACTCTTTTTTTTCAAGCTCCTGGACTTGGAAGTTGGGAAGATTCCTCGCACGGCGCTCGTCGGCGACAGAGCGTGGCGCTGAGTGCTGTCGCTGTGCGCCTGCGCGCCCATCACGATGTCGCCCGCCCCGGGCCGCACGGCCCCCGCCCCCGCCCCCGCCCCCTCGCTGGCGGGACTGTTGATGGCCGGCATCTCGCGCCGCTCGCTCGGGATCACACGGATGTCGTGCTTCGTTATGTGTCGGAGAGGAACGGATATCTGCAGGACGATCATTATGTGTTACACTTTTATTTTAATAAAGTTCAACTTTGTTGAGTTTGGCCTATGGGTCACTTTCATTTTTCATTTTACTAAAGTGTTCATGATAAACAATTTAAATTTATTTTATTTCAATGTTTTTTATCTGTTTGTGAAGACTTGTAATTGGCCATATTGATGTTATTAACTAAACTATTGTGCTGTAAGTTTCCCAAAATAAAATAATACAAGTTAGGCATATCGAGACAAAACTAAAATTTTAGCAACATTAAGCATTATATGGATTTGATTTGGTATTGTACTATCGAGGGCACTCTCGGCTGACCACCACTAAGCTTATTTTTGCTTGCTCTCGCCAGATATAAACGCTCTCTAGTTGCTTTTGACTGACGCCCCGTTGACTTTGTATAGAAATAATGAATAAAAAGATACCGAATCGGCCGAGCGCACTGTCAACGCACGCCAAACGAGAGTTATCGTTATTTTGCGCGCCAAAGTTAAGGCTTTCCTAATAGGCCGAAACTTTAAGGGGGCGTGGCGCGGCGCCTCCTCATGTTTTAAGCGAAAAAAAAAAAATGGTCAGGCGGAAAAGACCCCGACTGTACTCGATGCACCACTACAGTAACATCTTAACTTTTTATCATAATTCGTTATTCGCGATGAACATCTACAGGGTGATTTTTTCAAGTCGGCGTGGATGGCCAAATCCGAAGCAATGAGGAATAGCGAAAAATACTCAAAGGAGACTCGACACTTACATTCGTCGCATCCACTGGTCGCATAGGTTTGAGCGGCGAGGCAGGAGGGTCCTCAGTGCGCGGTACGGCGCGCAGCACCGGGTAGGGGGCGGGGGCGGGGGCGGGCGCGGGGGCGGGGGCGGGCCGCGGGGGCGGCGCCGGCCGCGGGGGCGGCTCCGGCGCGCGGGAGGGGTACCTGAGGGGGGGCGGCGAGGAACGATCACATAATTGTGACGACACGACACAATTATGTGACTCCAGCTGTACAAGCATATTTTGAGGTCTAAAATGAAGGGTCTGTGTGTGAAACCATACATCATAACCATAGTGTAAAACAGTACAAATTACTGATAAACTTGACAAAAAAAATAGCAAGAGATTGCAAAGGCGACTCGTCACCTGGGCTGTGCATCGTGTTCTAGCGCCGAGCGGCGCCGGTGCTCCATCATGGCGATGTTGATGGTCTCCAGTATCCTGTCCGCGTCCTCGTCTCTCTCGGGAAGCAGCCCGTCGTCCGCGAGCGCCTCCGCGTTACTGCGCCGCCCTCGCTGCAGTATCGCCTCGCCGATCTGAGAGCTCGACTTCTTGAAGTCCAGGATTCTGTCCGCCTTGTCAGCAGAGTGCAGCGCCAGCGGACTGTCGGTGGGCGTGGTGGGCGACTCGGGGATGGTCTGCGCGGCCAGCGGGCCGGGCTCGTCGATACTGCCGTCGAAGTCGTACGCGGGTGTGGAGTGCGCCTTGTCCAACTTGCCGCGGCCCGCCGGGGCGGGGGCGGCGCTGTCTGCGGGCGGGGGCCGGTCCCGCACGACGCCCAGGCACGTGCGCGGCCGCGGGGACAGCTCCAGGCCTGTGCTGCACGACACCGCCTGGGGAACAATGTCAGAATGATGATGAAAATGATGAATGCATTCGAGGAGGGGCTCAAGGCTAAATAATAACAGCCACACGGGTCGATCTCGAGGTTGACAAGTGGTACAGGTAATCATCCAGTCTCCGTAACTCACAAAGCACGATTAGACGCTGGTCTTGGCGGTTTCGAGGTGTTATTACAAAGACTTGACATGAGATGTGATATTATAGTACTATCAGGATCTTGGTTGACAAACCAGCAGACAGTCAACTTACCATAACGGCTTTTATATTTCATCTAAAACAGACAAAAACACCGACCAAAACGAGGTGTAGTAGTTTATGTTAGTAGTAGTAGTTTATGGAAGTGGTTATGTAGTAATTTACGAACAATCTAAGAAGAACCACTATCCCCAAGAGAGTAATTGCTTAATCATTACAATTATTTCCGATACAGTATAATAACATAACATAACATAATAACATGGCTTGACGAAAATAATTTACGTGTAAACGTCACAAAAACTAATTTTATTCAATTTAGTACATATGGAAGAGAAAATAAGACTTTAGACATCAAATATAGAGGACATAAATTAAGCGAAGTAAACGAAACGACATTTCTCGGTATCACGATTGATAAAAACTGCAACTGGAAGTCCCACGTCAATAAAGTATGCAATAAAATAAATAAATTCGTGTACGTTCTATACGAACTCTCGAAAACGTCTGCTTTAAAAACAGTGCTATCTGCATACTTTGGGTACGTTGATTCTGTGTTGAGGTATGGTCTTATCACCTGGGGTTACTCAACAGACAATCAGCGAGTGTTCATCGCACAGAAAAAATGCATCCGCGCAATAGCGGGAATACGCCCTTGGGAATCCTGCAAACCCTTCTTCAAAAAGTTCAAGATTCTAACACTTCCAAGTCTGTATATCTTTGAATGCGCTAAATTTGTGAAAATGCACCCGGAGTTGTTTAAAAAAGCTCATGAAATATTCCCAAAAAGTAATAGGCATAGAAATAGAATAGTTTTGCCCATAATTCCAAGGACAGCATTATACAGCAAGAATAGCTATGCAATGTGTGTTCGCATATTTAATGCGATACCTGACAGTATTAAAAACTTACCAGCTAATAAATTTGCAAGATGTCTTAAAGTATGGTTAAGGGAAAAGAATTTCTACTCAGTAAGTGACTTATTTGATAAGAGATTGGTAAATAAAATATAATGGTAATTATTTAAACACTGACTTATTATGTTATGTTATTATTATATTATGTTATTATTATATTATGTGATTATTATATTATGGAAAATGTATCGAATTCTTGACATTGAATTATGAATGATAGTTAGTTGGTTGTGAGTGATAGTTATAAGATCTAATGTTTGCATGTCACATTATTATGACTTAGTATTATGGATCTGGATTATTTATGTTAAGACCGAAATTGTACCAATACTTTATAGCAAATAAATTGATTTGATTTGATTTGATTTGAGTAGTCATGTTCGGGGTGAAAGGTCGTAGGTAGTATTAAAGCATAATTTGGATTTGGTTTTAAAAAGTTTATTAAAGGCTCTTAAGGTGAATGCTTCAACCAGCCCGCGAAATTAATTTTTTCTTACGTTTTTTGCAATTTGGTAGGCCAGTGCTAGGTTGTATGTTAATTCAAATATTGTTCGCGATTTTAAGACGTATATAGTTACAGAATTATAATCATCAAAATCATCAATACAACCCTCCAAGTTCATAAAGGTCTAGCAATGACTTTGACCTTGAAAAATCGTTCCTCGACTTACATGAACTCAGAGGGTTGTATTGATGATTTTGATGATTATAATTCTGTAACTACATACGTATTACCATCACGAACAATATTTTAATCAACATACAACCTAGCATTGTCCTACAAATTGCAAAAAACGTAAGAAAATTTAAATTTCGCGGGCTGCCCTGGAGCATCAGCCTTAAGTCCCTAAATGGTAATACGTATATAGTTACAGAATTATAATCATAAAAATAATCAATGCAACCCTCCAAGTTCATTAAGGTGCAGGAATGACTTTGACCTTGAAAAAATCATATTTTCACCTTTATGAACTTGGAGGGTTGTATTGATGAGACTAAAGATTTGTAGCACCTTATGTATTTTATTGTATAAGTAGCCACCCAGATAGCAAAATAAACACCTTGCAAAGATAGTTTTGTGACGTAGATGATGGCGCTCCACTGGGTCATATCGTATTTTCCCCCTGGACAGCGTTGGATTATAAACCAAGAGAGTATGCTGTCTCAGCATAATGTGCAATGTAAACAGGTGACGCACTGTCAGGACTTCGTTCTCTTTGTACTTCTGTTCAGTGGGGTAGCGATACGGTCGAAAAGACGACACTTTCACTATAGCTCTTTGGGTTCTTTCAAGTTCTATTAGGGTAGTTTTTGGAGCTCCACCCCAAGAGGTAATACAGTAGCATATTATAGATTGAGCAAGGGTACAGCCGTATAGTATAGTACACTAATTTCATAATATTTTTCCGTAATCTGTTACTAAGGGTGGTTATGTGATCTTGAAATCTTAGGTTTTTATCGATTGTTATTCCCAGGTATTTTACATTCTCAGTCTTGGTGATTGGTTCGCAGCTACAAGTACGGGTGAGTGGGTTTGTGCAAGAGTGAGCTAAAATAGTATTAGGTAATGTTTGGGAGGATCCACTGTTTTTCATGGAGAACGCTATGTAATTGGTTTTGGTTGTATTAAGAGTCAACAGATTGTCGCGTAACCAGTTAGATACCGTATTAAAGCCTAGTTGTGCACGCTCATAGACATCCTCCCAGCTCCGTCCAGCTCGCGCTGAACAAGAGGGCAGTGTCATCAGCAAAGCTAATAATTTTGCCATTGGGGATATTGAGCATAGCCAGATCGTTGATATAAATGAGGAATAGTAAAGGTCCGAAGACACTACCTTGAGGCGTGCCGTAGTTAATTATTTGTTCCTCACTGATGAATTCATCTATCTTTACTCTCTGGGTACGCTCACTGAAATAGTATTTACAGAGGTCCAGTGGAAGTCCTCAGATTCCCAAGCTTTCCAACTTACGTACAAGAATTGGGCCAGAAACCGTGTCGAAAGCCTTAGCAAGATCTAGAAATATGGCCACAACTTTATTCCCACTATCCATGTTTGTGACCACATAGTCTGTTAGGTCATGTACCGCGCCAGAGGAGGATTTATCTGAGCGAAACCCAAACTGCACTGGTCCGATAAGATTATTGTAAGGCTTCTTTTATGTGGAAAAATGAAAAAAAAAAACAGGGTATGAGACAGTGCTGTAATAATATATAATGAAATGAAAAAAAAAACCTGTTTAATACTGTAAATTTCGTTGTATAACTTAGTTAAAATGAAGAGCTTCTAATGAAGTCATGGCGCTGGTGGCACGAAAATCTGGAACTTCTATTGAAGTCCGTGGCGGTGAAAAGGTTAAATATTAGTCGTCCTCACACTCAAAACCCAACTAGGACACCTTCCACAATAAATTATTTTGTTTTATTAGATACTGACGTCAACAAAGTAGTTAGAATAATAAACTGGTTAAAGGATGTCTGCGTAGGATGGGATAATAATAATATACTTAATGTAGCTCGTGCAGTCCGTCCGTTGCCTAACTGGAAATCTCCAGGGCCGGACGGACTGCACAACTTTTGGATCAAGTGGTTCCAAAGATCACACGCTCGTTTGGCGTCCCAGTTTCAATCAGCCTTAGAGTCAGGGTCGCTGCCCCAGTTCCTGACGACAGGAATTACCCACCTGCTCCATAAATCAGGTAGTGCTGCGGAGCCCAAAAATTATAGACCAATCACTTGTTTACCAACGGTCTATAAAGTTCTTACATCCATTTTGAGAGCTAAAATCAACCAACATATTGATAGTAATTCTATTATGTCTGCCTCTCAGAATGGATGTAGGAACGGGTCCCGCGGCACTAAGGAGCTGCTCCTCATTGATATGGCCATTAGCCAACAGGTTCGCCGTTCCCGAAAGAATCTGTCTACATGTTGGATAGATTATAAGAAGGCCTATGACTCAGTGCCTCATACATGGCTCATGAGGGTGCTGGAGTTGTATAAAATAGATGCAACTCTACGTACCTTCCTGATGTCATGTATGGGACACTGGAGAACGGTTCTTCGCTATCCAGGATGTCGACAGATCCAGGGGAACAGCGAACCAATAAGGATCGAGCGTGGTATATTCCAGGGTGATAGTCTGAGTCCTTTGTGGTTTTGTCTAGCCTTGAACCCTCTCAGCACACTGCTGGAGCGTTCAGGTCTAGGCTATCTGTTGAGGAGAGATGGTCAGGTCATATCTCACGTTCTTTACATGGATGATCTGAAACTCTTTGCCCCCAACAATTTTCAACTGATGAAGCTACTGAAGGTAACAGAAACTTTCAGTAGCGCCATCAGGATGGAATTTGGTGTGGACAAATGTGCAGTCATGCATGTGAAGCGAGGGGAGATTATGGAATCCGAGGGAACTCAACTCTCGGATTCCATACACCTTAGATCCCTCTCCTCAACAGAAACTTACAAGTATTTGGGTATGTCGGAGGCATTAGGTATCAATACTGCCGACATGGAAACAATCGTTGAGGGAGCGCTTCTTTGGCCGCCTGAATAAGGTACTAGGCAGTCTTTTGTCAGGCGGAAACAAGGTGCGCGCCTTCAACGGTTGGGTCATGCCGGTTTTGATGTATTCCTTCGGCATACTCAAATGGACTCAGACGGAACTCGATGCCCTGGATAGGAGGGTCCGCACACTGCTGACCGCAAATCGAATCACCCACGGTCGTCGGTGATGAGACTGTATATCTCTCGGAAGTGCGGGGGTCGTGGCTTCTTAAGTGCTAAGACCCTACACAACCGTGAGGTGTACAGTCTCAGGGAATACTTCCTAGAAGCCGAAGGGGAGATGCACCGAGATGTGGTCTCAGTGGACAAGGGCCTCACCCCGCTCTCCCTGGCTAACGGGAACTGGCGCAAACCTAAAGTATTAGAAACTAATGACCGCAAGGTGGAATGGCAGGGCAAGGAGCTTCACGGACGCTTTTACCGGGCCCTACATGGCCCCGATGTAGACTTCTTAGCGTCCGTATCCTGGCTGCGCTTTGGTGACCTCTTCGGGGAAACAGAAGGTTTTATCTGTGCAATAATGGACGAAGTTATGATGACGAATAACTACCGGAAATACATTGTGAAAGATGGCACGGTTGACATATGTCGGGCATGCCACCGTCCGGGAGAATCGATCCGACACATTATTTCTGGGTGTTCTAGTCTGGCTAACGGAGAGTATTTGCATAGACACAACCTTGTTGCCAGGATTATCCACCAGCAACTTGCTTTGAAATACAACCTTGTGGAATCAGAAGTGCCATACTATAAGTATGCGCCCGACCCAGTTCTCGACAATGGTCATATCACGTTGTATTGGGATCGACCTATCACCACTGACAGGACTGTTGTTGCCAATAGGCCTGACATTGTGGTGATAGATCGATTGGAGCGTCGCACAATGATTGTTGATATAACGATCCCGCATGACGAGAACCTCGTGAAAGCAGAGAAAGATAAACAATTCAAATATCTAGATCTGGCTCGCGAGGTTGTCGACATGTGGGACGTGGGTACAGCAGTCATTGTGCCGATAGTCGTGTCGGCCAATGGCTTAATAGCCAAGAGCCTCGACCAACATCTTAGGAGGCTCTCGCTTGGCAGCTGGATCAAGGGCTTGATTCAGAAAGCAGTACTTCTGGACACGGCACGTATCGTTAGGAGGTTCCTCTCTCAAGAGCCCTGACCACCGGCAGCTCGGATCCTGTTCCCAGCGCTGGTGGGCTACTGTTTTTTATATTTTTAAATGTTTTTTTTTATGTTGTTTTATTAAGAAATATTTAAAAATGTTAAAAATATGTATATAAATAAATAAATGGAATATACTTACTTAAAAAATTTAAACACCTACTACACCACTACCCACTACTACACCCTTTGCTCACGCTAAAGGGATATTCCTAAAATTGCTAAAAAAAAGTCTGTGATCACACTTATTTTCAAACCTGGACACAAAATGAGTGTGAATAACTACAGACCCATTTCAGTGCTAACGGGCCTTTCAAATGTTGTAGAAAAAACATTAGATTATTTATTATATGGCGACTGGAAATCAGTGTACGATACTTAAACACGTGATTATATTTAAACGTGGCAATGCTGGCACTTTTCCCGTTGACAGCAATGTGGACAAATTTTTTGACACCCTGTAACCGTTTGTTACTATTACATATTTTTATTATTATTTAGAGTTGTAGTTTGTACATAGTGTAATCTATACTAATATTATAAAGAGGTAACATTTGTTTGTAAGTTTGTATGTAGGGGGTAATCTCCGGAAGTAATGAACCGATTTCAAAAATACTTTCACCATTAAAAAGCTACATTTACCCTGAGTAACATAGGCTATATTTTATCCACATACTCCCACGGGAACGGGAACTACGCGGGTGAAACCGCGGGACTTCCGATAGTTATTTAAATAAAAACATTTTTACAAAAAGACACGTGATTGTGATTTAAATAATTACACCATATGTTTAAGTATCGTACACTGATTGCCAGTCACCCTATAGATTGATAAAATATCTGGAAGATAACAAAATACTTTCAGACAATCAATTTGGGTTGAGGCCTAAAAAAACAACAAACCAAGCAGTTCACAAATTGACTAATTACATTTCTACAAATTTGGATACATTCCGCATAGTTCTGTATTCATTTCCGCATACAGTTGGGATCTTTTTAGACCTTGCCAAGGCCTTCGACACTATTTTTTGCACTACTCTTTTTCAGAAACTTGGCACACTTGAGATAAGAGGACCACGGCTTTCACTATTGTGTGTTTAACTGAGCGATCGCAACAGTCTGTAAAAATTGGTCCGCATACAAGTTCTGACCTTTATAATACTTGTTTTGGAATTCCACAAGGCAGTATTTTAGGTCCTACATTATTTTAATCTATATTAATGTCCTGTGCTGCCTGCCACTCCAAAATGGTGTTAACCAGGCAGTTATCAAGCTGAACTTACTACTTAGTTCGGTGCAAGCTCGAGACCAGCTTTGTGTATGGAATCCTCACGAGGTTACTCATGCTGGAAAAAGGGCAAAAAGCTTTTCTCAGGTACCTCTACAAACATGTATTTGGATATTATCCATATATGTATCCTACTATGTTTCTTTTAGGATGTTTGAATTCGTGCTGTTGGCCAAATAACAATTGCGTATAAAATTATACATGGTTATAACGACGCCTCGGAATTACATGTGGAGCTGTGTCAATTATTTGTTCCAAATAATTATATTCACTCGCTAAAAAGCGCCAGGGTAGCCCGCGAAATTCGAGGAACGACTTTTTCAAGGTCAAAGTAATTCCTCGACCTTTATGAACTTGGAGGGTTGTATTGATTTTCTTCTTTATCGTGCGGTTAGCGCCTAACCTGGTGTCAGAGTTTTTAAGCTACCCATGGGCCTCTGACTTGGCATTACATGCTGTCAAGAAATATCTCTCAGGCATGCTGGTTTCCTCACGATGTTTTCCGTCACCGAAGCAAGTGATAATTATACAATACGCACATGAATCCGAAAAATCAGACGTGCGTGGTTGTATTGATGATTTTGATGATTATTTATTCTGTAACTATACGTCTTACAGTCGCGAACAATAATTTAATCAACATACAACCTAGCACTGGCCCGCAATTTTCAAAAAACTTAAGATAATTTGAAATTCGCGGGCTACCCTAACGCTTTCACCTTATTGTCCCATTTAGTCGCACTGTAACTCGATCCACTTCCCATATACCGGCGCGACGCCCCAGCGCTGCTGCTTGAGCTCGTGCCAGAACTGCTCGATGGTGTGTTAGACATAGTTAGGAACAGAGTATGGTACCTTGTCCCTGGCGTAGAGCGCGGAGTCCGGCGGCGCGGGCGGCGCGACGCCCCAGCGCTGCTGCTTGAGCTCGTGCCAGAACTGCTCGATGGTGTGTTAGACATAGTTAGGAACAGAGTATGGTACCTTGTCCCTGGCGTAGAGCGCGGAGTCCGGCGGCGCGGGCGGCGCGACGCCCCAGCGCTGCTGCTTGAGCTCGTGCCAGAACTGCTCGATGGTGTGTTAGACATAGTTAGGAACAGAGTATGGTACCTTGTCCCTGGCGTAGAGCGCGGAGTCCGGCGGCGCGGGCGGCGCGACGCCCCAGCGCTGCTGCTTGAGCTCGTGCCAGAACTGCTCGATGGTGTGTTAGACATAGTTAGGAACAGAGTATGGTACCTTGTCCCTGGCGTAGAGCGCGGAGTCCGGCGGCGCGGGCGGCGCGACGCCCCAGCGCTGCTGCTTGAGCTCGTGCCAGAACTGCTCGATGGTGTGTTAGACATAGTTAGGAACAGAGTATGGTACCTTGTCCCTGGCGTAGAGCGCGGAGTCCGGCGGCGCGGGCGGCGCGACGCCCCAGCGCTGCTGCTTGAGCTCGTGCCAGAACTGCTCGATGGTGTGTTAGACATAGTTAGGAACAGAGTATGGTACCTTGTCCCTGGCGTAGAGCGCGGAGTCCGGCGGCGCGGGCGGCGCGACTCCCCAGCGCTGCTGCTTGAGCTCGTGCCAGAACTGCTCGATGGTGTGTTAGACATAGTTAGGAACAGAGTATGGTACCTTGTCCCTGGCGTAGAGCGCGGAGTCCGGCGGCGCGGGCGGCGCGACGCCCCAGCGCTGCTGCTTGAGCTCGTGCCAGAACTGCTCGATGGTGTGTTAGACATAGTTAGGAACAGAGTATGGTACCTTGTCCCTGGCGTAGAGCGCGGAGTCCGGCGGCGCGGGCGGCGCGACGCCCCAGCGCTGCTGCTTGAGCTCGTGCCAGAACTGCTCGATGGTGTGTTAGACATAGTTAGGAACAGAGTATGGTACCTTGTCCCTGGCGTAGAGCGCGGAGTCCGGCGGCGCGGGCGGCGCGACGCCCCAGCGCTGCTGCTTGAGCTCGTGCCAGAACTGCTCGATGGTGTGTTAGACATAGTTAGGAACAGAGTATGGTACCTTGTCCCTGGCGTAGAGCGCGGAGTCCGGCGGCGCGGGCGGCGCGACGCCCCAGCGCTGCTGCTTGAGCTCGTGCCAGAACTGCTCGATGGTGTGTTAGACATAGTTAGGAACAGAGTATGGTACCTTGTCCCTGGCGTAGAGCGCGGAGTCCGGCGGCGCGGGCGGCGCGACGCCCCAGCGCTGCTGCTTGAGCTCGTGCCAGAACTGCTCGATGGTGTGTTAGACATAGTTAGGAACAGAGTATGGTACCTTGTCCCTGGCGTAGAGCGCGGAGTCCGGCGGCGCGGGCGGCGCGACGCCCCAGCGCTGCTGCTTGAGCTCGTGCCAGAACTGCTCGATGGTGTGTTAGACATAGTTAGGAACAGAGTATGGTACCTTGTCCCTGGCGTAGAGCGCGGAGTCCGGCGGCGCGGGCGGCGCGACGCCCCAGCGCTGCTGCTTGAGCTCGTGCCAGAACTGCTCGATGGTGTGTTAGACATAGTTAGGAACAGAGTATGGTACCTTGTCCCTGGCGTAGAGCGCGGAGTCCGGCGGCGCGGGCGGCGCGACGCCCCAGCGCTGCTGCTTGAGCTCGTGCCAGAACTGCTCGATGGTGTGTTAGACATAGTTAGGAACAGAGTATGGTACCTTGTCCCTGGCGTAGAGCGCGGAGTCCGGCGGCGCGGGCGGCGCGACGCCCCAGCGCTGCTGCTTGAGCTCGTGCCAGAACTGCTCGATGGTGTGTTAGACATAGTTAGGAACAGAGTATGGTACCTTGTCCCTGGCGTAGAGCGCGGAGTCCGGCGGCGCGGGCGGCGCGACGCCCCAGCGCTGCTGCTTGAGCTCGTGCCAGAACTGCTCGATGGTGTGTTAGACATAGTTAGGAACAGAGTATGGTACCTTGTCCCTGGCGTAGAGCGCGGAGTCCGGCGGCGCGGGCGGCGCGACGCCCCAGCGCTGCTGCTTGAGCTCGTGCCAGAACTGCTCGATGGTGTGTTAGACATAGTTAGGAACAGAGTATGGTACCTTGTCCCTGGCGTAGAGCGCGGAGTCCGGCGGCGCGGGCGGCGCGACGCCCCAGCGCTGCTGCTTGAGCTCGTGCCAGAACTGCTCGATGGTGTGTTAGACATAGTTAGGAACAGAGTATGGTACCTTGTCCCTGGCGTAGAGCGCGGAGTCCGGCGGCGCGGGCGGCGCGACGCCCCAGCGCTGCTGCTTGAGCTCGTGCCAGAACTGCTCGATGGTGTGTTAGACATAGTTAGGAACAGAGTATGGTACCTTGTCCCTGGCGTAGAGCGCGGAGTCCGGCGGCGCGGGCGGCGCGACGCCCCAGCGCTGCTGCTTGAGCTCGTGCCAGAACTGCTCGATGGTGTGTTAGACATAGTTAGGAACAGAGTATGGTACCTTGTCCCTGGCGTAGAGCGCGGAGTCCGGCGGCGCGGGCGGCGCGACGCCCCAGCGCTGCTGCTTGAGCTCGTGCCAGAACTGCTCGATGGTGTGTTAGACATAGTTAGGAACAGAGTATGGTACCTTGTCCCTGGCGTAGAGCGCGGAGTCCGGCGGCGCGGGCGGCGCGACGCCCCAGCGCTGCTGCTTGAGCTCGTGCCAGAACTGCTCGATGGTGTGTTAGACATAGTTAGGAACAGAGTATGGTACCTTGTCCCTGGCGTAGAGCGCGGAGTCCGGCGGCGCGGGCGGCGCGACGCCCCAGCGCTGCTGCTTGAGCTCGTGCCAGAACTGCTCGATGGTGTGTTAGACATAGTTAGGAACAGAGTATGGTACCTTGTCCCTGGCGTAGAGCGCGGAGTCCGGCGGCGCGGGCGGCGCGACGCCCCAGCGCTGCTGCTTGAGCTCGTGCCAGAACTGCTCGATGGTGTGTTAGACATAGTTAGGAACAGAGTATGGTACCTTGTCCCTGGCGTAGAGCGCGGAGTCCGGCGGCGCGGGCGGCGCGACGCCCCAGCGCTGCTGCTTGAGCTCGTGCCAGAACTGCTCGATGGTGTGTTAGACATAGTTAGGAACAGAGTATGGTACCTTGTCCCTGGCGTAGAGCGCGGAGTCCGGCGGCGCGGGCGGCGCGACGCCCCAGCGCTGCTGCTTGAGCTCGTGCCAGAACTGCTCGATGGTGTGTTAGACATAGTTAGGAACAGAGTATGGTACCTTGTCCCTGGCGTAGAGCGCGGAGTCCGGCGGCGCGGGCGGCGCGACGCCCCAGCGCTGCTGCTTGAGCTCGTGCCAGAACTGCTCGATGGTGTGGCTCGGTCGGTACAGCGGACTGTCGCCGCTGATCGTGTGGCGTCTCTGGACCGCCGCTCTCGGCTTGGGTGGATACATTCTGAAAGTTACGTACAAGAATTAAGTCGACGTGTTCGGATGCATGACGTCAACTAAAAAGAGTGCTTTTAGTTGATTTATCTCTGATTTTGCATCATAGGCAAAGGAGAGTGAATAAAACTGGTCCAAATATGTAGATATTTGGACCAGTTTTATTCATTTGTAAGAGACAAAATAAGTTGTCAGAAAAATGTACGACTATACGAATAACACGGCACTGTTTTAGACTATACGAAAAACAATAATACACTGTTTTAGACTTTCACGGTTTTTCATTACACTTAAATTATTTACGGAATAATATCCGTGACTTTCTTTTGTTTTTATTATCCCGTAAGTACTTTAAATGTAAAATAATAATAGTTTATCTACACCCATGCTATAAATCCTCTATAAAGGTATCTGAAACAGTTAGCTTATGGCCAACATTAAAACAGCCAGTGTCATAATAACCATTATAACACCCAAACGGGTGTTATAATGTTGTACTGAATTTCATTATGCAACTCGTTTTAAAAAAAGAACATAGAATGTGGTCGTGAATCGAACGTCTAGCACAACGTGCGATTCACTACCACAGCGCCGTAATTAAAAAAAAAAACTTATCTATAGGTTAATTCGATTTCACGTCGTATCCCGCCATTTTTGTTCGACATTTGGATATTAGTATTGCAATTTGTACTTTGTTGTTTACAAAAATGAGTGATACAAGCTTTGTGAATTTTGATAATTGAACAATCCAAAATGTAAATAATTATATTACTACCTATACACGGTTTGTTTGTAGTAAATACAAGCAATTAAACTTTCCATGAATTTACATAGACTTCTTAGAACACTGCAACACCATAAGGTTTCAGAACCTTTTATGGAGGATTCATATCATGGATGTAGATAAAGTCTTGTATGCAACTGTACATAATTAAGTATTAAAACACTCATGTGATACTATTATCACACTCGGCTTCGCCTCGTGTGATAAACCCACATTCGTGTTTTAATACCCCTCATTATACAACAGTTGCATAAATAACTATTGATCTTTTTTGCCGTGCCTTGCGACTTAGGCGGTATCAATTCGGACTTTCTGTTTTTCCTGAGTAATTGTTTTTTTTGTGACAAAGCAAGTGGAAAAAAAACTGTGTGTAAAGAAAGACCCCAATGCGGGATATCGAGCGGCATGACTTCACATGCGTAGATTAGTTCTAAATTTGCGATGGACAGAATGATATTAATGAATTTTTTCGCATAAAAAATTCAACAAGCATGATTTTTGAATCAGTGAAAAGTTTTCAGTGATTGCGTATTTTTGGTTGCGGTGTTAATATTTGAGGCGGCACCTGGTGTGGTCGGGGTGCAGCTGCGTGGGCGAGGCGGGCGGCGACAGCGGCTCGCTGCCGTCCGACTCGGTGGTGGCGGGCGGTAGCGGCGCGGGGAGCGGCGCGGGCAGCAGGCGCGCGCGCGGGCGCAGGCGGCGCGGCGCGGCGCGGGGCGCGGGCGGCGCGCGCCGGCGCAGGCGCAGCGCAAGCTCGGCGCCCGCGCGCACGCACAGGCGCAGCACGGCGTCGCCGCTCCAGCCGATCACGCACTGGTTGCCCACCTGCCGCACGGACACACTCGATGAGATCTTATCGTCATGGTTCATTCGTAAGACACGTCGATTTATTACGCACTAGGGTGCGTAAATTATTATACTTTCTTATAAATTGACGTGACATAGCCGACTATAAATGAATTCTACAGATTTACTTGGCTCTGTGTCTATCTGTCCTTACCTGCTGCGAAACCTAGGGTGGTGCCGCAAAACAATTTTACTGCCCCTAAAACGTGCTCAATGAAAATTTTAAAAGTCGCCACCTTTCACCCATTCAGATTTCCCACACACCGGCTTTAAATGGCATATAAGATGCTGCTACATGCTTGCATAACAAATTACTTCAAATGTATAATGTTCGTTATAAATTGTAATGTTATTCAAATATTTAGCGAAAGTCAATCATCAGATTTAATCTCTCTCTTTGTCTGAGTAATACTCAAACAAAGAAAAACTACAAGAAATTAATGAACTAACTAAAGTTTTATTAATAGTAAGCCCAGTTTAGAATAAGGTAACTCAATAAAAAATGTATATTTATTATATGAACATAAGTGAGTGTCCTCTTTAAAAACTTCAGCAATAGAGAGATGGCCTGAAACACATGTTTAAGGGCCTACTACCTCAAATGGCTTAGCATGATCGTCCGTTACGCCTAAAATACTACAGCATTAATTTTGAAATAAATATATGGTAAAGTTGAGAATTAATGCTAAGTCATATGTTTGGCGAAAACACGATTCCATAAAAAAAACCATCCATAAAATTATTATTATTATTATAAAATTTTCTCGATAGAAAAAAATCCCAAAGTTACCTCTAAACTGAACAATAAACCGCTGGCAATCATAAAGTACTTCAAATTAGATCATGACACTTTTTATACTAACTGAACTAACTATAAAGCAGGTCTTATGTTATTTATTTTTTTA
Organism: Xestia xanthographa; assembly: GCA_905147715.2. Taxonomy (NCBI): domain Eukaryota; kingdom Metazoa; phylum Arthropoda; class Insecta; order Lepidoptera; family Noctuidae; genus Xestia; species Xestia xanthographa. The sequence goes on from LR990662.1 coordinate 29,095,314, forward strand.
GTCCAATCAATAGATTTTTTGTAAATCGCAAAAAACCACTCATTTCGCAGTATTCGGCCCGCAGTGATTGACGTAACAACCACTTTGTAGTGCAAGCTGATTAGAACTTTATTCTAACAGTATTTCAAACGAAGTTTGAACCACCACAGATAGAGTTGCTCATTTGAGGTGGTGGTGGAGGTGGAGGTGAGGCTCTTAAATAACCCTAGATTGTGCAAGCTGCTATAATATTACATTAAGAATTTTCTTATTTTGCTAATTTAATCTTATGTAAGTCCTACCCCAGTTTTTATTATTATAGGTGTACGCTGCGTACACTTGCAGAGTTGTTGTTGAGATGAAGTGCGTAGAGAAAAGATCACTTGGTTCACACTAGATTTATTACGTATAAAATACAAGTAGATCTGTTGACGATTCCTTTCTCTAATGTTAGTCACCGCGTTGCAGTAATTGCACTCACCCATTAAATGTAATGAGTGTGGTTTTATAGTATCCGAAATGACGCACGTTTGGTGCAGGGCAGCGCGTCAGCAAAACGTGTACAGTGTAAGACTGTACAATAGGACTATTATTATTAAATAAATTCATTAAAAAACGAACTAAAACTACTTAACTACCGGTACACTTTTAGTACACTTAAGATATGAAATCTAGTTGGCAAGTGATGTGTACCTGCACGATCTCGTCGCCGATGTGCACGGCGCCGGACGCGTGCGCGGGCGAGCCGAAGCGGATGTCGGCGAGCTGGTGGTGGCCGCAGAACGACGGCACCACGTCGAAGCCCAGCGGCTTGCCGCCCTGCCGCAGCGTCACCGAGTCCAGGGCCGCGGGCTGCAGGATCATCGGGTCCGACACGTCCTGCACACACACGTTGTATGAGGGTGCGGGCTACGGCCACACCCCGCACGGTACGGGCGCGGTACGCACCTGTATGATGTAGTCGGCGGTGGCGGCGGCGCCGGCGGCGGCGGCGGCCACGGCGCGCGCGGGCTGCTCGGCGAAGCGGTCCCGCTGCGCGCACGTGGCGGCCTCCAGCGACAGCTTCAGGAGCGCCGCCTTGCGCTCCGCCAGCGACGCCGCCGCGCTGCCGCTCGAGCACAGCGGCCATCTGCACGGCGGCGGCGGGTCATCCACAATTATCAAATTATGCTCAAATTACACAATCCCTTACTGAAATATGGACGAAAATACTGTCGTACTTTAAGTTAGTATAAGTACGTAACTGCTCCAACTTCTAACGCTCACAAGATTACTATTAGTTTATTTTACTAGCATTTTCCCGCAGCATCGTCCGCTTAACAGTCGGAAACTATCCTATGAGAATGTACTATCAGAATAAAAATATCTTGGGTCACCCGGCTCATAGTCTAGGTACGTATGTAGCTCATCAGCTGGAATGGATTCCAGTTCTGGAGTAAAATGGTCTCACACAAACTTACTTTAGCATGTACAAAATTAAATAAATATGAAAGTATGAAATACTGTCCAATATCGACTGTATCATACAGACCAATGTCAACACCAATCAACTGACGACAGGGTTATTTTTTGATCTATCAAAAGCATTTGATCTAGTATCACAAGACATATTATTACAAAAATTACTCTCGGAATTACAGGTCTGCCACTTCAGCGGATATCATCAAATCTAACTGACAGACAAAGTGTCACTGTCACTAAACTTGATGAAAGGGACTCACATGACACAACTTTCGTCTGAATATAAAAATACTAGCTGAACCCGCAAACATTGTTCTGCCATATAAATTAGGGTGTGAAATATATTTTACGACCAATCCTCATACCTACCAAACATGCAAAAAGTGCAAACACAAACACCGAGACACAAGATTTATAGGGTTCCGTAGTCAACAAGGAACCCTTATTGTTTTTCTTAAGTTTGCCATATGTCATTACTTCCCAGAATTTGATCCTTATTAGCAATACTGTTGAATGGTGTAATAATACATTGTTTTTTTTTTCTAAAATCAATGGGTTTGATTCCTGGCTACGAATATTGATTTTTCAACAGTTTAATGACACAGTTTTAGTTTTCATCAAAATCGGTCTTGAGACTCCTTTGAGTATTCTCGCTATTCCTCATAGTTTCGGATTTGGCCATCCACACACACTTGAAAAATTGACCCTTTATAGCTGTCACCACACACCAACACAACTGACACCACAGCTTCTAAAGCCGTCACAATTGTGCCCCCGCCCCCTCCCTAATTTATAAAGTATGGTGAGGAAATTGTAGTTTTGAAACCAGAAAAATATAGTTTTGTAAAACATAAAAAGAATTTTCGGAAAATTGCTTTGAATTAGATTTAGATTTGATCTTTTGCATCTGGGCTATCTCCACCTGCAAAACATGTAGCTTTGCATATGTCACCGTAAAATTGTAATTTATACCGTTAGATTATGATCTGTCTTGCAAAACTGTAAACTTACAGTAGGCCATTCTGTTAGTTTCTGTGGTTAATCACAGATTAATTTTACCTCATGTTCCACCACAATTTCATATAACTAAATATAAAGCTGTGAGTTATTTTCAACACTAAATCAATTTACAAACACCAAAACACTATTTATTTTTATTCGACAACAAACAAATCAACAAACAAATATGGCGGGGTGAGTTACATCCGTGTTCACAATCTTACAAGAGTTTACAATCTCGTGAGATAGATTATAATCTAATGGTATTAATTTTACGGTGACATACACCCAGATAACAAAATGTTATCTCTATTTTAATATTATTGTTACAAGTTTTTGTAACTTCCAAATAATGAACAAACTGAGAATCATAACAACATGCACATGTTCTAGTTAGTTGCTACACAAATGACTACAACTCAATTTCTTTTCTGATTCTTAATTTACTATGTTGATGACAAATGTTAAGGATAATTTTACAAAAAGATCCGTTTTAGGTTTCAATAAAATATTATAGTTAACTAGATAACTACTAGTATGACATTACCTGTCCAGCCAGCACACAAGAGGTTTAACAGCGTGCACGGTGCGAGCTACGTCAGCCAGTGTCTGTGTTTCAAGCCGCGCGTCGGGGTGGTGCCGCAGCGCACAAGCCAGCGTGGTGGCCACCACTGATACACGCAGTGCAAGCTGCTGCACACACTCCCGAGAGACCTCATATTGCTAAACACATCCACATCAGTGATATTACACACACAAGTACTGTGAAATACAATAAGTCACATAATAACTACAAAATAATGCCAATTAAATCATTAATCATATACAAATTACTGCTACAGCACTACTATAAATAAACAGCAGAGACATAAGCATTAAACAGTTCAGTAGCGGCGCTCACCAACAGATAACACTGTTGAGATAAGTGAAACATAACATTGTGCTCTCCTGTGACTCATCTTGTCTCACTATGGTCCAGACCAAATACTACCAAGTATATTCCTGGGTGCAGTTTGTTATTCGAGATAAGTGAACACTCACAAAATTCCGCAGATGCTCCACGGCCTCCAGCAGCAGCTCCTGGTGTCCGATGACGTGCATTCCGAGGTACTCGAGGTCGTCGCAGCGCAGCGTTAGCAGCTTGGCACCGTCTAGGCCGCGCTCGCGCAGCGCCGGCACGTAGCGCGCCACCGTCGGGCCCAGCCCTGCGACAACAACCGTGACTCACTCGCTCCACCACACACACTGACCGCTAGGCACTCACCGCCTGCTACGTACCTGACAGCCAGTCCGCCACCTGGTCTGCCGACCACTCCGCAACGTTGAGGCTAGCCATCAGCATTAGGATGTCTCATCTTCCAGTGACCGCTGTTTATTATGTTTGTAGTGCGGCGCAAATCTCGAACAAACAACAGCCGGACGAAGCGACAAGCGACTTCTTTTGATTTTTGACTGACACTGACATTGATGTGACACTTGTGTGACTCGTGACAGTTCAAAGAAATGCCACAGAGCATAGAGATAGAAAGAAATATGGAGGGGCCCCGAGTGAAATACGAAACAGAATGTGAAATATCGTTTTGCTTCATTCTATCTAATGTGGTAATCGTATTTGATAAAGGAGACAACAATATTTCAGCTGTTGCTCATAATGACAACATTTTCTTGTGACGTAGTTACAGTTGTAGGTAAGTGCCGTATCCGCCATATTATGCGACGAGTTTTGTGGTAGTTCTGCTGTCAAATGAGTGTTTACTTTTGCATTTATTTAGATTTGTAAGAAAATTACGAAGAGTTTATCTTTAAAATTGCACGTATATGGTGGAAAACAGCTATTCAACATGCCTGCGTGTTGTGTTATGAAGTGTGGTGCAAGAAAGAAGGAAAATCAACCTCAATTATCTTTGCACAGGTTAGTAGCCGGTTTTCATGAATTATTACACATAGTAATACACTTTTGAGGAAAAAAATGCTAAGGGATCGTGAATTTATGGCTGTAGTGTTCATATTTGGGCTTATTTTCGTCCAACAGACCTTTTTTTAATTTCATAATTTCATTCGTTTGTTTACAATAACATGTCATGGTGGAATAGTGTAGTACCGTTGCTGTAATATTTTCCGATACTAGTTCCTTCGCTGTGCTGGTACGATATCAGTATAATACATACGTGTGCTAATCGGTTCGAAAAAATATGATTATTATTGTTCGCACGCAAATTAGGTACGCGTTTTGACTGACGAATTTGACGTGGAGTTACGGACACCAGCCCGTTACACAATACAAAACAAATATTGCATAACGAAATTCCTATTTTTTTCAGGCGTCCATCAAAAAACAACATCAAGAGCCATATGTTTTCTGTGAGACGAGCAACGTCAAAAAATCGGATGTTTCTTGTACATCTACTGTAATGCCTCCATTGCAGCTACCCCATCTAATCATCATTTACTTCTCAAGTCAATGCCACAGAGTGAAATTACGTTTCGTTTATAGTTTATCAGAAAAAAAATTACTTTTTTGTAATAAATAAATATACAGAGTATAAAAGACCTCTTCACGAAGCCGATAACCAAGCATTCCATAAATCAAACCAAGTAACTTTACGCAAAAAGTTATTGCTGGGAAACGATTTTTTTTGTGGTGAAAAATCATGTTTTGTGGTAGAACCATTGACATATTATATTACTGCGTCAGGACTGGGTGGACTGCATGTTACAATGACGCCTCGAACGTGGTCCCAAAATGGTCTTCCCTATAGCGAACTAAACTAGAACGCGTTCGGCTGTCTTCGGGAGCGGTCGTAAATTTTACAAGCAAAAATGCCAAGTTGTGTGTGAAGGGATGCGTGAACTACGACAAAAAGCACAATAAAATAAAAGATAACATTTCTTATCACCGGTAAGTTAAAAAAAAATATTATATCAACTTCTAACATTATTTAAAACAATTTTCTTTCGTATTTGTCTAAACGTTTGGCAAAGACGACGCGAAGCCGCGTAAAAGTTAGACATAACTTTGCAGCGGCGCGCGTTTTAGCCGATGAAATGAAAAGATTTAATAATTCATATCATAAAATTATTGTTTATTACAAGCAAATTAAAATGTGTTTTTATGTACTTACTGGTAAAAATCTATAAGTACAGTGAAAATACGTATTTAATTTGCAGATTTCCTACTGATTCGGTGCGAAAAATACCCGCTCTTACAAGGTTACGTCTAGAGGCAGACCACGCCGATTGACATCGTAGTTCATAGTAGTTCTAATAGATGGCGTTAGTGTTTCTGTATGGCGACCGCGTTCGGCGAACGTTCGGACGACCGTATCTTTACTATTTAAATCAATGGGTAGAACTCAATGTAACGCACTCAAAACATTGTGCTGATGGATGGTTTGAATAGTACGGGGGTTGTGGAGGTGTTTAAAGTAAAAATCTTCCATTAAAACTTGTACCTATTTAAAAAAAAAACCGGCCAAGTGCGAGTCGGACTCGCGCACGAAGGGTTCCGTACCATTATCTATACATTAGACAAAACGGCCAAAAAATCACGTTTATTGTATGGGAGCCCCCCTTAAGGGCCTACCCCATGGCACACTAGCGCCACTTTAGTAAAAAAATCAGAACTCGTTAAATACACAATTAATATGAAATCTGATAGACAAAATCAATCTTTTGGTCTTCTAAATTATTTACGTCTGCCTATCTCATTGAAACATAGCTTGCTGTCGTTACAGATACAAAATGGAAAAAAACGGCCGTTTTTAGCAATTTTTCTAACTGTAACTACAGTGAAGTATATTTTAATGAATTAAATAGACGTCAATAATCTAGAACTCTAAAGCATTGATTTTGTCTATCAGATTTTATATTATATTTGTATTTAACGAGTTCTGATTTTTTTACTAAAGTGGCGCTAGTGTGCCATGGGGTAGGCCCTTAAATATTAATTTTATTCTGTTGATAGTATTTGTTGATATAGCGGCAACATAAATACATCATCTGTGAAAATGTCAACTGTCTAGCTGTCACGGTTCATGAGATACAGCCTGGTGACAGACAGACGGACAGACAGCGAAGTCTTAGTTTCGTTTTTACCCTTTGGGTACGGAACCCTAAAAACTTGTCAAATTGTTAGAACTTTGACCCCCAATATCTCCTTAACTAGAAGGTTGCCAGGTATGGTGTGAAACAAAAAAATGTGATCGCAATGACGAGGACAACAAGCGCCTTTCAGCTTCGCTAAGAGGTGTTTTACACCCTTTATTATGCCGTTAAACTGAAAGATAAATATCTGATTCTATATCATTTCATAAAATAGATAGTAAATACCTAAATCCGCAAAGCGACAGTAGATGGCGTTGGAAACCTAAATGTATATTTACAAACTAGCTCCTGCCCGCGAATTCGATTCCACTTCTGATTTTGGTAAAATTATTTATTTGCAATAAATGTGGTACTTACAAAAGATGGTAAAAATAATAATTATGTAGTGCATTATTACATTTCGCCAAAAAATGGGGAAGGCTGGTCAAAGCTGATTCTAGATGGCGTGTCCATCGCTTAGACCCAATCTGACCAATGGGATCAAACTATTTTGAAATATAAAATGACATTGACAGATTTTCAACCAATGACTATGTTAGGTTCATGCGGTGCTAGCGCCATTAGTTCCACAAGTTGCCCACCCCATTGGCATGCAAACATTAAAGAATTAAATGCTAATTTCAAACACATATGTGATACAAACCTCAAATTAGGTAACTAAGACCAGTGTTTTAAAGTTAGGTATTCAACACATAACAAAATTTTGCTGTTATTTTATACACAAACCAAACAAAGAAATTGTTTACAGGCGGAAATTTTTTAATATACCTACAAAGACACAACAACATTTATAATCTATCATTCTCTATAATGGAGGAGCTCGTGGCTAAATAATAACAGCCGCTCGGGTCGATCTTTAGGATAAGCTGTGCTACCTAGATTGGTCTGTGGATGTGTGACCACCCATTACATACCGAGTTTCCTTTGTGCCTCGGCAAGCACGTTAAGCCGTTGGTCCTGGGCGGCTGTAATTTGTATATCTTTGATAGGGGTAAGTTAGGTATATATGATATACCTAATTACAAAATCTCGAATATTCACAAGACATAACAACTGAGTCTTAATCGATATAACGATCAGTTAATCTTATAAACGATTGATATAATTTTAACGTTTATTTAATCGAAAAGCGTGACAGAAACGAATCGCTGCAAAACCGACTCCACGTATTCTAGTCTGCCCTACCCCTAGAGTGTTATTAAAAATTGCGTAGGCGCGGAGCCCCGCAGCGCCGGAGCCGTGACAGAAACCATGCCTGCTGCATGTTGCATGCTTGCTGCATGCTTGCTTGCATGGTGCATGCTTTCTTGCATGCTTGCTTGCATGCTGCATGTATAGTGTATGCTTGTGCATGCATGGTGTATACTTGTTTGCATGTTTTTTACGGGGAAATAAAAACCACATATGTTCCAAATCAACCGTTTTACCATATTAGAATAAATAAGTTTTATGTTTTTTGAGTGGTATATCAAACGATTTTTTATTCAATGTAGGTTATGCTTATAAAAACTAATAACTATAAATCAGTATTATTATATATTTTAAACGATAGGCCTAATGATTTTCGATTAAATAAACGTTATATCCAATAACGTTATCTATTCTATATATATAATAAATCTTAAATCTGTAGAAAAATCATTTTTAACCGACTTCCAAAAGGAGGAGGTTCTCAATTCGATTGGTTTTTTTTATGTATGTACACCGATAACGCTGACTTTTATGATCGGATTTACGTGATTCTTTTTTAGTTTGATGCGAAATAGATGCCATTTGGTCCCAAAAATATTTAACATAGTTTGGCTTAGTAGTTTTCATTTTATGAAGATTTTTACTTCAGTCGTGTGGTATAATTTCATGTATGTTCACCGATTTCTCCTCCATTTGTGGAGCGATTCTCAAAATGGTCGCATTTAAATTTGGTGAAGACTTGATGCTGATCTTCGGAGATATACAATGGAACTCTTCAAAACTAGATGGTAAATCGGTCGTGATTGCTGCAATCGCTTGGATATTTATTGTCTATACAACACCATGACGTAACATCACGCCTGTATGCTCTGAGGGGTACGCAGATGTGTACAATACACCCAAAATTCGATAGTTTAGGTATGTTAAGTTCCATTTGTTGGGGATAAGCCTAGTACCATGACATGTATTGTTAACAATCTATATCTATCTATATACATATAATAAATCTGTAGAAAAATATTTTTTGTACAACATAAATATTTCGAAAAAAAATTGCCAGGGTATGAAAGGATAGCCAACAGAACACATTTCCAGCATTTTTTGAATTTTTGTCTGTTTATCTGTTTGTCTGTTTATCTGTTTGTCTGTTTCGATGATCAAGCATCACGTAAAATATACGAAACTAATGTAGATAACTTTTATACTTAAAAATTGTGCGTATCTTGAGATATTATTTAGTTTTTGTTTCATCGTAATCAGTTAATCATATCAAAAGATATATGAATTTAAAGTGTTCATGAAGAACTAATCATCAAATCGTCGTATCCTACGAATAGTGCCCTAACGAACATAAGGGCTTTCTTTTTTTATTGCATAATTCAATTCTGCTCGTCATACCACAGATAACCAGTTTAACAAAACAATTAAAAACCGCACAGGTTATCAAATAATTCGGTTTTCTAAAAAGCCACAATTTTAAGCACTACGTTTTCAACGAAGAAAAAAGCCACAACCGCCGTCGCGCCTTCGTTCTACGCGAGTAGTGGGGGTGCGGGGACGCGGCGCGTTCGTCTTAGCGCCGCTCGGCTAGTATTCGGCGGAACGCGGAGATTGTTAGTTGCGGCGAGCGTAAACTAATTTTTAAATAAAAAACTTTTAAGTCATTTTAATTACTTATTCATTTCCAATATAGGGTACATAGAAAAAAACCCTCATGGTGATTGTGGCCGTTTTCTATGGAATGACTAAATTGCGTATGTATAGTAGAGACGAAGCCCTAATTACGTTTGTGTCTTTCTTCTACGTCTTCTAGGATTTAAGGGACAAAATGCGTATAAACTATAAAGATAATTTATTGAAAATAATGCTAACCAAACCATAAAATACCAATACACATTATATTAAACCACCAATACATATTTTGTCACATTTAATTTAATTAAACACAAAAAAGTGTCTCCTGAAAAGTAGCTATTATGCAGTTACGCCCCTATTCGTAGGATACGACGAAATGTAAGATGCAGCGACATCATTGTACTAAAATGGTACTAATGACTAAAAATGTGTTTAAAATTTACATAGCATGATTTCCATGCATTATATTTTAGTAGTTTAACATCTTGCTCTGAAGCTAAAGTTATTTTTCACTTTTTTGTTTTTTGAAGTCGGTTTTATTTTTTTTGTACATCGAAAATAGTTCGAAAAAAAAATAACAGGGTGTGAAAGGACAACCAAAAGAACTCATTTCCAGCATTTTTGGAATTTTTGTCTGTTTGTTTATCTGTTTGTCTGTTTTGATGATCAAGCATCACGTAAAATTTACGCAACCAATCTAGATAACTTTTATACATAAAAATTGTGCGTATCTTAAGGTATTATTTAGTTTTTGTTTCATCGTAATCGTTTAATTCTATCAAAAGATATATGAATTTAAAGTGTTCAGGAAGAACTATAATCATCAAATGTAAGATGCAGTGACATCTATTGAACTAAAATGGTACTAATGACTTAACATGTGTTTAAAAGGCGAATGGCAGGCTTGTATGGGAATATCGTACCGCTAATCAAATGTCGTGTTTTGAGATGTTTTTTTGTTTTAATTGGTTAAAAGTTAAAAGCCCTTTTTAAATTCTTAGATTTTTAGAACTTGGGGCGTAAAAGTTATAACCAGTCTTATTTTTTAAGGTAATGCACCAGTGTATGAGTGTACCAATGTACTTTGGAACTTAGAGCTGCCTAAACATTGTTTTGGTAATAAAGTAAATGTTCTAGTATAGTTTTCGCTACTTTTGTAGCAGGAGCTCGACTCAACGTACCTAAATAAGGCCAGACAATTCGCTAAATCACTCAGATGCAGTCACAAACTACAATCCAAAACAACAGCAAAGATCTGAAGTGAAGTGAAAGACAGATTTTCTTTACCTGTCAATAAATAATTGCCATATGAGCAAAAAATAATATTGGTGACGAAAATCATTCCTATCATTAAATCGTTATCTTTAACCTCTCAAGGACCAAGTGAAATAAACGGTAAACAACCCTCCCGCCCCGCCGTCGCAGCCGCATTACGTCATCGCATGCGTCATCCGACCCCACTTGATAAAACCACTTATAGCTCGAGTTCTATGAAAGCTTATCTTGTGCCGTAAACATTATTGGAATGGTTAATTAACAGACGTGTTTTATTATATAAACAGCACTTGTGAAACCACTTCAGTATTATAAACAAAGGATATGAGATAGATGACATATGAGAATTTGCCGCGCTAAGACCTGTGGCCGTATTTTATTTATTTATGGTAAAACTACTGATTCAATTTACACGAAACTTTAGAACCAATGTAACAAATACACAAGTAATCTAATACATAATTCATATAAGAGTCTTACTGATACATTCTAATCAGATTTCAACTAGATTGTAACAAAAAATTCGTTTACGGCGAACTGTCATTTTATTGTCATTGACCTCGATTTGAAAACACTTGAAATCTATATAAATATGAATATGTATGCTTCGAATACATGAAAATAATGAATTATCATTATTACTTACCTTGTTTTTGCTGTTTCCAAGACCATATTTCATTTTAGAACAGTCAAATTCACATTTCCAATTGTTCACTCCATGTTGACAAAAAAATCGTTCGACGAAAATTTTGTTGGCTCACAAAATAATTTTGGTTCATTGTTCTACCTAAATATCTTGCTACAAAGTAGTATTATACAATAATAAGGTAATAAACATTCACTTCACAACGTTTTCAAGCACATAACTAAACAAAAACACAATAAATCACTAGAGTGGCCCTCAATGTTTACCTGCACTGACGTTTCAACGACTGACGCGCTTCTATATTTTGTTTTTTAATGTTGCCCGTTATAAGTTACTAGTGTTTGGCATCATCGTTCGAATCGACTACTGTCAGGCACCACAGGTAAAAAATTGCCTAACGATTTAGAACTGTGTGTCAAGTACAAATAAGTTTTGAATTTGCTGGATCCAGCCGTGCCTCCGGAGGCACGGCGGGGCTCAACGGAGTTTTCTGTCCGTGCCTCACGAGGCACGGCCGGGTCCCGAGAGGGATTGGTTGCAACAATTATGCTTTCTTATGTATAATAGTAAGTGTATAATTATATGTAATGTTATTTCTATGTTTAAATAATTATTTAACATTTAGATTTTTGTGTTATTTTACTTATGGTAACATCGAAAAACACAGCTGCGTTTAGTTTACGATTTCATTACGTTTAATTATTAAAATCTTTTTATTGATATTATTAATCAATCCGAACAATCCGAAGTTCTAAAAATAGTACACTTACATGAAAATAAAATGCTTATTTGCCTTATTAAGTGGGACAAATTTTATAACAAACAAAGTTTGCGGTACGAAACCTGCCGTTCGCCTTTACATAGCATGATTTCCATGCATTATATTTTAGCAGTTTAACATCTTGGACGATAGATGGCGTTGTTTATTTTACTCCATTTTCTGAATCGCGGTGATAAGATTTTCCGACCTCTCGCACGTGTCAGTTGCCTCAAGTTTAGTTTTTTAACCAACGAAACAACAGGAGGAAGGTCACAATTTGACGCGTATTTTTTTTTTGTTTGTCCACGAGAGAGAAGTCCGATATAGTACACTAATGTAGGAGCAGAGTATCAATTGTCATGTTGCAAAAACAGGGAAAATTTATTTATTTTGAGAGCTTCCGTTGCGAGCACTGCATAAACGGAACGCAATCAAATTAAGGGTTAAAGTTACGCAACAATCATGTTTGAGGGAATATTGTTTCTCTTAGAAAGTTTAAAAAAAAATCCGCGATTGCATAATGTCTATCTTTTAAGGTTCACACTCTCTCTAACCCTCTCTCTCTCTCATGTGACGCAGACGAAGTTGCGAATTGAGAACTTCCTCCTGTTGTTTCATTGGGTTGAGGCGACTGACACGTGCGAGGGGTCATTCTTTTACGGAAAATCTTAACACTGCAATTCAGAAAATGAAGTGAAATTAACAACGCCATCTAATTTATGGCAAAAATTTATGGATCGTTTACTCCAAGGAGTAGCTGGAGTGAAATGTTTTGACCAAGATGTTAAACTGCTAAAATATAATGCATGGAAATGCTATGTAAATTAGCCAAAACAAGCCAGCGCAGCATGTAGACTAATCTAAGTACCTTATGCTATAATAACTCTTTTTAAAGCCGGTAAGTCGATTTAAAAGTTATCTGGTGAGCACATTTTTAGGCATTAGTACCATTTTAGTGCAATAGATGTCGTTGCATCTTACATTTGATGATTAGTTCTTCTTGAACACTTTAAATTCATATATCTTTTGATAGAATAAACCAATTACGATGAAACAAAAACTAAATAATACCTCAAGATACGCACAATTTTTATATATAAAAGTTATTTGTATTGGTTTCGTATATTTTGCGTGATGCTTGATCATCGAAACAGACAAACAGACGAAAAATCCAAAAATGCTGGAAATGAGTTCTGTTGGTTATCCTATAACACCCTGGCAACTTTATTTTCAAAATATTTTCGATGTAAAAAAACGATTTATTATGTACTAGCTGACCCGTGCAACTTCGTCTGCGTCACATCAGAGAGAGAGGGTTAGAGAGAGTGTGAGTCAACCTTAAAAGATAGACATTATTATGCTATCGCGGATTTTATGTTGAACTTTTTAAGAGGAACAATTCCCTAATACATGATTGTTGCGTAACTTTAACCATTTATGCAGCGCTCGCAACGGAAGTTCTCAAAAGAAATAATTTTTCCCCGTTTTTGCAACATTTATCATTGATGCTTCGCTCCTATTAGTTACTAAAGCAGCGTCATGTAGACTAATCTAGAGTACTTTAAACTGTAATAACTTTTTCACTTCTCATGCTCTAAAGTTCGCCTGTGTCGTGTATCGTACGACTTCAAGTAGCTTTTTATGCTCTAGAGCATAAAGTAAAATCTTCGTCGAAGACCAAGGCAATCGGTCCAACAGCCACACGAACAACTTCAACTTCATAGAATAACCGTTTTATTTTAATTCGTCTGTCTGTCCATATGTCTGTCTATCCGTCTGTCCATCTGTCTGTTTATCTGTCTGTCCATCCGTCTGTCTGTCTGTCTGTCTGTTAGTCTGTCTTTACATCTGTCTGTCCGTTTCTCTGTTCGACTGTCTGTCCGTCTATGCATCGTCGGTCTGTTCGACTGACAGAAACAGAAATCATTTATTTGCCATTAATGTAGGTATACAGATATGATGGTAATTTCAATGAGAGTCCCGATACATTTTGCCATACGGCATGCAAAATTATTAAACATAAAACATTCAGTAAACAAACAAAAGCCTTCCATTCACTAAGCAGTAATAATCATAGCACTAATAATCATATTAAGACAGAAATAAATGAAAAACAAATAAAAATGTCAATAACTTAACTCCAAATGAATGTCGATCAATTGAATTAATGTCAGAAAATTAAATTACAAATGTCAATCAATGTATATTTTGCTTATACACTGGGGCTAATTAAAGTCCAATTTACATAAAAAATGGTTTAATGAAAATGATGCGTACAGTAACAAGGTTGGTAGTGGAGTGGCTTAGCCACTATGTGTGGAGAGGGAACAGCGGAGTTCGGTTACGCCTGGTAGAATATTGTTAGCAACTAGCTGTCGATCGCTGTGATGTGGAGTTTGATGACGGTGAGGCGATAGGCCGCAACAATCAATTAAATTAAAAGATAAAATAAAAAAAAAACTAAATCTTAATCTCAATTAATTAAAATACAAAATGTCAACAAATTAGTTTTAAAATGTCAGAAAATTCTATTACTAAATTCAATTACAAATATAAATAAAATGGCAAAAAAAAAATAACATTAGAATTGTAATATAGAAATGACACTAAATTGTTTTGTCAGTGACAAAAGCTTTAATTGTATAATAACACTTGTCCAGTAGCAGTTTTGTTAATTTTTTTTTAAACATTGATGGGTAATTCTTTTAAATGTAACGGCAGTTTATTATTTAGAATAGGACCCATGGTTAAGATGTTGTTTTTAAGTAAATCCGTTTGGTAACCTCCTGTATAAAGTTGATTCTTATATTGAGACCTCATTGGTCCCGATCGTTGTCTTTTATCCACTACTGACGCAAACAGGTGCTTGTTCGTTCTAACAAAAAGGGCTACTTCTAGTATGTACAACGATGGCAACGTAAGTATTCTTAGAGATTTAAAAACAGGTTGACAGCTTTCTGTAGTTTTAAGACCTGTCATTGATCGAAGGCACCGTTTTTGGGCCCATAATATCCTTTCTCTCTCACTGCAGTTTCCCCAAAATATGACACCAAATCTCAGTGAGGAAGCAACTAAACCATGATATGCTGTTACTAACGTATTTATGTTAACTTTTTTTGAGAGGCTATAGAGTACATACGCCGTTTTACTTAATTTATTACACACGTTTTCAGCTTGATGTTTCCATGTCAGTTTATTGTCTATGTGTACTCCTAGAAATTTTGTTACTGTAGTTGAATCTACGTTTTGGCCATTATATTATACTATCATATTCTCCGGTTCTAGCCGCTGGTAGAAATGCATGACTTGTGTTTTATTTAGATTTATCACTAGATTATTTTTATTAAGCCAATCTATTATAGTTATAACTTATAACTATAATAGATTGGCTTATAAGCTAAATCAAAAAAGCCAATAAAATAAAAAAAGCCAATCTATTATAGTTATAACTTATAACTATAATAGATTGGCTTATAAATAACTTATAAGTTTGTATAATGTTGTTTATAGCTGTGCTGTCATCGGCAAATAATGTCATTGGATGATGAATTTGACGCGGTAGATCGTTAATGTAAAGCAGAAATAATAATGGCCCAAGTACACTACCTTGCGGAACCCCAAACTTAGGTATTCTGCTAGAAGATAAATATTTTAGTTCACGCTTGGTTTTAGTACATACTCTCGATATTTCTGTGTACTGTTTCCGATCAGTGAGGTAAGACTTAATTAGGTTTAGTACGTTGCCTCTTATACCGTAGGCTTCAAGTTTACTGACTGTCTGTCTGACTGTCCGTCTATGCGCCCGTCTGTCTGTCCGTCAATCTGTCCGTTTGTCTCTCCATCTGTCCGTCTGTCTGTCCATCTGTCTGTCCGTCTGTCTGTCTGTCCATCTGCCTGTCCGTCTGTCTGTCCTTCTGACTAAACTGACTATTTTTCTCGCACTCAAAGTGAAAAGTACAGTGTAGCACACGGCGCTAAAATCCCATTATAACTTGGTACCTATTTACTACCTCGCTAACAACTAAAAAATAAAACTCGGTAGTGAAACTACCTCGTACATAATAGGTCATTTTAGCCCCTTGTATTACAATGTACTATTATAAAGCTGGACAGTCGATTTAAAAGTTATCTGGTGAGCACATTTTTAGTCATTAGTACCATTCTAGTACAATAGATGTCGCTGCATGTTATCATTTGATGATTAGTTCTTCTTGAACACTTTAAATTCGTATATCTTCTGATAGAATTAACCGATTACGATGAAACAATAACTAAATAATACCTCGAGATACGCACAATGTTTATGTATAAAAGTTATATGTATTGGTTTCGTATATTTTACGTGATGCTTGATCATCGAAACAGACAAACAGATAAACAGACAAAAATTCAAAAATGCTGGAAATGGGTTCTGTTGCTTATCCTTTAACACCCTGGCAATTTTTTTTTCGAAATATTTTCTATGTACAAAAACGATTTTTCTACAGATTTATTATATGTAGAGATATAGAAGAGAAGGTAGTCAAATACAATGAAAAAGTCATTCAATAGGATTAAATGAGCTTAGAGAGTTGTAACCTCATTGGTTACTACGATATTGCCTTTGCGTATTTGATGATTTGATCTACTTACTGGTAGATTATTATGGACAAATGTTACAGATCTAGGTAAGTACCTACTACTTGGCTAGACTGAAATGAATGTCCAAGTTAGTGGAATCGGACCATGATCATTTAAAACTAGCCAAGCGTGAGTTGGACTCACACAATGAGGGATATTTGTAAGTAACTGCAAACGTTTTTTAACTTGTTTCTTTTATTATTTGCTTAGACATAAATAGCGGAGGCCATAATGTGAAAGATGGAATTGGCTTCCCTACTGAAAATGTTTGTACCTCACAATGGTTTAAAAAAAATATTATTACTCTTACTGTTACGGCAAATAAAACCAAATAAGTAACAGTCATGAGACCAACATTAGTTATTATACCTGTACACACCGGGACTTACCTACAGCTTAGTACGGCCGTTATTCCAAGTGCGTACGATGTGACTACGGTTGAGACAATTGAACCTGGATCAGTACCTAAAGCCCAACTGACGCCAAGCCTAGCCCTACAGTAACTACCTAGCACCCTAGTTATCCTAGCCCTATAGTAATTACCTACCTCGCACCCTAATAAAAGTTACCCTAACGCCCTAGCCTACCATACAAACCACACCAAACAAAGGTTACGTTGGTTATATGAGAGGGAAGTCTGTCACAAGGAGACCTACAGTAACAGACGGAATTTGGGTAGGAAGAGGGTTTTGTGTACGTCGTGCAATGTACACAGGAAATGGTTTTCTTACTGCCGATCCCACAGACTCATAGGACCGATGATGGCTAAAGGTGTCTTGGCCACAGTAAGAGGAGGTAAAGGAGATAAATCACACTCGACTCCAGCTTGATGACTAATTTAATTACAATAATAAACTTAATTAAGTACCTATATACAACTTTTGTGGTCAATACACAATGATACCTATTTACATGTGTGTCGTTGTGTGTATCGAGCCGATGAAGCGAAGATCTTAGTAGGCCACCTCTTAGCGCTGACATGCTGTGATGCTGTTGTTGGCTGTATGCTCGTGTAATAAAGGTATGTTCATGGTTGAACAATACCTAAATACAATTTTTCGTCTTTGGTACTGTTCGTCGTTTCGTTGAGCTCCTTAAGTTATAAGTCGAGCTACAAGATAACTGACAAATGCTTGCACTGACTGGACAGGTCCACTCAAATCTGTGTGGTTCTTTCTTGAAAAGACCATCTCAGACACTAATCTGCATAGTCCTCGTGTGAATTGAGCAAGATTATGTTTGGACTTCAAAAGAGACTATGACCTCTGAGTTTGTTTCGGCTGATTCTTCTCAGAGTAGTCAGGTACGAAACACCGGCCCCATCTAGTTTGCATAATAAACATCATTTATCATCAGAACTAACCGGCAGGACTATTTTCAGGGAGGTGCACCTTCAGTTCCATGAAAACAGTTCGTACCTAATGTTTGCACTCCCACCTCGGATAATAATGTTAGATTATGAAGGGGAGGGTCTGTATTTATGCTTTCGCGGTTGCACAACGACATGCTTTGCTTATGCTTTGCTTGGTAGTATAGATGCAGGCCTACCTTACTGCCTCCCTCAGAGGCGGTAGGGTGGCGGGGTCTTGAGGGGGAGCGCCACGGTCGTGTAGATCCTCAAGGCAAGTCTGGGGGATTCACCTTCACGAGGTTGCCACCCTGTTCCAGGTCTAATTCCATAAGAAATAGACGCAACAGAAACCCCCAGGCGCTTTTTCGTATTTTTCCCGAAAGCCAAAATCCCAGGCCCAGGGTAATCCCACACCCTACTCCCATGATCCCACGCCCAGTCCCTCCCTCCTTTTCCCTTTCTCCTTTCGGTCCATGAGGACGGGCAACCTCATCTCCAAAAAAGCCCACACAATCCAAAATGTCGCAGAAAGGTAAAAATAATATTCCCCAGGTGGGTCCCGGCAATGCCGGGGAATCCCACACCGATTCGTCGGTCTGCCTCCACCGTAATCTGGGGGGGGGCACCAATCTGCCAATAAGTGCCGCGCCTTCTGCGCGGCTGGCTGCTTTAGCGCCAACAACACTGGCTGCGGCTCACGCGCCACTCGACACAACTATGGCTGCGACTTCTGCGCCTACTGACCCTAAGACGGCTGCGACTTCTGCGCCTAAGACGGCTGCGATTTCTGCGCCAACCACCCTGACTAACGTTACACCTTCCACGAGGGCCTGGCAACAGAGCATCGTCCGGAACAGTGTAACAAACAACCCTGACAATGACACTGACAAAGCACAACTCTTCAGCCTTAGCAGCGAACTCCGCGCGCTGGCACTCCAGCGCGAGAAGATCGAGGCAAGGCTGAAAGACATTGACTCTATCGGGACGGGAAAGGAAGCGGAATCTGGTGGTTTTGGTTTCATCTCTGTGGACGAAGTACGCATGCTGAAATCTAAGCGCGGAAAGATCCGGAACAGAGAAAGAGATCTCAACAACCGTTTGCGCAAAATCCGCGAAGGCAATAGCCAGCGGGAAGCGCAAACGGTTAGTTGTAAGGGAGTACGCGACCAGCTGCAAGCACGCGAAGGGGAAACCCAGCGCGAAAAGCAGCCGGACGCGGAAACGCGCGGGCAAGGACTAGAACGCGAAGGGGAAACCCAGCGCGAAAAGTCACTGCCCGCATCAGGAAGCGGTCAAGGACTAGTACGCGAAGGGGAAACCCAGCGCGAAACGTCACTGCCCGCACCAGGACCATCCGGAGGACACGACCGGAACCGCACCGAGACGACCCAAAACCGACACCGAACAAGACAGAAGCGGGGCAAGCGGGCTGGGGTCTCACGCGGGGTGTCTCTGGCACAAAACGTTGTGCCAAGCCCCTCAGAACCGCTACCCGGTCCAAGTGGCCAGGGAACGGCGAAGAGGGTGCGCCCGGACGACACGGCTTCACCGAGTACGCTCCAGGGGGACGCCAAGCGTGTCAGAACCCAGGCCGCTCAAGGGGAGCAGAAAACCTACGCGCGGGCCACCAAGGACATCCCTGCGCGACTCGCCGTAGCGATCTGCCTCTCGCCTCCATCACGTGACATGACGACTGACGAGGCTGAGCACATCAAGCTTAGCCTCGAGGACCTTATCATGGACACGTGCACCGACCCCTCCAAATCCATCCCGGCCTTCCGCGGCTACCCTAGGGTAGCGGACGGCACGGTTCAGATGTGGTGCGAGGACGACAGCGCCCTGACCTGGCTGACCCAGAATGTGCCCAAGATCGAACTGCCGAACACTGACGCGACACTGACTGTAATGAAACAGTCCGACGTACCGACCCGAGTCCGAGCAGCGCTCTTTGTACCCAGGTACAAAGGGGACATATCGCTGCTCCAGACTGTACTGACCCGACAGAACCCCTGGTACGACATCGGGAGATGGTCACTATATAGGGCGACATCGGTCGGTGGCGATAACTACGGGTCTTATTTGACCCTAGGCATCCCACCGGAAGAAGTCGAAAAGGTCTTGGGGAGGGAGCGGCGGATATCATACCTACTCGGGTCGATATACGTGCGCTTTTTCCCCAAAACCCGTCCCTCCGACACACAGACTGATAACGACACAGAACTGACGAAACCGGCGACTGATCTTGACTTGACCATGACTCAACTGGAGGAGGAGATGGCCAGAACGGCGATGGCAGATGCCGACGCTGTGGGGATGCCAACCTCACCACCAGGGTGGACAGAGCAGCTGCTCTCATCTTCACCGGCACTGAGCGAAGACCGGCACGGACTGGAGGTTGGGGGAGAATCATCCGATGGATCAATCTCCCCCTAACTCCACCCCACTGCCGCCCACATCCCGCCCCATAAACATTATCCAGACCAACCTCCAGCATAGCCAGACGGCTACCGCTTGCCTACGCAGGGCGCTGGAGGTGGAACCCCGAACCATTGCACTCATACAAGAGCCGTGGATCCGAATAACAGAATATGCGGCCTTGGTAACATTGGAGGTAAGCTAATCCTCGACACACAAGGTACAGACAAACCACGAACCTGTGCCTATATACCCAAAGATGTACCCACCACCACACTCACGCAATTATGTTCCAGAGATGTAACAGCCGTCAGACTTAAAACTGACGGCGATGCACCCGATATCGTCCTGGCCTCGGTATACATGCCAGGCGAGGATGTAGACTGCCCACCAAAAGAGATGGCTGACCTGGTAAGGTACTGTGAAGACGCCAACCTGGACCTGGTCATCTGCACGGACTCGAACGCCCATCACCCGCTTTGGGGTTGCAACAAAGCCAACACTAGAGGTGAGGTACTTTGCACATATCTGTTCTCCACTAACCTTAACATCGCAAACCGCGGCTCGGAACCCACTTGGGTCACATCACGCGGACAAACAATCATTGACCTAACGCTGGCTTCGGAAAGCGTGACAAAACTTATCTGTAACTGGCACGTATCCAACGAGCCTTCCTGCTCTGACCACAGAAGGATTCGCTTTTCAGTAGTAGCTAACATAAAAAAACCCGAACCTAGGCGCAACCCACGCCGTACTAATGTACCCGGCTACAAACGGCTGTTGGCCTCCCTACTAACACAGCACCAAACGCCCCAAATTCTGACGGATCCCAAGCAACTTGAGGACACTGTAAAAAAACTCTCGGAATTTATAATCGAAGCCTACCACGCCTGCTGCAAACTAAAAGATCAAAACACCAAGAGCAAGGGTAACTCCTGGTGGAATGCGGAACTTAGTAAGCTCAGGCAAACCATGCGCAAGCAATTTAACAGAGCCAAAAACTCCAGATTACCAGAAGACTGGGACTCATACAAGAAAACACAATACACCTTTAAAAAACAAGTCAGGAATGCCAGCAGGGCAGCCTGGCGTAAATTCTGCGAAGAAATTGAATCAAACACCGAAGCCGCGCGTGTGGGAAAGATACTATCTACCGATCAGGATCGCACCCTCGGGTCACTGAAAACCTCAGACAACATTTATACTAAGTCGGACTACGAAACAAGTAAAGTTCTTCTGGAAACCCACTTCCCAGACTGCAATCTCTCCGAGGACAGAACCTGAGCAAGTGAACCAGTGCACACACCAAATGACCAAGACTGGGCCAGAGCTCGCTCCATAGTAACCGCAGAGAGAATACAATGGGCAATCACGACTTTCAAACCATATAAATCCGCAGGCTTAGACGAAATTTTCCCCGCCCTACTACAGTGGGGAGTAGACGTCCTAATGCCGTGGCTGACCGTCATATACCAAGCCTGCATAGCACACAAATATATACCACTTTCATGGCGAGAGGTGAAAGTCATTTTCATCCCTAAACCAGGCAAACCTGATTACACACAACCCAAGGCGTACAGACCAATAAGCCTGACATCTTTCCTACTGAAAACTCTCGAGAGACTCTGTGATCGACACATTCGGGACGGACCTCTGCGGGAACGACCACTGCACAAACAACAACACGCATATTCCACAGGAAAATCAACAGAATCTGCACTACATAATGTCATCTCCAAGATCGAATGTGCAGTGGACCACAAATGCTCTTCACTAGCTGTCTTCATTGACATAGAAGGCGCTTTTGACAAAACCATCTTCCATATAATCAACGCAGCCCTCGAGGAACACGGCGTGGACTCGACCCTGCGAGGATGGATCACAAATATGCTCAGACTAAGAGCCGTACAAGTTACGGTAAACGACACCACCAGAGCAATAGTGGCGAAGGGCTGCCCCCAAGGTGGCGTCCTTTCCCCACTGCTATGGAACCTCGTAGTAGACAGCCTCATTAAGCGTCTCAATAGCAGAGGCTACTACACGGTGGGCTATGCTGATGACCTGGCCATAATAATAAACGGCACACACGAAAACACACTATGTAACCTTATGCGCCAAGCCTTGAGGATAGTAGAAGACTGGTGCAAGGGATACAAACTAACAGTGAACCCTACTAAAACCGAACTCGTCCTCTTTACAAAGAGAAGGAAGTTGGCAACTTTACAACTACCAAGCTTCTTTGGGACCACCCTAAGCCTATCAACTGAAACCAAATATCTGGGTATATTTTTGGACAAACAGCTGAACTGGGCAAAACACACTGATTACATCATCACAAAAGCCAGTATAGCCCTATGGCAATGTAAGAGACTGCTCGGGAGAAATTGGGGCATAAGCCCCAAAATCACCTACTGGCTATACACCACAGTTATCCGACCAATTATTACATACGGCTCTTTAGTTTGGTGGCCCAGGACCAACCTAAGTACAACCCAAAAGGATCTCGAGAAACTACAAAGATTTGCCTGCGTAGCAATCACCGGCAGCATGAGAACTTCCCCCACTGCTGCCTTACAGGCGATGCTGGGGCTACCACCTCTAAACCTCGTCGTAAGAGAGGAGGCGGCCATAGCGACTTTCAGACTCGAAGTATCTGGCACCCTAAGTAACGATTCCAGAATTAAACACACACGTATCAGAGAAGATGCTATCAAACAACAGCCCATGATGGCATCACCCAGCGACAGAATCCTCAAGACCCATTGCTTCCAAAAACACTACAACATAGAGCTCACAGCGGAGTTGTATGACTACTCAGGTACGAAAGAGCTAAGAATCTACACTGATGGATCAAAAACCGACGACGGGACAGGTTTCGGGGTGTTCTCCGACGACCTAAACATTAAAATAGCCAAACCCCTTGGAATACTCAACTCTGTTTACCAAGCAGAGTGTGTGGGTATCATCCAAGCGGCACACGCTATAGAGGCCAGGGAGGTTACGGATACCAATATTCGAATACTCTCCGACAGTGCCTCAGTCCTTCAATCCTTAAAGAGCAATCAGATAACGTCGAGATTGATACTAGAATGCCATAATGCCCTAGAACGAATCACGGTACTAAACCATAACACGGTAACACTACAATGGATCAAAGGTCACAGTGGATCACTTGGGAACGATGCGGCTGATGAACTTGCCAGAAGAGGATCCAGCACAAAACCCTGTGGACCCGAGCCCATTGTGCCTATTCCTTTCAAGCAACTAAGAAGCTGGTTAAAGGAACACACTCGAATACAAGCGGAGAAATGGTGGACCTCGGCACCAGGGTGTAGGCAATCCAAGGAAGCTATGCCATCCCTGGACTCAAAGCTGACCAGGCGCCTTCTGCGCCTGGACAGAGATAGCCTACGACTGGTGGCGGGGACCATCACTGGACACTGTTCACTGAATAAACACTTCCACACCCTAGGAATCACTGATAGTCCCCTGTGCAGAGCATGCATGGAGGCGGAGGAAACGGTGGCGCATGTGCTCCTCGAGTGCACTGGCGTTATCAAGATTCGTGAGGAGACCCTGGGAACACCAAGATCCCTTGCGGACGCCCTGAGAAGACCGGGAAGTTTGATCTGCTTCTGGAGGGAGGTGGGCTGGTTGGAGTAAACGGCCACCACGGCTCACGCACAATGGTCCACTTTAAGGACTAAGTGCGGAAACCAAAACCCCATGATAGATAATGTTAGATTTTCGTTTGTCAATTCATACTAGAAGTAACTTGGTCGATTTACACAGGAAAGTCCTTTATTCGTCAAAATAGGTTTCAAGAGCCTTGCGAACTTGAAAATTTTTGCATTCACCTCGAATTTCACGGGATTTCTTTGCTGCTCGTTTTACCTACTGTTTTTGACAGAAACGTAGGTCCTCCCGCGCTCAGCGCTATTCAGAGGTTAAATTACAAAGCAAAGGATATAATTAAGATGTCTGAGCGAGCTCGAATATTTTAAGATATTCTCGAATTAATTAGAATATTTTTGTTTATAAATAGGTAGGTACATATTGAAACCAGAATAAGTAGGAGCGAGCGAACCGAGCTCGAAAATTTTTGCTTGCCACCTCTGATACATTGGTTTCTTTATAAGGTGGGTGGACCATGGAAGGCCACGCTCCTTTGAAAGCCAACTATTAAAAAGTCATAGTTATTGACATGTTAGGATATATTCCTTCTACACATCTAAGATCCAACAAACTCAAGGCCACAGACGCGGCGGCGAGTCGCTCGCGCCGCTATTTTGGCAGTGCGAGCCCACGCTTCGTAGACTTCGGTCGTCGACGTTAGAATTGTTTTAGTTAAATAACCTATTATTTTCTCATATTTTTTTCACTATGAATTGTCGTTTATGTCGATAAACGTTCTTTGTAAGGCCAAAATTTCAATCTGAGTTAAAAAGTTGAATAACCCTTTTATATAGAAATATTATAAATATAAAACAATTTTTATGGTACTAATGAAAAAAGTAATGATTTTGCCTCAATTTAAGTTTAAATATTGATAAATGATAAATGATGTTTATTTTGCAAGTAGGTTTTTACAAACACTTTTACACGTCATTTTTTTTAAACTAGATGGGGCCGGTGTTTCGTACCTGACTACTCTGAGAAGAAACAGCCGAAACAAACTCAGAGGTCACAGTCTCTTTTAAAGTCCAGACAATTTTGTACAATTCACATGAGGACTATGCAGATTAGTGTCTGAGATGGTCTTTTGAAGAAAGAACCACACAGATTTGAGTGGACCTGTCCAGTCAGTGCAAGCATTTGTCAGTTAACGTGTAGCTCGACTTATAACTCAAGGAGCTCAACGAAACGACGAACAATACCAAAGAAAGGACATTTGGGTAGGTCGCTTAGAGTACTCAAACTGTCAGACAGTTGTGGGAAAAAATAAACAAAAAATATAAATGTGACCCACATGGTCCCCACATTCACAATAATCATATAAAATTCATAAAAAGTTCTATTCAAAAAGAATGTAAATAAAAATCACAAAGTCACAATGATGATAAAAAAAAGTAAAATACTTAACAAAATAAGTATTCGTCAAATCAGTAAATGTCAAATAAAAAAATAATAAAGTAAAAAATAATAAAATACATGTCAAAACATTAAATGTCAGAGTGTATAAAAAAGGAAAAGAAAAAATAAGAAAGGAATAAATAATAAACAAGCGAAGTCCGAGGCTTCGACATTCACAGAGCAAATTTCATTGGAGCAGCTTAATCCCAAGCCTTTTTATCTTCGAGATAGTGATTAACATGATAGTAGGCTTTCAGGCACAGCTGCCGTTTTATAAACGATTTGAATTTATTTAGGCTTAGTGCTTGAATTTGGCTCGGAAGTTTATTGTAAAAACGTATACATTGGCATCTGAACGTACCCCCTATTTTTTTGAGCCTCGTTGCAGGAACAACAAATTTGTGTTTGTTCCTCGTATTTATGTTGTGGATATCACTGTATTTTTTAAACAAATTAATATTTTTGTGTGCGTACAAAAGGTTTTCATAAATAAACTGAGAAGGGACAGTAAGAACATTAATCTCTTTAAATTTTTCTCTGAGGGAGTATGTAGGACTTAATTTATAAATTGAACGAATTGCCCTTTTTTGCAATACAAATATTGTCTGAATATCGGCGGCATTGCCCCACAAGAGAATACCGTACGACATCACGCTATGGAAATAACTAAAGTAAACTAAACGGGCTGTCTCTAAATCAGTTAACTCACGAATTCTTCTAACGGCGTATGCTGCAGAGCTAAGTTTTTTTGACAATTTGTCTATATGCGGGCCCCACTGAAGCTTGGCATCCAAAGTTATGCCTAGGAACACTGTGCTATCTTCCGGTTTCAACTCTTCATCCTTAATTAGTACAGTAGTTTCCACTTGTCTTACATGGGGTATCGTAAACTTAATACATTTAGTTTTATTCTCATTTAGGAGTAGGTTATTAACATTAAACCAATTAACGACTTTTGCCTTTTGCGTTTGAGTTTAAATAAAAGAGAAGTGTCGTCTGCAAACAATACTATGTCATGATTATCCTTTATGAGGTGAGGCAAGTCATTTATGTAGATAAGAAACAAAAATGGACCAAGAATTGAGCCCTGTGGTACCCCCATTCTTACTACGGATCCGGGAGATCTCTTCCCGTTAACATCAACTTTCTGAATCCTATTACTCAAATATGAAATAAGAAGATCCAGAGAGGCGTTACGGATTCCGTAGTGGTGTAGTTTCCTGATTAATGTTTCATGAAGAACGCAATCAAAAGCTTTAGATAAATCGCAAAAAAAAGCCTAAAGCATCGCATTTGTCCTCCCAGGCATTATAAATGTGTCCTAAAAGTTCAACACCGGCATCAGTAGTTGAACGACCCCTTGTGAAACCGAACTGTTTTTTATGCAATAACTTATGTTTATTGAAAAAACTTTGCATTTGTGCCAAAATTAATTTTTCAAAAATTTTACTAAAGGTGGGTAGTACTGAAATGGGTCTATAATTAGTGGGGTCTGATGTACTACCCGATTTAAACAATGGTATTATTTTACTATATTTCATCAGATCAGGAAACTCACCACGGTCAATACAATCGTTAAATATTACAGCTAATGAAGGAGCTACAATGTTTATAATGGATTTAGCAACTTCCACAGAATGACCCCATAGATCGGCGGTCTTTTTAACATTTAAGGAGTGAAAAGTTTTAATTATATCTTTACAGGTGACATATTGAAAATTAAATTCGGAATCACAGACTGAAATGTTTTCCCTTAGTAAAGACTCGGCAGCAGCAGGTGACGAGTTTAGCGATTTAGTAGTCGATACGGGAATATCCGCAAAGAAATTTTCGAAGGCTGTGGCAACTTGAGTGTCTGAATTTAAAATTTTATCGCCAATAGCAAGGCTGTAGTCACTGTTTCGGTTGCAAGACCTTCCCGTTTCGCTATTAATGATATTCCATGTCATTATAATTACATTACTACTATTTTTAATTTTTGAACTCAAGTAACGTGACTTTGCTATGAAACAAACTTTTTTAAATATTTTAGAATAATTTTTAACATACAACTTAAATTCTACAGTGTTTATATAGGTCCGCTCTGCATACAGCTCATAAAGTCGTTTTCGACTCTTATGAATTCATACCAATAGTGGCCCAGTCGTTGAAGGAAGCGTTACTATTAACCGAGATTGTCTTAGGGACAAATGTGTTTTCAAATTGTGTGCAATACATACTGAAAAAATCGTTATATTGTTGATTTGGATCATTATTAGTTGACAATAGTGGTAATTTAGATAAAAGTTTAGTTTTAAAGGTTTCAAGGCGAGTTTTAGTTTTTGGATTAACAATGATATCCTTTTTAGTGACTTTCTTGCTTACATTAGGAATTGTGATCAATTGCCTACAATGATCAGAATCTAATAAGTTAATAATTGCTTTTTGGGTGGGTATAATATCCGTGTAAATATTATCTAGGCAAGTGGCACTAGTTGGGGTTATTCTGGTAGGCTCGAGAAATTTGTTTTTAAGATTGTATGACTGAAACAGGCTTATAATTTTTGTACTTAACCCAGAATTTTCTAACAAATTAATATTAAAATCACCACAAATGATTACTGACTTCTTAGAACTACAGATTTTATGCAACACTTCATCCATTACCTTTTCAAAACAATCATACAACCCTGAAGGAGGTCTATACACACTTAATATAATAAACTGCTCCAATTCTATACAGGCTATTTCAACTGTTCGCTCAACAGATAGGCTGACAATATCCTTGCGGTCTTTAAATTTAAGATGATTATTTACTAAGATTAATGCGCCGCCATGTATAGCATTTACCCTGCTGAATGAGCTACCAACCTGGTGATTACTAAAATTGAAAATTAATTGATGACATTTGAGCCAATGCTCCGTTACACAAAGAATATCTATATTGTTTCAATTCAGGAATAGTTCTACTTCTAATTCTTTGTTCAAAAATCCTTGAATATTTTGATGAACCAGGTTGATACTATTAAAACTCTCAAAACATTCGCCTGATTTATTATCTGGCTTCCTTATAATATTGCAAGAGGTCGCCTCTGTTGTCCCATTTTCTAATTTAAATGATTGACTGATTCATTTATTATGATCAAACTATTGGCACAGTGATTTAATTGAGTATTGCATTGTTCAACAGAGGATATTGGTAGTGTTCCTAGGAAAGCCGGTGGTTCCTTATAAGGCCAATCAAATATGCCATTAAAACTTGACAGTTGGCCTTGCTAGGGTACATAAGCCTGACAAGGAACATCTACAAATCATGTACATATTGAACACTTAGTTTTTAGTTATTAATACGTACCGTGGAAGTTAAAACAATGTTTTATATTTATAATATTTCTATATAAAAGGGTTATTCAACTTTTTAACTCAGATTGAAATTTTGGCCTTACAAAGAACGGACCCATACGAAGGCCATTTTTGGTAAAAAAAAAAGTTTTAAATTTCATTATAAAACGCATTTGTAAGTTATTTGATATCAATATAATACTCATTACTACTATTTTTAAATAATTTCTTTTAATATATTCTTAGATAAACGATGGTGTTCAAGTAATGTTCTTTGAGTTTTTTATAGATGATAAAAATATATTATGCATTTATTATTTAGATAAGAGAGCATAATTATTATGTAGTTCTAAGAAAAGCCGAAATATTTATTGTTACAACTCTATTTTTTAAGTTGAACATCTGATTTTTAACATTGGCCTTGTTTGGAGCCCTGTTTCTTGCAAGGCCAATAAATTGGAATAGGTTTAGAAAAATTCAGTTTATTAAATAGTGATTAAAGCTAAGTTAAAAACCCGGCCAAGATCGTGTCGGGCCACGCTCAGTGTAGGGTTTCGTAGTTTTCCGTCCGTCACAATAAGTGTTCCCACTTATGAGTTTAAAGGTGGGTATCCATTATGTAAAAATGCTTGCATATACGAATATACTACAAACTTAGTCCAGAAATTATTTTGTACAACTTTTTGTCTTTTTTGTGCAAAAACTGTTGTTTCCATCAAGTTCAAAATGATTTTCCTAGAAAGTCCTTATCAGATTTTTTTCATATTTTCTAAACTTATGGTTCAAAAGTTAGAGGGGAGGGGACACATTGTTTTTTACTTTTGGAGCGATTATTTCTGAAATTATTGACATTATTAAAAATGATTTTAGGAAACCCCTATTCATTTTTAAATACCTTTCCAACATTATGTCACACGTTAGGGTTGAAATTAAAAAAAGAATCACTTCCCACTTTACATATAGGGGGGCTACCCTAATAAAACATTTTTTTCCAATTTTTATTTTACCACTTTGTCGGCGTGATTGATATACATATTGGTACCTTCAGCTTTCTAGTGCTAACGGTCACAGAGATTAAGCGTGGACGGACGGACAGACATGGCGAAACTATAAGGGTTCCTAGTTGACTACGGAACCCTAAAAAAGGGATTTATATGGTACACAATAAAACAAAGTACCTATTACTTAATCATTTGTTTCCTTCATTTATTTAGTAAATAAACGAATAAATAGTGTTTATTCGTTAGCGTGGCCTTCCATGGTCCCACCTTAGTTGCCCAAGATTTCAGAGGGTTTGAAACCCTAAAATCCTCCCCTTGCCGATGGGAGACGTGAGGTTAAGCGGCCTGTGCATGCTCACTTGCTCAGTGTTCACGGGAAAATAGAAGAGGAGAATAGGTATCTATCAATGTGATGAACAACATTTGGACAGCAACCTAGACGCCTTAAGTTTTTATTTACACTAACCTAAAAATAAAATAATCTTAATCTTTTCTATGTATTTCCTTTTCCGACAGGGGTGCAAGTGCACCCCTTGCACCCCGCTGCCAGCGCCATGATCTGGTATTCTGGTATTACTATCGAGTATGGTAAGTACCTACCTAGTAGGTGCTCAAACCTAAGGATCCGTGTCGTGTAAGAGTCCTCTGTCGCTGCCCACGAATGTCAGGCAGTCAAGCAGACACGGTCTACTGAATATGTCTGCTGATAGTAGCAGCTATACTGGTCAGTTTGTGAGTAAGTACGCAGGTATACGTGCCCGACTGTTGTTATCAACCGACATGTGTATAAAATTCAGGAGATATCTAATTAATTTTAATTCGATGTATACCAATTAAAAAACATTTAAAAATAATTGGGTAGATCTCAATGAGGTAGGTAGCCATCCTTGTAAAAAAAACATACCAAGGATCTTATGCCCACACGCCGGCGGGCTATAAAACACACATCAAGGAAAAAATGTTTACTTAATCTGCCATAAAATACTCATTTAATATGTCCACCTGCGAGATTGCCACCTTCGTTATCAGGACACATTCTAGACATGCGGGGGCTGCGGGGGGTGCAGTGAGGTGCGGGTGTGTCGTGCTCATGTTATTAGCATTTTAAGGCTTTGTCCACGACATTCCTCGGCGTGGCTTTCATTAAGAGTGGTAGAATCGACGGCGGCTCCATTCACCGGTTATCTGATGGGATCTTTTGTATATTTATTGGGGCATCAAAGCGAGGGCTCGGTCCCGCTACGCGAGGCGGTGTAGCTCGGTAGCGCTCTTAAATTCAACAATTTAATACCTCTCATAAAGCGGCCAGTAACCGCCGAGCCCCTACCAATAATTTCTCTTATTGTCCCGATAAATTAGCTTA
The DNA here is from genome assembly GCA_905147715.2 of Xestia xanthographa. NCBI lineage: Eukaryota > Metazoa > Arthropoda > Insecta > Lepidoptera > Noctuidae > Xestia > Xestia xanthographa. The sequence continues at coordinate 29,126,508 of LR990662.1, forward strand.
ATTAGGGTGTAAAAAACGCGGCGGGCGTGGAATCTAGTGCGGGCGCGGTGGGTGGGCCGGGGCTCCCGACTCGCACTCACACACACAATTAGTGCTCCTACCTGCCTGCCGGCCCCACGGGCTCAGGCATCAGACCCGCACGCAATGAGCGTCGCTCAGGAGAACACCACTTGTCTTACTAACAACTCTGCGGAAATATTCTGTAGTTACACGCATTCCTGTGCTGTAAAGCATAAGGTTCTATTGTAGCTCATGTAAACGTGATATTTATCTAACGTAGATATTTTCACGCTTTGTTCGTTAGGTGTATAAGTGCGAGAACATAGAACCTTAGCAACACACAGTTATAGGTACTTTGATACAACTGATCTACTAATCGGCCGCGTCGTAGAGTTATGCTACTTGATAATAAAGGCTGTCTAGTAAATCAGTATGTTAATAGGTTTTGTTCTTATAATTCCTACCTATACGTACCTATATAGGTATGCTATCACCAACATCAGGAAATATACAATGCAAACAGTATGCCTTGAACAAGTCGAGGCACTGACTAAAGGCCATGATAATGTAAGTAGAGCACTTATAGCTTGCCTACGTCAAGGCTTGCCCACTGCCCGGTGCTGCTCGCTGAGCTGCCGGCGCCGCTGCGCTGACACCGACGAGCCGCCACTATGTCCGCCGCATACTCCGCGTTGCAGTTGTGCGTCATTTTTATTGCTTCCATAACTCGCCGGCATTCCCTGTTGGACCTAATGCCTGTAGATAATGCAGCAATGCGCCATCAATCAAACTCGTCGTCGCCGTCACATAAATATCTGTACGGCCGGCAGTAAGCCGAGCCGCCGCTCACTATCTGCTTCAGATTACGTGATGTAGGCGCAACACTATCTCTCTATCCTATGTAGGTACTGCTACGGTTTTATGACTGACAAATTGTATAAATTATGTGAAGTAGGTGTCAAATTTTACGGCCATAAACAATGGTGAAATGATCACCGAACGGGGCCAAGAGAACGTTCTGGTATTCTTTATGCTCAATAAAGATATCCAAGGTATTTTAATGCGTGTTTTTCATAGACAGTGTGAAAATAAAAGCACAGGTTTTAGTGCACTGTAATCTGGAATCAACGGCTACCACACAATAAGCACATTTGTTAAATTATTTAACTAATTATCTTGATAAATTCAGTGCCTATTCATGTTGTAGTTAATAAATTATAATACTTAAGCTATAAGCTATGCAATTATAATAATTAATTACTCCTACAGTTAGATTTAATTAAATGATAATTAAAGTTAGTAGGTACTTACTTAATGTTAAGATAAGGTTCATTTTCCTTGTACTGAGACATGCCAAACCAATGAGTTCTAGGAAACTATATACCTAGTTACATATGGAATACCACTAGTCCACTACGAAGCTGCCTACCTACTTATACCAGTAATTGGAAATACACCATTAGATATAAAAACAGTCACCCATCGAGTGAGCAATCCGTGGGTCTAGGTGACCATTATAGATACGTAGATATGTAGGTAATCCACGCTGTACTGTACTCCATCCGTGGAGCAACATTGTATCTTATGAGTTTTCGCTACCATTTGGAATGATGCACGGGGCTTCCGGAAAACTAAATTCATCTTGGGTAGGTTTACAAAAAATATCTGTTAACCTGACTTATGGATTTGAGTAGAATACTTGTACGTCGTTATAGTTTTTCCTTCGAGCCACGGTTGGGAAGTAGAATATATTGTGATGAGCACATCGGCACAGAGATTTGTGTGAATCCCCAGTCATTTGTTTTTTGCGCCAATCCATGTACGTATGACTGCAACAAATTGTGTAGCAGTGACGCTTTCACCATGAGTGTTTATTTGACATAGCCAAGCCATCATATAGCATATCATACACCGAAAACAAAACTTGGACTACGTGGAATACTGGTACTGCCTTTGTAGTGTATTCACTCGGCTCCGAGCGCATCCGACCGGCTGCGAGTGTATCCGACCGGCTGCGAGCGCATCCGACCGGCTTCAAGCGGATCCGCTTTCAGATCACTTCCAGCCGGTCTATGTGAAATAGTTGGCGGCTCCGCTTCGACCAACTCCAAGCGTATACGATCCCGGTCTGTGTGAAAAGAAAAATGCGCGCCGATGCTCTCCGAGCCGGTTCTGCGTAAGTACTTCGTACTGTTCAGCCACCATTTACATTTATTTATCTTTCATTGACTTGAATATGCCTTGGTGGCTGAGAGAATTTCATGCTCACTTAAATGTCTCGCTGATGGTGGCGGGTGTGTCGGGTCATTTAGTTCCCTTCAATACGGTTGAGTTGAATGGCGCCGGTACATGCGTCATGTTCGCGAACGGGTGCTGTCAGTTGGGACTGGTCATCTCTTAGCTGCAACGGTTCATTTTATTTACTTTATTCTTAAATTATTGATCTAATCTTTTACTCTGGACGCTCTTAGTGTGCACGTCTTTCTACATCGTTCTCACATATAATGTATAATCTCAAAATTATTGATGTAGGTAACCAAGATTTTGTAACAATATTTTGATTTTAAAAGAGTGTCCATGGAGTTTGTTGCCCGTTCTTCTCCATAGAGATCTACGCTAGGGAATGGGCAACTACAGTACTTTCTCAAGTTATTATACCTTGTGACTGGGACTGTAGCTTTGATTTTCTTTTTTGTATTTTTGACATTCAAAAGTGCATTAGTGGTCTAATTGAAATAAATGCTTTGAGTTTTTGAGTTTTGAGTTTTGGACCCTAAGTGGATACAGCGCTGAATAAATAAATAAATAAATAAATATTGCTGGACATTATACACAGCACCATCTAGTGCCACACTAAGCAACGAGGCTTGAATGAAACGTCATCAATGAAACTGAATGAACGTTATCAACGTCATCGATCGTCAATGGTTGCCTTAAACCTACCCCAGTACAGATGCTGTATCCACTGGTGGGATAGCACCACCAGAAGTTTGCAGAATAGTGGCAAGCTCTAGCGAAAGAGTCAAAATGGCTGCAGATATACGACACCCTTTGCACCTCAATACCCTCGTGTCGCAAACAGAACAGTCGCGTGCCCTTCTCACTGGCGAGCGATCTACGGTCTTAAGACTATAAAGCTGTGGCGTTTGTTTTCCATTCCCATTCGTTCCACCTCCTGAAAATCTCCAACCTGGACATGAGTTGCCATGGCCGACCTGGAAGCCTTTAAATAATGTGTGTAAAAATACTCTTAACGAAGCCGAAAGGGACTTGTTCTCCCCGTCACTACGATATTTTTGCTTTTCATTAGTTCCACTTCTAGTTTGATAGATGCTATTGAAGGCGCCAAACTAGTGGCTCAGTTCTGGGCCGGCACAATTCAGATTGATTGAAGACATCGTGCATTTCCTTGGGCGTAGAACAATAGAAACCATAATAAAAGATACAGTTTTTTTAAATACCAAAACTCATTGTCATCGAATTTCCAATTAGAGCGGTGTAAAAAGCTGTCGTCACACTTTCAGCTTTCTTGTAGGTAATGGATAGGCAGCGACGCACGATGCAGGGTGACGGGTGTCAGTACAGTGTACGTGTGTCAACACATTCAGTTACCACTTCATTATTGTCCGGCGCGGACATGTGAGCAGCCGGACTCCTGCCACCGCGCATTGTCTTACAGCCGTAGACCCACTGGGACCATTGATGTGGACCCAGTGATGGTTCTACATCAATGGTTCATCAACCATTGATGTATGTGGACTTCATTGTCTGCATCTAAAAACTTTCATTCGGTCCGTGGCGCGCTGATCCTGCAATTGCTGTTCCAGGTACTACAACTATCGAAGTTGACTGCTTAGAGGGTTTTACATAGGAGTTTTATAGTAATTGGATACGGTCTACGTGTCTCATTTACCTACATTAAAATTTACGTGTTTAAGCTTTACTTTTTTCCCTGTATCATTTCCAAGCATACCTGATAGTGATATTTCAGTGTTACTTTTGTAGTGTATGCAAACACGAAGTGGGCCTTCTGTTGGTGTTAGTATGGGGTCGCAGTTCGCAGCGCGCAGGTGCGGGGGCGCGAAGCCTCACGACTCATTAAGCAGCGAGTGGATCAGCCACCGATACCTCATTACCGCCGCCCCGACGTTCACCGGTGCACATGCACTCGATGTGCTGATAGCGCTGCTTCATATTCATGATGTTTACACCTAACCAGAACCACCATACATTTTAACACCATAATTTTTTTTATTTACGCTCATTACCAATTCGCTGTCTGTACTACTTTCATGGCTGATTAGGTAAATAGTAATACCTTTTTATTCCTGTGTAATATAAATTACTGTACCTAATAAACCATGCAAAATCCACGCAAAACGATATGTAAGATTATACATAACTACATATAATATGATATGACTGTAATGGAATTTAAAACATGAGAATAGGTAATTCAACTTTTGTACTTATTTGTTTTAGATCTTAACCAGGAACACTATGACAATGATGTTTTAAGTTTAATAGTCATTTATTTAAAACGATATTTAAGTTTATTACTAAAAACTTAAATATCAGTAGTAGGTAGTAGTGTGTACAAACAACGTAAGTAATACGAGCTGAAACTGTAACGTCATGGTATTATAATAATATAGTACCTACCAATAAGTTATAGTTTGGTCGTACTAAAGGAAAACTGGGTAGGTAGCTATAACTTCTTACTAATTTGCTGCACATTTAAAGCGTGTTTGTTTAAAAGTTTAAATATAGCATCTGAAACAGCGCTGTATGGGCTTCGTGAGCTGTGTCCCTGAAGGAATGTTCATAAACGGTGCCCCGCTGTCCGGCTGAACGCAAGCGCTTGAAGCGCTATAAATCTTACGTAATGTCCCCGTGATGCACATCTGTTCCACGGATAGCGCACTCACACCTTGAGACACAAACGGAGCTAAAGACCCCTGTCTCATTCCTAAATCCATTATTACTTGACAGTGTTTTTATTTCAACAATGAAGCTTTTCAAACAAAGACATATATAGAGATAGAAAGTCGATTAACACAGATTTTTTTAATAGCAAGAAAATACTACATAAAAATCAAGCAGCTGTAAACATGAAATTATTCTTACTGTTGACAATCTTTAACCGAGTAAATATAATAATATAGCTGCCACAATTAAAGATGCAGTATTAAGAGTACATAATCACATAGAGTCCAATCTTTGGTAAAATTACATGATCTTTACATATTTGAGGGCTCGCCGCGCCGGGCGGCGGCGGCGGCGGCGGCGGCGTGGGAACAGCGGGACGGCAATCGAACGAATTATTTCCGAGTGTCCTCGAACTAATGAACCGCATCCAACGACTCCACTCTATTACTGCAGGAATCTATCAATTATTTATAAGACATAGACGCTTCGCAGACACCTTTTTTTCAATAAGTTATGTTGGCTTATTAAAACCCTTTTGAATGGCAATGTGATGCCCTTCCTTATTCGCTCGTAACACTATATGAAGTGAAAGTCAACGAAAACTTCTATCTTTTTTTTATTTTTTTTTATTACAATATGGGCCTGCTCTTGACCTCGATCACGAATCGACCATGATGATCATCATGATGTTCATGGATCGATCGATCTCGATCTAAGTATCGCACTTACAAATTATAGAAGTTTTCGTGAATATGTTTCTATTTTCAGAAGAATGGTATACAGAGTGAACACGCGGTATAACGGGTTACGGTTACAGGTTCGGAACTTATGAGCAACAGTAACTTACATATTGTGTATTTGTGTGTAGTATTGCGGTGTGGGACATTATATAAGTAAGGAAAGGCGATCTATTGTGACGAGCGTGGCCATGGTCCAGTGTGCCGGGTTAGCTTGAGCTGCGGCAAGTATCCCCGCGGGCGGTGGTGAACCAGTGTCCTATTGTGACGAGCGTGGCCATGGTCCAGTGTGCCGGGTTAGCTTGAGCTGCGGCAAGTATCCCCGCGGGCGGTGGTGAACCAGTGTCCTATTGTGACGAGCGTGGCCATGGTCCAGTGTGCCGGGTTAGCTTGAGCTGCGGCAAGTATACCCGCGGGCGGTGGTGAACCAGTGTCCTATTGTGACGAGCGTGGCCATGGTCCAGTGTGCCGGGTTAGCTTGAGCTGCGGCAAGTATCCCCGCGGGCGGTGGTGACATGCGTCCTATTCATTACGACTACATTATAATATCTCCCAAATATACCGTTACAATACAACCATACCTAATACACAATTACAATATCAGTTGCTCACGCGAGCTCTACAATATCGGCTGACCATCATTTACGTGACCCCTAACTGAGGCCAGCCCGGCCCCAGCCGTGAGCAATGACAAGACAAAGACAACGACTTTAACTCGCACTAATTGTAACAACACGGCGACCGCGGCAACACAACACACGTGAATCTTGCGCTTTCACCACTAAATGACTTATCGGAACTAATAATTGATCTGTGCGCGACCATTGTTCTGCGAAGCTGCTCAGTGCTATACACACGTAGGGCAGTGCGCCTGTGCGCATTGTTGGCGGGGGCGTGGCGCAGCGAGATCACACGCCGCCCCGCCCCCGCACCGCCCCGCACCACCCCGCACCGCCCCACGCCGCCCTGGCACGCACGCCGACAAAGGCTCCGCATCGCCAGCGACGTCAGACGTCGACAAAGACAACTGTAGGACATACCGATACCACAATGTTAGCGGACGGCATCGCTGTAACTACATACGTCACTGATGACATTACACACAGGTAACCTTCAGCGCGTGGAGGACGAGGACGCTGAGGAAATTCACAATATAATAATCTTCGGAAATATGAATGTGCTACGCGGTGCTACGCAGTGCTACGGCGCGCTACGTAACGCTACGGACGTAGCAATTAGTTATTACCTTCATAAAGTTACATGCTCACTTGCATTCACGACTTATTTTAATATTACTAAGCAAATGGTTGAACAAATTAATAATACTTTAATTTTAATTATAGTCTATTAAAAAAGTTTATAGAGCGCATAAATCAGCTCGTGTCATAAAATTTTCGGACGGAGCCGTGCGTAGAGCCTGTATTAATATGAAATAAATAAAGAGAGATAACATAACACATATTATACATCTAATAGTACCTCTCGCAGTCCCTCAGACTGGAAGCCAACCCCATAGTTGCCATGGGTAAAGGCTAGTTAGATGATAACCAAGCAGGACCCTCAGCTTAACTTATAATAGATATCATTGACAAGGGTAACCTAGACACTGCACGTATGTTTCTTATAACTTTCATAAAGGCATAACAGGACCATACCGGGACTTCTGTCGCTAGAAAAGTACTTTAATTATATAAGAAAACCTAGGTAAGCGTCCTACAATTGAGTGTTCAGTGATTTATCAGAGGTTTCTTATTTCAACAAGTAAATGGTGTCCGGTTCCCTGAGCGGTGCGCACCGTGCTGCAGTGGTTTATTGGCGACAGACTAGCAGTAATGACATCTAGTACGAGGCGCCCCGCGGCGCGCACTTCGCACGTTACGCCCTAACGACGTGTTGCGCAGTAGGAATACTTGCACTGCTGCACGTATGCTCTAGCACTGCACACATTCGCTCTGTGGGTAAAATTAACATAAGTAATACGTATGTTAGGACAGGTAACATAATTCATGGTTCTATTCACTTTATTATTTAAGTTCGTATTCATCATAAAGATAAAAGAGTACCTATCGTTCACTATCTGGTCTACTTACGTGTGTTCAGTAGATATATGTAAGTAATTCATACAAGTTTATTAGCTAGCTACCCCGCAAGTGACACGGCGTGAACATATGCGCGCCGGCACGCAGTAATTAGTGGCGTATGCTAATACTTGATATGAAGGCCTCTAGCCGGCCGTTTACATAATTATATGGCTTCCAGATTACATTCATATAATTAAGTGGTCATAATTTGTCAGTTTTGGGATTCTTCAGCTTCTAGCTTGGGTTCCGTAGGCGACAGGTGGCTTAACCCTCGACTTAATGTACCAGCTATTACAGATATTTTATGATTGTGTTTAGCGTCAGAGGACGACGCAGACCTAAACAATCACCGCCTTTTCGGTAATAATATCAGACTATGAGAATAATGTGAGGTGTTTGTACTCTATTTATTGATTGTCCCTAGCCTTCCTTGTATGGTGTACATAAGAAAGAGTATCTATAGCTTTTAAAACAGATAAGGTGCCCCTCATTATTCCCTTCTCTGAATGATTTGCAAGTAGCTCAAGCTCTGTCGGTGAAACTTTAAAGCTCACGCAACAATCAGCACTTACACATAACCCATTCGATGAAGACTTAACACTAACCTTACATTAGCACTGTACTTGTTCGTAATCCTCGCTCAATTACTAGTAGCAAGTACTCGCGTGTGATGCCGCCGGGCGTTTTTACCTCATTCCTCGGCTCGGTTGCGTGTTCATAACGCGCGGAGCTTAATACCAGCAAGAAATAGGAAAAGAAAGAGCCGACGAAAATACTTATCATTTTCATGTTTTGTCTACGTTAACTTGTAATGGTATCAATGCAATCATTGACGGCTTGCTGGCTTTATGATCATAAGTGAGCCTACCGTGATTCGTTATCGGATTTTCCTATACGTAAAGCTAAGGCTCGAGACACTGGTCAACTATTTCCTTGACTTTCATGTCGGTATGGTATGATCTAACCTCCCGGAATGGTAATTGAGACTTAAAAATCCACAGCGAAAACGTTTAAATAGAGACCGCGAATGGCAGACTCATTAAGTGCGCACAGTTCGACAAACAATTGTGCGGTAATCTGTTGCGAACCGTTCCCGCGAGTGAACAATAAGAGGGAAGGTAATTGTCGCCGAGGGAGCGACAATGAGCTGTTTGTGTGATAATAGCAGAGCAAGTTCGCGGGAGAGCGCCGGGCGGCGGCGGCGTGACGCGGGGAAACCGCGGGAAGAGAGCCGCGCGAGTCTCTACAACGATTAAGATCGCATTAGCAAGAATTTTAATGAACTGTAATTAGTCATAGGTGGAATGTTTTGTGACGCAAGTGCAGCCGCCCCGTAGCCCGTACCGACCAAGTACGCGTAACTGGAGGAAAAACATTACTCAACACACACGTTGAAGGAATTTAATCAAAAATCTTAATGACCCGATTCTACAACACAATAATTAGATATAAGTTTGGAATAATTCATTGCCACAGTGCCGCATATTTCAGGTTATTTCGAGTGATTGTCGACGCGAACAATGCTGAGGCCAAACTTCACGATTATGAAATGTTACGTAAATCTAAACTTTTTCATACCGCGGTGGGGCTGGTTAGGTAACTAATCAGTTTAATTAGTACAAGGACTCTGAAATAGCTTAATTACTTTAATGAGTTCTGATGAAACAACACTCATGTAACTTTAAAGTAATTTTGAAGAAGGTAAAATATAATACTCGTACTGGAGGGTCCGCGCGCGCCACTCACCGACTTCGGATGAAGTTTTCTCTGCGTCATCCCCTTCATGTAATATAAAAGTTGTTCGCTCCGAGTGGAACATCTCGACTGAGCTCATATTAAAAACGTACGTTATGTATGGTAGCGCGTAATTAACACAGCTCTTCGAACTCTTCAGTTAATCTCACACTCCATTAGTGAAGTTTGAGCTCTCACCCGCATTCGGCTCTCAGTTCGTCCTCGGCACTCGGCCGTATTACACATGTACACATGATACCCAGCACCCACACGCTCTACCTACAAGTTTGAGCTCTCACCCGCATTTGGCTCTCAGCTCGTCCTCGGCACTCGGCCGAATTACACATGGTACACATACCCAGCACCCACACGCTCTACCTACAAGTTTGAGCTCTCACCCGCATTTGGCTCTCAGCTCGTCCTCGGCACTCGGCCGAATTACACATGTACACATACCCAGCACCCACACGCTCTACCTACAAGTTTGAGCTTTCACCCGCAGTCGGCTCACAGCTCGTCCTCGCCACTCGGCCGTATTACACATGTACACATGATACCCAGCACCCACACGCTCACCTACAAATTTGAGCTCTCACCCGCAGTCGGCTCACAACTCGTCCTCGGCACTCGGCAGTATTACACATCATGATACCCAGAACCCACTCGCTCTATCTACAAGTATCCACAGCGAGGTCGTGTGATCTTACTGTAAGTACACATTTCGAATGTAAACCCGAGCTCGCCTTAATTACCTAAAGGGTAGAGCTTCACTGTAGCGTCGGCATAACGTAGCAATTAACGGAAAGGCTGCGCACTTGAGCAGGGTCTACTGAGTGTATCTAATTGCTGTTTGTGAAAATGACTCTTCTAGATGAGATAGAAAGCTTTTTCATTGAATTCTCACCCAATAGTCAACTCATAAAGATAATTATTAAAAATTGTGATAGTCGATACATATACATATGAATATAAAATGTATACTTTGGGCTATGGGCTATGGGTACACACTTAACATGAAACCAGGAAACAAAAAGGTTATTGTAGTTGGGTGGTTAACGCAAACAATATGTGACTTGTATGTAGTGTGGACGGTCGCCGCATGTGCCCGCACATGTCCGAAGTGTCCAGTGACGTCAGTCAGCTGCGCGGGCGCCACCAGGTCTGCGCGCGCCGGAACCGGAACTCTATTGTTTTAAGTGGAGCGACAGATGATGTCCCGCAACCGCCCGTACACTGCGACACAGTGGATACGAACATAAAGGAATACTAACCATACAAACGAGCGCAGCTATACTACCCAACCGGAATAAAAGACAAATAATAATATAAATTTTAGTGTGCATGTAGTGCTTCGAGTTTCGTCCGCATAACTTGCTGTAGAGACTGGTTCCTGAGGACATTCTTGGTTGTTTGAGTGAGCCTTCTGCCCCGCGCCACACCGCGCCAGCCAGCGTGTCGCGGGCCGTGGCACATGGGCCGCGTGTCGGCGCCCGCGCACTTGCCATATTTATGCGCATCATCCACCTGCTGAGCTGACACACACAACCGCCCGGCCTGCCGCGCTTTCACATACTTTATACTACTTCCTACAATTTCGGTTATGATTGTTTATTGACAACAAAGAAATCGAGTGTTTCCTCGATCTCCACCCCGCGCCCCGCGCATACCGCCGCGCCCGCTCCGCACAATCCACATCTCAACTGCGCGTGTCATCTCAAAAAGCGCTAATTTAATTTCCACTTGAAGTGCCTCGCGCGCCATTGTGGCGCAACTGTCACCACTATACATACCTAGTCAATTTGCGACGACAAAGCAGTAGGTATTTAAGTGTCTGTAGCTACGGTCTACGTAGATATTTTAGTCACGAACCGCACGGTGGCAGATTCTTTCGCGCGTGGTTTTGTCTAGTCAACACTTATTAAGAGCTTTGTGTCGCGACAGACAGCGGTTGGTTTATTGCGACAACCGCGCTGACAGCTGTACCGCGCGCCAATACACAAGCACTTAGCGCTGCAACCACAACAAGCTACACGCCAGTACCACACAGTAACACAACAACTACACGACGCCGACGGCTGCGTGTACCCGTTACGCTACTTTTTGCTCATTTCAAATGTTCGCGCGGTGTTAGGTGTGTCCGCAGTTTGGCGGTATTAGCATACAATGGCCGACAGCTGGCCGACTGCCGAGTGGCCACTATCAGATCAGCGGCCGCGGACTGACCGCACGTTTCATTGCCATCGCTCCAGCTAAATTATTTATTGTACGGCCAACTAATAAATAACGTTAATAATGTCAGCGTAAACTAACAAATCAAAACTAGTTAAGTTACTGTACTGACTCACAGTAGTCACAGCTCACTTACAGTGACTTACCGTTTACTATGTACACCTGTCTGTTACAACCAACTTATTAGGTAATTGTGTGGCTTGTTAGTAAGTTCACTTTGAAACGATTGGTAAGCTATTCTTGAGACACAAACCCAGTGGTGTCTAGTGTCTACGGTCTACCTACTTCGTCGCTAGTTAACACGAGTTTTAAAAAAGCCAGAAAATGTACTTACTTTTATTTACATAGCATTATGTAGTTAAGAACTTAACTTTAAGTAACGTTTAAAGTAGTTTTTATAGATGGTTTCCCATAGCTTCCTTATAACTTAAACATCAGTCTATTATCTACTTAATTTGTTCGTCATTTTAGTCGAGACAATGTTCACAGTTGTGCAAGGCGCTCGCGTGCTGCTGTCAATCAAGCAACGATTCAATTGTGCGTATCTATGGTTAATGATAGGATATCGATATTGATCGTCCGTGTAACATATTTGCACGGAATTATGATTCACTTCGCGAGTGAGGAGGCGGGCAGGCTGCGCTTGGCGTCTTTCCGGCAGCGCGCACTTTTTGTGCGTCTCGCCGCGCGCGACTCGCGAATCCATGAATATATGAATTTCTATAATGTTTAACGTCACCCTTGGCTCCACGATGTCACTCAAGTGTCAGACAATTTTTTAAAGTTGTTTGACATTCCTGTTTCAGTTGTCGATTGTAATACGATTATGTTAATTCGCGGTGCTCACCCTCATTACAATAACGTATTTACTTGAAGAGCATATCATACTGACTGGTCGCGTCCACCGCTTGTCCGTAGTGGAGTCGGCGCGCAGCCGTTTGTGAGGCGCGACAGCCGCTCGCCGCTCGCGTGCGGCCTCGTCTCCCGCGAATGATTATGAAGTATGAACGGATCAATTTCACAGCCGTCGCTCAAAGCCGCCGCCCACAGGACCCCGCACCTCCCCGCATCACTCTGCGCCGCCCCGTGATACGTGCACACAATACAATACCGCCGCTACTTTCTCACCACAGACTACAAATATTCTTTCGCAAACTAGCGGCATTATCCAGCCTGACAATTGTGTGTGGTATAAAATATCAGGCTGTGGTAAAATATGCGTGGAAGGCGCAGTGTACTTACGTATCATAATATAATAGATAGCAATAGCAGGTATCGCTTCACTCATCGACGACGTGGCGTTTCATATCGCCGGCTGTATTACGGGCTCCGGAAAGTTGGTGCGGGTTACTTCACTCAATTTGCGCCGTTAGCGGCGCGGCCTCCATTTTTCACAGTTATCGAACAATTTCCCGGAGCGCCGGCAAACGACGCTAAGTAAGAGTTCGTTCAATTTTCTTTTTCCTCTTTGAACGTTTTTGCCAGTGTTTTTAAACCGATTCACAATGGGCGCCTCTAAATTGAATTCCTTTCCTTTTGATTCCTTTGATCATTTCAATGATGTGGAACATGAATATGAATGTTGGCACGACGGCTATCCGTTGGCACTTTCTATGACAAGCGGCACCCGTCCACCTCGAGGCATGTAAATAAGATAACCAGTCGGTAATTACCCTAACTAATGATACTCATATATGGTGTTTACGGTGACAACATTACTAACATGGCGCGGCGACATGTTGTCATGAGTGACCGGCTCTCCTCGCACGCCGCGTACGGGCAGGCGCGGCCACATCTAGCCTTCTGTCAGCTCTGACTGCTATGATGGAAGGTGCGACATTGTGTCGGGATTCGTCACACTGTTCTCTTCGGCTAAAAAGTGAATCATCAACCTGGAGAGAGTAATCCGCGTATAGTTTCGCTGAGATAGTACAACAACGACTCTTCCGGCTGCTGGTACTTTAATTAAACGTGCATAAATTACAGAGTGCTCGTAAATCAATCGGCGGTGGTCGGCGGTGGCATGCGGCCGGCGCGGGCGGGCGGGTTGCGGGCGGCGCGGCTGCGTGCGGGCGGCGTGCGGGAGCGCTGCGGGCGCGGGACGGCGCGGCTATTATTACGCGGCTGCTCAATGGACGCGGCCGGCGGACACTTCAAACATGCGTCGCTGGGATTCTAGCGCGCGACGCTGGGCGACCATTGTCTCCGGTACATTCTCGTGAGGCATCGCGGCATCACCGCGCGACTACACAGCGGCGGACGGCCGACTCACTAACGCACTATGACACTAGATTTATTTGTCCATTTTATTTAGATTCCTACAAATAAGTGCTTACCATACGTAGTAGTATATCCCCTCATCTGTGGCGCTGTCAAACCTAAACATTGTGCGCGACTGTTGAGCCCTGTCTGTGGGGCTCGGCCACTCAAGCCGACACGATTAAAACGACCTAGGTATCTCCGAAACTACGTTAGCTCGCTACCAGCGGGTCTAAAATGGCCGCTATAGCAGATCCTACGCAGAATCTTAGCATGAATCACGTTAAAAAATTTAAATTCTTAAAATGGACTTTATGAGAATAACAATAAAGTCCATTTTAACAATTTTAAATTTTTAACGTGATTCACAAAACGATTCTGCTAAAGCGGCCATTTTAGACCCCCAGTTGTATCATTGGAATCGCTAATAAATTAGCTAACAGGTTATGTACGGTTTAGTATAGTTTGGCCATGAAATGTATTTGTAATTGTAACGTCTGTTCAGTGTGAGGAACAAATTACAAGTTTCTTGTGTAAAAGTTAATTATAATTAAAAAAAAAACAAACCGTTTTTTCAACAAGTTATTGTATATCATATATGTGTAACTAACTATACCGGGTGGAATGGACACCGACGCGAAAACTTTTGACATTGGAAATGTCTTTTCGTTCGCTCCAGTATTGGCTCCGATTTCACGAAAAAGTGCGATCTCTATAATTCTCTGAGAGATGTGAAGATAATTATGATGTTCAAAAAGGCTCAAAAGACGTGTATTCACGAGAGCTGTAAGATGCAAACAGAATAATTCGATAAAGGAAAAACGATAAAAGTTATGGCCGAAATAGTGAAAAAACATTTTTTGTTTTCCGATTTTTTGATTTTGGCGCTCGATATTTTAGAAACGAAGAATGATATCTAAAATTTGAGAAAAACTCCTCGGAACAATTTATTCAGCTACAGTTTGAGCCTAAAACAAAGACGATCGGGTTAAGGGTTTGCCCTGTAGCCTAACCTTTTTGAAAAAACTGTACATCAAACTTAGTAAAAAATTTGCTGGGAAACGTCTTTTTTCGATTTTTTTTTTGTTTTTTTTTTTTTGGGGTGAAAACTCATGTTTTGTGGTAGACCTCAATGTAACGCACTCAAATCTTACATTAAAAACTTGTATTTAAATAAACAAACTTGTCAAAAAGTTGAAACCCTGTTGACCCCCAATATCTCCGTAACTAGAAGGTTCCCAGGTATGGTCTAGAACAAAAAAAATATCGCAATGACGGGGAGAACAAATCAAATCAAATCAATCTTTATTTGTGAACATAAGTACAAAAAGGTGTTATTTATACATTTTAGCTGATCTGTATGTTCGGCCACTAATCGGCATACAAATATAATATAGTAAGCAGGTTATTTTTACTATCATAATTATGAAAGTCTAGGATAAAAGAAATGGAGCAATTGAAAAATGTCATGAGCCGCATGAAATAAAGTAATTGAATTATATTATTAATTAATAAGAATGTCAAAGAAAATTAAATTTAGTCACAATTTGTCATTTAAAAAGTCTTCAATCGAGTAATACGTCTTTTCAACTAGAAACAGGAACAAGTGTCTTTCGGCTTCGTTAAGAGGTGTTTTACACCCTTTATTTGTATAGGTATGTTACCGCAAAATTGTAAAACCCGTTAGATTGTAAACTTTCGAAAGATATTCAACCGAACTTACTCTTTTTTGTATATTATACTTATTTTGATTATATCGAAGTGAAACCATAAAATTGTGAAATGCACGGAACTCAAAACGAAGTATCTCTGCCCCCATAGTCGGGACTTGAAGCACCCTGAACTAGGTTAGGTTACCGAGTTAGGTTCCTTTAAACCCTGCAGACAGAAATAGGAGCCTGGCGTAGCGAGGCTTTTTAGGCGAATATAAAGTGTTTTGAGGCAAGGTTACATTAACCGGTTTTTCTCAGGAATGGTGCATTACATTCCCCCCCCCCCCCCCAATCCACAGCGCGCGAGGTGACTTCCATTATTGCATTATTTTTCTACCGAAAAATAAGCCGTACCATGTTCGGTAGAAAATCTTTCGAGAGTTTACAATATCGCTAGATAGATTACAATCTGACGGGTTTTACAATTTTACGGTTAATTTTCATGAATATTCGCACAACGAATTGTTGAACAACGGCAGGTTAGGTTACCTGCCGAACTTATTACTACTTAATAGATTGCTGCATCCTTCAAAAACTTATAGCTAGGCAGAAACAATAGTTTCGTTACTAACATCAACATGGCCAATTAAAAGTATTCACAAATAGTTATAAAATATTTTGGTTAGATAAAACAAGAATAATGAAAGTAAAAGATTATTTTTTTTACGTAGGTACTGGTTATGAGTATTTTGGGGAAGTTGTTTAATATGACGGATAGACTCACCTCCTCGAAGGATGCAGGTAACGCAATCGCCACCCTGTATAAGTAGGTACATGGGACACTCATTATCATTTCATCACGGAATCGCCCACTGTTGGGTATAGGCCCCCCTCTCCTTTCTTCTACCACTCTTCTCTGCTCTGTGCGTCCCTTATCCATCCGTTTCCCGCCATCTTGACGATACCGCCGACTCAACGCGCTTTTGGACTGCCCTGGTTTCTGGCCTGGCTTACCTTGGCCACCATTCAGTCAAAACCTTACTCCGTCGGCCATCTCCGCTTCTAGCCAGATCTCCACTTTAGACGCATCGTCCTGTCCCCGACGTCGAAGACTTTCGTCTGACGAAGGATTTCGGTGTTATTATGTATTCTCCTGGAACGTTCTTTCTTCGAAAGCTCCTTGTCAAAAGATAGAACATGTCCAAGATAATCGTAATGGTCATTTATATTACGGTTTCAATGTTCACTGTATCCGTCGGTGTTTCACCACTAACGACCGTTTTCTATAACTTACTTACGTTTAACTATTTGTTAATATGCCTGCATCCGTAGCTCTATCGGTGTTTTCATAAACAAAATTAGCTTAAAATATCGTATCCGCGACACCTATCTGTCACTTGATTTATAGAAAGTTCAAAGAAATCTTTTCTGTGACGTTTTGCTTCTAACCGTCCGTAAGCTAAATATCAGTAAGTCGGAGATAGCAATCTTCCGTTACCTGTTAGTAAGTTATTGAAAATTACCTATAAGTGTTAGGCCTAAGTGTCACTGTGTTGACTTGTCGCAATCTACTCGTTAGCAGATCATATTGAGAGGCTGTTACTGAGCGAAATATGATGTACATATACACGCAGTTTGTGTTTCGGATCAAGCTCCCACAGTGCGTGTTACGAGCCTCCCGGGAGCGCACGGGATGTCCTGAACACAGCGTCACGGCCGGAAACAACGGACCGCACCGCCGCCGCCGCCGCCGGGGCGCTCGGGGCGAAACCAAGTGGCAGACTAAAACTACATATCTTGTAAGTAAATAAGTTACACTGAATACCAAGCTTTCAAACCCATATAATTATTTACTGTTGGATGGTTTTAGTTCATTTGTCACATTCTTCTAATGGTAATTAATGTTTTCGTTAGTTATTATGAAAACTAACTCTTATAAGGTATTTACCTAGTGAATACCGACATGGGTCTGAAAGTACCTACACCTATATTTTTTCTTACTACACGGGGAAGTGACATCATCATCAGCCTAGCCAGTTCTCAAGTCGGTCGGGTCGGTTTCCAGTCTAACCGGATGCAGCTGAATACCAGTATTTTCCATGAAGCTAGCCTAACCTATCTGAACCTCCACAATACGGGGAATCGACAAACAAAAAGTAAATAACTAATAAGTTGACCAGTCTATAGTAAGAATACAAAACGAATAAAATCTAATAACCTAATCTAAATCTAATCGGAAAGCTCCCGCTTAATTAGCACTCTAAAAGATAGCCAAGACAATATTATACAAGTTATTATAAACTAAGGCAATAAACACTGTCACTTATTACTGTGACTATAAACCTAATCACAGATCAATCAAGCGAGGCGTGTTAACTACACAGCGTGAGCGCGGGCGCCGCCGGAGGATCGCTGTCATCCACAACGCACTGTGTACCGGGCTGTTTGACGTTCAGCACACATTTATTGGCTGCGGATGATATCATGTCATAATCTAAAACCACATCAATGCTGCACTCGATCAAAGTCACCTGTTTTAGATACAAATAGAATTTGGCAAATTACTGATGTCTCCTGCCGCCGCACAGATGTAAGTATTAACATCAGCTAACATCTTGATAATTTACCCAACAGATTGTTATCAGCGGCAACGGCGAGCGGAGAGCAGGTCTCAACCCTGCCACCGCTGCGCGCCGCATTGATGACCTGCACTCAGCAATAAAATCGACATTACTACCGAGAAAATTAAAGTTATCTTCAGCATCTTGTTGCTTATAAAAGGTTTTATGAGTTTGATACCTGAATACTGGTTAGAATTGAATAACAAGTTAGAGGCAGTCGACAGGATGTCCTAGAACAAGCGCGGACTAGTGGTCAAACCACCATCTGTAAGGATTAGTCGCAGCTTGTTAACATGTGTCTCAGGCGGATCTGGCAATGTGCTGGGATTACAAATGAACACAACGTGCGTACCGCTGTCAGCAGCGCGGGACACGCGGCACGGTAGCGCCGTGCGCTGCGGCGGCGCGGCGCGGCGTGACGGGAGCGCGGCGGCGCGCGGCGGCGTGACGCGGCGCAATACATCACGTGTAGCGACGCGCCACGATTAAGTGGACGTGTGTCGTCCTCGACGAGCCGTTACACTATTAGTTGCCAACACGTTACGTGCGTCCGTCCCGCCGCCACTGACATATTGATGAACTGCGCACTTCATTTACAATAACGCATTGCCAATTATTTATAGATCCACAAGTTGCACGCGCTCTTCCGATGGGCTCACGCGAGTTCGTCGCCATATATTGTACTTTTGCCGTTCCCAGAATGACTTTGAAATAAAATTGATATGAGTAAAAGCTCCAATAAACTAGAGAGAACAAAGCTCGCCTTTGGGCCAACGAACTGTGATTCCAATTTGTGACAGATTTATTGAAGAGCTAACTGATGCTAACTGCTATCGAGGCGGTAGTATCTCATGCCTTCGCGGAACTGGCAGCCTCGCAGCTTAGCGACCGGTCCGCTAGTATATACGACTTGTTGGATTACGTAGATCTTTCGACGGAATTCAACACTAGGACAGTGTCTCACCGGTGATATACAGAACGCTCCTCGAGTGACTAACCATATATTATTACAAGATAGCGACGGGACAATCTGGTTTCCAGGAACTGAAGCCTAAACATTTTGATTTCGCAGCCCCCGGTTCCCACGCGCTCTCCGTCAGCGCCGTCAGCACCGTTGGCCGCGACTGCGAGCCGCTAGTGTTACGCCCACGTGTTATGATTGCAGCTGCAGCCAGACAAGAGAGAATGTTGCAGCAGCGGGTGTGTGAGGAGCGCTGGTTGCTGGCCGAGCGCCAACAATGTGCGGCGACGCCCTTCGCCACTACATCACGTAACGTAACACACCAACCGTCTCAAATATTCACCGTTTCAATTAGAAATTTGCCAAACAGCCGAATAACAACGTTAATTGAGAGCATTCGGCGGATGCCATCGCCGACATTCCGCCATCGACTGTAACGCTTTAAACTCGCGCACGGATTAGTCGGTATTAGCTCGTTTGTAGTTTAATTTGTAACGTGAAGAATATAATAGGAGTTCGGAGGGAAAGGGATGCGCAGCCGAGAGGAAGATGAATGACAAGAAAGGCGCGCGATTGTCTCCACTGCGAGGGCGCGCCCCGCGCGGCGGCATCAAAGCAAATATGCGGATCGGCGGAGGATCGCTGTCGCCGCGAAAAAACTAATAAAAGGCAATATTACACGCGCAGATATATCGCTGGAGACGAGTGAGGGTCGCTCGCTGCGTCCCTCCCCCCCACTCGCCCCACGCTCTCCCTCCGCATTCCTCCTCCCACGCGTGTCACGCAGAGCCCGCGCCACTTTGATGCTCCACTGAATTTCAGAGCCGCCATTCACCCTACTCACTATGCTGTACCATAGAATAGATGTTTTACCTCAAGTTTCATGAGTGTAATGTTGCAGTAGCCACGTCCACGTGAGGCGCACAGAGCTGCTGGTGACGCAGTACAGCGTGCAGCGTGACACCCGCCGGGGGAGATACACACTCGAGCCAGTCAATAAGCGCATTCCACCTGCACCGAGCCGAATTAAAAATCAAATAATGTTGTGTATAGCGAATTAGGAGCGGAGCACCCGCCCGTTGAGAGCGTTTTAGGGTTGCCTGAGGGTTGATATTCTCTTTATACACTTTCAATACTAAAATATTATAAAGTAGCCCACCAGCATCGGGAACATATTTTATTATTGCGATAATAATTTATAACAATTACACATGTTATTGGAAACATAACGTTGTTTTTAATCAACAACAACATTTTCTCGATAATATGAAGGCATTAATTAATTATTTATATACGTACCTACTCGTACATTAAATGGAGATATGATCTATTTGCAATGGAATAAAAGCAAACACTCCAAGAATGCACAGTTGGAATGTGTTACAAACAAAGTACTGCTTACCAGGTAAAACGTAGCAGTTATAGCTATATAAGGCGTGGAGTACCTACTTGTGCGGATCTAACATCAAAACAAAGCAGGTAGCGAACCCTGCTTAATGAAAAAGCGTTTCGGGTGGCAACCCTGTCCCAACTCACATTGAACAAGTGCAGGGGTCAGAGCCGGGCGGGTCGCGCGGAGAATATGTCCGTGCGGCTAATGAAAAGTTTAATAACGGCGAGCACGTGTGCGGCCCCACTCGCCCCGCTAGCTCGACCCTCGCCGCGTTATCTCTCAATGCACAATTTATTGAGAGCAATTTCGCATGTCATAAAACCGAATTAATATTGTCCTCCCGGGTATGGTGGCGCACTAGCGCGAGCGGGGTCCTGGCGACTATTTGTCAAGTGCGCGCGATGTATTCATGTGAGATGTTCCGCTGCTCGTTCGCGACGCTCAGCACGTGACGCTCGCGCTGATGCCGAACAAAAGCGATTAAGTGCTTGTCCACTGGGCAATATACGGCACTGCAGGAAATGTGGAACATGTCTAATGAATAATACAAATATCAAAGATTACTTTGTAATTGTAATTATTCATGTGAATGTGTGACCACTTGCGCAATAATCTATGTTGTTACCTACTTTGCTTACTTACGATAATGGTTTACTCTTGAGATTACATCTCAAGAACAATAATCAAAGATGTAAACTATCATACGATTTTTTTCCGTTAGTGATACCCAGCTTTGAAATTACGTATTTCAATAATGCGACAATCCACCCTTCAATAGCAGTGTTGATAGTACCTTCCCGCTTGTAATGGAGCATCGCTGATGTGACATTATTAGGTAATGAGCAGCGACAATGAGAGCGCCTCCTATGTGCACCCGACACGGATATCGGAACAGTGACACCGTGTCGAGGGGTGCCAGCGTGCCCGCGCGGTGTAGCGGAGCGCGGCACAGTGCGCCGCTAGCTGGAACACAAGGGCGCGGCGCGCGGCGATCGCGGCGTCACCAGCTCACTGAGCGTGAAATGGAACGCGATCCGCCGATTGAATTAATGAAAAGCGTCTTGAGGACATTATCGAGCTCGAGCCGGCTCTCACCGCGTCGCTCACGACGCGGACGTCTCCCGGGGGTGAGCAGCTGCCAACAAGGATCTATCGTGTGTAATATGTGTACTGCGTAACCCGTTATGGCGGATGTGAGACCACCTAACATGGTTCTATTTATTTCATTCGTTCTGTTTATCGACAAATAAGGTGAAAAACAATGAATTAGATGTTAAGCGGCAGCAAAGGTTGAGGGGTAGAGGCCGCTTGCGCCGCGTAGAGGCCGTTTAGACGCCGCGTATATAGAGGCCGTTTAGATGTCACGTAGAGGCTACGTAGACGTTTTGTAGAGGCTTAGATATTTGTACAAATTGCGTAGACATCCCAGAGGCTGTTTAAACGCCACGTAAAGGTGAACGTTTAAACACCGCGTAGAGAGTGTGTCGATGCCGCTTGGACGCCAAGTATACCTGGTTTTAGCTGCATCATGTTTAGATACCAACCATATCTATGGAGTTTCGCTAGATAATTTTATTTTAATTTCCGTAGTTTCCACAACATAGGTACCTGATAGCACACGTTTGTCCGTTAGGAACGTTTATATGTCATCGCAGCACTTGGTGATCAACAAAAGAAAGCTAAGCTTGTAACAAATCTTGCTCGTATTAAATAACAGGAAACCTCTGCTGGAAGAGCGTCGTGCAGTTCCTAGAGTCACGCACCAGGTCAGCTCTGTAGGAAGGCAGTGTAGATCTCAGGACCAGAAGTCAGGATAGCTTTGCGAGACAAGTAGCAAGTCAGGCACGAAGACAGCTTCTGAAGATCGGGAGCAGAGGTCCCAGGTCACGAAGACAGCTTCCCAAGATCGGAAGTAGAGGCACTAGGCGGAATTTTTAGCGGGATCCCCGGGGTAATATAGAAATGTAACAGCAAAAACCAAACTGTTTTCTTATGCTTATCACCTCAGATCCAAGGGTAAAGGAAGGGGTCCGCAAGGACCGATGCCTGCCGGGGTTGCGGGACTGTTCAAAAGAGATACCGTGGCCCCGGAACACAAAGGGCGATAAAGGAACATGGATGGGTTTTAGTCAGTAAAAGTCTGATACTCGATACTCCCTCCTGCTCCGCCTAGAGCGGGAGGAGTCATTTGATGATTTCCCATCCGAAAAAAAAGGGCGACTGCCTCCAGCCGCTCGGAAGCTCGTTTTTAAAGTAGTGTTCATTTTTCAATTTTTCAAATATTAGTTTTCTTCTTGTGGTTATCATCTCACCCATCATCTCGGGTTAGTATCATTTCGTCTAAAAAAGCAGCTGGTCTAATTAGCAAGTGGTCTAAAAAGTAGACTGGTCTAAGTACAAACTGGTCTAAAACGCAACTGGCAGATGGTCTAAAATGCTTCTCGCCTAAAACGCAACTGGTCTAAAAATACATATCGTTTAAAACGCAACTGGTCTAAAACGCTACCCGTCAATAATGCAACTTGTCTAAAACGTTTTTTGTGTAAATATCATCCCGTCCAAAATTAATAAAATTACCTCAGTAAAATTATACTTAAAAATTAAATTTAATTATACATAAATTATAATAATTTTGTAACTAAGCCTTTTATCAAACTAAAAATGTTCCTTTTAAATTAAAAATGCTCCTTATTAAATTAAAAGTTTTCTTGCTCCAAATAGGTCCGGCCTTTTTATTTTACACATAATGTAAAACTATCGTTTGTATATTTTTTATTTCTTTTTAACTTCTGTTACTTTTTTCAAACAGTCAAATGGTGAAATCAAACCTTCACTACTTGGTCCAAGATCCATATGTAAATTATATTTAATAAATAACCATTTCACAATTTTCACACAATAATAATTTAGCACAAAGGCAGGAAAACATCACGTGTAGTGGAATGAAGTCTTCATTAATCAAACATGGTATTTAATATAATCTAAAGTGGGGGTCTACCCTTTATAGCAGAACTTTTATGCCATAATATTATTTTGGATAACAGTGGATAGCATAAACTTCATTTCGCAGAAAATCGTTTGGCAGACACTCATTTATCATACATTAGATTATTTATACACCATGCATGCAGCCAGCATGCAGCATGCAACATGCAGCAAGCATGGTTTTGTCACGGTTTCGGCGCTGCGGGGCTCCGGCGGTCCCACGCAAATTTAAATTACAGTCTAGGGGTAGGGCAGACCGGGCGGGAGGAAACGTCCGGGTGTTTCCACTGTGAGGATCGACCGGAGGACACGGTCGAGCACACGGTGGAGGTGTTCCCCGCGTGGGCGGAGCACCGCCGTGTCCTCGAAGCGGCGATTGGCGGCAGCGACCTGTCGCGTCCGGCCCTGGTGCAAGCCATGGTCCGGAGCGAGACGGAATGGGACGCCGTCAACTCCTTCTGCGAAGCAGTTATGCTAGAGAAGGAGGTGGCGGAACGGGAGAGGGAGAGAACCTCTCAGCGTCCCGGCCGCCGTGGTAGACGCCCCGGGCGTCGGGGGCCACCACGTGGCCCCCGGCCACCGTAGGCGCGGACCTGTGGACGGTGGGCTATGGGCTAGCTCGCCGTCCGTCCGTCTCATGACGACAGGCCGTGTCGACGGCGCGTTCGTTTACCACGCGCGCCTCAAAGAGAGTCAGCAAAAAGGAAGGGGCCGTAAGGACCGATGCCTGCCGGGGTTGCGGGACAGTTCGAAAGAGATACCCCGGCCCCGGAACACAAAGGGCGATGAAGGAACATGGATGGGTTTTAGTCAGTAAAAGTCTGACACTCCCTCCTGCTCCGCCCAGAGCGGGAGGAGTCATTTGATGATTTCCCATGGGTAGGGCAGATAAGATTACGTGGAGTCGGTTTTGGAGCGATTCGCTTCTGTCCCTAACTTTTGTAGCACAACATATTGACTTTTTAAGCCAATTTTTATTCTAATTTAAGGTTAAAAATGCAATTTTATAGAAATGGCAATAATGCCTAATAAAATTATTCCAAATTAAATTCTGCCATCTTCATACTATGCCAAGTGAAATTGTACCAAATAATCGTCGAACTAAATAAACGTTATTGTAAACAAAATTATGCGGAATTTGAACATTGCCAAAGGTAATTATGCGAAATAAAATTCTGCCATCTTAAAAGTATGCCATTGTAAATTCGGACATACAAACATTCGGCCAAACAATAACTAAGTATATTAAGTTATTTTTATTCCTTAAAAATATTCGTTTAAAGAAGATTATGCCAAGTGTGTTATATCCAAATAAATGATTAATAAATCCAAATAAATTTCGGAGCATCAAGATTCTGCCTGATAGAAGGAACCCCTAAAGTGGCCATCTCCACTTGTAGGCCAATTGGCAATCGGTCCATAATAAAAATTGTCTCAAAAATTAAATTTTTGATAAAAACTTGAAGACCGCTTGCTAATTAGACCGTTCTTGCTTTAGACCAGTTTGTACTTAGACCAGCTGCTTTTTAGACTGCTTGCTAATTAGACCTATTGTGCTTTAGACCAATTTGTACTTAGACCAGCTGCTTTTTAGACCGCTTGCTAATTAGACGATTTTTGCTTTAGACCAGTTTGTACTTAGACCAGCTACTTTTTAGACCACTTGCTAATTAGACCAGCTGCTTTTTTAGACGAAATGATACCAACCCATCATCTCATCTGACAAGTGTAGTCGGCCAGGACATATCCATGAGTGCGTAAAGAATTTTATAAATATAATTTTAAACTTAAGTTATTTAATAAACAATCGTAATAATTTATGTGTATATTATTTATGTGTTTATTTTATGTGTAGGTATATATGTGTATTAGTATCAATATAAGTATATACATTCTCGTTAGCAAGAAGTTAGTTTTTTAGACATTATTTTGTACCCTATCACTATGTTTTCCTATTTAATCCAAAGGTTGACTGGTAGAGAATACCTTGTGGCATTAAGTGCGCCTATGTACCACTCTTGTACATGAAGTTTAAATAAATAAATAAATAATAATTTATAAAATACAATAGTTAGACATATTGATAAAAATAATTTAAATTACCTACATAAACCAAAAAGTAGCCATCCATAGACTGAACAGAAAGAGAAATAAAAAGTAACTGACAGTTTGACAATTTAATGTCACAACATGAAAATGATGAGTTAATATTTTATTTCAGCTAGTTTTATAGTATTGAATCGTATTTAGATCGATTTTCTGAGCGTAGAAATAATTATAAACAAATAAAAAGGATGATAAATAGTATTATGAATGATGAATATATAGTGTAAGTATAGCATAATACTATAAGCTTCTAACAATTGTATTACCTAGAGCGTGTCACACTCTTCCTGTAGACGGGTACTACGGGTAGTGCGTGTGCGCCTATCATTCCACGTAGACCGTCATCTTCATTTCAAAGGTTTTCGAATGCCTAAAAATTCCTAATTTTGTAATCATGGCAATACAAAATAAGCAAGTAGGTACGTTCACAGCTCACAGCTCTACCTATAGGTACTCAATGAGATTTTACCAATAGAGACGTCATACTGATTATAAAGAAATAAAAACATGGCAATATTTTACATGAGCGGCTAGCTGGGTGACGGCCAATGTCAGTCTATGACAGCAGCTAGATAGAGTGAAATGGGGAAAAATGGGTACCTATCAGGCAGCATGAAGAAAATAAACAGTAAATATTCAATATATAAATGTTTATTTACAAATAATAATATTATGTTTGTTTTTTTTTGTTTCACTATCACTTCACTATCACTAAAGTTGAGAACAAATAGTTGAGTATGTTGTTGGCATCCATTCATCTTCTCGTCTTTGGGTGCTAACTACTTGTACCCATTTTTCTTTAATTAATCCGTCTTTATGAAATCTAAAACAAAATAGAAGTTAATGATAAAAGGCAAATGTTATATTTATCTAATAACAATGATATTCTAGTAAACAGTTATGTTGTGAGCGCACAACCGTGAAGACTCGAAAACGGCCCAATTGGGCCGTATAGCCTTTAGTCTGCAACACGCATGGCGACGAGCGATACGCTGCTACGAATTTAGATAAAAATTGTAAAAATGCCATCATGCGTGTTCAGAAAGTGTACCAATTATGATACCAAAGTAAATAAAAGATACCAAAGTAAATAAAACACAAGGGATCTCATACCACATGTAACTACGCAATATACTTCGAATTATTAATTTATTTATTTTTTTCTTAATATTCTGATATTTGGAGGATAAAAAAGAAAGAAATGGGAAATGCATTTTTGTCGTGAATACGACAACGACGCGTGAACTCTACAGTCCAGACATAGAACAACACTATCTGTCTCTTTTTTTCTTATTGGTTTTATCCAGCTATCCCTTTTGTGTCGTTTTGACTTGAAGTGAAATGTAGAATGGATAAAAAGGTGTGGTGCCGCTGCTGCGCGAAACACTTTTTTCGGTGGTTTTGTAGGTGTATAACATATCTGTTTATTAGAATATCATTGTCTACTATGGATAATATTGGACACCAGTGGTGAAAAATAATATGTGATATTCGAATAATATATTAGGCCAGAGGCCCCATATGGCCATATCACCCCAACATCCTCTAGCGTCGTTCGAACTGACAACACCGCGCGCCATTATCTCGTTTTCTCTATCACTCATAAATGCAACACGCTACTTGTCTCTTTCGTGTAGGTGACAAAGCGGCAACAGCGCGGCAGTCATTTTTGAGTAAAATTAAATTTATGATTTTCCATTTAAAATAGAATAAACAGTACTTACAAACGAAAAGACACATCCTTCTTGATTTTTACAGCCGGCCCAGTATAAGTATTGCACTTTCTGAACACACAACTGCCTTATTTGTTTAATTTCCTATAGCAAACTCCCGTTAAACGTCAGTTCGCGTCGCGACCAGAAGCAGGACGTGCGCAGGACAGACTGAAGTCACACAAGCTGGTCAGCTTGTGTTTGCATTGCCACGCTGACGTCGGTAAAACGTATCTACCTCAGTATTATATAAAACATCATTGTAGGTACTAGATCTCATCATCATCATCATCATCCTGCATTTGTCCCACTCTACTTGCGGTCGGCGCAACACGTTTTCTTCTCCCATTCTCCCCTGTCAGACGTCACAGCATCATTAATCCTTTCCATCTCCTTTCTCTTTCATATTATTCCTCTCATAAATTAATTGTGTTTCGGAATCTGGACAATGAGTCCTGAAGCAAAAGACTTGGTGATCTGAAAGGCAATTCCCTTATTTTTAAGAAAGTTCACAACACTCTGACCTCTGACCCACATTACCGTTTTTTTATAAACTGTCATTTTTGATTGATGTTCGCTATGATGATTTGATCACGACTAGATTTTGAACCATTAATATGATGAGACTTGCTGAAATGACTTCTATACGTGCTCGTAGTGTTATGAAACAGATGACACGCGCCAGATAATCGTCGGCGCCTGCAACGGGAACGGTGACGCACGCCGACCGACGATTGCTGCGACAACGCTGACGGACTCACCCTTAAATTATGGAATTATATTTTGATGCTGACATTCTCGCTAATTGATTTTACAGGTTAAGGAAGAGATATGCCATAAGGTTAGGTCACAAAAATATTATAGACATTTCACGAATAAAAAATAACCTACCACAGTTTGTCTCTGCATCGCTCAAAGGTTGACTATATAATAGTAGGTAGTACAAGTAGTATTATATAAGTAGTATATAGTACACTATATAGTAGTATTATATATATTATAGAGTCCACTTCTGTACATTATGTGGGCTTGAATAAATAAATAGTGGTAATAGTGTGGGTTAGATAAGATACTATTCTTTACTTGTGGAAGCTGTAGCTCTGTCTGGGCGTATTCAAACAAACGAAGTGGACCTCTGAAATGATCACCACTATATAACTGTATTTATATAATACCCATTTATTTTTTGCAGTCTGGATTGAGTGCTAGGCGTATGTCACAGAAATACGCTGGAAGTTCTCCATTATGTAATTTTATGATAACTAATATAAATATAGATATATTACAGTATTTCAGTATTCTGTTATTTTCTTCAGTTGTATTTTGGTACTAATAATCGAAGTAGCAGGCAACTGCCCAAGTAACATAGCCTCGTACTGATGAATCCTAAGGCATTGCTCAACGTTGCGTATAGCCACTTATGTCGATAACTCGATATCTATGCATGTACAAATAGACGTAAATGTCAAATACGTGCATAATGCAGGCTCAGGCGAGGGCCGTATAAGGGCAGCGCATTATATGTCATGTATGTATAGAAGAACAGACATCTCATGATATCTGACATAATTATGTGTTATGGCCGGGTAATAGAAAGTAAATTGTACCTGTCATAGATTTACGATGCGTATTACTTGTCCATTCCAAGTCATAAGGCTTGTACAACACCCGAGTCGTCTTATACAATGCTCGAGCGCATCTTAATTAATGTGCGTTAAAAGTATAGTGAAGAAAAAAAAGTTGCTGTTATAGTCAAGAAACCGCGTTTCTTAACGCGGCTACTCTTTTCATCTCTTGTATAAGTCTGTTAAAAAAAAATGTGCTCGTGCAAAGCGGGCCTAATTCTTGTTCAGTGAGAGCTTGCTACTTTTATAAGAACTCTAACTAACCTTCCGTAACACAGCTGCAATTTATACTACACGCTTGCTACTTATGCTTATACTTTTTAAGATTATTTTAGAAATCATTTGTTCTTACAATACGGTTGCCGATGATACAGTCATGTCTGCGTATATTTTCTATAGGAAAACCCTAAAGAATTTCTATTCAAGTTCAATTCTGTTTTAATGTTGTGGGGCACCTGCTTGTTTGTCATAAATAAATATTATAGGGAGATAAAACACTAATCGAATCATGGCCAACTCTTTAACTATTGTTCAAATATAATAAATGTAAATAGTTGTTCGTTCAGCACGTGGTGAGCAGCTAATTGTCGCGTAAACGAAGGGGAGCGTCCTCATGAGCACGCAGGGGCCGCACTCACGCGTCGCTCCGGATTCATCCACCACTCATTGAAACTTATTAATATGATCGCTTGATTTATTGTAGTACCGTGATGCACGCTCTAATGTCGACATTATTGAATTTTATTAACTTTCGGACAAAGGGGTCGCCCCACGCACGAAGCCCGAGAGCAAGAGATTGAATACGCTTTGAACTTTCACTTGTCCATTAATTAGACAACGCCGCGCCGCGCGCCGCCCCGTGCTTGTTGAGATTATCATTTGGACGTGCATGATATTATGATCCATCTCTAGCTCTACATCGGTTTCGCTAAACATTTCTTCTGAGTAACATTAAGGTGGATTTCGTGGAACTCTCTTCAGATTGCATTTATTGAAAACTACATTCAAAAGGCAACACATAAGTGTTGCCTTTTGAATGTAGTTTAGTGCAGTAAGTAGTAGTATGTAGTGCCCGCCAACTTCCTGGTTTTTAGGATAGAAGAAGAATTAAGGGCCTAATATGCCTCAAATGGCTTAGCATGATCCCGCGCAACGCCTTTTTAGGCGTAGCGGGGGATCATGTCAAATCAATTTTGAAATATATATATTGTAAAGTTGAGGATTAATGCTAGGTACTATGTGTGACGAAAACACGATTCCATAATCTTTTCTCGATAGAAAAAAATTCCAAAGTAACCTCCAAATGGAACAATAAACCGGCGCTGGTATTCAAAAAGTGCTTCAAATTAGATCATGAAACTTTGCATACTAACTGAACTAACTATAAAGCAGGTGTTATGTTGGTCTGGTGTTTTTAGTCCAATCAATAGATTTTTTGTAAATCGCAAAAAAACACTCATTTCGCAATATTCGGCCGCAGTGACTGACGTAACAACCGCTTTGTAGTGCAAGCGGATTAGAACGTTATTTTAACAGTATTTCAAACAAAGTTTGAACCACAACAAATAGAGTTGCTAATTTTTGGGTAAGAAGGGCCCTATTAAACCCCTGAGTGTGTCAGGTTTTTGTCCTGTCTAGTCATAACCAGTCGTAACCAGTCTGAGAGCCGGTGGATGAAGACGATGGTGCAGCGTTCTGATTGTGTGAGACACAGTTTGATCGTTTTTGTGTAGGTACTCTCGTGATTTCGGGGACGTGGTGACAGTGTAAGACGAATGCAGTGAGCGCGGCGCCCCGCGGCGCGGCCGGCGCGCGCGCATGGGAAACCAGCCCGCCACAAAAACACCTAGATCTGTATCTACCAGCTACACATCAATCTTCAGTTTTAGCCCTCCCCCCCCTTGCCCCTGTGGTACCGAGACAAGCGATCGTTTGTCATTCGCGCATTTATAAATAATGATTGAATAATGACAACAAACATCGGATCCTGCAGGCAGCAGATTGCTTCATCATGCTAGACAGGACAGCCGCGCGGGGGCACACTGCTTCATTAATTTATTGATATGCCTCAGAGCAGTCCACGCGGCGGTAGCGCGCAGCTCGTAGCTTAATACGTTCATACGCTTCGAAACACAAGCAATGATATTCAATAAGCCTACAGACTAACACTGGACCGTTTTTCTTTTCCTAACCAAGTAGATTATCATCATCTTAACAGACCGGGATCACCCACTGCTGGGAATAAGCCTCCCTTTCTTCTGCCAAACCTTGGCCAACACTCGGTTTTTTTTTTGCTCTACACCATAAAAGGTACCTGGGGAACCTTCTAGTTATTCTAACTTTTTGACAAGTTTTTTTTTTTAAATAAGTACAAGTTTTTTATGTAAGATTTTTACTTTAAACAACTCCACGACCCGCGTACTATTCAATCCATCCATCTGACAGGTGCAGATACAGGAGGGGGGGGCAATGGGTGCAATTGCCCCCCCTGAACCGGACCAAATACGTCATTAGCCAAGCTTGAACTAGTTTGACGGAATTGAAACTAAATATTCTAGTTGCATATCTTGTCATGGACGTCGCCAGGAGGAGGCAGCTGCTCCTAGAGGCTCTGGATTTTTAAAAGTTATAGCTTTTCCTGTCTGATGCCATAGAATGGTATTATACGTAATAAATTGTAGCTTAAAATGGAATCACTGAAATTTAGATATTGTTTAACCTTGCGAAAAAACATTTATCTATTTATAGGTATTTTTTCTACCTCTGGATTGGCACTCCTATTGGATTTTTGCATGATCGATCTGTAGAATGGACAAAGCCTGAAATAAATTAGGAGCCTCTTGCCCCGAGGCCTAATATACATATACTTATGCAAATGTAATTATAGCATAATTACCTCAGGCAATGTTGTAAAAATTTCGAGCTTGCTACGCTCGCTCTTGAAGCATATTTTACATGAGTTTTAACTTTGTCGACAAGAGGCCCAGGTAACTCCAGTAGGTCGGTAGGAAAAGTGTTAAAATTTTCGAGCTCGCTTCGCTCGCTCTAGACTGCTTTCTGTTGAATTTATCTAAAATTTCGACCAAGTAACTCATAGATGAACGTTCGAAACCATTCTAACCTGTCCAAGGCAAGGTGTCGTAAGAATTTCTCGCTACATTCCCCCCCCCCTGGCCCAAATGCTGGCGGCCCCCTTGTATCTTGCATATCATGTATTTCTGTAACGCCCACTTATTATTAAAAGTTTTTTTTTTTAATGAATTTTCTAAAAATTAAGGGGGGGGCCCCTTAAAGGAAATCCTGTATCCGCGCCTGATCCATCAGCACAATGCTTTGAGTGTGTTACATTGAGTTCTACCACAAAACATGATTTTTCACCCTCAAAAAAAAGTAGTTCCCAGCAATAATTTTTGCGTAAAGTTAATTAGTTCAATGTACAGAATGCTTGGTTGATGGCTTCGAGATGACGTCTTTTACACCCTTTATACAAGTGAGTGAGTGTGTACAACTCGCGTTGATGATCATTACAGTCATTATCTGAGCCAGACTTACAGCTTAACGAGTATAGGCTTCTCTTAGGCTTGTTCCAATCATCACGTTCGTGTGCCAGCTGCCATCCTCATCCAGATTTTATCCACGACGGCCATGTCTGCCCATCTCGTCACTACCAGCTTTTCGGTTAAAATTATTTAACTTACTGCTACGAAATGAGATTATCCAGCCCATTTTTAGGTGCAATTCTGTCAACAACTTACCTACGTCAAAAGTGCTGACAGAATTGGGTAGCGTAGGTACTTTGGTTTCATTAGAAATACCTCTTTAATGGTATCAATTTATATCAGGGAACAGCTCAGTATCGCGGCCGCTGCAACAATGTAGTTCTCGAGGCGCACTCCGCACTGCGCAGTGTTAAGACATCACGGAACAAAGGAGTGTCAGCAGCTACTGACACACGTGACTTTACTGCTTTTTGTCGCAATTTGTTCAATTGTTCACCTGTCCCAGTCTCCGAGTGGCCCAGTGTCCACCCGGTATCACTTTATTTCGCGGCGCGAATTCATTTTCCGTGTAATTTAACCGGAGCATCGCAACTGTTAGTTCTCACAGAAACCCACAATTTTAAAAATGTCCGCGGGTAAGCTTTCGCATTCGATTCCCATCGGGCCGTGTGAGATGTCCACAGATAAGCTCGATAAATTTAATTAAATGTCTCGGAGTGGTCTCACGGGTGAGGGCGGCGGGGCGGTGAGGCCCGCGGTGGCGGGGGGCGAGGGCAGGGACCGAGCTGGTACTCGCTCGAGTTGGACAGGAGTGCCGGGGGCAGGCAAATTTGTTTGGTGCTGAATTCGGTCCACTTGTATTAATTAAGTGCGGCGGCTTCTCAAAGACGTCGCAACTACACAAGGAGCGCAAAAAATAAGTCTCGCTCGGCGACACGACAACCTGCCGGCCGCTGGGTTCCCGCTACCGATTGTTTTATAAACAACTACACGACGCTCGACCAACAATGTATAGTTTTACAACGTCGTCGCCAGTTTACTGGGAAGTGCACTTTGATACGGTTCGATTTACCAAATTCCTTAAATTGTTTGAGCTTCAAAATTTTGCAGTGTTTGCCTTTTGAAAAATCATCTTCCGTCAGCTCGTGGTGTTATTATAAGAGACTGTAAACGTTTGTCATAAGAGTAATGGCAGATATTGGCCGAAAATGCGCAAACATAACTTGTCTCTACTTTCGCTTGACCACTAAGCAAACTAAATTACGGCTTGTTATGAGTGCGGTATTTGCACGAAAGAGACAGCTCGATTAGCCAGCACTGTCCCGTTGTGGAGTGGCCGAAGCTCGGCGGTGTCCGACACGGGCTCATTCGTCACGTAGAGAGCTGTGTGGTGCTCCCCGGAGCGCTACACCGCGCCACCACTCACTCCGGCGCATCATTCATCATCTCTCTAGCTTGGACGTCGCTTCGACTGTGACAACAATAAAGCCTGTGCCAACGAACACATCGTAGTGCTTGATCCCTAAGCGCCGAACTTTCACTAGTATATCTAGAACATTGTGCATTTTTAAGTTTGTGCAGTGCCTGGCTCACAAAGATACAGGCTGTGCCTAGTTTGGGGACCCGCCGTGATACCTGTCAGTATTCTGTTGTGTAAGCTATTACTTAAATGAATTTGATTTCAAATCCCGGTTTGAGAAAAGTATCATTGGGAGTTTTCATCTGAAATCTCTAAGTATCAACCGTAAGTTTATTTGTGGTATATTGTCTGGTTGGGGTGATAGGCTAGTTGTTTTTTTTTTAACCGAAGAGTGGCTACAGAGACTTAGTGAAAGTTATGTTATGTCACTTTGATTTGATAGTTTCTTAAACCTAACCCAAACCCTTCTGTAAAATATATTTAGTTGAGTTTAAAGACTTTGATGAAGGGCTGGCTTTAAAAAACTGCTTCGATCACTCAATATATCAGCTCGGTAAATGTAACAATTTCCTCAAGAGGGCAGGGGTAGCAATAAAATGAGTTATGCTAACCAGCTCGGGACTCGCGGCAGATGACACGTCTATTGTGCGCGCTCGGGCGCGGCCGGGAATGCGGCGCGGGCGCAGCGGACCGGTCGCGTCCCGCACATGCGTACCGCCGCGCAGTAGCCCCACTCTACACGCACGACCTGCGACAACTTACTGCTGGCGATACAGGACAAAAGTAATATTGTATGTAGTCGGTCGCCTGCGAGCACGTGAACACAAAACTCATCAGTACGTCCCAGCGAGTGGACCTTCTGCCCGCGCGGCGCATGCGCCCGCGCCGGTGCAGCGCGCACTCCGCGCCGCTGATATGTTTATTAGCGCACGCCGCACCGCGCCTGCGCCGCCGCACCGCCGGGAGCCGGCAGATGTCCTCTGACACTTCCCCATATCTGGCATATCTGAATAGATAGCTCTCTAATTTTATTACCTACTACCCACTTGTAAACATTTTTCGACATTTCCGAGAACTCGCCGTCCGTTTGGTCGACAACTAAAGCTCATTAGTTAAGTGTGGTGCGTATATCGATTCGACGAACGAATTCCATTTCCAATACGAGATGATAATCTAACTGACGTAATAAACATGTATGAGAGCTACTCTCGAGACTAGACGGATAGGGCCGAGTGGAAAGTTATTGGATTAATAAAATTGTTTTTTCTAACAAAGGCTTATTTGGTATTGGGACGCAGAAACGTAAAAAGAAAAGTCATACAATGTGATATGAGGAAGGAAAACGAATGAGTGGCGCGGGTGCAGGGCGGCTAGACGCGGCGGGCGCAGCGCGGTGCTGACCACCAAAACAAACGACGCGACGCGCAGCCTACTGAGAATGTCTCACGACAAAAACCAATAATAAACGTTTATCGTGTCACCGATCAACAGTCCCGAAGCAAGCTATATTTATTGATATCAAACCCATGATTAATTCTACTTTTATTAAAACGCTATCCAAAGTGACCTTAATCGTTTCCCGACTTCTGGAGACAGTCACGTTATAATATTCGGAAGTAAATTATGTCTCTATCAGTATCGCTCGATCGCTGGACATTTGTCTAGGATTTATGGGGCGATGTGCGATGGGAGCGGCGGGGCGGCGGCGGCGGGGCGGCGGGGTGGCGCCCCGGGAGCCGCCGGGACATAAATAATGACGTTTAATAATTGATTAATCGCGGTGCTCCCGTCGCCAGCGATAGTATCGCACATACCTGCCTGCACCGCCGCCGCCGTACCGCCGCACCGCACCGCTATAAAGATGAGTCGCTAATTAATTTAAATGAGTGGAGACCGCCTGGCGGAGACAAAAAGTGGCGGCGGGTCGCTCAGCTCTCACTATCGCGACATCACCGCACCGCGCTGTGCTGCGCCCGCGCCGCCGCCGGCCGCGCACGAATTATACTTGATTTAGATGATATCGACACCGAGCGATCTGTCGGTCGCCGCACCGTCATCGACACCGCTCAACAGGTCTTGATCACTCCTCGCGATCTACTTATTATCTACTTATGTTTCCCTAAAGCTAAAAGGATCAGGTGCGATAACAGTCAAACGTGAATATCATTATAATCATCATCTGCCTAGCCTTTTCCACGTACCAAATTTCATCAAAATCTATTCAGTAGTTTTTGCGTGAAAGAGTACCTACCTACTTGTTACTCTATCACAAACTTTCGCATTTATATTAATGTTGGATGTTGGATTCGGCTGCCAGTCTAACCGGATGCTGCTTAAGACTAGTATTTTACATGGAGAGACTGCCCGTCTGACAACCATAACTCAGTAGGGCCCGGACCAGCGACTTAATGTGCTTTAAGTGGCATGGAGGGAACTCGGTATATACCGACCTTGGCATGCGCTGCTTAACGTGCTTTAAGAGGCATGGAGGGAACTCGGTATGTACCGACCTTGGCATGCGCTGCTTAACGTGCTTTAAGTGGCATGGAGGGAACTCGGTATATAGTATATACCGACCTTTGTGAACCGAAAGTTTGTGATAGAGTAACAAGTAGGTAGGTACTCTTTGTACCTACCTACTTGTTACTCTATCACAAACTTTCGCATTTATATTAATGTTGGATGTTGGATTCGGCTGCCAGTCTAACCGGATGCTGCTTAAGACTAGTATTTTACATGGAGAGACTGCCCGTCTGACAACCATAACTCAGTAGGGCCCGGACCAGCGACTTAATGTGCTTTAAGTGGCATGGAGGGAACTCGGTATATACCGACCTTGGCATGCGCTGCTTAACGTGCTTTAAGAGGCATGGAGGGAACTCGGTATGTACCGACCTTGGCATGCGCTGCTTAATGTGCTTTAAGTGGCATGGAGGGAACTCGGTATATAGTATATACCGACCTTGGCATGCGCTGCTTAACGTGCTTTAAGTGGCATGGAGGGAACTCGGTATATACCGACCTTGGCATGCGCTGCTTAACGTGCTTTAAGAGGCATGGAGGGAACTCGGTATGTACCGACCTTGGCATGCGCTGCTTAACGTGCTTTAAGTGGCATGGAGGGAACTCGGTATGTACCGACCTTGGCATGCGCTGCTTAACGTGCTTTAAGTGACATGGAGGGAACTCGGTATGTACCGACCTTGGCATGCGCTGCTTAACGTGCTTTAAGTGACATGGAGGGAACTCGGTAAGTACCGACCTTGGCATGCGCTGCTTAACGTGCTTTAAGTGGCATGGAGGGAACTCGGTATGTACCGACCTTGGCATGCGCTGCTTAACGTGCT
Source organism: Xestia xanthographa (assembly GCA_905147715.2). Lineage (NCBI taxonomy): Eukaryota > Metazoa > Arthropoda > Insecta > Lepidoptera > Noctuidae > Xestia > Xestia xanthographa. The sequence goes on from LR990662.1 coordinate 29,163,799, forward strand.
TTAAGTGACATGGAGGGAACTCGGTATGTACCGACCTTGGCATGCGCTGCTTAACGTGCTTTAAGTGACATGGAGGGAACTCGGTATGTACCGACCTTGGCATGCGCTGCTTAACGTGCTTTAAGTGACATGGAGGGAACTCGGTATGTACCGACCTTGGCATGCGCTGCTTAACGTGCTTTAAGTGACATGGAGGGAACTCGGTATGTACCGACCTTGGCATGCGCTGCTTAACCACGAACATCAAAAATAACGGCAAAAGGCATGACGGGCAAAGTAGTGCAGATAAAGTTGAAATATTTAGATATTACAAGTAAACCCCACATTTATAAAGAAGGATTGATGGGTAATTCTATCTGCGCTTATCAATTTTAAAACTGCCTCCAAGTGTGCGTCGGTCAATCGCGATCACGTAGGAGATTTGTTTCCTTTCATTAGTGAAAATAATTGTTCACTCTTGTAGGTGTTTCCAAACATTGATATTATTCTGTTTTTTCATTAAAACATAATATTCTGTTCTTAGAATTCAATAAAAAATGTATAAAAGGTCGCATGCGGCCCGCGGGCCCATGTTTGACATATTTAATTTACATCTACCACAGAAGACCCATTCTCTTTAGTCTTTATATCAAGGAACGTGTTTGTTCACTACGTACCAAGTCAGGTCGGTCAGAGTATACCGACTAAGCATAGGGGTAATACACAAGATTTGAGATGAGAGGAAAAAACAACAGAACCCTTTATTGATTTACAAGTCTTAGTATCGATGTCGATCGATAACCCAGTGTAGGCCGGTGCAGCCCGGTGAGGCGACAGGCCGTGTGGCCGACAGGCCGTGTGGCCGACTGGCCGTGTGGCCACGGCCAGGCACGCCTTTCCAGGACGTTGGGCACGACTCGCGAGGAGCTTCCTAGACAAAACCATCACATTAGTCTCCACATTACAAGCATATCTGGGACTACGTATAGGATGTTGTACAATTAAATGATGTAGCAGTGAAGTCAATCTCGTGATGTGGGAATATCTCGACGAGCCGGCGGCATCACAGTGCGGCTTCGGTTTTGAGCTGCGTCGAAAACCATCCACCTCTCTTTCTGCCACCTCTCTTCGCTACAAAGACTGCAATCAAGGTGAGCTCTGAATGTGGCGAGTCAGGGATATATCGAAGTTTCAGGCTACAAGATATCTGAAAAGCCATGCCATAGAAACGCAACGTAGTTCCCGGGATTAAGATGGAGCAGATCAGTTTTTAATTCAACTGGATATATTTAAATAGGTACTAATCGCTTGAAGGTATTATTTTGGATAATTTCGCAGCAACGACGTGGCCTGAAACATCTGCTATTGGATAAGTGGGATTCTCTGACTCCTGCGATAGTTGAAATTGTGTTGCAGGAACCAGTGTCCTCCCCTAATCCCCTAATTTTTTTATTACTTTATAATAAAAAAATTATGAGAGAAAAAAGCAAACAAGGGAAAACTTATAGGTACATAAATAGGTAGGTATTACGACAAAAAACCATTTTACTTAAGCGCGAGTGTTTGTTAAGGTCATGGCACACTTTACCAGCACCGCAACGGTACCGCTCCAACTCAGCATTTAATTTGTCAATGGTGTCGATTCTGTTGTGCACAAACTAAACTTAATTTAGGCTATTGCTATCTTTTTCTCTCTAATAAAACGAGAAAGAGACGGACGTAATTTAGAGCCGTCAAAATTAACTAATATTTCCATACAAATGAAAGGTGCGCATAAAAACATGTCGACTAAAAACTCGGTGAAGCCTTGCGCTTCACCGAGTTTTTAGTCGACATGTTTTTATAAACTACTTTGACATCTCAAACTTAGTTCATAGCAATAGCCGTCCTTTTCTCGCACTGCCTTTTAGTAAAAGATAGTAATAGCCTAAATTAAGTTTAGTTTGTGCACAACAGAATCGGCACCATTGTTATTCAAAGAGCACTAAATCGTGTGTCGATAAATATATTTTAGAATGATAAAGCCAACAGCGGGCAGTCAGCGCGACGACTGCTACCATACAACTCCACTCGCAGCCCGCGCACTGCTAGCGAGCGGACCGCATGCTTACAGGGCGCCGACAGCGTGCTTACAGCGCGCCGACTCCGAGTCACCAGCAAAACAAAGTCGAACACATGCCATTTAATAATTGTGTTCGCGGTGACAGCAAGCTTGCACCTCGCGACCGGCGCGCGGACCGCAAGCTTGCACCTCGCGACCGGCACGCGGACCGCAAGCTTGCACCTCGCGGACGCCGCGTAGTTAGCGCGCTGGCGGCTAGCCGTAGCCAAAAGTTGAGGCGACGCTACGCCGCGCGTCGTGGTACTTACAGCTGTGCAATTGCGGTGCCGGTGTACTATGCCATGACCTTTAATGTGTGTGTGTGTGTGTGTATGTGTGTGTGCGTGTGTGTGTGTGTGAGTGTATGTGTGTGCGTAAGTATGTAGGTGTGTATTGGTGGGTGTGAGTGTGTTCAGGCTTAAATGATTTGCTAGGAAGAGCTACTCTCATGCCAGCGACACATAACTTTAGATAGATCACATAATTATAGCTGTTATGTGATGTGTGCATTTCTGATACTTACCGCTCAGGTACTTAGAACTACTTTAAGGACGTAACGTAACGTATTTAAGATCACCGGACTTCATAAAATAAATCTAACACCAACTGCAAGCTGCTTTACATTAACTTTTTACAGGCTTGCTCATATTAATGCTCATTTACGAGCGGCCGCATGTGAACCGAAACTGTATAATAATATAGCTGATTATAGCTGTGAGTCAGTGAGTCTAGGAGGAATGGGCCGAAGCTATTAGTGCATACTCCGCGTGACTTAAGAATACAATTAAAAAGTTAATTACCGCGCGGCTAATAAATTCGTCGGAAACATTCGGTTGATGCATAATGAGGAGAGCGCGCGTGCGCTGGTGTGCGCTGTGTGCTGGTGTGTGTGACGGATGTCTCCGCCACTCTTCGCTAATGAGCGCTAATTGAAAGCTCGTAGATCAGCGCAGGCGCACGCGGTCACACTCGCTATAAATCCGTGCGCTTCATATATTTTTCGCCTGTAAATAGAAAGCCATTATCGTTCTCATTATATGCTACGATCGGGTCTGCTAATGGCTGCCTGTCCGCCGCTAAAAGCTGATGTGTTCATAATTGATACGGCATTGTGTAGACATGCGTGGAGATCCACTCACATTTAATACATTACAACAGAATACAGAATGAGTACGCGCCTTTTTTGTGGACAGTTGGTGATCTCTTTCAAACTAAGGTAGATATTAAACTGTAAATAAAAGATTCTCTAAGGTTCTATGAAAATAGAAACAGACACATAATAAACTTATAATATACCCCAAACGTCACAATACACTCATCCCACCGATAGGAGACACATCGACAGACAGTTTTTCATCAACCATAAAAAAGGGTCAGTTTTTTGCGATACTCCCACGTGTTATCATCGAGATCCCGACCACAAATAGGACCACACTGTTTATATAAGCATGTAGCTTAATTTATTATTATTCATTACCCTAAAAATATATAAGGATCAACTAATTTTGTTTTGATTGACTCACGGGAAAATCTTGGACTTTTGCAATAATGAGACAAAGGACCAAAAGAAAAATGATGGAGATCCGCGAACGTTAAAAGTTTTGCCCAAAACAATATGAATGCAAACATTTCGAAAATCATATCGTTTTTGCCAGCGAAGGTTCGCAAACCATTGGACACACATCATTGTCACAGTAAACTATGATGTAACATAACATCATGTAAAAGGGGGCGACCTATTGCCATCTTAGGCTATCTGTCCTCACAGATAGCCTAAAATGGCAATGAGTCGCCAGGAGTCGGCAGGGGGTCTTATGACATTTGAAATTTGAAAAAGTGCAAATTGTGTGACTTAATTTGGTTCCAGTCCCAGCCACTTCATCATTCTGAGGTGCACAGTCAACTAGTGTAGTGTAGTGGAAATTGTATCGTATCTATTTTTGGGAGCATAATCTTATGATTTCGATAAGTAAGTGGTAGTAACAATGACGCTTAACATACAATTGCATGTAGTCGCAGCGATGAGTATAGCGCGGCTACCGGTGGCTACCGGCGCGCGGTCATCCAGCACCCTTTATCTTATCTTATGACATTAAATGCAGCTCTTTAATGTCCACACGTCCCCAACACAAAGTAACAAACTACGTTCACACTCAACTCTAATCCAACTGTATATGGTTAGTATTCGGATGTCAGGGCGTTGAGATTGCGCGTCCTTACCGCACCTCGTAAAAACAAACGGCTGGGTATCGACGGCTCCTCGAAACCATTAAGCGTTATCGAAGTGTCCACTTAATAACAAGTCCTAACTAATTAGGCGGCGACTCGTCTGACGAGGGACGCGCGCGGCGGTGCGCAGAACCCGGGGGGAGGAGCAGCGGGGGAGGCACACATACCTAATTTCTTTGTCCAGTATTAACATAAGAAATTGGGGGAGAATTAATTCGCCAATGAAAGTTTTAGAAGCATATGCATTGCATTAATGTCCCAGGAAATTAATCAAGAATGTCATGAAAACAAATGAAGTCGGTAGCCCGTATAGAAAGACTGTACAGGTAATCAAATTGAATGCAATGTCGCAGCATTCAGCAGACCGGACGTTTGAGTCTCGTGTGGGCAGCGAGGCTGACGGTGCGCTGTTAGAGCTCAGTTAAGGAGCGAGCCATTACCGAAACACATCATGAGCTATTAGCTAACTCAACGTCGCGGGAACTCCTCGCTAAGTGGTGGCGGCTTGATGCGGTGCGAGTAGTCACTGCTCGCCGCAAGTCGCGCTTTATGTTAATTGCCGATAATTGTCCAGCGGGGCGGCGCGGTGCGGTGGCGGTGGTGCGGACACAAGATGGCCGCAGCGGATGCGGTAATTGCTTTCGTGGAAACCGCCGCGGGCCGCATACAGATTGAAGCGCGGCGCCCGCAAAAACAACAGTGCGGTGCAATTAGACGCCCGCTCCCCCCCTGGCCGGCCGGCCCGCGGCCCGCGCGCGCCCGCCGCCTGCGCCGCTGGTATTAGCGCGACCCGCCTCCAGTCCGCCGCGATTAGCTCCTAACCCTGTGATGGCCGGAAGATTTATAGTGAACATACGCGAAACTATGTGTACTGGGAACCCTCACCGGCAAGCTTCCCTAGTGCTAGCCATAGGAAAAAGAAACAATACAATATAGCAAGCAGCATTGATCGATGTTGCAAGCTTGCTCTGCACTCCACTTTTTACTCATCATATCATCCAAGATGTGTCTTTCAGGAGCTCCATTATACTGTGCCAGTGTGCCGCTATAAAGGTTACGGAGCTTCATGAATCGGTCCCTGATTCGGAACAAACGCAAATGATATCGTACTTTCTGTGAAAGCGTGGACTAGGAACTCAACGAGAATAATGGCGATAGGTTGCGCTCATTACACATATTGAAACTATATTAGGGAACTTAAGTAGTAACTGTCATCAGGACAGTATTTTCACCCAAGCCCGCGGTTTTCCATAATTTATTGACAGGCGTTAACGTTAGTACCTACACTCAGTTTGAGTGACACCGTCGTGGTCATGTAGTCAAACGCAATGTGGAAGTATTTCCATGCTCGCGTAGCATCCGCTGAACTCGGCTCTGCGACATTCGTCTGTAGGCTCATTGCAACTTGCGCATAATCGCAGTCACCGAGTGCGGCGCATTCCGCAGCGCGTCTGCACTGCGTCACACTGTGTCGTCTCTGCTCCCGGAATGCTAGCGCAGCCGGAACCGTCCGCCCACGTGCCACATACGAGTACCTGGTAAGGTAAATTGCTGCTACGCTCCTACTGTAAGTCTATAGACAGAACAGACAGCTTGTTTCAGGATTCTGAAGTTAACTGACAAGGTAGTACTTACATACCTATTCGTAGACACAATTGATACGAACTCCAATAATTGTGCCATTGAAGCGGTATTATGTTTCAAATTGGTTAATTTGGTTAGAAATGTATCTGAAACTTTCTGTTATATTGGTAAGGACTAAGGACATGCGTCCTTACATAACTAGGTATTATCTACATACATACGACTCAACGATGGCAGCTTAAATAACCCTTCGAAATAACGGATAAAAAGTACGTTGCTGGAAATAAATATATCTTTCTAATCTTGGCGCAAGTTAATTTATAGTTGTTTTTTGGTTGCGTCGTCAAAAGTTGTCAGCTTGAAGTTACATCTTGTATGCGCACCTTGCGTCCCTCGCTCGCCGAGTCGCGGCCGTCGCGGCCCTTCTAACGACTGATGTCACCCTGACTTAGCTATAACTTATAACACAAACATCTAGATTATAGACTAATATTATAAACGTGACAGTAGCTCTTTCTGTCTGTTACCTTTTCACGCCATAACGTTTCTAGGTCGAAGGATAATAACCTATTTCTACGCATACAGGGCCCCGGAAGAAACCTTGTATGTATATTGTATCAACGAGTTCATTGCTAATAATAATTACATACATACAATTACATACAATACTTAAATAGTGTCCTTTTAAGTAATAATAATATAAACTTTCAATGCGTAGTGCAGCGGGGTAGGATATACGTAATGTGTTCAGGTGTCACTAGAAAAATATTCACATTCAAATATAGGTCGGTACCGGATGATTCTGTTTACCATCTGGAACATGGTGCACGGAGAGGAGGGTTTAATGGACCTTTCAAAATGACCGAATTTAGTTTACGTCATGTAAATTCATGTTCATGCAGGAGTATAAGACAGTACCTCTCACACCCTCTTTGATTACGCTATTTCCATTAGGTATTCGTTTATTGTATTTGCTTAAGGGTCTATAGGCCTTATATAGGGCCTTATATAAATATATGGTAAAGTTGAGGATTAATGCTTTATGGAATTGGATTGGAGTTTATGGAATCGTGTTTTCACACGATTCCATAAACTTTTCTCGATAGAAAAAAAAGCCAAAGTTACCTCCAAATCGAACAATAAACCGCTGGTATTCAAAAAGTACTTCAAATTAGATCATGAAACTTTGCATACTAACTGAACTAACTATAAAGCCGGTCTTATGTGTTTTATTTTTTAGTCCAATCAATTTTTTTTTTGTTAATCGCAAAAAACCACTCATTTCGCACTATTCGGCCGCTGACGTAACAACCGCTTTGTAGTGCAAGCTGATTAGAACTTTATTCTAACAGTATTTCAAACGAAGTTTAAACCACCACAAATAGAGTTGCTGCTTTTAGGGTTAGAAGGGCCTTGGTCTTGGCGTTGGTCCAAGTTCCAGAGAGAGGAACCTCCTAACAATACTCACCGTGTCCAGGAGTACCGCGAACTGAATCAAGCCCTTGATCCAGCTGCCTAACGGTACTGATTAAGGCTCTTGGCAATTAAGCCATGGGCTGATACGACTATCGGCCCAATGATCGCTGAATCCATATCCCAAATATCGACAACCTCGCGAGCCAAGTCAAGATACTTGATTTGTTTATCTTTCTCGGCTTTCACGAGGTTCTCATCATGCGGGACCGTTATGTCAACAGTCTTTGCACGCCGCTCTGATCGATCCACCACCACTACTACATCAGGCGTATTGGCTACAATAGTCTTGCCATTGATGGATTGATCCCAGTACAATATGATAATACTGTGATAATACTGCGATTAGGTATCGAGAACTGGGTCGGGCACATACCTATAGTAAGGCATTTCCGATTCCACAAGGTTGTATTTAAGAGCAAGTTGCTGATGGATAATCCTGGCTACAAGGTTGTGTCTATTGTATTGTTATTAAGTTCAGTGTACCTACCTGTTATAGCCTAGTACGTGAACCAGGGCTAGTAAACGCGTCGTAGGAGTTGTGCCTAGGTAGTGGTGGTACTCGGCAGGAATGCGGCTCGGATTCGGCGCAGCGCGGGCTTCACGGAACTTAGCGCGACGCGTTCCCAGAACTTCCACACTCGCCAGATACACGCAACTTAGCACATTCTATGCACTAACGTACCAAAACTGGTTCCAAGCATTTACGACGATTACACAAAAAGTCGCCATTCTATGCGCCGCCTTTCAGACATAGATGTCATAAAGAATATTAGAGTACAAACTACATAGCTTCGTTATTATTGCTTCAAATATTCTCTTGGTTCAGTATTTGAAATACATTATGGAGAAAAAGCAAATAAAGTTAGTTAGTATAAACTGAATCGCCTAGATTCAGTTAAGTATAAATGTACGAGTAAGTACCTAGGTACTTCTAGTATCGTGCGATAGGTACGTCCACTCGGAATTAAGTTTTATTGTTACAGCGATATGAAACTAGTCAGCCGGCGGTACATACAGCACATTATTTAGAGGAAGTATAATTAATGAAACACAAATCTAATATATCAAGTCGGAACGCGAGGAATGTGCGTGTCGCGGAGTAGGGGACCCGCCACTCCCGCCAGCCGCCGCCGCACCGCCGCGCCGTGCCGGGCCGCTGTGCGCCGCGTCGCCAACTATTGAGCCAGTATTTTTTAATGAGCTCGGTAAATGATTAATTTGGTAGGAGACTGTCAAAAATAATACATTTCATTCCTGCTGATATCGGGAAAACTACAAATTATAGTAATATTTCACTATTTCGAAACTTTTATTGACGAAACTGTTTAACATGAGAAAAGAACACACATAGGTAGGTACTTTCTGTTGTAATCAATACATATATGTGAAATATAGATAGACTATGCTGAGCCAAATCCCCGTGTCACGTAGATTGCCCGACGCTGAACGACGCATCAGTCTGCGGTGTGCAGTGTGCACGGGCACTACTTCATGAAGGTCGAACATCGAGCCAGCGGCGGCGAGACAGTACTTCGGTGGATTTCCCTGTTCTCAGCAGGAACACCACAACTTGTCCAAACAGGAACCTTCAAGGTTTGTTCCGGCTACGAGCCGTACTATACCTTCTACAATTTGCCCAGGTTTGGTTTGCCTAATCACGGTAGATGTGTTCCTTCTAACCAATAAGCCATCTTAGCAGCCGTTATCATTTATTATGGTCACTGACTACATTTCACAGTCGTCTATATTTAGGTATCTGAATAAACCAATCAGTTGGAGGGAAGCGATATTAGGAAAGCGGTCGCCAATCGGTGCAGCGCCCCTACTAGGCGATGTTTCACAATCCGGGTGAACTATGGCGGCCACATTTACACGTAATGGCTTGCGCCTGCGCGAGTGCTCCATGTTTAATAAGTAGATATGTCTCAAGAGTCTTCACACTGCTAAGTGGATTTCATACAAAACGATGGTATAGTTCTGTGAAACAGTTAGCGTCCATCTTAAGTAGGTACGATAATTGCAGATATAATTATGGAACTTAATGACAGTGAGTTTGACGCTACTTATTACTTCATTACTACTATCTCTATGAAGTCCTGCCCGCGCCGCGCGCTTGGTACCGCGGTCACACACGTCCTCACAGTAAGCTCATTATCTCGCGTGCTCATCTCGTGCTGATCTCGTGCTGCTAAGGCTCACGCGTTACGTGATGATCTTTATGGCTATTTTCTCGAAAAGATGATACGGGCGGGTGCTTTAATTTTTGTGTATGTACAGTCAACAAAACAGTTAGGTATGCAGGCTAGCAATCTTCTCACTACTGTATCAATACGAAAGGGTTATAATCAATCTGTTTGCAATTTCATCCAAATCCATTCAGTAGTTTCTGCGTGAAGGAATAACAAAAATCGATCCTTACTAACTTTGGCATTTATAATAGTATTAAGAAGATTGCTAGCCTGCCTAAATAACTATTTTGTTGACTGTACACGTATACCCTGTACCCTGTATATACGAAGCGAGTATGATCTCGATCGATAGTCTGCACGCTCGGCAGGCCGTGGGCGTGGCGAGCGCGCGCCGCCCACTCGTGCACGCACACATGCACACGTGCAAGCACAGATACGACGTGCATGGTGTGGCTGTGGGGGACTAAAAAAACTCATGCAAATAAGCTGTTGTTTGATACGAGATAAAGTGAAGCTACTACTATGTCTGAAGTACCGCGCGTCACGGAACCTGCTACGCCGTAGCACCGTAGACCCGCCTTTATTGTCGTAGCAAAAGCATCTTGATATTGATATTTTTTTTCAGGATATCAATCCATGATATTACATGCACCCTGCGGTCAGAACTAAAGTTATCAACATATTGTATTGCCGTTAGGTACCATATATTTAGACTTTGATGCAGTGCAGGGTATACGTATTGGGGTAGATTGTACTGACATATTATTATTTAAGTGATATAGATGTACTGCGTAATGAAGTAGTTGCATTTGTTGTAACATGTCAGCCGCGTAGCTACGATTGTTAGGAAATGTATCGGCAAATGATGCAAATGCGACAGTTTCATTAGCATGCCAGTAATTGGCGGGCGGATGCGGGCGCACCGCCGCGCCGCCACTAGTTGTGATATGCAGATGAGCTGAGCTGTCGCGTGCCGACTGCCGACTGCCGCCATCACTCAACATGCACTCATATCATACTTATCTGTTACACATACTTGACATGATGTCGAATATTCGTGAGGCGATTACTTTCATAGTTTTATGATACGATTTTTTTTGTATACAGAGAGTAGGTAAACCTGGTATACTGCCATTTTTAGGCAAGCTAGCTTGGCTACTTAGCTTTTTCTAGCCGCCTGAGTCTTAGACTTGAGGGGCAACTCTTGCTCGTAGCTGTCTATCTATACTAATATTAAGGTCCAATTTCACCAATGAAACTGAACTGGACAACTGACCCCAGTGTGGACAGTGGACCAACTTCGCGGTGAGCTCACCACGTTTCTAATTAATACGAGAATTCAACGTTTCATACATTTGAATACAATTAGGTACGTAGCAGCGGAGCAGCCCGTAGTTAGCGCTCGTGTAATGATACCTACGCGAACTGATTACAGAGCTATAAATATTAATGTGCGGCGCACTTGGCTATTTCATTTTTATGAGCTATTCATAATGAAAACTCATTAGGGACAAATATTTTTATTGTTTGGCGCGTATGCGCGGTATTCGTGGGTGAAACGCGTTACATTGTGCGCTTGCACAGCGCGGCAGTGCGCACACGGCACGGGGTCGCGGGGCGCTCGCGGGGCTGCGTAAATAGGAGCTCGTTATAAATGAACAAGCTAATTGTATCAGGCTGCTAATTAGCAGTGTGTGGAGCAGTGGAGCGCGAAGTGCCTCGCCCCCCGCGCCCCCGCGCCTCGCTCCGGTCGGTGGCAGCGGCGGTCGCCGTCACTAGCCACTATCGACCCCCGACTAGATACTCATTTGCGGTTAGGGGCTGATAAACTGCCGAACGTATACTTCATACTTCTCGCATGAAGTCCCACAAGACGGACATACAATAATGTGCCTCTAACTAACTAACATTATGACTTCTCAAAATAAGCATAAAATATGCAAAGCATTAGCCGAGTCTGGATAAGACTGGAACATGACTGTGGAGACTGGCACAAAAAAAAAGAATTATCGAAATCGGACTACTCTGTAAAAAGTTATGCGTGGTCAGTCGTCATACATTAAAAAAAACATAATAATAAAAAAAGTATATAAACGCGCGTCGACTTGATAACCTTCTCCGTTTTTTTTCGTCGGTTAAAAAGAGAGCCCTAGCCCCAGCAGTCAGAGAATTCAGGCTGTGGATGATGATGATGATAGCATATACGTAAACATAATCAGCCTATAATGTTCCCACTGGCTATACTTAATACACCACGCGGGCCCAATGCAGGCGTATAGTAAACGTCACTTGTCTTCGAAGTTTTGGTTTTAGGACATGCCTGTTTCCTCACGATGTTTTCGTTCACCGTTTTGAGAGCAGTGCTACTTAGGTACTGCAAAAATCACTAAGATTTGTTTTCGGTTATTCGTAAATGTCGGAAGCAACTTAATAAGACGCTACCTTTGTATTCTAGGTTTCTAAAACACTACATTGTATGGGAATTAGAAAGTGGTGACAGACAAGCGTTTCGGGGATTTTCTTTTGTAACTATGACGTTCAAAAGACTAATTATTCTATTATTATTATTATTCTTAGCCTAATTTGATTAATTTATTGATATTCACCTTTCTTTACTTGCCGCAACCTTGCAGAGTAGACAGAGTGAAGTGGCAGTGGGCTCGCCTGTCATGACTGGGTGAGAGACGGTCGTTGGAGCAAATTAGTCCTGAAGAGTGCGTTTCGGCGTAAGTACCTACCTAGTGTGAGACACCCCTCAGCCGGAAGGACCAACGAACTTACAAAGTTGGCCGGGACAGACTGAATGCGATGAGCAAAGGGCAGGCTGTTTCGGGGCAGCTTGGCTTGGAAGAGGTAAAAAAAAACCACTCGATATCAATTTTACGTTTGAAGGTGTCAAAATGGAATGTGTAGATACTTTTACTTTATTAGGTCTGGACTTAGATATTAATATGACGTGGAAAGCACACATACAAAAAATAAAATCAAAGCTATCTAGTTTTATATATGCACTACGTGAGCTCAAGAAATCAACAGATTTAAAAACAGCCCTATCTGCTTACTACGCTTACGCATACGCATGGCTTAAGTATGGAATAATTCTTTGGGGAAATAGTGTTGACATAAATGATTTGTTTATAATGCAGACAAAATGTATTAGGATATTGGTCAATATTGAAAACGACGACAGTTGTAGACCACATTTTAAAAAACTGGACATTCTAACTCTGACATCGAATTATATCCTAGAAATTTGTAAATTCGTGAGACAGTATCCAAACTTCTATATTAAAATCTCTGACCAGCCTCGCCGATATGCACCGCGTTCACGATTCGAAAACACGCTCGTAATACCCCAATCAAAGCTAAAATTAAACAGCACTAGCCCTTACGCTACTTCAATAAAAATATATAAAAGATTCCTAATAACATCAGAATGGAAGAAAATGACAAAATATTTTTAAGTCGAGTCAGAAAGCTATTAATTCAAAAATGCTACTATTCATTGAATGATTTTTTTAATGATGACTTAAAAATGGATTGACTTACCTTTACTTATTATTTAATTTTGCTTTTTATTTTATTGACATTTTGTATTTGATTTAATATCTTTTAAGTAAGTATTATTTTAATGACATGATATTATTGACTTTGACTTTAATTTTATTTGATATAATTTGACATTTTGTTTTGATTAGCTTTTGACATGATTGTGTTTTGATCATTATTTTTAGTGACATGATTTATTTGACTGTAATTTAATTTAATTGTATTGACATTTTTTTTATTATTATCTTTTTGACATGATTGTATTTCGATTATTATTCTAATGACCAGATGTATTTGACCATAATTTTATTTTACTCGATTTTTTATTTTTTATTCTCCATTTTATCTTTTTATTTTATACTTTTGACATTATTTTTACTTATTTGAATGAAGTTACATAGTTATTTTTAATTAATGATGATTTTTTAAATGCTACTTACTGCCTAATATTATAAATTGTTGTGCCCGACAGGGTCCATGTGAACTTTATTTTAATAATAAGACCTTGTAAAGCACACATGTGATATGCAATATGATATGATATGTTTAGCAAATAAAATATTATCTTATCTTATCTTATCTAATAAATAATTGAATTGAATTGAATTGAGGTCCATGTCCATTATTTTTTTTTATTTTTTTGGGACACGCACGCCACACTATTCCCAAACCACTGAAAGCCAGAATCAACAGTGGCGACCACCAGAAAATTGCCGAGACAATGAAGCTCGACGAAGTCCCAGAGAATGAATTTAACTGTCCTGGATCCCGCAACGAAATTAATCAGAAAAGTATGGCGGAGGAGTAGGAAAATAAAAACTGTAATTTCCATTTCCCTTCATATCAGCAGGAGACAGAAGACAGAACGAAACAAGGCCAATAGGTACAAAGGGACGTTTATAACTGGGATAGGTCCAGTTGCCTAGCAGCACTGATAACTATTAACATTAATGGGTCCTAAGTTGTGAGCTGTTATATTTGATTCCAATAATAGGTATGGCAAAAACGTTGGAACGCACGGATTTTTTTTTAGTTTCTACAAGGTCCGTATAGTAAATAGCTCCGGATGTAACCTGTACACTATCCAACATTATAATATTGCGTTCATTCTGCCAAAGACTGCACTCCCATAAAATGGTGATGTGCAGATTGTTCATATTCACAGTCAGATGTGGAACATTGACAAAAAGGCGAGTCAACAAGCTTGAAGGAAAATAATTTACTCTTAAAGTTACAATGACTGGTGAGAAATTGGGCAACACAGTGATCAACCTCCAGCCATGTCTTGGCCAGCCGTTCACGAACGGATGGAAAGAACTGGTGGAGGTGTCGGCCCTTGACGGAATTATCCCACCTACATTGCCATTCAGACAGAAGTTCCTCCCAGACGTCGGTCTGTGATTTGAATATCTAGAAATCTTTGCACGGTCACGTAGGATTAAAAACTCTGCGTCCGTAGTCTCACGCGCGTTACAGTACATTGCAGCCCGCCGCTGCATTTCAAGATCGACTGGAAGTACGTACACCAGCAAGTACCGGTAAGTATTCAGTAGCAGTACTAAACGTCTGATAATACGCGTGGTTTTTATTTCCCTGTAAAAAATATGGAAACAAGCATACACCATGCATGCAGCAAGCATGCAAACAAGCATACACCATACGTGCAGCATGCAAGCAAGCATGCAGCATGCAATCAAGCATACAGCATGCAAGCAATCATGCAGCAAGCAAGCAACATGCAGCAGGCATGGTTTCTGTCACGGTTCCGGTGCTGCGGGGTTCCGGCGTTCCCATGCGAGCTTATCGTCGCAGATGTGGTTCACGCTCACCACCACGGCGTGGCACACCGTGGCGGCGAGTGTTAGAACCACCTGTCCTCAGCTCGCGGGCCGACTCGCCCCTCCGCGCCTACGCGATTTTAAATAACACTCTTGGGGTAGGGCAGACAAGACTACGTGGAGTCGATTCGTTTCTGCCACACTTTTCGATTAAATAAATGTTATATCAATATTATCCTATGTTTTAAACGATAGGCCTAATGATTTTCGATTAAATAAACGTTATATCCAATAACGTTATACGAAATAAGTTTTAGAGTATGTAAATATTATATCTAAACAAATTATATCAACAGTTGGTATAACTCACGTTTATTATATCTTGTGAACGTTATTGAAATGAAAATATACCAAATAACTTTATATGTTATGAGACGCACCCCCCGCGCTCGCCACCTCGCGTTTTACATTACACATCCACTTTCTGTCACAAATGTCGTCGTCGCTTCGCCGGCCTTCGGCCTACGCTCCTCATGCCAGCTAGCAAGTTTTTCGGACTAACGATCCATCGGACATTTGATTCTTCGGAATTATGAAATTCGGACAACAAACAATTCGTATTTATGACTTTCGGAATTATGAATTTCGGGATTTTGGAGTGTTCCTTGCCCAAACAGGTGCCCCGTAGCATATACACCCCAAGTAAGTAGCCACATAGATGGTCTTTAAAGTCCCACGTAGATTTGGATATTCTCGTTATGGCATAAAAGTTCTTTTTAGCTTTTTCACCGACAGTTATATGATCTATGAATGAAAAATTCCTCTTCGAGACCAAACCAAGGTAGCACACGGACTGTTTTCTTTTCACAGGAAGGTTATTAAATTTAATACTAGGCCACGATTTAAGATTACCTTTTAAAATTAGTTGATAAGTTTTTTGCGGTGCAAAAGTCAGACGGTTTCATCCGCCCCACTGAGATATTAATCGTAGGCAAGTGTCAGCTAAATTCTCGAGTCCAGCCCGAGTACTCGACTGAATGAGCAGCAGGCCGTCGTCCGCGTAACCGGTTAATGAACAGCCGGGTGGAAGGGGAATCGCGAGGAAATCATCGAAACCTAAATTCCATACAATATATAATACTTGTTGCCAAATTGGAGCTACTTGGTGTTAGAGGTATGGCACTGCGAATCTTTAAAGATTATCTGAACAACCGCACCCAAAGAACCAAAATTGATAATCACTTCAGTGACGAAGAAACCTTATCCTACGGAGTGCCCCAAGGTAGCATTTTGGGTCCTATTTTGTTTCAAATTTATGTAAATGATTTATGCAGAATGTCCCTCCCCAACTCGACGATCTTTGTATATGCCGATGACACCGTGGTTATAGTTGACGGGTCAACATGGGATAGTGTTAAAAGTAACGCGGAATTGGCACTACGTGAAATAATAAAATGGCTTAACTTAAACCTGCTTACCCTCAACTGTAACAAAACATCATAATTATATTCCATTCGCCATCCGTCAGAGTATCGCACCGGATCACACATTTTCGATACTAGCGCACACTTGCTCACAACTGTCATCCTCATGCCAATGTCCAACACTCATGCGTACAGATCACGTCAAATACCTTGGTGTTCAAATAGATGCTGGGTTACGCTGGAATAAACACATTGATGCCCTAACCTCGAGAACGCTGAGACTGATACATATCTTCAAGTCCCTTAGAGCTTCTGCAAACCTTGATACCCTCAAAATGGTGTTCTATGCTCTGTGTCAGTCCGTTCTTGGGTACTGCATCAGTGTATGGGGCGGTGCAGCTAAAACAACTTTTCTTAGAGTGGAGAGGGCTCAGAGAGCAATACTGAAAGTGATGCTACGAAAACCTTATCGCTATCGGACAACTCAACTCTACTCAGATTGTAAGGTACTAACAGTTCGTCAGCTCTTCGTGTTGAAATCCGTTCTGAGAAGACACTCCAGTGTCCCACCGTCTGATCCCAACAAACGAACTAATATTCCTCCAGGTACACAACACAAAACCGCTTTTGCCAATCACCAATACTTCACCTTAAGTTCACTAATCTATAAGAAAATTCATAAAGAACTAAATATTCTAGATTGCAATAAATTTAAATTAAAAGCTAAGGTGATGGAATGGCTTCTTCAACAGGACTATACACACACTGAATCACTACTAAAATACATGGTCTAATATTGCCTTTTTTTGCTTATAGCGCCTACACATAACACCTCACATTCACTACTCTCACACAAAAACTCACCACACATACATACATCATAAACACATCCCCACACACATTCGCCCATTCACACACACATGCAAAAAAACCTTTCTTCCAAAAAGTAACCGAATTCCAAGAAAAGTAAAGTTATTTTTGACTTTTTTATTATTTTTGGTTTTTCTTTTCTCCTTAATCCGTCGAGTGGGGTATCAAAAGGTTATTATAAAAATATCTATGTATTACTTATGTTTAAAGGTAGTTTGAAACTACAAATCGTATAAAACTGAAAAGTACAGTATGAAAAGTTAAATCGTCTGCGAAATCGTTCATATTACTAAACTAAAAAGCGGAAATAAAAAAATAAAAAACCCGCTGAAGAATCGCCTGCTTTCAACGTTTATCATAAATGTGCTTTTCTTTGCTTTTCAGAATTTTTTGCAAAAAAGTTTTTCACTATTTTAAACATTGTAGCAACACGATTATGAAAATGAACCGACCGTTTTTCTGCCTAGGCAAATAGTTGGGTCAGGGGGCTTTCGGGACCAGGACCACGGTCCCGGATTCCCCCTAAATATTTTTAGTGGTATTTTGGGACCACAAGAAAACAAAAAAAAAGTTGTCTTGGGAAAGTACGGTCAACCAAACATATTTCGTATCGAGTCGTTCATCAACTGGTCCCACATGCCTACGGCCCATTTGGGACGAGTTGATGAAAATCAAAATAAGTAGGTAATATTTTCGTTCTGCAACTCGTCCCACGAATGGACAAAGTATAATCAGAAGTAAAAGTGTTAGTGTGGAAAAATGATTGCCTATAAAATATTTAATCATCACAACATTGTTTAGATGCTAGTTATAGGCCTAGTTAGTAACCTTACGAAAAGTACTAGGCGGGCATGAATTCAAGAAAGTATAATTTATTGCTTTCGCTTAAACAGGGTGGAAACATTCAGCGGAGACTGACTAACTGTTAACCTTTTTTGATCAAAATTTCACGAAAAATTATGGATAGTCAAGTCTAAAGAGTCCTTAGTTCACTTTCGTGTAGCTACAACGGTTAAAGTAATTGCCCTTACTTACTGCCCGCTGAAAGTTTCCATCCTGTATAAATAAATTGCTTTTTTGGTAATGGTTTTGAGTAGGTATAATTCTGGTAAATGGTCAAAGATCTCGTCAATTTGATGTAATACATTTTTTTATGGTCCTTAGAGGTTAATAAAAAAAGAAATTTTGACAACTAACAAGATATAATAATAAAAATGTAAAAATGTGTATAATGTAATATTTATGTATAAATATAGGATTTTATAGGTATGGTATGTATGTACTGTATATAATATATTACTATAAAGGGTGTAAAACACCTCTCAACGAAGCCGAAAGGTACTTGTTCTCCTCGTCATTACGATCATTTTTTTTCTACACCATACCTGGGAACCTTCTAGTTACGGAGATATTGGGGGTCAAAGTTTCAACTTTTTGACAAGTTTTTTTTTAAATACAAGTTTTTAATGTAACATTTTTACTTTAAATACCTCCACGACCCCCGTACTATTCAATCCATCCAACAGCACAATGTTTTCAGTACGTTACATTGAGTTCTACCACAAAACATGGATTTTTAATCCCAAAAAAAAAAGTCGTTTCCCAGCAATAATGTTTGCGTAAACTTACTTAGTTTGATGTACAGAATGCTCGGTTGACGGCTTCGTGATGAGGTCTTTTACAACCTGTATATTGTACCTATATTATTTTGAATGTTTGTAGTTTGGTTTATAAATAAATTAATAACAGCTTATAATGTTAATTCACATTCTTAAGTGTATCCTCTACTACAAAACTCGCTATCAAAATTAGCTTTGCTGTAAGAAAACCCAATTCTGGGTTAAGCTCGCCTTTGTACCTACGCTATATAATTGCAATTTATATGTTTATTTGTTATTTTTGTGTGCGATAAAGAATAAGATAAGACAGCCGGAGCTAAGTGGGCCCTTTCTTGCAGACGTTGATATTTGCACTGGTCCACGTCACAGTGCAGCAGTGGCGCGAGGGTGCGCTTGACAAATGTCGTCGCCCAGCCGCGCCACGCCGCGCATCCCGCCGACACTTTGTTTGACATCTTTTTAACGGCGCTCATTACTTACTGTCATAACTCACCCCCCCTCCTCGCCCCCAGCCCACGCCCCGCTCTCCGCCGCTCTAATTAATGAGCGGCGCACAACAACACCACTAACTTATTGCTCGCACTCCTTAACCTTTTGATACTCGCCACTATATATATTTCTCTCTGACAAGTCTATAATCCATAAACCGATCAAAGTAACTTTGATCCTGTTCGTGAATGAATAAGTGGACGCTGTCACAAGCACCGCAAGTTAGTTCACAACCGCTACACGAACACCGAACTATCGCTAGTAATGTCATGTAAACGTCCGCTTGAGTGTAGCAAGTGACATAGGTATATGCAGATGTAATCACTGAACTGCACAGATATTTCATTGCAACAATGTGTTCCACCATTCATCCAACAAAATGTAAGCTCAAAAACTAAATCCAATTGTCTTTGTCAGCCCTTCACAGGCATTCTAAAACATCTCTGTTCTTTTATACGTAAGTACTTATTGCTTGCCTACGGTATGAAATCACCTACCTACTATCTCGCACGGTCAATCGGTCATTGTTTTCCGTCATATTTATGACGGAAAACAATGCACATGCACATGTTATGAATTTTCATGAGATGTAGATAGAATGAATTAATTCTTTGGGTTCCATGCTAAACTGACGACACGAGTACTTGTGTACATTCCTCAATTATTGAGCGACAGGTAATTACGCGTCGCCATCACTGTGGTCACGTCCAAACACGGCCCTTCCGCACAAATAGCTGCAAGTAATTAAATAAACACTTAACTGGATAGCTACCTAGACCTACTGTTCACATACTAGGTGTCGCTTTGTTTCCGTGTTCGCATATCAAATGCCAATGCGATACTGTAAGGGCTGTGAATGTTGCCGCAGAATTCATTAGGGCAATATCACACAGTCATGACACATGAGCCTATTACTGGTTCATAGCTGATCATCTAATTCAGTCTCTAGTTATGTTATTGTAGTACTACAGTGTTTGTGTGTCCACATACGAAGAGATTTACCAATAGTAATGTGGAGTACACCATACAGTGTCGTAACGGGCCGAGCACGGCACAACTCGCGTCCCATTCACGCCGCGCCGTGCCCGTGAAGCTGCCCCGTGCATGCGGCGTGCAACGTGCAAGCAACGGCAACAATGGTGACAATACTCACATAGTTTATATTTACGCGCGCGACGGATTTATGCGACGCGAGAGATTTATCACGCGCGCCTGCGCACGTGTCCCTCTTGCTATCTCTACTCTCTAGCTATACACGACACATGTCACAGCACCGTACTCTCGAACATCGTGGATTGTCGCAGTGATGTCATATTCCTACTGCTGTTACACAAGTCGAGGACACCTGACCATTAACATCCAGTCTTCATCGCTATCACGACTAACCTATCTCTGGATGAAAAATCATTTAAGAACTAAAACTTAAGGGCCTAAACTACCTCAAATGGCTTAGCATGATCCTCCGTTACGCCTAAAATAGTGCAGCATTAATTTTGAATTATATATATGGTAAAGTTGAGGATTAATTATTATTATCATTTATTAATGTTAAGTCAAATTTTCTGGACAGAAAAACAATCCAAAGTTACCTCCAAATCGAACAATAAACCGCTGGTATTCAAAAAGTACTTCAAATTAGATCATGAAACTTTGCATACTAACTGAACTAACTATAAAGCAGGTCTTAGGTTTTTTTATTTTTTCCAAAAGACGAAAATTTGATTTTACTTTAGAGTAATAACCACTCATTTCGCACTATTCGGCCTGCAGTGACTGACGTAACAACCACTTTGTAGTGCAAGCTGATTAGAACGTTATTCACCACAAATAGAGTTGCTAATTTGAGGTAGTATAGGCTCTTAATAATAACTAAGTATTAGGTGATCCTGATCTGAGCTTCAGTGAAGTATAAGCTGTAAGTCGAAAATGCATTGCGGGCACTCGGGCAGTGCTTTAAGTACTGAACTACATTACCTAACGTGCAGGACTCGGAGTCGAGTGCATCAGTTAGGAATTAATGTTTGTTGAGCAGATTCATACTGTGCGCCAATTAGCTCTGTTATTGACATTTCAAACACACACGGAATGACCGACTGTAAGTTATTTGACAACCTGAGCCGGTGGAGTTTCATTTAAATTATTCTAGCCTGGAGTGCAAATGAGGTGCTGTTCCATAAACAATGGAACATATGAGATGGTGTCCTGTGTTCCCTGATGCCTAATCCTGCATACTTACATACTACAGGTATCTACGGACGCTAGTCATAGTGCCAAACGTGAAGACTGCCATCCACACACTAGAAGAAGACTAGGTCACACTGCTCAGTGCTCAGTGACGAGATGATGTGATGATGGGCACACCAGCGACCAACAGATTTACAGCGGTGATTATTAGCTGCGATAAATCCATAGCGGGCAGCTTCGAGTTTGAACTGCTTGTCCAGCAGTTATAATACAATAAACACATCAGGCGTAGCGTGGGGGGGAGGGAAGGGGTTTCAGGCGGGCCGCTCACTTTGTGCCGCACTCCGACGTTTCCTCCATTTAAATTAATTTATTTGTTCACGAGCGGCGCCCGCGCAATGCAATAAGAAGCCGCGGGGCGAGGGAGGCGGGGCAGGCGGGTGCTGCGGGAGAGGGGCTCGCTCGTAAACATGTCAGCGGCGAGATGTATCGGCGGCCGGCACGCCTGCGACCAGCGCTAGCGGCGCGGCATTGCTCGGCACGGCGCGGCACACCCGCGCTCACTGCACGCTACATGCGCTCAGCAGCAACCTTCCGAGCCAGCTACTCAGAACAAAATAATCAAACCAAATCGGTGAGAATATGAATTATAGTTCTGGGCGAAGTTGAACAAAGTATGAATGAGAGCATCATCTGTACACGTATACGAGCGCGGCCGGGAACAAAACGTTCCCGCGAGCATCCGTGACATCAAGATAAACGACTGATCAGATTCCATTAAACAGTACTTACGGCGACTAAACCGACACGGACGGAATTAGGTGCATCGTGAATAATGTGTGCGAGTGGGCGTTTAACGATCGGCGCATATCTCAATACGCGCAGCGGATAGCCAAATGTGTAGAACGGTCTCGTGAGATTAGGGCGACAACGCGCGCCGCAACAAAACGCGCATTCTTTGGGGATTTATTGTGCGTTATTTGTAGGCGGCTGCGGACCGCTTGATTTAGTCCCGGATTAAATACAAAGGTAAATGTCGCGTGTTGTATTTTTAGTGTTGCATTTACGTCGCGCGGCTAATGTGCGCCGTGACATCGTGCGCGGTACATCACCTCCGCGCCGCACCTCGCCGCGCAGAGCAGCGCGCGCGCCTAGCCCGAAAGCCGGTCGGTCGCTGATGATTTTGATTATGAAAATGAGATCGATTGTGTCTTAAATGGTATCGTGTAATGATTATGTGCGCGCAGAAGAAGCCGGTATGTGCAGAGAGAGGCGCAAAAAAGACGCGCGCACCTCTGCCGATACATAATGCAGTGCGAACATTAGAAATTTAGAATAGTTGAATAATAATAGTGGCAACACGGAGGTGGTCCATTTACATGATACGGGCGCGGGGCGTCAACTCTACCCGCTGTTTGCACAACTACACAATTAGTTAAACTTCCAGGTAATTAGTTAAAGTAATCGCATTAAGTACCTACCTATCTTTGTTTGAGTTTCCTAAAACGCTGAACAAAACCGCACCTATGTATGCAAAGTTAAACCAACACACTGTCCTCGGTATACTTAAAGCAAATACGAATAAATCCGGCACGCGTACCGCGCAGTTATAAACGTGCTTAGAAACTACTTGAACTATTCTATTTACGGCTATCTGTTTCGGTAGTGACAATGCTCTCTGCAGGGAAGCTGTAAATAACCGCTGCTCCGCCTATTATGTCCTATGATGAATGGCACCGCGGTTCCGATCCCGGGCCCGCGTCGCGCCGGACTCGCTCGACACTGTTCCGGGATACGGACCGGAACTACCTACCAACAATGACTGTTGCGGAAAAACGGAACACTGTAAAAAAACCGGACAAGAGCGAGTCGGGATCGCGCACTGAGGGTTCCGTACAGACTTTTTAAAAGACAAACTTTGGTGTTCGACCCTCCCTAGAAACGGCTACTGCACGAACCGCAAATAATAAATTTGTAATAGTAAAATCGCTTTTTATTTGTTATTATCTACATATTTACAGTTTTCAGATTTTTCCCTTTACATGTGCTGTTGGACGTGCCCTTTACGTGTGCTTTTTTGCCAAATTTCGTGATTCTAGGTCAACGGGAACTACCCTATAGGTTTTCGACCCAAAACCTATAGGGTACTTCCGGCTGAACTAGAATTGTCAATTTTGGTTAAAAGCAAGGTCTTACAGCACAAGTGAAGGGAAAATTCCTAAAAATAAAAAAAGTTGAAAATTAAGGTAAATTTAAACTTAATTAATTATTTTATTTATTTAATTTTTTACTTAAAAGTTTTAACTGAAAAGTTTTCGCGTTTTTATCATGTTGACTCAGGACCTTGGTTTTTATACACCTAATAGGGACTATAGACCTTAGTATCTGGTATAAATTTCAACTTACTAGGTCCACCCGTTCCTGAGAAAACAGAAAGAAGAAAGAAGACCATATTCTTAGCTGGGTATTGTTTTTGTTTTGTTTTATTTTATTTTGTATTATTTTCTAATAGTATAGTCTCAATATTGTATTAATTAAGGGAAGTAGCGAGTCAACCCCAACACAAGTGTTTCTAATTACTTACTGGGGCTGTCTCAACACATGTATAGTATGTAAGTAAGCATTTGATACACAATAAACATTCTATTTATTAAAAAAAAAAAAGTGATCTTATAAGTATGGGTTCCTTTTTGACCTTTTAAGGTACGGAACCCAAAAACGTAATTAATAAGTAGGTCCTACCTAAACTATGACGATATCCGAGTGTTTAGGAAATGTTTTCAGTCCATCTTGTTTTAACGAAGGGAAAGAAATAGTATCGATGCCTGTACCATTCTTTTTTCAAACAAAATATTAGAGGAATTGGTTCACTCTTTTTACTTGTGCCTGTTTCTTTTGGGTTTCCTTGGGTTGGGTCGGGGGACTTACCTATGATAATGTATGTCCGGAATAGGCTTTAGAGAGTCTTGACTTGTACCTGTCATGTCCACACCGCTCGCGTCGTCGCCGACCGCGAACACGCTACCGATCAACTAGGATGCTACAACATCTGCGTACCTACATCATAAGCAAATTAGTGCAAGTTATTTCTAACCTAGATAAGTATACATAAACGAACAACGTTCATCTTCAATCTACTAGTTGTAGTGGTAAGGGAAAGGACACGGTAATAGCCTCGCGCTGTTCAGCTGTGGCCATTAACAAGGACACGTAGCAACTGTCAGTGAAGTCATAAAGAGGTGATAGGCGACTATTAGGCGGATCGAGCCGAGCCTGTCGCGGCTTAACCCTCAGCTTAGCACCTCGTAATCCGTGCCGTGTCACAGCTACACATCTGGCGCTAATCCTGCCAGCTCCCGGCCGAGCCGCGCACGCGCCGCCCGCTGCTGAACAAACACGACACTTGACGATGTTTACGTTGCCACTCGAACTCGGATTAGTGGATGTAATCCGTGCAACGCCCGCAGTTCAACTGTTCCAACATGTGACGAGAGCCCGGCAGGCCGGTACTCGCGAACGCCTCGCTAATGTAGGTATATTTCGGTATCTTTCAAGGATCTGGGGGACGGTAGTACCCCCGCCAAGACGAACCAAGTGGAGCGCAAGGGCACTATATACCTACCTTTTCTCGAAGCGCTTCGTCGTTTTTTTGAACCCTTTTAATTAAAAATCAAACAAACTTACCTGGTGAAGTTTGATTCCAATTATGCGAGGGTCTCAACCGAAGACGATTACTTATATTACTTGCAGCAGTACATGAGATGGTGCTAATCTTCATCACACGTTTAGATCCTAAACACAAAAAAATAGGATAAAAGGACATATATTTTATTACAACTTCCTGTTTCACTACCACTGGCAACACCATACGCCCTTGAATCATTATTTCAGAGTAGATTTTTGTATTATAACATTGCCTTTTGGCCATTGGGTTGAGGGGAGACAGGGCAGTAATCGTCTTCGGTTGAGACCCTCTCATAATTGGAATCAAACTTCACCAGGTAAGTTCGTTTGATTGTACGGAGGGCGTCCTCTACCTCTCTTTTTCTCCGGTACATTTAAGGCTTTTTTAACTATGTAATTCTCACGTAAACGTAAAAAGCGATAACATAATAATAATTTTAATCTATGCAGGAATTATGCAGGTCGCAACTTGTCGACAAGGAGTCGAGAACCATCCGTGTACAGCGCTGAACTCTATCTATAGCACTCGCATGATAATAGCACATGTGTCCCCATTTTATACTTGTTTGCTGCGAAAGTTGAATAGACGCGGAGAGCTGAACGGATGCGTACGCGTCTCCATACAAAATCGTTGTTTTCTATGGGCTAAGCTGAATAGAGCTGAATAAGTGTAAGTAGTCCCTTATTGTGCAAGCGAGCTTCGCGCTGTGTGTGAGTGCGTGTGTGTGTGTGTGTGGGGTGAACGTGAAATGTGAGCTTGTCGTGAGCGACGCCCGTGATGAATTTATTCGCAAAATGAAGTGAGAGGGCACCGCGGTGCGCCGCGCGGCCCTCCCGGGTGGGAGGGGGGGGGGCGTACAGCCGTGGGAAGGGGGGAGGGGACGCGGGACCCCGGCGCTGCCTTTACAGTTTCATTAACCGTGAAAATTACATTTCCCGTATCACTGGCGACCTGCTTTAGATCAAACAGCTCTTGCGAAACTCTTGTGAAGCAATCACACGAACAATGTTCTCCTAATTTAAAAGGGGCCAACTTTTTGTGCTTTTCTATAGAAATAATGGCTTGGCACGCGATGATGGCAGACCGGACGGCATGTCTTTGTACCATGAAAGATGGGTAGGCTCTTAGTGTGGGACGCATCAACATGTGTCGATACTGTTGCGCCATGACATCTTCTTAGCTCATCGTGCTGTGCTGGCGCTGCCGCTGCGGCTGCGGAACACTTCAAACGGCGACGTAAATAGTAACTACCTATATTTTGGAGCCGTTAGGTGTTAAAACTCTCGGACCGGGGGGTCAGTGCGCTCACAGCTTTTCAAAGTTGACGCATCCTGTGACCCAACTGTACTGTACTACCTTCTGAATCAGGCCCTTGATCCAACCGCCTAAACAGAGCTTCGATAGATGGTCATCGAAGCTCTTGGCTATAAGGCCATTGGCCGTCACGACAATCGGCACAATGATAACCGAGTTCATATTCCACATGTCACGAACCTCGTGTGCCAAGTCGAGATATTTTATTGGTTTCTCTTTCTCAGCTTTCACGAGGTTCTCGTCATGCGGGATGGTAACATCGATTTATCATTACGCGGCGCGCTGATTGGTGTATCACCACCATATCAGGCTTATTGGCGACAATAGCCCTGTCAGTGATGATAGACCGATACTAGTCTTAGTACAGCGTGACATGGTCTTTCTCGACACTTGGTTGTACCTGTGCCAGTAGGTACTCACCGTTAACCAGACGAGAACAACCAGAAATAATAACAATATGTTTGGACTATCCAGGTGGCATGCCCGACACACTTCAACCGTCCCGTCCCTATATTTCCATTAGTTGTTCGTCAACATCGTCCATAATCGCACAGACAAAACGTTCAGTTTACCAAAGAGGTCGCCGAAACGTAGCCAGGATACGGACGCTGGAAAATCTAAATCGATCCATGAAGAGCCCGGCAGAAGCGCCTGTGAAGCTCCTTGGCTTGCGGTCCTTGCGGTCGTCGTTAGTAAATACTACAGGTTTTCGCCAGTTTTCTTTAGCCATGGGCAGCGGGGTGAGTCCCTTGTCCACTGCGACCACATCTCGGTGCATACCCACCTCGTATTTTAAAAATATTCCCCGAGTGTGCACACCTCGCGGTTGTAGACGGTCTTCGCATTTAAAACGCCCCGACCCCGCGGGATGCACAGTCTCATCACCGATGATCGTGGGTGACGCATCCGGTTTGCGGTCAGCAGTGTATTGACTTTCCTATCTATTGCGTCGAGTTCGGTCTGAGTCCATTTGATTGTGCCTTCTTCAGGCGACCGAAGAACCGCTCCCTCAACGATTGCATCTTTCTATAGAATCGGCTAAATGAAAAGAATAAAGAAATTAAGCCTATCTGTCACCTTCTAATCTTTAGGTAAGTACCATTGGGAGTGTAGCAAATAAATTGCGCATTAGATTTATTGCTTTCTTTTCACCAACTACCTATAACGTCAAACACTGTCAACTACTTATTTTAAGTGTGACGATAACGTGCCAGGTTACGTCTCTACTACAGTACTTTAGTGAAAATAAGTGCCATTAAAAGATGAGAGTCATTTGTTGAGTAACAATCATTTGCAAAACGCCACAGGCATTATCAATAATAGAGTCGTTTTTTTCGCTCATTAATATAAGCTTGCAGTTTTTAAGCGTTAGATATAATTTATAAATAAGGTGGATTGTGCGCGGATCGGTTCAAGGAATCGTGTCGATATCATTAGAGCATGATATTTCTTGCGCCTGTATCAATACACCATCATGCCTTATACGCGACACGTAAGAAACGTAATTATATCGTGCGGATAGCATCAGCGCAGCCTCCGGCCCCGCCCAACCCGGCCCCTCTGCAGGCACTCCGAGCCCCGCCGATATTGAAACCAACACTTGTAAACACAAACACACGACGCGACGTTGTGAAACAATGCACTACACTCCTAAGAGTCTTGAGTCACAAACTCGGCTCGGGTTTTATTGAGCCCGTGAGCCGAGAACTGCAATAATAAATGTCCACGTGTATCAAACGACGTTTTTCAATACACTTTTGAAGAATAAAAATAAAAGAACGAAAAATATTTTTGTCATGAAATTAGGAAACTATGATTTTAATGTTTTTTTTTTCCGCGCTTTACCAGGTTGAAGGAGAAGCAAAGGTATGAAGCCGCTAAACAGCCTTTTTTTTTTTTTATATATTTTTGTATTTAGAACACAAATAAATGTTTTTTTGTCTCTAGTAGTTACTATTAGTTTTTAATAATCATGTTTATCTATGATATTCTATTTATAAACACAATTTGAATATTCAAAAAATATTTAAAAGACGCTTAGTGCTTTGCCAAAATTAAAAAAAAAAAAACATTTACTTCAGACTGTAGGCATTAAACCAATTTGGACTAAGTATAGGTATAGTTATTTGTGGCAATTTTCATTCCCGCACACGTTCGGGAAAATGGAAACAACGCACGCGTGTGAAATATATTATATGTTGACCTAATCGTAGTGCGTTATGGACCAGTTTTCGAGGAAGTGTATTGAAATAGTACATTTTGATACAAGTGGAGAAAGTTTGTTATTGCATTCGAGGCGGAATTATAATATTAATATTTTATTTTATTTCTTCAAAAGTTTATTGAAAAACGTCGTTTGATACACGTGGACATTTGTTATTGCAGTTCTCGGCTCAAAAACACCCTCGCCTACGGCTCGGGTGTTATAATTCCGCCTCGAATGCAATAACAAACTTTCTCCACTTGTATCAAAATGTACTATTACCGACTAGTGTGTGTTAGAACGATGGTTGTGAGTATATAAAAGTCAAAATTACGTCTATTTTATTTTGTCTTATTTTCTGCTTCTATGTTTATAGCTCAACATAAAAGAGTAGAAATTAAATATTTGGGAACTAAAATTTTTCATTTTCTGGCAACATCTAAAATTAGTACTTGAGCTGTCAATTCTTCTCGATCGGTTTCTTTTTTCATTAGAATTTTGGTTTTTGTGTGTTATTTCTGAGTGTGGACTTTTTTTATTATTATCTTGCAATCAGTTTTACAACTATGAGCAGATGATTTGTACGAGGAGCTGACGGGTTAGAGTTTGTTCCTCATCAGGATCAACTCTTTCAGTTATACAGGGTGGAATTTTTGCATGCCACCTGGAGGGAAAGTACTCTAAATATCGGAGATAGCAAATTTTACTCAAAAGAAACATTCCTTTATTTTTAAAAAGAAATTAATCTGCATTCAAAGATTTTGAAAATTCGCGTGCCACACGCAGGAATCGAACCGGCTAAATTGCAAAAAAATAACAGCCTGTACTTTTATGGCACCAATCGATAGGGTCAATCATAAAGATAAAATCCCTCTAACAAATATGACAAATTAAATTAAAGGAAAACCATGAAATCTTAACTTATAAATTCAATGGGACAACATAAAGTACTTTTACTCATAGGTCCATCCAATTACTTTTTGTTAGAAAATAATAAACAATTATCTTTTGACGACATTTATTGATTAAAATGACGAAGAACTATTTAGATAAGAAGATTACAATTTGCAGAAACAAGCACGTGCAAATTGCAATCTTCTTTCTTCAATTGTAAAGGTCCATCCTTTGAATAAAAGTGCTTTATCGTATTGAATTTATCCCATTGAATTTATAACTTTAGATTTCATGGTTTTCCTTTCATTAAATTTATAATGTTTGTTAAAGAGATTTGATCCTTATGATTGACCCTATCGATTGGTGCCATAAAAGTACAGGTGTTATTTTTATTTTATTTAGCCGGTTCGATTCCCAAGTGTGGCAAGCGAATTTTCAAAATCTTTGAATGCAGATTAATTTCTTTTTAAAAATAAAGGAATGTTTCCTTTGAGTAAAATTTGCTATCTCCGGTATTGAGAGTACTTTCCCTCCAGGTGACATGCAAAAATTCCACCCTGTATAACATCACACTACAAGTTTTCTAGCTGTAGAATGTTGCGTCTTTTGAGTCTGCTGACACAATCCGGTATTGTCAGTTGTGCGGCCAATTGGTTGGGGTGTCTCCAATCTGGACTTGTATTTTTGTGAACACAATTTTATTTCTGTTTTGGCTGTGTTCATGTCGAGGTGTTCGTGAACTTCCGTATTCTTTATAAACCAAGGAGTATTAGCTATTTACCGTATTTACCGTTTTAACTATAAATAAATAAGTACATAAATATAATAACTAAAATAATAAATGTTTTTTTTTTTTTTTTAATACCTATTTAAAAATGTGTATGTTAAAATGAACAAAGGAGAAAAAATAAATTGAAATTATTAACGTCACTATTTTTTCATTATTTTACTACACCGTCGGCGAATGATATCATTTTGCCGTGTTCGATATTTATACTGCACAAGTCGTTAATGTTAGTTATAGAATCAGATACTTACTAGATTATAGAATAGTAATTAGATTACTTTCCTTGGGAACACTAAATCCAATGCTTGTTGCTTATTGTTCGTAACATAATCTATCCTAACAGAACTTATGACGTTCATGCTTTTGGCCACATAGACAGCCGGTCCATATAGACATTTTGACCCCTGCACATTTTGACCCCTGCACATTCCAACCGCTTAACATTTTGTCATGTTGACTACCCACCCAACTAACAAATTGGTTATATAAAACATATCTTATGCGACTTTCGGTTATATAACTGTTGAATAGACGTTATTAGACAACTACGAGGTTGTGTAACCGTTATTCCTACAACGATTCAGTCCCTGTAACTAAAAGGTCCTATTAAATAGTTGAGTGAACGTTTTAACGACCACTTTATACAACGTCGTATAATGGTACGAAATAATAGGTTAGGTAAACGTTTTTACAACTATATTAGGCAACGTCGTATAGTGGTACAAAGTATAGGTTAGGTAAACGTTTTTACAACTATATAATGCAACGTCGTATAGTGGTACAATTATATAGGTTAGGTAAACGTTTTTACAACTATTTAATGCAACGTCGTATAGTGGTACAAGTTTATAGGTTAGGTAAACGTTTTTACAACTATTTAATGCAACGTCGTATAGTGGTACAAGTGCAAAGGTTAGGTAAACGTTTTTACAACTATTTAATGCAACGTCGTATAGTGGTACAAGTGTATAGGTTAGGTAAACGTTTTTACGACTGCTTTATACGACGTCGAATATTGTAGGTTGTGGAAAACGCGTTTACCCAACTAAATAATACGATGTTACATAACAGTTAGATAAAAGGGTTCGTTTAACCAGCGTTGGTGGTCGAAGTAACCTTAACACGACTTTTATGTAATCAAACCGTCGCAAAAAGTTTATTTTTAGACCTGTATATAACGAAGTATTTTAGTGGTGAACTACGAACCATTATACGACTTAAGCGTTATTTTGTAACCATTACAGAACTTTAAGCAGACCTAAAAATTATATAAAGGTCCAAAAGGGCCTTTTTAAAACTAACTTCCATTTTGTCAGCTAAACAAACGTTGTTACAATATTTACAAAAATATGGATCTAGATCAATGGAAAAAGCTTAAACAAAGTGGGGCTTTCAAGCGGAAAGTAAGAAACACTTTTGAATCAATGAAAACTGGCCCGTCATCTGCTAATTCTGTACCTCAACAAAGCCTCAACAACAAAAATGGTTCCATATAAATTTTATTTTTATTAGAAGTATTTCTATTGCTTGTTTTTTTTTATTATAGTTCTCTTATAAATGTCATTTTTTAAATATTCCAGATGAAACTTATGAGCCAAGATCAAAAATTAAAAGTTCATCTGATGGCATTGACATACAACAAAAGAATATATATAACGGTTCTTCATTTAAAAAATTATATCATATCATCTAAAAATAATGACAAATGGTTTTTAAGCACTAGTCATCATGTGGTTGAAACAATAGCTGTGAATGATTGTGATGAAAATATATTAATACTTGGCAAGTATTTAGATAATTGCATCGATGCATTTGAAAAGCCCATGAAATCTTCAGTACTCAACATATTTAAATGTAATATCAATAATGTAACCAAAAGAGAGATAACATGTACAGTTTTAGATATTAAATGCAAATTGGTGTGTACAGTGCTTAACGAGCACATGTATTTTGTACCTTTAGTGCATATATACGTTGTCGTAAGTGGTAACTGAAAAATAAAAATACTGAAAAAACTGTTTATATCTTTTTATTTACTAAGTTTTGGCATGCAAAATCACAGAAGTACAATTAAATTAAAAAGTGGAACTTTCAATATTTTTTGTAGTTTTCCTTATTACCTACATAATCACTAAAAATAAATGTTTGCTGCGCAAAGTTGAAACATAGCTTAAGGTGGCAGCACCGACCATGCTCGCGAATGTCAAATTTTCTTATGTTTTTTTTCATTTTGTAGGTCAGTCTCAGATCTAATCTAAATTTACATCGACATCCAAAAACACTACCATAATTTATTGATGTCCACTTTTACCTCACCTGAAAAGTTATAAAAAAATGTTAATTTTCTGTCATTTTATGGAACGTGGGTCCGAAGTACCTAAGTACCTATTAAAATCATCATCATCATCATCATCATCAGCCTATTAATGTTCCCACTGCTGGGACACAGGCCTCCTCTCTATGAGAAGGAATGGGCTATAATCCACCACGCGGGCCCAGTGCGGATTGGTTATTAAAATAAAAAAGTCACATTTCATTGATGACTTGTTTATATTTCGACCCATGTTCTTGAACTTTATTTGATATATTGTTAATTACTATTCATTAAAGATGATGATAATGATATGTTGGTATCATATTATCGCGCGCCAGTCGTCTCCACGCTCGTCACTTGCAGCGCGTGGTGTTAAAAAATTGCGTGCCGTATCTCAGGCGTGAATTCAGTATTAATAAAGGAACTCAAGAAATTAAACAAATAATCACAAGATGCACCTATTTAGTATGTTATGGTTGAACAGAAAAAGTACACTGCGCTCAATAATACGTAATTAATTAGATAATGCGTTTTTTTTATAAAATATTACACTGTGTATAATGATTTTATTTTGCAAAGTAAGTAAATGCAACTCAAGCATAGTAGGTAACATAATTTTAATTAAGTCATTAACATCAAGTACATTCAATAAAATTAATGTCATTTGTAATGTGATCGTCATTCTTTGTTCATAATGTTTATATATTATCTCACGGAACTCTAAAATCATTTATAATGGCCGGCTATCTTGGTCGCAAGAAACCGCATTATGGACCTTTTCATTCTATAATTGTTGTATAGAAGTCACTTCGTAACTTTGACAAGATGGCTGGTGTTTAGTATTAAAACAAATTTTAAATAATAATTAACAATAGTTAAATTTCAACGAATTAAAGGGGGGCGCAAAAAAATTCACAACAACACACCTATATTTAATCATAAAACTAAAGGTCCCATAAGAACTAGGTGTACCCTCTTCGCGTATATTATAAACCTTGTAAAGTAAATGTAAATTTAGTTATGATAATTTATAACTTACCTCTTAAATTCTATTTTTGAATAAAATATTACACGATGCACTATTCCTGCAAATATTAGGAATGAATGAGAATGAATGGATGGACTGAATGTATACTATAAACGTCGATGTTAAACACTTGTGCGACATTTCAGTCATCTTCTAATGTCTATATAACTTTTATGGGACTCCAGTGGTTCCATAGCAGTCGAGATCTAACCATTATCTAACCAAAAAGTCGGTCGGAAACTTTTATTTAACATTTAAGCAACATTAAAATAGTTCTCCACTAACTTTTATGTAACTTTTAAATAACAATAATGTTGTATAATTTGGGCCTATTTCGCGTTGCATAAACGTCTACAACTACGTTTATACAACCCATCTTATAGAACCAACAGTAAATGAAAAACGTCTACTCAACTATTAAACAACATAAATTTGTTACTTGGGAGTCCCTGAATGCCTTAGCTAAATAAATGGAAATACCCGAAGTGTTACTTTCCAGAATACTTGTGACAATTAATCAGGTACACAAAAATAAAGGAACAGTTTTTTTTTCGTTGATTAAGTATTATTATCAAACATTAACAATACAAAGCCAACGTGTTTTACTGGGCACAGCCAAGTAGTTTATGGTTTGTTTCTACCTTTTTAGATATCTAGGTAAAATCTAGTTTTAGCGGTCCCAATATTTGATACACATAACAATGCACCCTCACGGTAGTCAGACAAGAACTAGTGTCCGACCGAAACAGGATTTTAGCCGAAACCGAAACCGGTCCATAAGGCCCTTCTAACCCTAAAATTAGTAACTCTATTTGTGGTGGTTCAAACTTCGTTTTACATACTGTTAGAATAAAGTTCTAATCAGCTTGCACTACAAAGCGGTTGTTACGTCAGTCACTAGTATGCAAAGTTTCATGATCTAATTTGAAGTACTTTTTTAATACCAGCGGTTTATTGTTCGATTTGGAGGTAGCTTTGGATTTTTTTTCTATCGAGAAAAGTTTATGGAATCGTGTTTTTGACACACATAAGACTTAGCATTAATCCTCAACTTTAACATATATTTATTTCAAAATAAATGCTGCAGTATTTTAGGCGTAACGGAGGATCATGCTAAGCCATTTGAGGGATATATAGCCCTTAACAAGAACTATTGACTCCAGCGAGGCCTGATGTATAGAATACCTACGTATCAAAGTGATTTCGATATTCTATTTGCAGAATAAATAATTTCATTTCATTGCAGTCTTCATAGCTGAGTATTGTTCGATTTCAGAGAATTGGTTGACTAGGTACGATATGATTGTCTCTGAATCTGTTCGGCTAGATTTGTATTTCCTACAATCGCAAAATAGATATCAACAGCAAGGAACTGTGCAGACCCTGTTGATGTTTCTAATCGCTTGCTGTTGAGCTGTTGGTGCCTTGTCTACTCTAACGTCAACCATTTTAAATTCTATAAGAGATTTTTGAACAAATTCTTGTAAGTATGCATTGTAAGAGCATCTGTTCTCTGAAGAAGTTTAGGTACCTATCTCTGCGTCTGAAAAACTTAAGCAACATAAACTACCGACTTGAAAAAGTATTCAACAATTTCTCTGCCACTTTCTTTAAATACCTACTAGACACACAGTTTGTTTAATCTTTTAAAATCATCAATCATACTTAAAAGAGCAGCGGTGGCCCAGTGGTGGCGGCCCCGACTTACGAACAGTAAGTCGTGGGTTCGAACCCAGACAGGCGCATTACTTTAAAAACATCGTGAGGAAACCGGCATGTCCTAGAACCAAAAATTCGAAGACATGTGACGTCTACCAATCCGCAGTTGGCCCGCGTGGTGGATATAGCCCATACGCAAAATACGCAGCGGATACCAGCCCGTTATAAATACAATACAATCATACTTTAAAATGTATAAAGGTAAGACATTATTTAATTTTTGTGTTTTGTAAAAATATACTTAATGATACCATAGATACACACTGACATAATTATAGCGTCACATGTGATGTGGACTGGCTGACGACGGTACGACGCGACGTCGTGGCCAGCTTGGGGCCGGCTGCGTCAGCACATAGGCACATAGCTAGGCGTCATTATGAGCAGCGCGGCGCAATTACCGGCTAAACGCGTGAAATGTGCGGCGTGCTCGCGTCCGCCGCCGCCGCCGCATAAATAAACGATAGTGGCGAAGTGAGACAAAGCCGATGGGCCGATAACGAACAAAGCGCGCGTCGTTTTGGTCGCGTTGCGGCGCGACGTGTTAATTCCGCGCGCTCGCCGATACCATCGCGTGGCGACCGACACAGATATATTATCGCCGTGACAATTATTCCGATAACGCACGCCGCCGCCCCCACCCCCGCCCTGCCAGCCGCCCGCCAGCCCACTTACCACACATTTAATGATCTTCAGTTATCTGGCAATAAGTCTAAAACACGACTCTTCTATGATTTTCGTTAAAAGCCAAATTCAGAGAGATGACGATTCGCCGGCAGTGTGATGGCATTTGTGATATTCAGATACGTTCTGATGATCATTAAATCCATACCTAAGACATTGTATCTACAGTGTATTCCATTCCATTCAACATTGCCAACAGTAGGTATTATTTACTACAACATCTAAAACAATTTATAGTCGTTGCTTGTGTGTCTGTGTGACCGTTTCGTTCTGTAAGTTTAGAAGAACGAAACGTGAAAACATCCATTGTGTGGATAGTTTAGAATCTAGACTATCCACTATTCCACACGATGGACATTGATTCGGGTGTTACCATCATATAGAGGTCAATCATCATTTAAGACATTCTGCAAAAGAAATAATATTTATTCTGGCTGTAGCACAGAAATCTAGACGTTTTGAAATACATTTAGTATACATACTAGGTATATCGTACCGGTGCGAAGAGCAGGGGGGGCTTTTAGTATTCAAAAGAGCATGGGTTCTTTCGCTCAAAGCAAAGTCACAAACTTGAGCTATCTCCTGCTGATGCTCACAACATGTCGCATCGCACGCCGCGGCAACGTTATTTGCGAATAATTCATAATTCGATGCATGTACTTAACTATGAATGCGCATAATATCCCCTTGTCCCAAACAAGTGTAACCGCTCGCGCTCCAATGAAAGTAATGTCATACGACTTGTCGCGATGTTCGACAGTACCGCCG
Source organism: Xestia xanthographa (assembly GCA_905147715.2). Taxonomy (NCBI): domain Eukaryota; kingdom Metazoa; phylum Arthropoda; class Insecta; order Lepidoptera; family Noctuidae; genus Xestia; species Xestia xanthographa. Next base: position 29,200,665 of record LR990662.1, read on the forward strand.
CTTGTGACGCGTTGCCGTCGCGGTCGGTGCGACATGCGACAGTGTGCGACAGCGCGCCACGTGAGCTGATGAGTCCGCCGGACATCATCTTGTGACGGCTTGACGTCGATGTCATCGCGCGAGCCAAATAACTTGGCCGCATCAAACGTCACTCACATTCCGAACGCATTCGTCCGGTCACGCTTTGCGGGCGCACGTGCAGCGGAGCAGCGGTGCAGCTTGCAGCAGTGCAGCGTGCAGCGTGCAGCGGTGCAGCGGCGGGATTCTTCCGGAGAGATAAATGATCAAACAATCCAACAACGTGACGGTGACGAAGTGACGAGGTGTAACCCACTTACGAGTACATCCGAAATAGTCAGCGGGCGCCGCTCCTCGCATGCCTGAGAGTGACGCCGCCGGTACCTACTAATAATTAGCTAATGGGTATCGCACAATAAAATTCATTAAGAGAACATCTCATCTAATTAACGTCAAAACGTGTGTGAAGGCGGCGGCGGCGCGGCTTCTGAAACACGACACTGAACGTTTTTACACTGTCTATCTGTTGGGACAAAAAGTGCGTAATGCGTTGTGGGGCGGTGCGGGGTGCGCCGGTGCGGGTTGCGGCGGCAACAAACAAACCGTTAACGTCACCGAGGCGGCGCGAGCGCATGTGCGCCGCAGCCGCCGCCCGCCGGTGATCGATGGCAGTTCCGCCAACACGCAGCACTATGTCCAATTATCTTCCTCGTACAAACGTCACTAATCACTTGTTCTGCATGCTCGTGGCGCGCACACACACTGACAGGAGCTTCCTACGTGTATGAATACATCGTGTAAAAACCATTGGTGGGATGTGAACATTCAAGATTAGATGTTCATTAGGAGACGGAAGCGCCGCGGCGCGGCCGCCGAACACAGACGTCACAAATATGTCAACTCAGTGGTGGCAGACCAAAATATTATCGTTAGTAAATATACATTCATAGACGATCAATTAAAAGAAAACAGAAATTATACAAATTAATATATACTTGATATTATGTAGTTGAATGTAGGCAGTACCTATGTATGCATGCACAGCTTGTACCTACATAATTATGTCGCAGCCAATTCGAATAACACGCCGTATTACTGCCCCCCGTCACTTTCGATCACGTCGACGTTACACGGCTGCTAAAGGACATCACTTCCTTGAAAGCGGAGATGACCAAGATGCAGTCCAGAATGGAGGTATCAGAAAAAACCAATACCGAACTACGTGCGGAAATAGCATTATTGCGCAACGTCGGTTCGGAAATTGGGTCACCTGAGGCCTCAAAGGTGAACACTCGTCGAGGGGCGCAAAATGCAACCGTCGGCAGTTTTGGATCGGCGAACACAAGTGCGTTACCAGCTGCCGATAGCGCTGAGCAAGCGCCGCTCGCCGCCACAACACCGGCTGCGGATACGTCACGCCTAGGTACGTCGACCCCAAAACGTGCCTATACTGCTATCGTCACCAGCGGTAAATCTGATGCGTCGCAGCCTAAGCGACAAACCAGAAAAGGGGAAAAATTGAATAAGGGTGCTCAACCTGCCCTGGCTGCGGTCCGTAGCTCCGTGCCAAGGACGAGCCAAGTTGATGAGGAGGGCTTCACTAAAGTGGAAAGGAAGAAAAAGAAGAAGCCCTGTTCTCGTAACCTGTGCGGTACCGCACCGAGTGGACCCAACATGCTGCTGCGTCCCGCTGTGCCTACGACGCAGCTGTACATTTCACGTCTGCATCACTCCACTACAACTGAGGAAGTGGTGCAGTATTTGAAAGTGAAGACCAGCTGGACTCTGAGGGTCGAAAGGTTGGAATCGCGCCACAACATCAACTTTAGGTCATTCGTGATACGAGTTCCAACCCACCATCTAGAGACCTGCATGAAGGAGGACTTTTGGCCGAAGGGTGTCGTATATCGTCGTTTCCGAGGGCGATTACGCGACACCACGCAGCAAAACACGACGCCGACAACGTTGCGTGTATAGTTATAGTCTCATAAGGTTTAAAATATGTATTAGTTTATTATTGTTGTTAAATGTATTTTGTGTATTTTATCTATGGGCCTAGTTGCTTGAAAATAAAATGATTATTATTATTATTACATAATGGCGCTCCGAATTGAAAAACCTCGCCGTTATGTAATGCGGCGTACTCACGTTCAGCCGGATTGTAGTGGCGATACGTTCGATAAAGCGGCGTCCAACGTTTAGCCGTAGAGCCAATTTAATCGATTTGACACTTCATCGAAATACAACAACGTAACCTTAAACGTAACGTAACCTCGGCTGGCATGCAATATTATTTATTTTTTCGAAATTAAACTTATTTTCATTAACATTACATATTTAATGTAATAACGACAAAAGAAAGTAACCTTTACTTTGAACTGAGAGATGTCAAATGTAATCTATTAAATTGGCCCTACTTTAAGTACTATAGCTCGCTTTCAAAGCGGGGCGCCAGCGTATCTACGATGCGCCCGTTTGTATTTGGGCGGCACATTTAAGATGCTTTGACGAATGCGAAGTGCTCACTCAATGCGGCGTACTGTATTTCAGCCGAATTGTAATCCGGCTGAACGTGAAGACGCCGCATTACATAACAATGACGTTTTGCAATCCGGCGCACCTTTATGTAATACGGCGAGTTCTATGATATGCCTGCGACACATACTTACATCACTTAACATTCCCGAGGTACCAGTAAGTAATTACAGGTACCCAAAATACTAGATTATCGGTATTCCATGCCAGTCCTTCTCCTTTGGAAACGACTAATTTGAACCTATCTTCTGACGTTTCATAGCTCCCTTGTAGGTTTATCTAACTAATGTTATAAAGAGGTAAAATTGTAACACACAAAATATATAAGGGGTAATCTTCAGAACTACTAATCCGAATCCGAATTCTTTCACTAACGGGAAGCTACACTATACATTATCCCCGAGGGTTATACATTATTCCCGTGGGTTAATTGAACGACTTAACGCGAGCGAAGCAGCGAGAAAAAGCGAGTGTAACAGAAAAAAAATAACGTCACGATTAGCGCTGTGAGTGCTGTGGCTGTGACTGAGCGTTTGACTGCTGCGGTATGTGCCGGAGGTTCGATTCCCGCACGAAACAAATGTTTGTATGGGTTACAAATAGTTGTTCCGGGTCTGTTGGTGTAGTGTATGTGAGTTTAAATTTTATGTTTGTAAACGCATTCACGATACAGGCGAAATCATTGGAGTGGGGTAAGGTTTTTGTTAAAAAAAAAAGTAATTTCGTCATCAATTTTAATTTCATTTTACCGGTAGAGTATTTTATTTTAAGTAGGTCAAGTCGCCGAGCTTCCTGGTTGGGTCGTTGGGAGCACCATAGTCATAGTATTATTTTAAGTAGGTCAAGTCACCGAGCTTCCTGGTTGGGTCGTTGGGAACACCATAGTCATAGTATTATTTTAAGTAGGTCAAGTCGCCGAGCTTCCTGGTTGGGTCGTTGGGAGCACCATAGTCATAGTATTATTTTAAGTAGGTCAAGTCGCCGAGCTTCCTGGTTGGGTCGTTGGGAGCACCATAGTCATAGTATTATTTTAAGTAGGTCAAGTCGCCGAGCTTCCTGGTTGGGTCGTTGGGAGCACCATAGTCATAGTATTATTTTAAGTAGGTCAAGTCGCCGAGCTTCCTGGTTGGGTCGTTGGGAGCACCATAGTCATAGTATTATTTCTTCTGATAGTCTTAACGGTTCTCTATCGTGTTACCTAACTTTTTATCCATAACATAAAGTGCCATAACTTTTTCTGTCCTAATCATCATTTGTCCGAATGATAACTTACCCGAACTTTATATCACATAATATTACGTGCCATAAAATTGAAATCCCTAAATATAAAATGCCCTAAACCCGTTTGTCATAAATATTACAATCAATAATAATACAGTATTCAAGCAATCATGCAGCAAGCAAGCGAGCAAGCAACATGCAGCAGGCATGGTTTCTGTCACGGCTCCGGCGCCTACGCGATTCTAAATTACACTATAAGGGTAGGGCAGACAAGACTTCGTGGAGTCGAATTTACAGCGATTCGTTTCTGTCACAAAAACCTTACTTCTGGCAATTTTTTTAAGACTAACAATTTATAAATGAACATTCGGAATAATACACATTTTATAATACAATACTTAGGACATATTACTTTATATCATATAAAATTAGGAGATTCAATTATTATAGTATTCGATATCGACCCCTTACCGCCGACTTATCGTCGTAAGCGACAATTTTACTTAAACAGCGTTTTTTATCGCAAACGATTTTTTAAACTATAAGAGACTTAGCCACGTCAAGATTTCCCGCCACAATAAACAAAATCAGAAGTTATAGCAAATTCAACTTTTATCGTTAACAGGAAAATTTTGATAATTTTAGAGTAACCGAAATAATCAATAGTTATCCTAGGCTACATTATTGTCCAACGAATACATCGTAAGCAACCCTTCTTGTTATCTGAACCGACACGGTACTCCTTATTTTCGTCGTTTACTTTAAATAAAGTCGCTGAAAAGTACTGAAAACGTGCTACGACGACTACGACGAGTTCATTACGGTGAGTTTGTGATGAAATAACTGAAGAGAAGTGGACCTGGCAGAGCCCCCATGGTGCAACTAAAAATGAGATTGACTTCATCATGTCCAGCCAAGAAGCAAGTTCAATGATGTATCTGTGATCAATTCGGTGAAAACCGGGAGCGATCATTGCATGAGTGGCAGTGGGCAGAGCACTTTGCTCGCAGAACGGATGGCCAATGGGGCCGAGAAGTTCTGGAGTGGCAACCGCGAACCGGAAGACATTGCGTTGGAAGGCCTCCCACTAGGCAAATCGGAGGTCCTGGAAGGACCTGGTGAATTGCGGGGATCCACTGGATGCGAGACGCACGGAGATAACAGTTAAAATATTTAAAAAAATCTCCTCCTGTAAAATTTGGTTTTTGTCGCTTACAGGTAAGTCGGCGGTAAGGGGTCGATATTATGACAGAATAGTTATATAAGTAAAGATAATTATGTATCATTTATGTAGAGTAGTAATTAGTAATTTATGTAGGTTAGTATCATGATTTTCGGACAAAAAAAATTAGGAGAATTACTTAAGGGAGTACCAGTCTTTACCCATGACGTTGACAAGCATGGCCGAGATGTGAGCCCAGATGTGGCGGTGTCTCCTGTCGCCACGCACTAACGAGCGCTGCGCTTGCGCCCGGCGCCCCCAGTGCAGAGTGCCCCGCGACGACCAGAACCCGGACCCCCTCCACTGCTTTTACTACACGCATACGGTCGAACAAGCTATTTGGTTTACAGTTTAAACCACAAATGATATTGTAAAATGTAAACCATATAGCTTGTTCAACCGTACCGTACGCAACTGCGCTTACAACAACACGATATCATCACGAGACCACTGACATTAAAGCACGCGTGGACTCACCGTATACCGGTCATGGCAGTCCCATATAATGGCCATCAACGCAAGAGTAATTTTTCTGGTTTCTTCTATTTCTTTATACCTTCTATTTCTAGTATAGTCATTGTTCGACGGGACGGCAACGGACTCAATCCTGGGCAACGTGTCTATCTTCTTACTAATACAGTTGTCACACTCGGAGATATTAACCAGTCATCAGATGTAAACTCTTCCTTCGTTGGGGCAGACGAATGATAATGAAGAGTATTTGCATAAGAACGTTGTTTTTCGTGTAGAAGTTGCACCTCCGACGTGGTGTCGCACTCGCAGACGAGCGGCCGCCGCGCGCCGCGCGCCGCGCACCGGTTCCCACGCCGCGCCGCGCATTCCGCCGCAAACGACGTACACCTTTTGCTCTGTTTATAACTCTTATCCCGCGAGGACACGCTATCATATACGCTCTGCCATTCTATGGATACTTAGCACCACGCTCCGCTAAAACGTGTTGCAGGAAAACTACAAGTTACTTTGTGCAAGAGATTGTCAGTTTTGGCAACGCGATAAACACAATACCTGTAGTAACAAAACATAAATAGTCCTGCTTAGTAATCATCTTTGTAAGTATGTACTTACTTTATTATTATTCTTTAATCTGACTCCACTCATGCGCACATGCGTATAGTGCGCGAGGCGTCGCTCGCGCCTGTTTTTGCGCGACATCTTTGTTCTGTGCCGGCTGTTTACTATTATTTAGCGACACATTCTCATAACTCATCATTTAATGCGTTTACTAACAGCAAAGTGTCTCATCTGTAATTCAATAGGCAGATTCCAGGCCGAGACACGGCAGCGTGATAGTCATTCGGTTCATTTATTTCCAACGGCTGATCGGTCGAACGTGGGGGCGCTTGTGAAAATGTCTTTAGTTAATGGGAGAGGCTCGTTAGGATACATAATTGTTTGAAGCAGAATCTGTATTCTCTGGCGGGGCACTCGTTTATTGCTCGATACTTAGTGGAGCCGCCGCAGAGTGTGTCGTGCATACTAACCGGCGCGGCGAGGGCGCGCTCCCGAGGGAGCCGCCGCGCGCCGGGAGCTGTACCTACTGCAGCGCCGCCGCTGGCCACGCGTCAGGTTACGTGAGAGTGATCGTGAGATGAAGTTGTCACCGAGGAGCGCGTAACTGACACTAATTATAATATTTATGACGCCATTAACGATCCATTAGCATAAATTAAGTGTCGCGACAAATTTGACGATGTCGCGCGACGCCGGCGTTTTATTTGAGTGCGATGTTTAGTTAGGTGAGCTTGCGCCGTGAAACCGTGGAATGCGTATAATGTGTCCAAAAGCGTCTGCGGCGTAGGTACTATTAGTTCGGCGGCGCGTTATTTGTGATCGGCAGCGCGCTTATTGTCTCGAGGTGACAATGCTCGTCTATTTCAGCGGCGTAATGTGTCGCGTGTTTACAAACATCGTCCGCAGCTAATGGCGCTATTTCCGTGCGCCCGCGCCGACTCGTGCCGCACCGGCACCGGCACCGCGACGCGGCTGCAGGCGCACTCAAATCCCGGATTGTCTAAGAGACGTTTTACGAGCGCCTCTCCAAAATAATACCAACAAAATATTCGAACACAATGGTTCCGATTTAGAAACACATCGAGCGTGAAGCGGCACGAGAACAACACACGACACAGATCTACTTTATATTGTCGGACTTGTACTATGTATACCTACATTTAATTTTCATTGCTTGGCTGTTTCGATAGTAGGTATTATTATAACCCTATGTTCTTGAATCTGTGCTACCGTTACACAGTGATTACTAGTACGGTGGACAGTGCGATGTGACCCTAGACAAGCTGTGACTGACTACGAGTATGTTATCAATAAGTAGTCACCAAGTATTTTTATAGATTTCATCCGTAGCCGCTTTAATTATGATTTGAAATGTTTTTCCTCCAAATCGTGTGTCAGTTTTGTAGTAGGTGTGTACCCAGGAGCACTTGTGCATTGTGCACGCATCATGTCTGGGGAGTAGAAACTGCGCGGATGCAGTCAGTAGTGGCTATATGCACAATACGCACCTTATAATACGTGTATTGGTATTCAATGCACCGCGTAGCCGTCGTGCGTTGTGGCAAGTTACCGTAGGCCCCGTAGGCCCATGAACATCTAAGAATTCTAAATATCTTCTCAGAATTTATAATATTTCTTTGCGTGAACATCTTTCTGCACGTGCAAGAATATGATTGTTTTAGATACCTTCTAAAAGATGGTGCAAAAGTAATGTCGTAGTGTGACCTGTTTGCCATTTTTATAATGGAGATAATAGGCGTTGTTTTCAATGAAAGTATTTCAAGGTGTAAAAGAAAAAAGGAAAGTAATTAAAATGATAGGCAAAAATTATAAACTGCTGAGTCAATGCGCATTAAAATTTGTACCAGTTTTAAGGTATTATGATTTTTTTCAAAGCATCTGGCACCAAATCGGTGATTTCTTCTTCACCGTTGACTTTCAAGAGTTGCTAGATTTCTAGTTTGTCTTAAGTAGTTAGTAAACAAGTAAGTAGTTAAGTAGTTGGCCGTGTGGTATCCGGCAGAGTAGAATAGAACCAACCCATTACACTCACGGGTGTCGTATAAGGCGACTAATGCAGACATTAGTCGCCTTATACGACACCAAGGAGGCGCAAGGTGTTCTGCCTCAGAAGGCAGAACACCTTGCGCCTCCGTAGACCAGAGAATGGGCAGCAGCGTTTTCTGTTAGTCTTTCATCACTGCGATCTCCAATCCGCCTGCCAAGCGTGGAAATTACGGCAAATTCCTCCCATCATGGAGAAGCTTATGTCCAGCAGTGGACGTTATGGGCTGTTGTAGTGTAGTTAGTAAACGCGAGGTTTCAAAAAGAAGAAGTCACTCAGAGCTGCCGACTTGTCGACCTGAGTAGCTACTTCGAATTGCCAAAACCGGCAGATCACACACAAGATCGATGAAGCAGCAACAATAACTCGTTCTTCAGGTGTGTTCTATTGCGTATTGTCAACTGATTAACTATCTAGGTATCTGACTACAATACCATTTGCAAAATATATGGCACGTTCACATCATGACATTGACTACCGCCATCGAGGTGGCAGAGTTCTGCTCGAAGCTTAATGTACACTAAACGAATCATCGAGTTGCCCAGTCGCCCTGTGTGCGCCTGGGTAGCCATAAGTTGATCTACAATCAACTTCAGTAAAGTCTAACCATCACGCATTAAGGATGTGAAAAATGTGGATATCGAGAAATAAACTTCATAAAGACAGTGTCTGATGGCTCTCTCTCTCTCTTCTTCAACCCTTGACCACACAATGCTAAGTGTAGGTCTCTTCCAAATCTCTCCACTTTTGGCGGCTTTGTGTCATGACTATCCAGTTTCACCCGGCCACTTTAATGAGATGTTTAGGTGTCGGTAATTAATGAATAACCCATCTGTATACGTTGCTACCCTAGTAACATTACCTACCCTAGTTTAAATCGCCGTATTCTGGCGACTCTTCTAACAACCGTAATATTGATATATTTAGATTGCGTGGTGATACGCTTCAGTAGGTATCTTGTACCTATATCTAAAGCTTGCTTTGAGCAATGGTCTACTGCAGTCACAGCGCATGCGCCTCAAGCAGCTGAACTGTTCATGACTGCACTTGTCTTGCTCTCACATAACACTGATTTACAGTTTTATTTAAACATTGACTACTTGGGTTACTACTACTAACTACGTTTTTTTTAAAGCAACGAACCAGTTCTAATTAGGGGGTATGGACCAACGAATTGTTGCAGAGAAATAAAACAAAGTAAGTCAAACAATCACAGTAGATATGGAATTTATATTTAAAGTTGTTTTATGTATGAATGTTGAGGCGATACATCATCTATTCTGTCCGCAGCCGCTCGACATGTCCGCGCTACAGACGGTGCCTCCGACCTGCCGAGTAGAGAGTTGGCGACTGCGAACTGACTGTACTACCAGCTGTTCACTGCCGGGTGCCGTCACCGAGCCTGCGCGGCCCGCATACTACTTATTATAATGAACCATTTTATGTACAATCAATATTTATTTTGTCTAGGCACCGGCGACTCGTCAGGCAAGTCTTACAACGAGTTCCCCTAAGTGTAAGTACATTATCTACAATGTCGGCTGCAACGTCTCTATTAGCTACTTACTCTAACTAATTATGTACAATATGTGATTACAGCTATTTACTCTACGCACACATAGACTACGCGTGCGCCGCTTCATGAACACGCAAGTTGTGTGCACAGCGCAGTGGCGCGCCGTCCTCTCCAAGTTCAATGGTTCACATTACTCGTACACCAGCTTCTCACGCATCTATCCTAGCAGCTCACCCGACAAGCAACTACCTTTATTTCAAACAGATCACAAATGGTTGCGCTATGAAGTAAGCTGCCTCATTAACGGTAGCCAGGCTTACAAAGATCATCTGCTTCCCACGTCGGTTTCAAGACTTAAGATTGGGCAGCTTTACAATCAAACATTATGTACAATAAATTATTGCAAGTTTCGGAAATTACAGAAAAAATAAAGTTAATAAGTAGTTTTGGAAACAATATACCCTCGTCAAACGTTGAGATGAAAGGGTTTTAGAAGACATTTAAAGATATTGTAGTAAGATATAAGACAGGAGACTTGGAAAGGTTCACAGTTTAAGCACGGCTCCTGGTCGGGTCGCGGCGCGCCTGTCGCCATGCGCCACCTGCTTATATTTTATTCAGGAGCGAGCGTGTCGCCGGCTGACACATTGCGGCGCATATTCATTAAGCAAAAACAACGCAACAACGAGGACACGCTAGCACGGCGTAGTACCGAGCAGCCGAGCTACGCGCAGGCGCCGCGCGCCGCCCATCTAACTGACGACTACCCAGCACCGCTATGTGCACACAACTTTTACAAATAGTAATGGTGACAGTAAGTTTCACAATATTTCAGTTTCATTTGCGATCATTGCGTATTATAAATCGTACACTAGTCCACCGTGTCGCAACAGGACGTTCACAATGAGTGCGGCCACGTAATGTCTCTTCAGTGTCCACTTGTTCGCTCAAACAGTCTGTTGACGAACCCTGCACTGAATCAGCACTGCACTGTCGCGAGCGCCGCCGGTGGGGCGCGGGGGGGCGGGGGGCGCTCCCCCCTCGCCGCTGCCTCAGAACCAGTACAGGTCCTTGGACGTGTCCTGCACCTGCGCCTCCAGACCTGCGCCACGGAAGAACATAACTTAGGAAATCATCTCTCATTCTCATAGCCGCCACATGATGGCTGAACATTTTTAGCTCTGATAAAGGTCGACCGTTCCGAAAGTTCGGGAGGACCGGACGGTTCGCGGCGGTTTTTGAGCTCATGCCTAGAATAGTTTTGCCATTCCTACCCGCTCTTTTGTTGGCATTTCATCATGTTTTAAAGCACGATGCATCTTGCTCTTGGTAATTTCTTTTGAATGTCAAAAACCACACACCGCAGCCATCCTTTCAAAACTGTTTTGTACGTAGAGTACTTACCTCTCCTAAAACCCTTATACCAGTTCTGTTCAAATTTAATGGCGGCTCGGAAGAGTCAAGCCGATGCGTCCTGCGCCCTGCTGACACCTAAGGGTACTTGCATAGAGATGCATTTTTATAGTACTGACTTATCAGTCGCGCACGGAACACGATCGCGCCAACTCAATATACCTAACTGTCGAAATCTGGGTGTATTGTACACATCTGTGTACCCCCTCAGAGCATACAGGTGTGATGTTACGTCATGATGTTGTATAAACATCCAAGCGATTGCAACAGTCACGGCAGACTTGCCGTCTATTTTTGAAGAGTTCTCAGATGTTTACAAAATTTAAATGGAACCACACGGGCAGCACCAGCTTTCAATTAAAAAAAAAAATCATCAAAATCGGTTCACCGAGTCGAAAGGGTAAAAAACACAAAAAAAAAAAAAATCGAATTGAGAACCTCCTCTTTTTGGAAGTCGGTTGAAAATAACGTTTAATTTAACCAACGGGACCGCACAATCAGGACAGGTTAGTATGTCCCAATCCAGTTCATGGTCTACCCGACGGGCACATAATCAAAGACCGGCACATATTCCATCAAAATGAGTGTGATACGTGATTTAGAAAAGTGAAACACTGAAGATCACGTCCCCGTAAGTTCACGAATACGAACGGCTACCACGACAAACCATACTACGCGCCGCGCCGCAGCCAGTAGGTAGGTAGTGTGCATTCGTTGTTAAATGTTTAGAATAGGTGAAATTAGAGATTTCGTTATTCGAGATCCCATGGCTGCGGCGTATGGCTTTTCATGGTAAGGTATTTCGTATTCGTGAACTTACAGGGACATGGTCTATCTTCGATGTTTCACTTTTATAAACCACGTATCACAACTCCATCAAAAATGACTACCTCTTAGCTATTAATGCGGCGTTGTTACCTATACAAACATCCAAGTACACAAACTAAGAAAAGATTGTCTGGTTCATGCCAATGGAACTTTGGAATGTTTGGAGGAGCACACCCCAAATAAAATTAATAATAAAAGATGTCCCAGTAAAAAATCTTTTTTAGTCTTATTTTGGTTAATAATTTTCATTTATTGAGGTTGAGGTGAAGCATGTGTGCAGTCAGTGATCCTCCAGTTAAAGTTTCATTGGTCCGCACCAGACAATCTTTATTACTTACCTAATTAATTTACAAAGTAGAAAACTAATAAGTTCACCGACTGTACTTAGAGAGCAACCAGTGTTTTTGAAATGTAAACATTGAACATTAATAATTTTGTTATCTAATCACAAAGTAACAAAATTATAACAAGGGTATAAATTACTTGAGCTAATTATACGTCAGCGTCAGTCTGGCTGAGCACACACGGCACACGTCGCCCGGTCGAGTGTGTGTATGTGTGTGTGTGTGTGCGCCACAGAGCCGCCACAGTGGCGCGGCGCAGCGGGCCGGTAATTGACACGGCCGTGTGATTTAGTGGCCGGGGTCGCGGGGACGCGGGGGCGAGGGGGCGCGGCGGGGCGTGGGGTGGCGCCGGGGGGCGCGCGCCCACCGGTCAGCGCACTGTGATTGGCCGGCCGCGCCCCCCGCGGTGGACGCTACGTCGATCCTACTCGAGCTATCGAGCGCCCATTGAATTAGATTGCCTGGTACAGTTTAGCCCCTTCAATTGTATTTTATTTGTAGAATTAACGATACTGTCTCTGCACTGGGTACGTACCGGCGCGGGCAGATTGCTGGCGGTTATGGAACTCCATACTCTTTTCATATAAAGTATATTATCCAGAATTTCAGTTTCCTATTAAGTACTTAGGTCATCTGAGATGACTACTTTTCAATGTTCCGTAAACTTCTAATATTACGGGAGACCCTGCACAATGTTTGCAGCCAATTTAAACCGAATGAAATTCATTTGTAGTAGGTAGGTAGTTACTCCAAAATCTGACAGTTCCTTTGAATACATTTGTGTAATAATTGATAGGTAGGTAGGTAATATGGGATGCTTTCACCCGACTATACGGCGAAGCAAAAAGGAGGGTTATGATTTTGACCTGATTAACATCCTATCTAAGTCGGGCAGCTTTTTCAAGAAACCAAAACTGCAGTTTTATTGTTATGTAATAGGTATTGCGGTCTTGGCCATGACCATGACTTATCTTTATCGTTTATAACATAACCTAATGTGCCATAGATTAATCTAAGTTCCCATCATCCCATAAGTGGGTATAAGGTGTCGACGCGGAACAGGAGTTCTTTAATTATTTTGTATAAGTTTGCCATGCTGTAACTTTGTATTCCCACTTCTGTCAATACTTACCTAAGTCTTGTGACGGATAAGGAGATATCACCTAATTAGTTCATTGTTAAAAGAAATGGATCCAACTTTAAACCTAATATACGTACTTTCCTACGTCCTGAGAAGCAAACTTTGACACTGCGTTTAGTGTCGTCGAGATTATTAAGTGTAATAATGTGCGCATTTCGGCAATCAATTAATGTCTGAATCAGAGCCTTCGGACTGTTAGGATAATCTGTATGAATTTACTTCGTGTCTCTCGGAAATATATTTGGTAATCGATGATTGTAATGTAGATAAGTACAGTATTCATAGGTGACTTCAATGCGCATCGGAAGGAATTGATTTTTAATGAAATGCTGAACTTCTGTGAGGAACAAAGTTTGTCATGCGCGGACGTAGATTTGTTGCAAAATTGTCTGAATACTTATATAAAGGCTGTAAATCACCTCTTAACGACGCCGAAAGGCACTTGTTTTCCTAGTCATTGCGATCATTTTTTTGTTCTACACCATGCCTGGGAACCTTCTAGTTACGGAGATATTGGGGGTAAAAGTTACAACTTTTTGACAAGTTTTTTTTAAAATACAATTTAAGTTTTTAATGTAAGATTTTTACTTTAAACACCTCCACGACCCCCGTACTATTCAATACATCCATCAGCACAATGTTTTGAGTGCGTTACGTTGAGTTCTACCACAAAACATGATTTTTCACCCCAAAAAATAAAGTAATTTCCCTGCAATAATTTTTGCGTAAAGTTACTTAGTTTGATGTACTTTCAGAATGCTTGGTTGACGGCTTCGTGATGAGGTCTTTTACACCCTGTATACTTGAGTGAGGCTCACGGAACTGTAAGATGGTTACATCATTGCCTGGTTACGTCAATGACATTTCAAACAATTGAAAGCATTACGGTATTGTATGAAGTGTCATGGTCAGACCTCTTTCCGTTAGACATATCATGTAATCTTAAGAGTAATACCGAGTTAAACTGCTGTAAATAGAGAAATAAATGACAGAACTTTATGGGGGATAAGAAATGATGACCATATTTGTAAATATAGGGAGCTATGCAACGGGGCACTAGATTACATAGACTTTACAGTGGAATTACGGAACTGCTGTGACTGTACACGTGACAATGTAGATCATAGGCACATACCTAATTAACACACATTAAGTCTATCTTGAGTAGTGAGACCTGCATAGCTATTCACAACGTTTCAGCGTTTCGTTTAAGCGTTGTGAATAGCTATGCTGGTGAGAAGTACGGTAGAATTATGCCCTTAATTAGACGTGAAGAATGTCATAAGAAAGATGAAGCGTGGAAAGTCACCTGCACTCTAAAAAATTGAAGCCAACTAAGAGAGACTTTCTCTTAGTTGACGTTAAATTGAATAAAACAACCATGATATTAAGCAACTCAACGATAGCTGATTGATTACAACAGCAAGTTCATTTGTGATTGAACGAACGATGTAGGTATGTTTATTAATTCTAACAAGTTTATTTGTTGATTGCATCACTATTCACTTCTTTGTATGACTTAATCATTTTTATTTAGTTAATTTAAACAAATACGTCTGTTGAATCAATTCAGAATAAAATAGTAAAGGCAATCAAATCAAATGATAGTTTCGATAAGTTTTATTTATAAAATTAATAAACATGTCCTAGTTGAATTAACTATGATCTGATAATTACATCAACTAAAATTTAATGTTACATTCTATTAAGACAAAAAACGTTGAATCGACTTTCATATTAGTTGAATTAATCATTCGTTTGATCGATTTATTCAAGACTTCAAGAAATCCACCCTTCCCTATTCCTCTCTACCGGCTACACCGCCCCGCACTCACCCGCGCGCGCGCCGCTCATCGGTTTAATCGTCTCTGCGAGCGAGTCAAAACCAGTTTAAATCTAATCCTTTCATCGGAAAATTTAAAAAACGAAACGAAACTGGACTTCTGCTGTGCTCCTTTTTTTAGAATCTTTGTAGTAATATTATTATCAAGTAATTTCAGTGATAAACAGTGTCGTCAAAGCAAAGAGTAATAATTGGCATATCCGTCGATTAGACTATACCTACAAGTGCAGTGATCCTGACCTTTAACTAATGAAATGGAAGACGTTAACGAACTCCTCAAGACATGGGAGTTGGAGGCTCTAATACCAGTATTCACCCGAAAGGCTGTAAGTATCTCACTCGCTTGATTATTCTATGGTGTGAAAAAAACAACCAACCAAACCATTGAATCTTACTTTGAAAAATACCCGGCGTTAAAAAAACCACAAGGCTATTCTTTGGTGAATATCACTTAGTGTTAATTTAATTAATTGATTAGAGGTAGTAAATATAAAAACTATATTTGTGTCAGTCACTAAATCCTACATGATCTGCTTTGTCTAATTTCATTATCTAATCTGTAATATTGTATATAAGCATTCCCAATTATAATTCATTGTAATTGATACAGTATTGTATTGGCATGATATAACTGACAGAAAGTTAAAAATAAAAGTGTCTTGACTCACACTTTTTTCTGTTATTGTTCATTGTATTTAAAATAAAGGTGTGCATTTTTATTTTCCAGGAATTCACTTTATTAATTTTCCATTATTGAAAATCAAGCTACAGGAACTGTAAGAAAAAAACAACAGAACCATTTTTCATGAACTGGTCACCCTTACCAATTGTAAGTATGAAAAAATATCTATTTATATGTAGGTGGTTTGCCAATGGAAAACTGCTAATATAACATTACAATACAAAGATTTTATTTAATACTAGCTGACCCGCGCAACTTTGTCTGCGTCACTTGAGCTACCTACCTACTACCTACCTACCTACCTACCTACCTACTCCCTACCTACCTACTACCTGCCTACCTACCTCCTACCTACCTACCTACTACCTACCTACCTACTACCTACATACCTACTACCTACCTACCTACTACCTACCTACCTACTACCTACCTACCTACTACCTACTACCTACCTACCTACTACCTACCTACCTACTACCTACCTACCTACTACCTACCTACCTACTACCTACCTACCTACTACCTACCTACCTACTACCTACCTACCTACCTACTACCTACCTACCTACTACCTACCTACCTACTACCTACCTACCTACTACCTACCTACCTACTACCTACCTACCTACTACCTACCTACCTACTACCTACCTACCTACTACCTACCTACCTACTACCTACCTACCTACTACCTACCTACTACCTACCTACTACCTACCTACTACCTACCTACTACCTACCTACTACCTACCTACTACCTACCTACTACCTACCTACTACCTACCTACTACCTACCTACTACCTACCTACTACCTACCTACTACCTACCTACTACCTACCTACTACCTACCTACTACCTACCTACTACCTACCTACTACCTACCTACTACCTACCTACTACCTACCTACTACCTACCTACTACCTACCTACTACCTACCTACTACCTACCTACCACCTACCTACCACCTACCTACCACCTACCTACCTACTATCTACTTACCTACCTACCTACCTGTCTACTACCTACCTATTTAAACGGTGGGAACCGTTTAAACCTTTCCCGGACTTCCACAAACAATTCAAGACCAAAATTAGCCAAATCGGTCCAGCCGTTCTCGAGTTTTAGCGAGACTAACGAACAGCAATTTTATTCATTTTTAATTTTATAGATTATTATAATATTTGTTGCTTACCTACTTCTATTTTTTTTCAGCATCGAATGAAGATACATCAAATTTGGCCGGATTTCTATTTATACCGTTTTTATTAAACAGTGCGGCAGTTAAACAAAAGAAGAAACGCAGTTCGGATGCAGGTCAAAGCTGTAAACCAAGTAAAGTTGAAGCCCGGGAAGGCTTTATAAAGCACGTTTTAAAAGGTAAACTAGACGGCATTCTTCGCACAGGTCTTGTTATAGATTCGTTTTCAAAAAATCTAGATGAGAAACAATTCCTTTGCTCCACTTTGGAAATATCTCAAAATAAGTCAGTAATTAAAGTTCCTTGGGCTACTGTTACTTCAACCCGCTATACATGTACCCGATACTGTCTTAGTTTATAGTACAAGTCCTGATTCCCAGCCTGTATTTTTAAAAATAAAACACATTTATTTGTATGATTCAGAAAATCTAATTTTGATGAGAATCACATTAGAAACATAGGAGTTTGACGATCATTTCTGTTGTTATGAAGTTAAAGAACCAGACACAACACAAAATGTTGTCAAGTTATATAATTATTTAGTATCTCCGATTCCCTGTAATATTCATATTTTAAGTAATTAAAAAAAATATGTAACCCTGCGCTGTACTATTTAAGCATTTCATGAATATAATATCTATTTTTAATTATATTTTTGTTTCATTTTGACCAAATTTTTGTATGTACCTAACATGTCAGCTACTTAGAAAAATTTTAGACAAAATAGTTACCCATCGAGACAGTTTAAATATCTAAATAGAGTAGGTACACATTCGTATTTTGGGAGTAGAGAAAAAACGATCATTTGTTTTGATATCATACCTTTATTAATAAATTGCTCTCAATTCAGACTGCATTCTGGGTATGATCTTGAGGTGCTAGGTTCATTAATTGGATTAACACTTCAAATGCGTATTTAAGAGCATTTTCAGTATTAAGTGCGATTTATAAATACAACCCTTAACTCCGATTTCTGAAATGCCGGTAAAATTTTGATAAATGTTAAATTTCATGTCAAGTAGTAATATGATTGGTTATCATTTTGATCATCGTTAAAATTAACCAATCACAAGAGGTGATAGAAATAAAACACGTGGGTATATTAAAATTTGACCGGCATTTAAGAAACCGGGGGTAAGGGTTGTATTTATAAATAACACTTAATACTGAGAGTGCTCTTAAATACGCATTTGAAGTGCTGATCCAATTAATAGATTGGTGTTAGTTAATGAGACAAACTGTCTCAGTACATTCGATTAAGAGTAACTTTGTTGGCATAATAATGTTTCATAATAGAAACTAACACTTTTAGTAGCTTATTCAAATAAACAAATTGATTGTTATAAATATTATGAGATTTAAATTGAACAAGGTCATAGTTGAATTGACTAAGGTAAAATAGTCTAATAGTAATTCAAATTATTAAAATAACCAAGGTCTTAATTGAGTCTACGAAGGTAAATTAGTTAAAATTACCAAGTTCTTAGTCGAATCTACGAAGATGAATTAGTTCTAATGACCAAGTTCTTAGTCGAATCTACGAAGATGAATTAGTTCTAATGACCAAGTTCTTAGTCAAATTTATTAATGTTAATTAGTTATAGTAGTCAATTTCATATTTGTATTGACCAAGATTATATATGAATCTATTATGTTGAATTCGTCATATTGGTCATTTTCATGTTGCCTTTGACTAAGTGTTTAGTTGTTCTAGTTAAGAAGCAGATAGTAAGAACAATAAAAATCACCTTATTTGATTTATCTAACGTCTTGTTAGGCTCGTATGGAATCAAGATGCTTGATTGCAATAATCACAATCTTTTTAGGAACAATCAATTTGTTTTTAGAGTGTGGTCATGGAATAAGTATCTGAACATTTGCGTTATGCAGGTGTACACTTGCCCAGAGTCCTGAGTTTATTGTTTAATTTTTGTATACCTAGGACATTCCTTTATTCCGGATGATATGATGAAAACAGTAAAAAAATAAAACCCATTCATCTGACAAGCATAATTACCGCCCTATATCATTGGCCACAACCATGGCGAAGGTCCTTGACAGTCTTATGAACGCGCAACTGAGCGACCTTCAGATACATGACTTGCAGTTTGGCTTCAGACCCAACCTGTCAACGGAAATGGCAATTATGTGTCTGAAACAAACTGTAATGTACTATACCGACAGAAAGACACCAATACTTATATGCGTGTTTTATTGATCTTTCAAGGGCCTTCGACCTGGTGTCATATGATATTCTTTAGCATAAACTGCTTGAAGAGACCACTGTGCCGAGGGAGCTGGTATCTCTCCTCAAATATTGGTACAGTAATCAAAAGAATGCTGTCAGATGGGTCAACACGCAGAGTCAGGAATATTACTTGAAGTGCGGTGTTAGGCAGGGCGGGTTGACCTCCCAGAGTTTGTTTAACCTGTTTGTTAACCAGCTGATTGGCAGGCTCAGCGGATCCATGGTCGGATGCTCAATAGACGGAAGAATGATCAACAATATTAGTTATGCGGACGACATGGTTCTGCTGAGCCTGTCAGTGAGTGCACTCAGGAGACTTCTGTTCATTTGTGAATCATATGCCCTGTCACATGGACTCAAATATAATGCGAGTAAGAGTCCTTCGAATGTGCCGCCAGTTAAGATCAGTGGGTCGGTTCTCAAGAGGGTGTCTAAAATAAAATATTTGGGTCACATGCTGACGGATCGGCTTCAGGACGATGAAGACTTAGAGAGGGAAAGGGGGGCGTTGGCAGTCCGCTGCAATATGTTAAACCGCAGATTCGCACGATGTACCACAGCTGTAAAACTGTTACTTTTCAGAGCCTTCTGTGAGTCTTTTTACACATGCAGTCTATGGATCAACTTTACGCGGCGGGCTTACAACGCTCTGCGTGTTCAGTACAATGAGGCGCTGAGGGCACTCAGCTGTTGCGGAAACTCAGGTACTGCAGTGCTTCCGCAATGTTTGCGGACGCTTACATCGATGATTTCTTCTCCATGATCAGGAAAAGAACAGCATTAATGATGAGCAGGGTCCGTGGTAGCACCAACACTGTCCTCAGAGCGCTAGCGTGCAACATTGACAGTCCGTTTACTGTGTACTGGACAAGTGTATTATTATAAGCCTGTATTGTCCCACTGCAGGGCAAATGCCTCCCTTCCCTCCTCCCACATTTCGCGATCTAGTGCGATTGTAGGCCAATCCTTTGCGAAAGAGTCTAGCTCATCCCGCCATCTCCTTCTGGGCCTGCCGCGTTGTCGTTTCCTGCTATTTGGTATCCACTGAGTGGTAATTTTTGCCCATTGCTCCGCACATGCGGCAGATGTGACCAGCCCAGTTCCACTTCAACCTAGCAGCTGTAAGGCCAACATCAGTTATTTGGGTTTTGGAGCGAAGCATGGAGTTTCTGACACGGTCCGTAAGTTTGACACCCAGTATACTTCGCTCCATAGCTCGTTGGCAGACCCCAAGTGCGGACTTCTGACGATTTGTAAGCGACCACGTCTGCGCTCCATAGGTGAGGGTGGGGAGAATGCACATGAAATGGACAAGTGTATACCTGCACAGAAATAGGAAATAGATTTAGTTACTATTGTGTACCTACTTAATGAACTTGTTTGGTTAACTAACAAATTGCCTTTTACCTTTGACCTCTTTATTTTATTTATTTGTGTGGACTACAACCCTACTAACGCTTTCTTTGTAAAAATGTAGGTATGGACGTGTCTGAAATAAAGATAAATATGATTACTATATGTAACTTAGGTAGGTAACGTAGGTAGGTAGTCTCACCCCTACCTAATTGAAATCATATAATCTAAGTAGATAAACTACGCATTTACGACCGATTTTAAATAATAAGTTATTAGGAACCAGTTAAGACAACACTACACTGTTTGTTTTCCCATATGCAATACATAAGTAATGCTTTACGATTGTATAGGGATGTCAGCCCATAGAGATAGAAAGAAATATGGAGGGGCCCCGATATTCTATACCTACATTTGCATAGACAAATGTGAGTGAAATACGAAACAGAATGTGAAATATCGTTTTGCTTCATTCTATCTAATGTGGTAATCGTATTTGATAAAAGAGACAACAATATTTCAGCTGTTGCTCATAATGACAACATTTTGTTGTGACGTAGTAACAGTTGTAGGTAAGTGCCGTATCCGCCATAATATGCGACGAGTTTTGTGGTAGTTCTGCTGTCAAATGAGTGTTTACTTTTGCATTTATTTAGATTTGTGAGAAAATTACGAAGAGTTTATCTTTAAAATTGCACGTATATGGTGGAAAACAGCTATTCAACATGCCTGCGTGTTGTGTTATGAAGTGTGGTGCAAGAAAGAAGGAAAATCAACCTCAATTATCTTTGCACAGGTTAGTAGCCGGTTTTCATGAATTATTACACATAGTAATACACTTTTGAGGAAAAAAATGCTAAGGGATCGTGAATTTATGGCTGTAGTGTTCATATTTGGGCTTATTTTCGTCCAACAGACCTTTTTTTAATTTCATAATTTCATTCGTTTGTTTACAATAACATGTCATGGTGGAATAGTGTAGTACCGTTGCTGTAATATTGCTGGTACGATATCGGTATAGTACATACGTGTGCTAATCGGTTCGAAAAAATATGATTATTATTGTTCGCACGCAAATTAGGTACGCGTTTTGACTGACGAATTTGACGTGGAGTTACGGACACCAGCCCGTTACACAATACAAAACAAATATTGCATAACGAAATTCCTATTTTTTTCAGGCATCCATCAAAAAACAACATCAAGAGCCATATGTTTTCTGTGAGACGAGCAACGTTAAAAAATCGGATGTTTCTTGTACATCTACTGTAATGCCTCCATTGCAGCTACCCCATCTAATTGTGGAAACAATGCTCAAAGAGGTATGTATCCACCTACTTAGAAGTCGACCGTTTTACGATTCCCTGGCCTTCTTGCAAAGTGTGCGTGTTTGCCTAGGTTGGACTGTGGATGGGTGACCACCCATTACATACCGAGTTTCCTGCGTGGCTCGGAAAGCAGTTTTTGAACAAACTAACATTGTTTAGAAATGAATAGGTAGTTGATATGCATATTGTTGTTTTCATACCAAATGTTTATTGAATAAATAAAACACATGTTGATTTTTACCGAATTTTTATTTAATGAATAACTAAAAACGAGGTGCGATACTCAATTAATGTTTGTGTTTTCATATTTAAAAATAATCTGCATAGTATGAGCAATTAAAGCTGGTAAGTTGATTTTTGACATACCTAGGTGTATTGGTATGTTTGTAAAATACTAGCTGACGTCCCGCGGTTTCACCCGCGTAGTTCCCGTTCCCGTGGAAGTACGGGAATAAAATATAGCCTATAGCACTCACGAATAATGTAGCTTTCTACCAGTGAAACAATTATTAAAATCGGTTCATTACTTCCGGAGATTACCCCTACATACAAACTTACAAACAAATGTTACCTCTTTATAATATTAGTATAGATTACAAGAAATGCAAATTACAAAGACCAATAACTATTTTCGTACCCACCAAATTAGTATCCTTCGAATTGGCCAGGAAATGAAATTACTGTATCTGGCAAACCTAGTCCGCATACCTACTAGAAGCTACAGACCAGATATAAAATAAGCGAAAGCGCAAAAGTGATGCGACTAAAATTGTTTATAAATTCTGTGCAGAAAAAACACTACATTAATTATTAACGGTCAGATATCAGAGGAGTATTAAACTTAATCATTTTTAGGGTTCCGTACCCAAAGGGTAAAAACGGAACCCTATTACTAAGACTTCGCTGTCTGTCCGTCTGTCCGTCTGTCCGTCTGTCCGTCTGTCTGTCACCAGGCTGTATCTCATGAACCGTGACAGCTAGACAGCTGAAATTTTCACAGATGATGTATTTCTGTTGCCGCTATAACAACAAATACTAAAAACAGAATAAAATTAATATTTAAGGGGGGCTCCCATACAACAAACGTAATTTTTTTATAATAATTGGTACGGAACCCTTCGTGCGCGAGTCCGACTCGCACTTGGCCAGTTTTTTTGTTACAACAGACTGTAAGAATCTATGGTATAATAATATAGAGGAAAGATTTGCTTTTTTGTTTGTGTGTTTGTTACGATTTAACTCAAGAACTACTGTTAAAAAATATTTTAAGTACCATTATAAAGCTACATTTTTTGAGGAGCTCGTGGCTAAATAATAACAGCCGCTCGGGTCGATCGTTAGGTTAAGCCGTGCTTGCCTAGGTTGGTCTGTGGATGGGTGACCGCCCATTACATACCGAGTTTCCTCCGTGCCTCGGAAAGCATGTTAAGCCGTTGGTCCCGGCTGTCATTTGTAGATCTTTGACAGTCGTTAGGTAGTCAGAGGCCCGAAAAGTCTGACAACCAGTCTTACCAAGGGGTATCGTATTACCCGGTACTAACTGGGTTGTGGAGGTCAGATAGGCAGTCGCTCCATGTAAAATACTGGTATTCAGCTGCATCCAGTAAAACTGGAAGCCGACCCCAACACAGTTGGGAAAAGGCTAGGCAGATGATGATAAAGCTACATTTTTACCGAGTAACATAGGATATAAATTATATTGATGCCATGCAAATTAGCCGAGCTATCACAATTTTCGCGGGCGAAGTGCTTAGTAAATTATAAATATGATTCCAACGTGATATCTAGTAAGACTCGAAGTGCTTAGTAAATTATAAATATGATTCCAACGTGATATCTAGTAAGACTCGTAAAACTATTATATAGTATTAGTATCGATACTTGTTATAGTAACACTATATTCCATAATTGGTACATCCCTATCATTGGCAGCCATTTTATGAGAAATTTTGTGGCACCTTTTTTTTGTAGGTATTTCCAGTCCATTTACTTCTCAAGTCAATGTGTCAGCCGGATAGGTCGGTGACAGTTCTGACAGTGGCTGTGTGTACGAGGACAGTGCGCGCTGTGGGCCCTCCGACCCTCGCCCCTCTGCTGCGGAATGCGCCGGGCACCGTGCAGGGGGAGGGCGGAGCCCCCCTCCGACACAGCAGCTAGCTTCAGAGAAAGAGACTATCACTAAAGTATGAGCAACTAGTACGAAAATGAAATTCGAAATCTATGGTATATTTAACGTCAGATATTAAATCAACTTATAGTCATTTTATTGTGAAAAACCAGCCAAGTGCGAACCGGACTCGCGCACGAAGGGTTCAGTACCATTATCTATACAACATTAGACAAAACGCCCAAAAATCACGTTTTTTGTATGAATACTTCTTTTGTTCTGCTTTTAGCACCTATTGCTTGTTATAGCGGCAACAGAAATACATTATCTGTGCAGATTTCAACTGTCTAGCTATCATGGTTCATGAGATACAGCCTGGTGACAGACAGACAGACAGTGGATCTTAGTAATAGGGTCCCGTTTATACCCTTCGAGTAAGGAATCCTAAAATATGCCCTCTACGTCATCGTAGCACTCTCGTAGCAAGTGCTACGAAAATAAATTAAGTATGATACTCGTATTTTCTATACGTAATTTACTCTTTGTTTTTGTGCCGCTTTATTGTGAGATAATTTAAGTAATCGTTAAAACTACTGGGAGAACACCAACTCGAAGGCACGATGTCAGCTCACTGAGAAAGCTGCGGAATAACACCTTATCATTGTTTCGTTCATTCCTTAATAATTTTCTGATGGCACGGTTGGCGTAGTGGCTGAGCGATTCGATACTGAGCTGCTTGTCGCGGGTTCGTTTCCGGCACGAAACCAATATTTGTATGGCTTACAGCCTACAGGTAGCTGCTCAAGATCTGTTTGTGTGTGAGTTTACATTTTTGTAGTGCGCACCCACACGACACAGAAGAAATTTATAGCGTTTCGTAACGTTTAAAAAAAAACTTTCATATTAGAAGAACTTGACTTTTGACTTTTCATTTGATTGTTTTTTGAATAAAATGAAAAATAAAATAAATAATTTCTTTAACTTCCTAACTAGTAGCTACCTATGTAAGTAGATAATTGTAATCCAACAAACTATTCATTGAATGCGTACATATACGAACGTTCCAATGATCGAATGGATCATAAACTGTACACTCAATCATATTTCCATAATATACGTATATTACAATAGATATTCTGAACATTCCGTGTGTTCAAAGTATCGAATGTTCGTTTAATCGAGCGTTCGTTGCATCGCATGCTCATTGTATCGAATGTAAGTTTATTTATTATTATTTAATATTAGTGTGTAAAAGATAACTAAAAGTCTCATTTTGTTTCTGACACATCTGTCTATAATGTTTATTGTTGGTTTAGCTATTAGTAAGGCTAGTACGCATTGGCGTAGCGGTGTCGTAGCACTATCGTAGCACAGTCGTAGCAGTGTCGTAGCACTGTCGTAGCGGTGTAGCAGCATTGTCATAGCGTCGTCGACTGTATACTTCAATTCCTTCCCCTGTCCAATGACATATGGTTCACTGTTATTGTTTAACCATTGTGTCTACTTCGCGGTCAGTGAACGTGTTCGGTTTGGAAATAACGTATGAGTCCGTCTGTTTGTCCGTTACCTTTTCGCACATTATCCACAAACCGATCGTTTTGATATGTTATATTGTAGGACCTTTGTAGTGTGGGACTTTTCAGTCTTGATATTTGTATTCAAAGAAGCATGAAATACAAAACATATCACGTGAAGTTAAAAATAATTAGTTCATTGAATCGAAATATGAACATTCTGAGTACTTCCAAGAAAATATAGAATTGATTATTTAATCTTCTTAGTCAGCATGTTGATCATTTGAGCTGAATATACTTGTAACAGCCACTTAGCGTATTCTGAAAGGTGAATTACGAGCCTGCTTTTGAATCTAATGCCGCCCGGGCACAGATTAATATTCGAAGTAGGCCTATCGTGCCGATGTTACACGGTGCGACTTATCATCACAGGCTAGCGCTAACACAAGATAGCGTTAGTAACAGTCATTTTCAATACCTAACTAATTACTAACATGTTATGGAAGGTTGCTGTGTTAGATAGCATTAACTGTTACCTACTGCCTTTTTCTATAACATTTATTGTCAAACATCTATTTGACGTAATTGGTAGACAGCACCTCTAACCTTAATTTTCATCATATTATTTCCTTAACTAATTAATTTATCTACTTATATCGTTTTGTGTTTAAACTACTGTTTGATACTATTTTCATTAAAATATCTGCACTAATTAAAATAGGTACCTACGTAATTAAAATACGTAATTCACCGAGGAACATTTTTTGGTTTTTCTGTCATGGGTGTTCGTGGTCTTTGGGGCGCTGATAACGAAAATTAGGTCTAAATGAGGAAAACTCACGGGTTTTCCGTGCTTACTAAAATAATGGAAAACCAAAAATTTTACTCAAAAGTTTTACTACTGTGTCACTCTTAGTAAAAATTACAGTAAATAAAGGGTGTAAATAGACCCTTAACGAAGCCGAAAGTCACTTGTTGGAGAACAAGTCAGTTTTGCGATATTTTTTTGTTCTCCATACTTTGACCAACTAAAAATTCAACAAAAAATATCCAATTATTAAAATTCCAACTATTTCACGAGTTTTTTTTCAAATGCTTACTAGTTTTTAAGGTCATAACTTACTTTAAATACCTTCATAACCCGTTTACTATTAAATGCGTCCGTAAGCACAATGTTTTGAGTGCGTTACATTGAGTTTTACCGTTTTTCTTCCCAAAAAAAAGAAGAAGTCGTTTCTCAGCAATAATTTTTGTTTTTTTTTTTTTCGTAGAGTTAATTAGTTTGATGTACAGAATGCTTAGTTGACAGTTTCGTGAAGGGTCTGTTTACACCCTGTATAAAACAATAACATTACATTACTCTCCACTCCGATACAAGGTCTCATAACAACTTATGGAACTCAAATAAAATAAACATTTTGTGAATTGGGAAGGCCCCCCTAACCTACAAGCAAAACATTATCAGTCAAGTGGACGGGTGCGATCATGAAGACAAAAGGGAGTAATGCGTATCTGGAAGGGGTGCGGCGGCGCGGGTGACGGGGCGGGTCGGGGCGGGGCGGAGGGGGGGAGGGAGGGGGAGGCTCGATCGCAACTCAAGAATTTAATTTGGTCGCGGCGCGGGGTGCGGGACTGAGGGCTCGCGCAAATTAATTTTAATCGTCGTCATTAGGGAGCGCTGTGCCTCACCCCCCCCCTCCCCGCGTCCCTTGCCTGCACGCCTCTCCCCGGGCATTACGGACACTAGAGACCCTTTCAACTCGCCGCCACGGTCCACCGTTTTTACCGCTTCAACCGTCGTTTATAATCGTTTCTTATCCGCCGCGGCAATTATGCTTATCCTAAGAGGCGAATCTAAATTCCTGCTCGCGGATGATTCTCAATCACGCGACGATTTGTCTAAGTTGGCCCGTCTGCCCCGGTAGCAGCGAGTGCATCCTGTGTCAGCACTGGTGTGTAAATGCTCACCGGGTCCGAGTGCAGTTCCCCCCGCACAGAACCACAAAGTGGGAATGCTTTGTTTTGTCATTCGAATAACGCGCTTAAATCATCACAATTAAAATATCTGCGCCAGACGCGACCAGAATCTCTTTGAAAATTAAAATACATGCGACCGGGAGGCGCGACCGCATACTACACCGTTAGAAAAACATTTTGTCATTAAAGTATGTACGGTTATTTATCGTAGCGTTTGATCATTTACTTTGAGACTGAATTATAGAAATGCCTTTGAAATCCCCCACATTAGTGGAGTCGCTACCGGATGAGTCGCATGCCGGTCGAGCCGCTTGCAAGAGATATGTGTACTACGAACCGGGCAGGCCGCCGTATAGTGCGCGGACGGGCAAGAGATATGTGTACGTACCGGGCACGGCGGGGTAGGAGTAGGGCGAGCAGGCGGCGGGGTCGAGGTGGTGCGGCGCGTGGTGCTACGCGGCCCAGTCCACGGGCTTGTACTGCGCGTGCAGCCCGCCGCGGCCCAGCAGCAGGCCGCCGTAGTGCGCGGCCGGGCAAGAGATATGTGTACGTACCGGGCACGGCGGGGTAGGAGTAGGGCGAGCAGGCGGCGGGGTCGAGGTGGTGCGGCGCGTGGTGCTGCGCAGCCCAGTCCACGGGCTTATATTGCGCGTGCAGCCCGCCGCGGCCCAGCAGCAGGCCGCCGTAGTGCGCGGCCGGGCAAGAGATATGTGTACGTACCGGGCACGGCGGGGTAGGAGTAGGGCGAGCAGGCGGCGGGGTCGAGGTGGTGCGGCGCGTGGTGCTGCGCAGCCCAGTCCACGGGCTTATATTGCGCGTGCAGCCCGCCGCGGTCCAGCAGCAGGCCGCCGTAGTGCGCGGCCGGGCAAGAGATATGTGTACGTACCGGGCACGGCGGGGTAGGAGTAGGGCGAGCAGGCGGCGGGGTCGAGGTGGTGCGGCGCGTGGTGCTGCGCAGCCCAGTCCACGGGCTTATATTGCGCGTGCAGCCCGCCGCGGCCCAGCAGCAGGCCGCCGTAGCCCGCCGCGGCCGCCATGTTGTGGTGCGCGGCCGCCGCGTGGTACTCGGCCGCGTGCCGGTGTGCCGCGTGCCCGTACCTGCCACCAAACAGTCACACAAGCCTCCGTTAATATCATACATATAAGGCTATGCCAGCACTGCAATAAAAAATCGCGCCAAGTTTCTATCGATCATCATTATTAGCGTCTTTTATCAAGTCACAGATTGTTCTACCCCACGAATTCAAATCGTGCGAATTTTTATCACAGTGCATGCATAGCCTAACACTCATGTGCCTCTGAACGGACCGCGGTCTATCCGGTTTGGTCGGTTCAGACTAAACACTCGTCTGATTGAACAGTAGACCAATTATATCTAACTACAATCTGGCAGATTGGTGAAGACCATTGCAGCTTCCTTGTCCATTTCGTGACACATTTGGATTACGACATCGATTTCTTGATATTTGTTGTTGAGCAGTTAAAATGAATATGGCAGCACGCGTGTGGGGCGCAGACGCCGGGCGGTGACTCACCCGGTGTAGTGCTGGTGCCAGGGGTCGTAGTCGTAGATGTCGACGCCGGCGCAGGCGCCGCCCGGCACGCCCACGCCCGTCGCCGCCGCATTGAAGAAGGACGCGGGCAGGTTGCGCGACACCATCGGCACGCTCTCTGCACACAACACAACACTTCAACACTTGCAACTACATAAACCTATGTACATTAATATCGCGACTGCGGTTCACAAACTCCACCTATTTTCCTGAAGGGTTAGGCACACGTAGGCTACTTCGTACACACGAATATTAAGACTCCCAGACGCTACTCAGGAATATTTTGATGGAAAAACCCATTAACACTACCCGACCCGGGTATCGAACCCAGGACTATCCTAATGCTCTAGAGTCCGGAGCAACGAGGAAAATAACTGTAAAGGTGGTGGTGGTGGTGGTGTACTATGGGGGTCGTTTCCGCCTGACCCTTTAATTTTTTTTTGCTTAAATCATGCGGAGGCGCCGAGCCACGCTCCATTAAAGTTTGGGCCTATTAGGAAAGCGTCAACTTTTGCGCGCAAAATAACAAAAACTCTCGTTTGGCGTGCGTCGTCAGTGCGCTCGGCCGATTCGGTATCTTTTCATTCATTTTTTCTACACAAAGTCAACGGGGCGGGGCTAGAGATCGTTTTTATGTTGCGAGTGCAAGCAAAATTGAGCTTAGTGGTGGTCAGGCGGGAGTGTCCTCGATAGTACCACTACAATGTATGCACGTAAGAAAAATCTGCATCTTTTTAGTACGAAATAGGGTCTCATCTTTCATAGGGTACCTCTGTTTGAGATGCTATAGTAAAACACAAAGTATTCTTGAACTGAATGTGACGAAATTTAAAACACGCAGTAAATGTAGGTACTTACACTATATACAATAAGCAAACATAATTACAAGTTGGACGATTATATCGCTGATACAAATGCTTGGCTCAATGCCGGTCCTGCTCCACAAGAACAGGGGCGCATAAATTAGATATTATTGTTGAAGCTGCTGAAGATTGTACAATTATCTTTGCATTGTATAGATTCAATCTCTTTAGTACGTATTATATAACCGCATAGCCCATAATTATTGTGTGACTACTATGTACTAGAAAGCTATCAGTCACTGGAAACCTATAAGTATTTTCTTAACTTGAATGTGCCCTGGCGTTAAATATATTTCTCAGACATAATCGGAATCAAAATGGTGTTGTGGTGACCGGGCTATGTGGCTACATTATTGCATTAGAAATATTGCCCGTTTAGAATGTCCTTTACACAAATTAAGACCAAAACAATATTAAAGTGACATAAAAATACCGAAAAAGAAGTAGTCTAAAAAATTAAAATGCTTAAATCACGCACTAAAAATTTGCGGTTTGTTAGTAGCTACTGAAGAGTTCCACTATCCACCTCCTGCACCATCATCAGACCCTCGTTTCCAAGCCCTATATGTTGATTAACTCGTTAAAAGAATCTTATAAGCCCAATTTCGAGGGATTTACTAGTAGCCACCAAAGAGTCCATCATGAAATCAGCTCCAAGATACCAAACATTGTCATCCAAACTACATACTTAATCATACAAACAAGTTTCATTTCAATACAAAAGTTAGAAAAACCGGCCAAGTGCGAGTTGGACTCGCGCATGAAGGGTTCCGCCCCATCGTAGTAGGGAAGCCCCCTTTAATTCATTTTTACTATTTATTGTTATAGCGGCAACAGAAATCCACATTCTGTGTACCTATTACGGGTCATGAGATACAGCCCGCTGACCGACAGACCGACAGAAAGCTCTTGAACTTAGCAGCCATTTAGATCTCACTTCTTTTGTCGTTGAAGTGAACAACCAAGGCATAATCATAATATTGAACTTGGAAAAGTAATGACATCATTACTTTTTGTACAGAAATTATTTATAATGAAATGAATACACACATACACTCACATACATTCTCGTTAACAAGAAGTTAGTTTTTTAGACATTATTTTGTACCCTATCACTATGTTTTCCTATTTAACCCAAAGGTTGACTGGTAGTAGAGAATGCCTTGTGGCATTAAGTCCGCCTATGTACCACTCTTGTATGAAGTTTAAATAAATAAATACCATATGGTTTTTGTTAATCTACTGTATTTTCCTACGTTTACGGGGTATAATTATTATTGTCTTTTCAACAGACTTCCAAAAAGAGGAGGTTCTTAATTCGACTGCTTTTTTTGTATTATCCATTAGGATAACACCTAAAAAATAAAAAAAAAAATAAAAAAAAAAATCCATAAGGAAACCCATTCCATTCCATTTTTTTTTTCGGGGTTTCCCCGTTCCATTCGGGGATTCCATTAAGAAACAATTAATTGAAAAATTATAATAAAGTAATAAAAAAAATACTAGTTTCTGATATATTCCTTTGTATTCACCCAACTACCTATCTGGATGCCAAATTTGAACTTTCTAGGTCATCTGGAACTGGGTTAGAATTTCGATCTATGCAAGTATAGTCAGTCATAAATAAAAATGATTTTTGGACGTTAATATTTAAATAACCGTTGGAGGTGTGTTTATAGGAGACAATTTTTTTTGTTTGGAGAACAGGCCACCCACATAAAATTGTAACAGACATACAGATATTAATGAAACGTATATAGATTTCTTCCTTATCATTTCTAGATTACAGTGGTAATATTAGCTAAGCCATGTCTAACCGAAATGATGAGAAATTCGAAAATGAAAACGTGAATCTAACAATAAACAATAACAATAACACGTCAAATGTCAAATGAAGTTGTCAGTCAACCACCAAAAAGACGAATTTACAACGTTCCGTGCCATGATGATTTTGCTGATTGATGATGCGGAAACCTCTAAAATAGCATTAGAAAGCTCACAGTTTAATATTATTTCTTTTTATATTATATTTTATTTTAATTAAAGCAGATATTAGTACCAATGGACACCGTACTTTTTTTTTGTAAACGGAAAAAACGCCCCTATTTACGTAAGTATTTTCCGTCAAATGGCATTGACCACAACAGGAATGATTTGACTCGCAAAAAAATATCATAATACAACTTATTTGTTATGATTTTAAGATTCCGGTTTCGTTACTATGTAATCTTTCGTTTATTATTAGAATAAAATGGTTACTTTTTTTTGGTGTTAGTAATGTGAATATCCGCAACATCGAAGAGGGCCTAAAAAAAACTGTCTCTATGTATCTCGCAAGTCTATATAATATATGAGCCAAATATGACATATTTATGTGAAATAGTTTTTGAGTTATGGAAGCAGTAATGCTAGAGAAGGAGATGGCGGAACGTGAGAGGGAGAGAACCACACAGCGTCCCGGCCGCCGCGAGAGACGCCCGTAGGCGCGGGCCTGTGGATGGTGGGCTATGGGCTAGCTCGCCGTCCGTCCGCGATAGGCCGTGTCGACGGCGCGTTCGTGTTCCACGCGCGCCTCAAAGAGAGTCAGCAAAATGGAAGGGGTCCGCAAGGACCGATGCCTGCCGGGGTTGCGGGACTGTTCGAAAGAGATACCGTGGCCCCGGAACACAAAGGGCGATTAAGGAACATGGATTGGTTTTAGTCAGTAAAAGTACACTCAGGAGGGAGTGTCTCCGCCCAGAGCTGGAGGAGTCATTTGATGATTTCCCATCCGAAAAAAAAGGGGGTCAAAAGTGGCTCCAAATGGTTCGTGTAATATTACACACGGTGCTGCTCGACAGTTCTGTTAGCTTGAACCTTGAAATCAAAATGTGTCAAAATCTTGATTTTATATTAGTAATGTTCAATAAAACAATAGATAGACAGGCGACCGGCCCAGTGCGGCCAGAGCGGCCAGCCGATGAAGCAGCAATTGTTATTATTTGTATATGACTGTTGCATAAAATAACACATAGGCAGGCATCCAAGAAAATTTCTACATGTGATACGGAGGAGTGAGGAAAACTTTGAGTATTAATGTGCATGGGTATAAGAGTGGAGGAAGACCAAAGAAGCGATGGACGGACTGGGAAGTATGATGTGAACAGAAAGGAGGGGACTGCTGAAATGACGAGTATTAGAGAAGTATGGAAGAAGAAGACATGTGCCGACTGCAAATAAATTGGGATAAGGGCAGGACAATGATGATGTTGCCGGGAACACTGTTCGGAGTCACGTTTGGGCGAGTGTGGCGTATGGTGCGGACTGGGTTTAGTTTAGAAGTGGTAGAGCGTGGTTTTTGTTGGTGCGCGCGGAATGCGCGGCGCGTCGGCCGCGGCACGCCGCACAAAGCCGACCTCGGGCGCGCGCGTCCCGCGAGCTCGAGGCTATGCCAACGTTGTACGTTTTTGTCGCGCGGCTCCTTTCGGCCATCTTTTAAGTAATGGCCTGAGTTTTTCCGATCTAATCACGGCCGCGTAACTATGTCCCGACTCGCGTCGCTCGGTTTCGCAACGAATCGAGGATTTGCTATATTTTTTGGTTTGTAGCTGCCCTCGACCGACACAACCGGTTTGGTGTTGCGTCACCACCGTGAACGTCATTGATGACATCATCGCTATGCGCGTGGTGTACTCGTCCGGTGTACCTAGCACTACGTAACTTACGAGGTTCGGAGTCCAGACGCAATTTTAATGAACTTAGCGGATGTTTTGAAATACATCTATATGTATAGCTGAAATAATTCTCCTCCAGATGAACTCCAGGTTGTATGATAACCCTTTCAAGAAACTCCTCGATAAACCCCACCAGTAGGTAGGTAGGTACATAATGGGTTCTCAAATGAAGTGCGCCGAGCATGACCGGGGTAAGTAAAGAGGTGGATGGCGGTGAAGCGGCCGCGGGGCGAGGGGGGGCGGAGCGACGGGCTCTAGTTTGTAATTAAACGTGGGGTTTAATTAAGGCGGCTCCGAGAAGCACTTCAGTGATTTATCTAGTTAGTAGCGTAGAGCCGGGCGGTCGCCGGTCGCCGGCTGCCGCCACATTGTTCTTGCGAGCTAGCACAATCGCCGAACTCTTCTCCGAACCGCTCGGCTCGCGGAGTGTTTTTGCGCAAAGTTCTCGGTATTCAGACACACTGTGGGACCACGGCCGCGAGCTCTACCCAGCTTCGTCGCTACTCATCACATAGATAAGATACATTATTATCGGTATTACCAAACACTCGAACATCTATTTGCAATTGCTTCCTTACCACTTCAAATGTTCAGATA
The DNA here is from genome assembly GCA_905147715.2 of Xestia xanthographa. NCBI lineage: Eukaryota > Metazoa > Arthropoda > Insecta > Lepidoptera > Noctuidae > Xestia > Xestia xanthographa. The sequence goes on from LR990662.1 coordinate 29,234,978, forward strand.
CTTAACTTTACTTAAAAAAACAACATGTTTTTGGTAGGGTACCTAATCCATTCGCAATAATCGCAATATAATGCAATGGGGGAGTGCAATGAGAGCCAAGAAGGAAGGCAGTTGTTCCCTGTGAGGCAGGACTAAGGATATACTACCCTGTGGAATCGTGGAACGCCGTACCTCCCTACCGATTAGGATAGACATAACTAATCTAGGTGTCAATTGCATAATACTTAGTTTACAGACTTCAGTGAACAGTTCATGTGTCACACATCCTTCTTCATTTTCTAACTTTGGGGTTTCTTTTGAATGCGACGCTATGAATAAATGTTTGGCCAAGTCAAGATAAATTGCGATATCTTTTAACTGACTCGGTCTGTTAATCTGTTGATGGCGACTGCTGTTGATGTGCTAATCTGAAAAAAATGAGTAGTGATGGCAGAATGCATGTAACGCTGACCTTTGGGCTTGTCGATCGAGAGAGCCCTCGCGAAGTGCTCGTCAACGACGGCGGCGACGTCACCCGAGTAGTGCGTGAACACGACGCAGTTGGCGCTAACGTACTGCGCGCGAGCACGGGCCGCGCCCGCGCCGGCGCACTCACCCTCTGACTCTGACGAGCCGCCACCTGCACACACACAAAATCTGTAGCTTGTTGCTGGACACTGTAGATGATTCGGACAGCACGTGTAGTATAATAGAGAGTAACTATTTCTGCCTTTTGTCGCCCTCCTCTTGCAAGCGTGTGTAGGTATGGTGCCTTCTTCGGTAAGGCTATCGAGAAGCAATGTAGTGGTGTACGAACCGTCAGCGCTGGCGCGACCGTGCGCGGACAGGTCCTCCTCTTTGGCGCGCAGGCGCGCGGCGTGGTGCGCGAGGTGCGCGTGTGGTGGGCTGCCCGGCGACTGCGCGCCCGAAGACGCGGAGCCCGAGCTGAGAGCGGCCGCTCCGCCGCTGTACGCCTCGCCGCCCGCATTGCCCTGCACGTTGAACTGCAATACCACACCACGGTTACACTGTCGCTACCTAAGGGAGAGCCCCATCGAACCTAATTATGTGTAATATAATAATAGTTTGGGGGTATGAAGAACAGGGTGTAAAGCTCTTCATCCCCCATAGAAAAGGGAGGATCCTCCGACCAGACGGGTGTTACGTCTGGTAGGCCACTGCCCGACAGTTGTTGTCGGGTTCTTGTATAGTCTTATGTCGCGGATAACTCTGCTTGTGCGATGTAGGATTCTAACGTATTTCACTATTTAGTTCATCATCTATGTCATAGATGGCGCTGTAGTACTTTTTGTTCTACGAGTATGTTGCTGTAGTACTCCTTCTAGTCCCGCTACAATAGTTTGAGTTTCGTTTTAATAATTAAATGATTTTAGGCTTTTACGAGTATGTTGTAAAGTAATTACAGTTTGGCCCTGAATACCATGTAATGACGACGCGCAGGTCCAGAAGGATATGGCTAAACGAGACTCCTAGGAGACGGAAGGGTGATCTTTGCCTTACAGTGGCACTCAACATGATCGATCATGATACAAATATCCCAAAGATTATTATAATGTAGCTGGTAGCTCTAGTGGTCGCAAGCGCTACCACCGAGCACGAGGTCCTGGGTTCGGTCGGGCACAGTGTTTTTGAGTTTGTCCACTAGGAATCTCTGTTCTCGAATCTGCCCCATTGATGGCATTAGGCTCGCTCTCTATTACATGGGACGGGAACAGAACTGGCAAAATGTGGGTGTATCTTATTATCTATCTATATAAATAACAACAAAGGCCTGACTGACTGGCTGACTCATCAATGCCAAGCCAAAACCCGGACCTAGAAAACTGAAAATTTTGCACAGAGGTTCCCTTTGAGAGAGGGTGGAATTGTGAAAAACGCTGAACATGTATGAATTAATTTTCAATTGGCAGTCTAAACACAAAATTTGAAGATCCTAACTTTAAAACTGACGATTTTCCATACAAACTTTCTAAAAATCCTTCCTTATTCCTTGCCTACATTATTGTAAGGCTACTTACTACTGCTCAGGATATGGGGCTAAAAATGAGAACGGCCCTCCAAAAACTCAAAGAATCCAACCTCCAAGTCCAACAACTGTTACAGGAGAGAGAAGAGAGTGAGGTGGAGGTCGATAAAGTTAATGGCAAAACCTCCAGTTTAAAACGGGAGCTAGTAGACCTACATCAGCAATACTTGGACGTTGTTGATGAACGGGATCAACTGAAAGTGGTCACGGATGGTTTCCTATTGTAGTAACTTGTATGAGGAGGCTTTAATATTAGGGATCTAGAAGATGAGTTAATTAATGCCAATAATGTTATAGTTAAGTTACAGAAAGAAAAAGAATGTACTCAGGTTAAAGAAACAAATCTCTTATATAATGAATTATTAAAAAGTAATTCTAACCCCCCCCCCTTCCTTAATAACAATTGATCTGACAGAAGATTCCTTACTAAAACAGAATTTTATAGTTAGCAATAGGAAGATTAAAAAATATGCAAAATTAAACAGAATAATCAAAAAATGTTATCAATTTAGGAAGCAACATAAACGCTTTTCCAAATTTATTCCACTGAGGAAAGAGCGTGTTGATTTAGTTAACAAGTTAAATAATCTTCTTCTATACATCTATCTATAGATATACATATCATAAATCTGTAGAAAAATTGTTTTTGTACATCGGAAATATTTTGAAAAAAAAATTGCCAGAGTGGTTAAGGATAATCAACAGAAATCATTTCCAGCATTTTTGGAATTTTTGTCTGTTTATCTGTTTCGATGATCAAGCATCACGCAAAATATACGAAACCAATATAGATAACTTTTAAACATAAAAAATGTGCATATCTTGAGGTGTTATTTAGTTTTTGTTTCATCGTAATCGGTTAATTCTATCAAAAGATATATGAATTCAAAGTGTTCAAGAAGAACTAATTATCAAATGTAAGATGCAACGACATCTATTGCACTAAAATGGTACTAATACCTAAAAATGTGCTCACCAGATAACTTTTAAATCGACTTATAGGCTTTAAAAAAGTTATTATAGCATAAGGTCTAGATTAGTCTACCTGACGAAACAACAGGAGGAAGTTTTCAATTCGACCAATTTTTCAATTTTTTATGTATGATGAGAGAAGTCCTTTTTTAGGGTTCCGTACCCAAAGGGTAAAAATGGAACCCTATTACTAAGACTTCGCTGTCTGTCCGTCTGTCTGTCCGTCTGTCTGTCACCAGGCTGTATCTCATGAACCGTGACAGCTAGACAGTTGAAATTTTCACAGATGATGTATTTCTGTTGCCGCTATAACAACAAATACTAAAAACAGAATAAAATTAATATTTAAGGGAGGCTCCCATACAACAAACGTGATTTTTTTATAATAATTGGTACGGAACCCTTCGTGCGCGAGTCCGACACGCACTTGGCCGGTTTTTTTTTTAAAAGCGTAGGTAATAGGTATATTATCTCAAAGGTGGTCCCATTTAAAATTGAAAAAATCGTTTGGGCTCATTTCCTTTTTTTTCCCGCTCTGGGCGGAGCAGGAGGGCGTGTCAGACTTTTTGCTGACTAAAACCCATCCATGTTCCTTCATCGCCCTTTGTGTTCCGGGGCCACGGTATCTCTTTCCAACAGTCGCGCAACCCCGGCAGGCATCGGCCCTTGCGGACCACTTCCTATTGCTGCTCTTTAAGGCGCGCGTGGAACACTCCTGCGCCGTCGACACGGCCTGTCGTCATGAGACGGACGGACGGCGAGCTAGCCCATAGCCCACCGTCCACAGGCCCGCGCCTACGGTGGCCGGGGGCTACGTGGTGGCCCGCGACGCCCGGGGCGTCTCCCGCGGCGGCCGGGACGTGAGGTTCTCCCCCTCTCACGTTCCGCCACCTCCTTCTCTAGCATGACTGCTTCGCTCATTTCCTGCACCTTTGTTGAGAACTGTAGCACTTCAATACCCGCAATTACAGACACAATTAAAATAACAATGCACCGTGCCTCTGGAGGCACGGCCGGGAGCATACGGGTTAAACCCAGCTAGAGTATGACTGTCATCGAAGGTCTAACGGTGGAGACGAAAAAAGGAAGGTAGTTGTAGGAGTTTACTGCAGCTATATTGTTATTGGCCTCATTTCATGCACTTTTGATGAGAACTATAGACCTAGCTGGAGTATAACTGTCATCGGCGATCTAACGATGGAGATAGAAGGCGGTTGCAAGAGTTCCGCAACAGTTTACAGCAGCTTTATCGTGTCCCGGCTTATTTCATGCACTTTGATGAGAAATTTCGACCTAGCTGGAGTATGACTGTCATCGAGTGTCTAAGGATGAAGACGTAAGGCTGTCGAGGCAAGCCCTTATTTGGAAAAACTAAAGTAGATTATTTTAGCGATTAAAGCAAATATATCGGAGAAATTAAATTGTTACGCACTTGAATCTATACTAATAATATTAATAAAGCTCACGAGTTTGTTTGTTTGTTTGGTTGGTTGAACGCGCTAATTTCAGGAACTACTGGTTCGAATTAAAAAAAGATCAGAGCAGTCTTTGGGGACTGCCGATAAAAGTGAAAACAAAAACCGGCCAAGTGCGAGTCGGAGTCGCGCACGAAGGGTTCCGTACCATTATTTAAAAACATTAGACAAAACTGCAATAAAATCACGTTTGTTGTATGGGAGCCCCCCTTAAATATTGATTTAATTCTGTTTTTAGTATTTGTTGTTATAGCGGCAACAGAAATACATCATCTGTGAAAATTTCAACTGTCTAGCTGTCACGGTTCATGAGATACAGCCTGGTGACAGACAGCCGGACAGACAGACGGACAGACAGCGAAGTCTTAGTAATAGGGTTCCGTTTTTACCCTTTGGGTACGGAACCCTAAAAAAGTACACCCCCTCCCCAGTCGGCTCTTTAGTAAATTGATCCCGCTAACCAAACGTGCTGTATGTGAGAGCTCAGAGCTCTGTGTTCATTCGGATATTTCTTGACAACGGCTTCGAAATTTGTGTTCGCTATTCACGAGGGCTACTTGTGAATACCTAACATCCGTTTTCAAAAACGGATTAAGAATCTCCTTTTTTATAAGTCGGTTAAAAACACGACCTAAGAATGTTTACAAACAACTTTTTTAGGGTTTCGTAGTCAACTAGGAACCCTTATAGTTTCGCCATGTCTGTCCGTCCATCCGTCCGTCCGTCTGTCCGTCCTCGCTTAATCTATGTGACCGTTAGCACTAGAAAGCTGAAATTTGGTACAAAAATGTTTTATTAGGGTAGCTCTATATGTAAAGTGGGAAGTGATTTTTTTTTTAATTTCAACCCTAACGTGTGATATATTGTTGGAAAGGTATTTAAAAATGAATAGGGGTTTCCTAAAATCATTTTTGATAATGTCAATAATTTCGGAAATAATCGCTCCAAAAGTAAAAAACAATGTGCAAACCCCCCCTCTAACTTTTGAACCATAAGTTTAGAAAATATGAAAAAAATCTGAAAAGTAGAACTTTATAAGGACTTTCTACGAAAATCATTTTGAACTTGATGGAAACAACAGTTTTTGTACAAAAAAGACAAAAAGTTGTACAAAATAATTTCTGGACTAAGTTTGTAGTATATTCGTATATGCAAGCATTTTTACATAATGGTTACCCATCTTTAAACTCATAAGTGGGAACACTTGTTGTGACGGACGGGAAACTACGGAACCCTACACTGAGCGTGGCCCGACACGCTCTTGGCCGGTTTTTTAAGACTTAAGAATGTGTAAGGCAGTAAGACGACATTTAAATTCATTGCATCACTTATTTCTCCATCACTTGCTGCCCAACATGGCCAACATGGTCAGCGGCGGGGCCGCGCGGTAGCGCCAGCGACGCAATATCTCGCAAATCCGAACTAACATGTTTCTGCTGATACGGCTTAGTGTGAGAATGACGGGACAGCCGAAACATCAGTTTTGGTTGATTTGGCACCGTAGATAATTACGGTTTTAGCTAAAGTTCTGTGCTTCCAGATCATTTCTGAGAGAGCGAGGGCGAGGGCATAATCTTACGCCTATATTAACCGATGAGATATGCAGATGAAGTATCGATTGTCATAGGCAATATACCACACAGAGGAAGACTTTGTGATAAACAGGCGAAATATAAACAGTCGTTTAATTTTGATAAGTCGCAAGGTCATGATCGCGGGCAGTAGCCGTGCTCCTCGAGGCGGCCCGCGAGCCTAGCGTCGTCGCAGCGACGCGCCTGAACGCTAAATACGTGCAACATTACGACATAACACACCGGAAGCTATCTCAGTCAAAACTCCTGGTGGTCACCGGAGCCTCGCCGAGCTCGGCAGCAGGGACGTACTGTGCCGCCGCCGTTACTCTTGTGGACTGACAGATTTATACCCTCCGAGTGGGATGTTCTCTCCGGATCCCGCGCAGCGGTTTCCTCTAGTAACATCATGGCACGGTCTCATTCGTGGAAACAACAATTCTGACGCTAACACCTACCTAGAAATGAAGTCTAGAGAAGCCGCTCTATGAGACTGACACTCGAGTTGTGTGAATTGTTTTGTGTTAGTTCGGACTTAATGATGCCTTTTTGACAAGGATATGACGATGACTTGCCGTGGAAAGGTCCCATTTGCATACCTTAATCTATGATACGCTGACACTGCGCTATTCGTACAATTACTAATTGTTGGTAGACCTGTCTCTTTTGATCCTGCTGTATTGTTCACAAAATTAGTGACTAATACAAAAAAGTCAATCAACGACAATCAAAACTGCAGGTGAGCACGAGTACGCCGCGCGCCGCTGAGAGCAGGCAGAGGCGCGGCGGGCGCGCGGCGGAGTGGGTTTTTGCGCGCGTGATATATGGGCCGGTCGGACCGGCTGCACCGCGCTCCTAGCTGCACAAAAACTAATTTAACTCTATGAACCGCTTCGGCTGCACATGCGTGTGACGATTTTTACTTTCGAGATGATCGCACTCAGATGCATTGACATCGCATCATAAAAACTATGAGAAGCGAAGCTGACAAACCAGCTGAGCCGACCGCGCACCGCGGCGGTGGCGGCCGCGGACATACCTGCATATGAATACGACTGCCACTCGAGCAGCACTGGCGCTGGCATGGCGGTGAGCTTGCCAGCACGAGTCGGTGCGAACCGATGTAGGTCGCCATAATGTAGCGCTACTTGACATTATTATGATGTCTACTCCTTAACTGACTGTTTCTTTTAAACCTCTACAAATTACAAGCCTAACATCAAATCGTGTAGCCCTATATAGGCATATTAGATGTTTATAAATCCAAGGATACATGGGTGGTACAGTTACGTCAATATCAGTGTGAAGCGTGTGCGTGTTTTAGATTGTGGTTGTCATGGACATTCACACCTACGCTGCCACATCTTGGCGGAATGTCAACTGAACGCGTATCAACGTCGCCGACGTGCCCTGCAGCTTTGGTCTGTAAAATCCATTATGATTTGTGGTGAACAAAGCTCATAACAATAATGATAAGATTAATAATAGGTTGGATCAAGGGCCTGATTTAGAAGGCAGTACTCCTCGATACGGCTCGCATTGTGAGGATCCTGTCTCTGCAGCTCTAACCACCGGTGGCTTGGACCCTACTGACCCTGCTGACACCGGTGGACTACAATTTTTTTTATATATATTTTTTTTTTAAGAAATATTTAAAAATGTAAATAATAAGATGCTAAATGAATAAAGATGATAATATCTTTATTAGTATAGAATGCAGGTGTTACAATAATGGTGTAAGTTTCAGATATATTCCCAGTACATTCTGCCTGTTGGCATACAAAAACTTTTTTGCAAAAAATAAAACCGACTTCAAAAAACACAAAAAAGTGAAAAATAACTTTAGCTTCAGAAGTCGGTGACCTTTATTTGATTGATTTAGTTTTTTTTGTCACCGACTTCTGAAGCTAGTTATTTTTCACTTTTTTGTGTTTTTTGAAGTCGGTTTTATTTATTTTTTTTAAAGTTTTTTATTTTCCATTTTTAGTTGTTCCCAAACAAATGTTAGCCATGAATTTATTTGACATTGTTAACAATACATGTCATGGGAACTTTTCGTAACCTAATAACATTACAACACGCTTGTAATTCCCGAAGGATTAGGAACAGGTGTACTTAATAGAGCACCCTCATTTCGACAGTAAAGTTATGTTTTAAGTCCCATCTCCCATGTAATAGACCCGAATTGCCCGACCCAGGAATCAAACCATGTGACATATACCAAACCGCTCTGGGCCGCGTGGGGTTTTCCAATTTATTCCCCATAATTGAGAGGTGGCCTTTTTTTTCGGATGGGAAATCATCAAATTACCCCTCCCGCTCTGGGCGAAGCGGAATGGAGTGTCAGACTTTTACTGACTAAAGCCCATCCATGTTCCCTCTTAGCCTTTTGTGTTCCGGGGCCACGGTATCTCTTTAGGACAGTCCCTTTTCCTGACATCTCTTTGAGGCGCGCGCGGAACACGAACGCGCTAACTTAACATATCTAACTGTCGAAATCTGGGTGTACTGTACAGATCTGCGTACCCCCTCAGAGCATACAGGCGTGATGTCACATCATGATGTTGTATAAACAATAAACACCCAAGCGATTGCAGCATTCACGGCAGACTTGCCGTCTATTTTTGAAGAGTTCTCAGATGTTTACAAAATTTAAATGGGACCACACGGGAAGCACCAGCTTTCAAATACAAATAAATCATCAAAATCGGTTCACCCAGTCGAAAGTTCTGAGGTAACAAACACAAAAAAAATACAGTCGAATTGAGAACCTCCTTTTTTTGGAAGTCAGTTGAAAATAATTAACTCACAGATCATTTAGAAACTAGGTAAGTACAAGATTACTTAAATTCAAAATGAGAACATGGATCAGCTAAGTCTAAAATTATTTATATAATATAATTATGAGATAAAGTGAAGCAATATTACAATTCATCATTTAAAAAACCGGCCAAGTGCGAGTCGGACTCGCACACGAAGGGTTCCGTACCATTGACTATATTTAGTATTTGTTGTTATAGCGGCAACAGAAATACATCATCTGTGAAAATTTCAACTGTCTAGCTGTCACGGTTCATGAGATACAGCCTGGTGACAGACAGACGGACAGACGGACAGACGGACGGACAGAGGGACGGACAGACGGACAGACAGCGAAGTCTTAGTAATAGGGTTCCGTTTTTACCCTTTGGGTACGGAACCCTAAAAATCGGTAACAGAGTAATAACATTTCTCTGCCAGCAACGACGACAGTAGTTTATTGAATTTTATCAAGGGCTGATTCTTAATACAATTTGGCAATTTGTTAAAGTTAATAGGTGCCATACCCATAATGTTTTTTTTCGTACCACTTGCTCAAAATAGTAGATTATTAACCAAGGGGATGAAGCAGTGTCTTATGTCGCGGGTGACGATTTAAATCGCGAGCGTAACGAAGGACTCGAAGTTTACTCCCGAGCGTAGCGAGGGTGATAAAAACTTAAATCACGAGCGAAGCGAGGGATTTAAGACGAGTCCTGAGTGTAGCCAGGGATTTAAGTTCACCCAAGACTAAGACAGCTTTATCACCGAGGAAAATACTCTACTTTTCGTACCATTTGCGAAAAAATTAAAACAATAATAATATGAGAAAAGCATTTATTAAAAATAATGACAATTAAAAGTAAAGTTAACATTCGAAACATTGGTCCAATTATTGATAGAGAGAGTTACATTTTTGTTTGGTACATTTATTGTTGATGAGTTGATTTGAGTATTTCTCTGTTCTTGCGTCTGAGGAACTTGCGTTTCATTGTAGATAGTATACGTCAGAGATAGTGGTGGTGGTGCATCGTGAGTTACGGACGAAGATAAGATGCCGGAAGTTGATGGTTGTGGCTCTGATGGATTAAGTTTTATATTTTTGTTAATTTGACTGCTTAATATAGTTTTATTCGCCATTGAGCTTTCGAAATAACCCTCAGCTACTCTATCAGAGCTCCTACCACCGTGTCTTTTTATTGACGTAATATCCGCCCTTGAATCCGCCAAGAAAGTTGCCGAAGTTCTTCTAAAGCAGTGACCGGTGTAGAGTTCAACATCTTTAAGTTTTAAATATTTAGCAATTTCCTTTGGCATATTGCTAATTTTATTTTTGCCGATGGCTTTTCGAGTACATTTTCCATTCCAATAGTTTATAAAAAATCTACAGATTAAAAATGACTATTGTTATGTTCGCTTTTTGTGGCATAAAATGTCACTTTTTTGAGCAAGTGGTACGAAAAAGTGACATTCTATGCCACAAAAAGCAAACAAAACAATAGACATTTTCAATGTCACTTTTTTGAGCAAGTGGTACGAAAAAGTGACATTCAATGCCACAAAAAGCGAACATAACAATAGTTATTTTTAATCTTTTAAAAACAGGGAAAGAAAATTGTACTGAATTTCATTCATCCTCTAGGGGGAGAATGTGATTTAAATTTGGAATACTTACCGAAATTTATACTGAACTACATCTGTGTTTACACCATTGAGTTTGTATATAAAGCATTGTACATCTTTTTGAAAAAGGAATACGCATTTATTATGCAGTTATGATTATTAAATAAAATTACGAAAACCGACGAGGCCGTATGAGCTTGATGCCTTTGCTTTTCCGACAAAAAAATATTTGTCTAGGAATTTGCCGCGTTTTTGTTTTCTTCAAATACATAAACGTTAAGTTTATTTTAATTTATTTTTATAAATAAGTTAATGTTCTAAAAATACGTTACGATGTTAAATCAAAGCGACAGTGACAGTGAATTGTCGGATTCCATCAGTGCAAATGCTGCCGCAATTATAAATAATTTGCTTCCAAAAAATCCAAGGAAAATTATTTAAAAACTTATGAAGAATTTTCAACGTGAAGAAGTGCGAAAGGCCTATCAATTTCAGAATCAGTACTTCTTGTCTATTTTGATTATTTATCCAAGACAAAGAATCCGAATACACTTTGGTGCATATACTCAAAACTGAAAGCTACAATAAGCATCAAACACAGCATTGAAATAAATAGATTCACGAAATTACTGGCTTTTTTAAAAAGAAAATCAGAAGGGCATTGCGCAAAGAAGTCTAAAATTTTTACGACTCAAAATGTGGAAAAATGTCTTAATGAAGCTCCTGACGAAAACTTCTGGCCACAAAAGTAAGTATACATGATTTAACTATGAATATTTCGTATCTTAGTAATGGTAATTACTCAACATATTTACCTGTTTTTTATCTTTGTTATAAGTGGCCTTAATTTTTGGACTCAATGGTGCTTGCCGCGGATGTGAACTTGTAAACTTAAAGGTGGAGGACGTTGAAAATCATTCCAATGAGTTACTGCTGATTAATGTAAAGGAAACTAAAACAAAGAAAAATCGGTCATTCATTGTACAAGGACAATATACTAAAATCATTCATAAATACCAAGCATTACGTCCCACCAATGGAAAACAATAGATTTTTTATAAACTATCGGAATGGGAAATGTACTCGATAAGCCATCGGCAAAAATAAAATCAGGAATATGCCAAAGGAAATTGCTAAATATTTAAAACTTAAAGATGTTGAACTCTACACCGGTCACTGCTTTAGAAGAACTTTGGCGACTTTCTTGGCGGATTCAGGGGCGGATATTACGTCAATAAAAAGACACGGTGGTAGGGGCTCTGATAGAGTAGCTGAGGGTTATATCGAAAGCTCAATGGCGAATAAAACTATATTAAGCAGTCAAATTAACAAAAATATAAAACTTAATCCATCAGAGCCACAACCATCAACTTCCGGCATCTTATCTTCGTCCGTAACTCACGATGCACCACCACCACTATCTCCGACGTATACTATCTACAATGAAACGCAAGTTCCTCAGACGCAAGAACAGAGAAATACTCAAATCAACTTGTTACGCATAGCGCTACCAGCGACCTAGACACTGATCCGTGACCTACACGCCGCTGCGTAAGGGAAACAGTCAAATGCCGACGCTGCATTTCGTGACGCGCGGGCACCGAGCGATCCACCTTGCAATGCGGAAATCATCGACTCAGCGCCCGATACTTTCAAGGTGGAACCGTACGGATGCAAAGAGCAAAGACAAGCACTTCATTGCACGTACCTAAGATTAGCTAATAACGAGAGTCCAAGATGACGGGCATTCCATATTCACACTTCGAATAGGAGCTAGGCTAGTTTAGGCTATAGTTAATGTAATTATTTTACTCTAATATAGATTAAGTAGTCATCTTTGGTTTTATTTCAATCCCCCGATTGCAGCTAACGTAATTGGCGCAGTCGGTAGGATATTCGCGGGCCGGTTCGCGAGCTTAGGGATATCTAATATCGAAATCCGCGTACGCGAATCGCCTGGGTGGCTATCGAGCCCCGGCATCGAATATTCGAATCTACGGTCCAGCTGCAGTTTCGGGAGGAGAATCCAAACTTCGATTCACGAGAGAGCCAGAGATGAAGAATTTGTAAGTACACTTGAATTGTTCCTGTGTTGCTTCCCTCTTAGTCTTAGAACCACTCAACTTCCAAAAATTCCCACCCGAAAAATTCCTAGTTCCCAGGAGCCCTCATCTCGGCTCACTGAGGTGCTATAGATAACGGTAGGGATTTGGATAGTGATAGTAGGAATAGCATAGGTAGTAGTTTAGTTAGCATAAGAATGGCCCACGACCCCGATACGATTTTCAAGGCCCTTCGTATGGTCCCGGAGTTCGACGGGAACCCAAACGTTTTGACTAGGTTTGTTAAAATATGCGATCAAATAGTAATTGAATATGTTAGTAATGCCCAAGGTGGTGAGTTAAGCAACTTATGCATATTAAATGGCATCTTAAATAAAATAAAAGGCACTGCCGCCTGTATCATCAATTCCAACGGCATACCTGAAAATTGGCTAGGTATCCGAACGGCCCTAGTCAATAATTTTTCAGATCAACGAGACGAGACCGCCTTGTATAGAGACCTTTCCTTAGCTACGCAGGGAAATAGGACACCTCAGGAATTCTATGAGGAATGCCAAACCTTGTTCAGTACGATGATGACGTATGTAACGTTACACGACCAAATTTCTACTACAGTGGAAGCGAAACGTACACTGTACAAGAAAGTTACTATGCAGGCTTTTGTAAGAGGATTAAACGAACCATTAGGATCCCGCATTCGGTGCATGCGTCCCGATACTATTGAGAAGGCCCTCAAATATGTACAGGAAGAACTTAACGTTATGTATTTACAGGAATGTAGGGAGTTTTCATCAAATACCAACCTAGTTCCTCCACTTAGTAGTAATTTCGCAGAGCCGATTCCCAACTGGCCCAATCCTGTAGGAATCAGACCCGACCAACTACCACCACCACAACCATTCGGGTTTAACCCTAACTTTGTTAATCCCCAGGTCCAAAACCGCATGCCTAATCAAACACAGCATATATTCCACGCACCTTACAACGCTCAGAGTAACATGTTCCATTTGCCACCTAGAAACGTCCCGGCACAAAATCAGAATCAAGGTCCTATACCCATGAGTGAGGTACAGAATTTTACACCCACCCCAAAGTTATCTGGCCATAATTGGCAGAATTCAGGTAATCTGCCACCAACCAATTACTTTAAAGCTCGGGAAATTAACATGAATGAGTGTGCGTCATACGGCGACTCATATTACCCGACGCAGCACTATTACGAGCCGACCTGGTTCAGTTACGATGACATTTGTCACGATTATAACCCGGTTGCTGCATTAGAGTGCAACTTTACTCCGACTTTAGGAAATGTAGGTGTTCAAGGCAATATTATATATTCAACTGAACCTCAGGCAGGTCCAAGTCAGGTAAATCAGGATTTCCAGGAGGCTCAGAAATCAAAAGAAACAAAGATAGAATTAAATCCCCCGAATCAATCTCCAGAATCAAACCCGAAAGTAAAAACCGGTATCCTAATAAATCCACCTAATGCCATGTATTCCACCATGCCAGTCATACAAAACCAGTTTAAGAGCTCATCTAAGAACTTAGTACTAGCTAAGACAGAATTAGAGAACGTTAAAGATAATCTACGTCAGCAAGAGATAATTAAACACTACCATGACGGCAAAACTAATCACCGAGGAATTATCGAGTGCTATTTAGCCCTCTCAGGTAAGTATTACTGGCCCAAAATGAAAGACCAAATAGCCAAAGTCACCAACGAATGCACTACCTGCGGGCAAGCCAAATATGACCGGAGACCTATTAGACCCCAGTTTAATATTGTACCCCCGGCAACAAAACCATTCGAGATGGTAGATAGTAACATGGATTTATCCCGCCGCGAACGCGAAACAGAATACGTTCCTAAACGACAAGTATTCATTAAGAACCCCTCTGCAAGCCGTCGGAAAACAGTACCGCGGTATACCCAAGATACCATTCTATCCGATTTACCCATACGCATTTACACGCCTAAAAAACGTAGACTAGTATTCAAAACCAGGTTAAAAAGAGTAAGGAATTCAACCCCCACACTATTTCCAATACAGTTTAATAAATTTAACAATCCAGTTTAATAAACTACGCAAAGTTGGTCAACTTATACTTACTAAAAATGGAAATTTAGAAGACTTAAGATTAGAATTAGAATAGAAAATATGTTAGCTATTAGATAAATATTAAACTTAGAACTCAGAGAATACTATGATACTATCATTCCCGGATCGTATTCCAACGAAAAACAGATAGTTATAGCTTCCAGATCTCCTGTAATCTCCAAAATTGTTCATGATTTGCACAAGTTATCCATAGCACCCAACAAAAGCCGTCAAGCCCTTATCCCTACCTACCCCTTTATAGCAACCAATGGGGACTCTTCCGTGTACATAGAAGCAGAATGCTCGAAGTTCAGCAACTGGTATCTCTGTGAGAAAGAAATAACCCATCAAATACGAACCAAAACTGACTGCATCCAAGAACTCATCGTGAACCAAGCCCTCAAGACCTCCGTACCAAGGAACTAACCATAATCAACGACAATGATGTAATACAGAGCCAGCCCCTGAAACTAATGGACATACCCTACGACGTGGAGGCACCAGGAGCTGCATTAACCCAAGTTCATCTCAGCTCAATCAACCTAGAAGGACTACATAGCATCCAGAACCAAGTTATGACGAGCCAGCCGATAGAACTCAACCAACTACAATCGGACATCATATACCACACGACCATACCCTTCTACGTTGCGCTACTAGGTGCAGGCGCACTGGTTATAGCCACACTGGGCTATCGCAGGAAATAGTTTTGCAAACGCACCGAAGCACCCAGCGCCGAGGGATGCACCCGCGAGGAACCCGAAAGGAGGGAAGAGAACCACACACCCAGAGGACAAGTTCCAGAAACATTTTCTCTCAAAGTTCTAAAATAGTTCCTGATCTGCGGGTGGAGATGTTACGCATAACGCTACCAGCGACCTAGACACTGATCCGTGACCTACACGCCGCTGCGTAAGGGAAACAGTCAAATGCCGACGCTGCATTTCGTGACGCGCGGGCACCGAGCGATCCACCTTGCAATGCGGAAATCATCGACTCAGCGCCCGATACTTTCAAGGTGGAACCGTACGGATGCAAAGAGCAAAGACAAGCACTTCATTGCACGTACCTAAGATTAGCTAATAACGAGAGTCCAAGATGACGGGCATTCCATATTCACACTTCGAATAGGAGCTAGGCTAGTTTAGGCTATAGTTAATGTAATTATTTTACTCTAATATAGATTAAGTAGTCATCTTTGGTTTTATTTCAATCCCCCGATTGCAGCTAACGTAATTAACTCATCAACAATAAATGTAGCAAACAAAAATGTAACTCTCTCTATCAATAATTGGACCAATGTTTCGAATGTTAACTTTTACTTTTAATTGTCATTATTTTTATTAAATGCTTATCTCATATTATTATTGTGTTAATTTTTTGGCAAATGGTACGAAAAGTAGAGTATTTTCCTCGGTGATAAAGCTGTCTTAGTCTTGGGTGAACTTAAATCCCTCGCTTCGCTCGTGATTTAAGTTTTTAACACCCTCGCTACGCTCGGGAGTAAACCTCGAGTCCTTCGTTACGCTCGCGATTGAAATCGTCACCCGCGACATAAGACACTGCTTTATCCCCTTGGTTAATAATCTACTATTTAAGCGAAGCAGTGTTATATCTACCAGTGCTCAGTGGAAATAATTGTTACCTATACTGTATAATTATTTACTAAGTAAGTATTATTTAACAAGCTCTTGTTTACATGCACCACTTTTATCTATTCTATGACCTATCAGAATTCAGGGAAGATTATTTTCTCAACATTTCCATTCATTACAAGTTGAAACAATCTGTCCTGAACACTCCTGCCGGCATCATAATTACCTATAATATTGTATTTGATTTGCACGACTTCTATTTGACTTTTTATATAAATAATTACATTACTTTATACAAACTACAACTTTAAATAATAATACAAATATGTAATAGTAACAAAACGGTTACAGGGCGTCAAAAAATTCGTCCACATCGCTGTCAACAGAAAATGTGCCCAGAAGGCTGGCAGCATTGCCACGTTGGATGGCAATGCTGATTCTTTGGCCAAAAAATAGGCCCGCCCTCTGGTCACGTGAAGAGTCGACCAACCGTTTGGCGATTTCTCGAAAAACTAGGTGGGCACTCGGACCCCATGGCCCTAGTGTTTCAACCCTAAATGGCTCAAACACATAATTCCCAATTAATAATAATAAATTTATTTATTGGCATAAAGAAGACATTACATGGTCGTGAATCACTGGTGCCTGTGGTAGGTAGTGAAACACCTGTACCACCACATCACCAGGTTTCACCAGAAAGCAATTTACAGTATCGCCCCCTGCTACTCCTGCCCGAGAGACGGATAATCCACCCATTTTCTCAACTCCAGACACTTTTAACAATCCAAATGAGCTCGAAACCACCAATATTGCCTCGCGGCCTAAGCGACTTCGACCAGACTTCTCTCCGGAGTGTGAGTGGAAAAACTTCGAGGATAAAATAATGAAGGTTTTTACTTCTTGGAAAACTGACCAACAGGCCCTGCTTGGGAAATTAACATCGGAGTTGACGGAAATTAAACTACAAAATGCGGAGATTCAAAAAACGAACGCTGAAACCTTAAAAACTGTAGAATTCCTGAGTCAAGATTACGACTGTATTAAAAAATCACTGCAGAAATTAGAAAGGGAAAACAGTGAACAGCGCAATTATATACTGCATCTGGAAAAAAAAGTCGAAGATCTACAGTTGAGCTCGCGATCATCTTGTATTGAAATAAGGAATATCCCTGAAATTGAGAAGGAAACAGCTAGAGACTTAACTTCGATTGTTTTAAAAACCTGTGAGACCATCAAGCCCTCGAATAACCCACCACAACTACGTGACGTATATCGTCTGCCCGGGAAGAAAGGCTCAAACAGACCAATAGTCGCAGAGTTCCTGACTGTCCCCTCGAAGAATCTAGTACTGGATGCCTGCCGTACGTTCAATAAGGGTCTGCCATCAACTGAAAAACTAAACACGGGACACATTGGTGTTCCCGGTGAAGTCAAACCAGTCTATATCGCCGACCACCTGCCTCGCACCCAGCGACAACTATTCTTCGAGGCCCGTTCATTTGCTAAAACGAACAAATATAAATTTTGTTGGTCGCAAAATGGAAAAATTTTTCTTCGGGAACGTGAAGGAATGGACTCCATTGTTATCAACTCATATTCTTGTCTTAAGAAGCTGCTTACCATTGCAAAATAAACGCAAGGCATATCCTTTCTATTCATATTGCATGCTTTTAGAATCACTTACTGCAACCTTACTTTTTCGTTTACTTAAAAAACCTTCTAAGAAATCAGTTTTTTATATTTTTATCAATTTAACTTACCTTAAAATAATATCACTAAGATTGTCTCTGTATAGTGTATCTTGTATATACCAGTCTCTGTATTATATAACGCACCTGTTTAGACCGTACAAAAATTATAAATGTTTGAAAACTTGTTTTCACACACTCACAACATATGTCATACCTGTGTTCATGTACATGCTATTAACTATTTTATTCCTACATAATTTACCTGCAACTTCCAAAATAGAATTACTAAATGTCCACAAAACCAAAATACACATATTCCACATATTTAAGGTTGAAATCAAAATGCACATAACATTAAACATCAACTTTCGATTCTGACACTTTAAATGATATTGACTCCTATGGTACGAGGTGGTATGGTACGAGTAATTCACATATTTGTGTACCTGAGTCATGCAGTCATTTCATTAATGACACTAACAAGTCGCTTAATATAATACACCTAAATATACGCAGTGTAAATTGTAACTTTGACAACTTTCTTGTGCTCCTGGCTAGGATAAAAATTTCATGTCATGTTTTGATTCTATCGGAGTGCTGGCTGAAGGTGGCGACAGTTCCACCTCTGGAAGGTTATGTTTCTTATCACACGAGCAAACTTACTAATCAGAATGATGGTGTTATAATATATGTAAAATCAGAATTACCTCACATTGTCACCGAACCTTCTGTATCTGGTGCTAGTTGTCTCATCTGTAACGTAAAATCCCACAATATCTTACTTCTAGCGTTATATCGCTCTCCCTCCACACGAAATCTTGACAACTTTATCGATAGCTTAGACACTATACTTACTCAGACCAGAGCCAAAAAAAATTTTGTGATCATGGGTGACATCAATATTGACATCACACCGAATGCTATCTCACAGCAAGCAAATCAGTACCTGAACCTTATTGCTTCACATGGCCTCCTTCCTACACATCTATTCCCAACCCGTATTAACTCTTGCATTGATCACGTAATGTTAAGATCTGACCACAAAAATACGACTCTGGTTCTTGATTCTTATATTACTGATCATAGGCCCACGATTATTAGCATCCAACGTGTGATGTCACTCCCTGCCTCTAAACATAATCGCATTGTTGTTGATTATACAGCTGCAACTACTGACATCTTATCAATGGACTTTAGTGAAATATTGACTATTCAAGACCCAAACAATGCCGCCGAGTCTCTGGTTTCCATCATTAGCTCTGTTATCGCCAATCATTCCAAGTTGGTGTACATGTCTTCGAAACAGCGAATTCTGAAACCTTGGATTACAGATGGACTGCTTCGCTGTATCCGAAATAGAGATAGCATGGCTCGAAAGTTAAAGACAGATTCTGAAAACTTTGTTCTCATGGCTACATATAAGCGATACCGTAATTTCTGTAACAAGCTTCTCAAAAATCTAAAACACGCATATGAAAGCAAGGAGTTCCAAATGGCGAAGAACAACCCTAAAGCCACTTGGAAGGTTGTTAAAAAGGTTACTGGAACTAGTCAAAATACCAAATCCCCCAACGAATTACTAAAACTATCTTGTGATGAAAAGTCTTCGGTAAATAAAGTCAACGAGTTCTTTGCCAATGTTGGCAAGAACTTGGCTGGCAAATTCTTGTCCACCTCGTATACCTCGGAATATTCTCTCGATGCGTTACCCCCTAACTCGCTAGTACTTCTACCTACAGATGAACTCGAGGTCTCGAATCTCATTATTGGGTTACGAACTGATGCTGCGGTTGGCTGGGATGGCATTTCATCGAGAATCTTAAAATCCTGTCTGCCCGCGATTGTCCCAGCCATTACTCACATCTGCAATCGTTCTATTTCCACAGGCTGTTTTCCCAAGGTTTTCAAAAGGGCGGTAGTGCATCCAATCTTCAAACATGGGGACAGACACAGTGTAGATAATTATAGACCGATCTCAGTCTTGCCTGCCATCTCTAAAATACTAGAAAAGATCCTTAATAATCGATTGGTAGACTATCTTGAGTCATACAAATTACTAAGTGACAATCAGTATGGTTTTAGGGGTGGCAGATCCACTGAAAATGCTGTTGCTGCCTTGGTAGATCATGTAGTATCTAAATTAGATGGCAAAATGAAATGCTTGGCTATCTTCTTGGATCTTTCTAAGGCTTTCGACACTGTGTCCGTTCCCCACCTATTATCTAAGCTGGAAGCTACGGGCATTCGCGGACATACCTTAAAGATTTTCCAGGATTACCTTTGTGATAGAACTCAATGTGTTAAAATTAATGATGTTATTAGTGACACCATTTCATTGAGTTTTGGCGTTCCTCAGGGATCAATTCTGGGTCCTACCCTTTTTCTTATCTATATTAACAACTTATGCAAAATGTCTCTAATGAATTGTTCAATCTTCACTTACGCAGATGATACGGCTATGTTAATTCATGGTAGTGACTGGCCTGAAACAGTAAAATATGCGGAACTTGCTCTGAACTCAATGATGAAATGGCTGTCAAATAATATCCTTACCTTAAATTTAAATAAAACGGTATACTTACCTTTCTCCTTATTATCTACCAACCTCCCTCCTCCGGATTCAATGGTGCTCAGAGCTCATACTTGCTCAATCGATCTTTCCTCCTCACAATGTGGCTGCCCCCAAATCAAAAGGTGTGAGTCTGTCAAGTATCTCGGTGTATATGTAGATAGCTCTCTGAGCTGGAAACCTCACCTTAGTAATCTCATATCGCGAGTCCGCAAGTGTATATTTATTTTTAAAAAGCTAAGGCACTCCGCGGATCCCCTTACGATTAAAACTGTTTATTATGCCCTGTGTCAAAGCATAATAAACTACTGCATCACAGTGTGGGGTGGGACTCCCAAGACAATACTCCTGCCTCTGGAACGAGCGCAGAGAGCTGTTCTCAAGGTTATGACCTCGAAACCTTTTAGGTATCCCACTACGGCTCTTTACACCGAATGTCAGGTTCTCACTGTGAGACAGCTCTTTGTCCTTAGTACTATTCTGCGCAAGCATCCTTCTGTGGTATACTATCCAAATGCTACCAAAAAGCGCAGACATTTCGAAGTATGCTCAACCCACGGATGTAGAACGGCCCTTGCTCAGCGTCATTTTGATATACTGTCAAACCATCTATATAATAAAATAAATAAACTCTGCTCCATTGCTCCCATGTGTATAAACGGATGCAAAACCAAGGTCACGAAGTGGCTCTTGACATTAACTTATCACGAAACTGAAGACTTACTACGGATATCTATCGCTTAACCTAATGTAGTTAGTTAGTAATTAATATGTTATAATTACATTTTTATACAGACTTACATAGATTCTAGTTTTCATCATATTTATCTATCCCTCACGTTCATATACACACCCATACATATCATCTACATTATATAATATATATTATATAATTTATCATATGAACATAAATAGGCCATATCTTAGTTGCATTAAATATAGTATTGTAATTAAATTATGATAAACTGTGCTCGTCTTACAACTACTGTTACATGTTCAAAGTATAGGCGAAGACGCTGGCACCCTAAACACAAGTTAAATCTTACATTGGGTGCCAGAGCTCATCGTAAACGCTCTTATCCCTAGTTGTAATGCTGCATAGTACTTAGAATAAGTGTTTTTTGTACAATTATTGAAGGTAATAAATTCTTTTTTTTTTTTTTTGTTTTTTTTTTTTTTTTTTTTTTTTTTTTTAGTATTATTGCTAAGCAGGCCTAGGGGGGGGGCAAGCCGGGGCCCATGCCCCGGGCGGCAAATTTAGGGGGTGGCAAATTCAAGCTTGGCAGACTTACGGACAGTTGCGATAATGATGAGTTGTAACGATACAACTCATTGATTTCGGTTGAAGACTGGAAAACTGTTCCTGTTGAAGAAGAAGGAGCGCCCTGCAGACATCCCATATGCATACTAGCCCATCGATTTAGATGAGGAAGACAAACTCTTTGAGAGCTAAACTGTAGACCGCCTATTTCAGCACCTGAGGATCTGGCGGACCCGCTTAGATGCCGCTGCCTCCCAGAGCAACCGCGCAATTGTCAGACTCCTCGACTCTCCCCAGGGCTCAGGATTTTCACCTCGAGAAAAATAAAGATTGGAGGCACTCCTATACCATGCCAAACCTATGCCGTACCAACTTCTGCTGCATAATCAGGGCCTATCTGAGGGATAGAAATATCATCTATGTACGACTGGGCGCTTCGCGGTTAGTTTCTTCATGGTGTTTGTGTCATCTGTTATACTGATGACACGCTGGTGAAGGCAAATGTTTCGGCAGGTCGTCTCTTGTATCTTGGCAACAGCTCTGGGGTCGTAGATGGGATCCGAGTCGACGATGAAGTACCTGGGACTCGTCCCTAATAGCCGCGTTTTCAGCAGTTGACACGGTTGATGGGCACCGCGAACTTAATCTCGTGGCTACTGCCCAATCTGAGGGGATCCAATTCCTGCAGAAGATTCTATATGGGGATAGTACGGTCTGTAGCGCCCTATGGAGTGCCAGTATGGGCGGACAACTTGACGACCTAAATACCGTAATTTAGCGATGAACCCAGAGAGCGATGGCCATCAGGGTGATGAGAATAAATCAAACGGTCTCCTTCAAGGCGGCGAGCTTTTTGGCCGGATCACCACCATGAGATCTTGACGTTATAGTCCTTACACAGAGCAAGTACCTGATGTGCCGCCAACGCCATAATGTCGAGGTGTACAGGGCTATGCTCCACCAGGTCCTAGTGGTGGAATGAGAAGTTCGCCAACACAGGTTCGAAACCCAGTGCACATCACTTTTACGGTGATAAGACTCGTGACGAAGAGGTGGCATAAGAAGACACGGCATAGCGCCCTCATTTTCCGTCTGACACAGGTACACTCCGGGCATGCATTCTTGGAAAAGCGAACCGACGCTCTGTTCACTACTGTGGAGACTGCTCCGAAGTCATCACAGAACTTATTAAAAGTTATTTGCGATCATCTATGAGCCAGGAACTTTTGTCAAGTCTCGCAATCTTAGCGATAGAAAATCGAATGACACATGAAATAAATTATGACAAGGCCATAGATTTGTTTGCAGAACAAAAAGCTAGAAGAGTAAAATTGTAATTTCAATTTGAAATACAATACAATAATATATCCAACTCGTTTTGTTTCAAAGCACATCGTAGGTGCTTTCATAACAACAATATATGTCCTACACGTCGATGTATGTAGGTATATTTGTAAATAAATAGTGTAAACACAGAAAGAGCAGCGCTAGTTAGGTCCTTGTGGCATTCTATCCGCGAGGCTTATGCAGGGGCAGAACTATACAATAAGGGCTTTTTGAGTTGCAGCCCAGGGCCCCGTGGATATAAAGGCCCGGGGCCCCAGTCATCTTTTGCAAAAAATGGAGCATGTGGACATTCTTATCTCAAGATCTCTCTCTTCTGAGGAAAGACGTAAAATTTTCAAGCTCGCTACGCTCGCTCTTACAGCCTTGTTTCTCTTGAATTTTAGCTTTGTCCATCATGTCACTTAGGTAACTCCGGTAGTTTGAAACAATTCTAACCTGTCCAAGATAGGTAAACTGTTAAGTTTTCGAACTGGCTTTGCTTGCTTTTTAGACTACTTTCTTTAAACTTTGTTTAAAAGTCGACCAAGTAATTCCTGTATGAAGGATCGAAACAATTCAAACCTGTCCAAAGCAAGGTGTCAAAAAATTTTCGAGCTCGCTTCGCTCGCTCATGCAGTCAAGTTCCTCTTAAACCTTAACTTTGAAAGTCAACCAAGTAACTCCTGTATGAAGGGACGAAATAATTCTAATCTGTCCAAAGTAGGGTGTTAAAATTTTCGAGCTCGCTTCGCTCGCTCTTGGAGCCTTAGTTCCTCTTTTCATTACATTGTCTCCCTAAATTGTATTTAAGAATCAAATTTCATTTAGTTCCTAACCTTTCCAAATAACTCTTCAAAACCTAAACTAACCAATCCGAGGTCACGGAGGTGCAAACATTTTTGAAGTGGCTATATGCACTTCAGCTGCATCCGTAAATAGTAAATTTAAAAATCGTACTAATAGTAGATAAATAAATAATAACAAATAATAGTAGATAATAGTAATAGTGGTAATAGTAGATTTTTAAATTTGGCCTAAAAATAGGTATCATAAGAGAAATAAAAGTAAAAAGTATTTTAAGAACAAAACAATTTAGAATAATTACATGTGGTGTAGGTGTGTGTGTATGAGAAAGTGTGCGTGTGTGTTTGTGCATGAGTATGTGTAAGTGTGTTTGTGCATGAGTGTGTAGGTATGTATATGATGTGCCAGTAAGTTGTAGCTCAATTAAGCCAAAACCTGCAACAGACCCTCTGTTGCAGTATATGACTGCTGATGTAGCCAATCTTGAACAGTTATTTTAAGGTCGTGTTGGTTTAGTTGATGCATGGATAGAATTTTATGGTTTATGGTTTAAGAACTTAATTATTTCTCATCAAGAATTAACAATAATTTACTTACTGAGAAACTAAATTTAAATACAATGTCTACGAGCGTACAGAATCTACGTTCATTGTAAAAAATAACAAATATGAGGGTAAGCGATCACAATAACAAAAATCAAATGTATTTAGTAGCTAATCACCAACCAAGCAAATACGGGTCTGTGTACGGATCCAAACTAAAAGTAAGTAGTAGTACTAGATGTGGCAAAACATGGCAACAAAGTTTTTATGTTTATTGTTTTTATTTGCTCATTATGTATGATTTCAGCATTTGTTTAAAACAAGACATACTTTTAGCTTCTTTTATAACCATCGGTATTTTATTGTACATGTTAACACCTTCAAATTGAATATTCTTTTTACCGTAATTAACTGTTGTGGGAGGACGCGTTACTAGGTGATTGTGGTTTCGAAGTTTATTTTTTTGTACCTGATGTTTTTGGTGAAATTTAGTGTTAAATTAATCTCCTTATGTAATATTTTACGAATAAGTATACACGTGTAGTACATATACGTATATGTTTGTGAAATGTTCATTATTTTTGTATCTTTATATATTTCCTGAGTTAATGTTCTAAAATTGTAGTTAAGTAAATAATATTTTGATTAATCTGTTTTGTGATATTTGTAATATTTCTAGATTAGATTAAGCTGCGGTCCCCCAGATTTCTATTAGGTAGTCCATATGTGGTTTAACTAAAGAATTATAAATGATGTATCGAACTTTCTGTGGAAGACATTTATTTATGCTGTGAAGGGCTCCTGAGATTGATAGCAGTTTACATCTGATTTTCTCTAAGTGAGGCTTCCAACACAGGTAGTTATCTAAAATTAAACCTAAATATTTCTCTTTAAATGATAAATGATGTTTATTTTGCAAGTAGGTTTTTACAAACACTTTCACATGCCATTTTTTTAAAACTAGATGGGGCCGGTGTTCCGTACCTGACTACTCTGAGAAGAAACAGCCGAAACAAACTCAGATGTCATAGTCTCTTTTGAACTTCAGACATAATCTTGCTCAATTCACATGAGGACTATGCAGATTAGTGTCTGAGATGGTCTTTTGAAGAAAGAACCACACAGATTTGAGTGGACCTGTCCAGTCATTGCAAGCATTTGTCAGTTATCGTGTAGCTCGACTTATAACTCAAGGAGCTCAACGAAACAACGAACAATACCAAAGAAAGGACATTTGGGTAGGTTGCTTATAGTACTCAAACTGCCTGACAGTTGTGGGAAAAAATAAACAAAAAATAAAAATGTGACCCACATGGTCCCCACATTCACAATAATCAAATAAAATTAATAACAAGTTCTTTTCAAAATGAATGTAAATAAAAATCACAAAAATCATTAAATGTCACAATGATAATAAAAAGTAAAGTGCTTAATGAAATAAGTATTCATGTCAAATCAGTAAATGTCACATAAAATAATAAAAAAATTAAGTAAAAAATAATAAAATACATGTCAAATCATTCAATGTCAGAGTGTATAAAAGAAAGGAATCAACAATAAACAAGCGAAGTCCGAAATTTCACCATTCACAGAGCAAATTTAATTGGAGCAGCTTAATCCCAAGCCTTTTTATGTTCGAGATAGTGATTAACATGATAGTAGGCTTTCAGGCATAACTTCCGTTTTATGAACGATTTGAACTTATTTAGACTTTGTGCTTGAATATGGCTCAGAAGTTTATTGTAAAAACGTATACATTGGCATCTAAACGTACCCCCTATTTTTTTGAGCCTCGTTGCAGGAACAACAAATTTTTGTTTGTTCCTCGTATTTATGTTGTGGATATCACTGTATTTTTTAAACAAATTAATATTTTTGTGTGCGTACAAAAGGTTTTCATAAATAAACTGAGAGGGCACAGTAAGAATATTAATCTCTTTAAATTTTTCTCTGAGTATCTGGGTCTTAATTTATAAATTGAACGAATTGCCCTTTTTTGCAAAACAAATATTGTTGAATATCGGCGGCATTGCCCCACAAGAGAATACCGTACGACATCACGCTATGGAAATAACTAAAGTAAACTAAACGGGCTGTCTCTAAATCAGTTAAATCACGAATTTTTCTAACGGCGTATGCTGCAGAGTTAAGTTTCTTCGACAATTTGTTTATATGCGGGCCCCACTGAAGCTTGGCATCCAAAGTTATGCCTAAGAACACTGTGCTCTCTTCTGGTTTCAAATCTTCATCCTTAATTAGTACAGTAGTTTCCACTTGTCTTGCATGGGGTATCGTAAACTTAATATATTTTGTTTTTTTATATTTCATTTAGAAGTAGATTATTAACATAAAACCAATGAACGACTTTTTCCAGGGCGCTATTAACAACATCCGTAACTAACTGCTGACGTTTGAGTTTAAATAAAAGAGAAGTGTCGTCTGCAAGCAATACTATGTAATGATTATCCTTTATGAGGTAAGGTAAGTCATTTATATAAATAAAAAACAAAAATGGACCAAGAATTGAGCCCTGGGGTACCCCCATTCTTACTACGGATCCGGGAGATCTTTTTCCGTTAACATCAACTATCACTCAAATATGAAATAAGAAGATCCAGAGAGGCGTTACGGATTCCGTAGTGGTGCAGTTTCCTGATTAATGTTTCATGAAGAACACAATCGAAAGCTTTAGATAAATCGCAAAAAATGCCCAAAGCGTCGCATTTGTCCTCCCAGGCATTATAAATGTGACCTAAAAGTTCAACACCGATCAGTAGTTGAACGACCCCTTGTAAAACCGAACTGTTTTTATGTAATAACTTATGTTTATTGTATTGAAAAAACTTTGCATTTGTGCCAAAATTAATTTTTCAAAAATTTTACTAAAGGTGGGTAGTACTGAAATGGGTCTATAATTAGTGGGGTCTGATGTACTACCCAATTTAAACAATGGTATTATTTTACAATATTTCATGAGATCAGGAAACTCACCACGGTCAATACAATCGTTAAATATTACAGCTAATGAAGGAGTTACAATGTTTATAATGGATTTAGCAACGTCTACAGAATGACCCCATAGATCGGCGGTCTTTTTTAACATTTATGGTGTGAACATTTTTAAATTATATCCTTACAGGTGACATATTGAAAATTAAATTCGGAATCACAGACTGAAACGTTTTCCCTTAGTAAAGATTCGGCAGAAGTAGGTGACGAGTTTAGCAATTTAGTAGTCGATACGGGAATATCTGCAAATAAATTTTTAAAGGCTGTGGCAACTTGAGTATCTGAATTTAAAATATTATCGCCAATAGCAAGGCTGTAGTCACTATTTCGGTTGCAAGACCTTCCCGTTTCGCTATTAATAATGTTCCATGTCATTTTAATTACATTACTACTATTTTTAAAATAAATTTTTAAAGGCTGTGGCAACTTGAGTATCTGAATTTAAAATATTATCGCCAATAGCAAGGCTGTAGTCACTATTTCGGTTGCAAGACCTTCCCGTTTCGCTATTAATAATGTTCCATGTCATTTTAATTACATTACTACTATTTTTAATTTTTGAACTCAAGTAACGTGACTTTGCTTTAAAACAAACTTTTTAAAATAATTTTGAATAATTCTTAACATACAAATTAAATTCTACAGTTTTTACATAAGTCCGCTCTTCATACAGCTCATAAAGTCGTTTTCGACAGATATTGTCTTAGGGACAAATGTGTTTTCAAATTGTGTGCAATACCTGAAAAAATCGTTATATTGTTGATTTGGATCATCATTATCTGACAAAAGTGGTAGTTTGAATAAAAGTTTAGTTTTAAAAGTTTCTATGCGATTTTTATTTTTTGGATTAACAATGATATCCTTTTTAGTCTTCCTTCGAATTAACTGGTATTTATTTTAAGTTCAATATTATCGCTAATTATTTAATTTTTTGGAGCAAATACAACATAGTTGGATTTTGTAGTATGAATGGTGAGTACGTTAGATTGAAACCACTCATTAAGTGAATTTAAATCGTCTTGTATATGAGGTATCATAGCTTTAATAGAATGCCCAAAGTAGAAAAGACTTGTGTCATCTGCGTAAAGAGAGATGTCTCCTTTAAGACCAATCTGGGATATACTATTAATGTAAGTTAGGAACATAAGTGGTCCCAAAATTGATCCCTGGGGTACACCGAAAGTGATAGCATGTGAACTACTTTGATGTTGTCCTATTTTAACTATTTTCTCGCGATTTTGCAGATATGACTCAAAAATCTGAAGTGCTTTGCTTACACCAATGTAAGACAATTTTTGTATTAATAGATTTGGACTAATTGTATCAAAAGCTTTTTTGAGATCGATGAAAATATCTAAAGCTGATTGCTTTTGATCGATTCAATTATTTATACACTCTCTCAGTTCATGAGCTATTAATTTTTTGACACATCAAAATCAAAATCAAAGCATTTATTTCAAGTAGGCCAGTTACAGGCACTTTTGAATTGTCGAAACAAAGATGAAAATTAAATGTAGCTACAGTCCCATTCACAAGACATAAAAACTGTGAAAGTACTGTAGTTGCCCATTCCCTAGCGTAGATCTCTATGGAGAAGAACGGGCAAGAAACTCCATGGACACTCTTTTAAATCAAAATGTTGTTACAAAATCTTGGTTACATCATTCATGTTAAGATGCTATATTATGTGAGAACAATGTAGCAAGATGCGCACGTTAAAAGTGTCCATAGTAAAAACAAAAAATACAATTAAAAAAATAAACATTCAAATAAGCCATGACAACTAAGAGATGACCAGTCACAACTGACAGCGCCCGTTCACGAACATGACGCATGGATCAGCACCATTCAGCTCAACCGTTTTGAAGGGAACTAAATGATCTGACACACGCGCCACCATCAGCGAGACATTAGAGTGAGCATGACATACTCTCAACCGCCAGATCACATTCAAGTCAAGAAAAAAAAAACGTAGGACTTCAGTGAATGATAGCTTTCTAGTACATAGTACTCACACAATATGGGCTATGCGATTATATAATACTAGAGATTGATTCTATACAATGCAAAGATAGTTGTACAATCTTCAGCAGCTCCAACAATTCTATTTAATGCTATCAATTTATGCGCCCCTGTCCATGTGGAGCAGGACCAGCATTGAGCCACGAATTTTTATCAGCGATATAATCGCCCAACTTGTAATAAGCTTGCTTACATAGTGTGCGTTTGATACATGTTTTAAATTTCGTCTCATTCAGTTCAAGAATACTTTGTGGAATTTTATTATAGCATCTCAAACAGTACCCCATGAAAGATGAGTCTACTTTAGCGAGTCTGAAGCCTGGCTGAACGAGTTGGTCCCTATTTCTAGTACTGTAATTATGTCTATCACCTCTTTTATTTACCAAAGAGGTGCAGATTTTTTCTGACGTACATTATGTTTTCGTAGATGTACTGACAATGTACCGTCATGATGCCAATATCCTTTAACAGTTCCCTTATAGAATCGCGCCTACGAAGATTATATATGGCTCTGATGGCTCTTTTTTGCAGAATAAATAGACTCAATATCTGCAGCCCGTCCCCATAGCAAAATGCCATAAGACATTATACTATGAAAGTAACTAAAAATAGACCAGTCTAGCGGTATCTACATCAGTAACTTAACGATTTTTTCTAATAGCGTATGCCGCTGAACTAAGCCGCGCTGCAAGGGATGTTAAATGAGAACAACATTGTAGCCTTGAATCAAGCGTAATCCCCAGGAAAACCGTTTTATCTACGAATTCAAGTTTCTCTTTATTCAATATTATTTCACAATCACTACTTCTAACATTGGGTAAAGCAAATCTTATGCATTTAGTTTTTTTTTCATTTAATACTAAATTGTTTGCTGTGAACCAATTATGGACCTGAAGTAGGGCATTATTCACGTCATCTAGATTTTGGGCCCGTCTATTTATCTTAAAAATTAGGGAAGTGTCATCAGCAAACAACACCATATTTTGAGGTTGGTTTTTCAATAAATAGGGTAGATCATTTATATACAAGAGAAAGAGGAAAGCACCCAATATTGAGCCTTGCGGAACCCCCATGTTTACTTTTAAACCCTGTGAATTAACATCATTTATTTGAACATGTTGTTGTCTATCACTCAAATATGATTTTACCAAACTAAGTGCAAGTTGACCTAATCCGTAATGCTCAAGTTTCAAAAGTAATGTGTCGTGATTTACGCAATCAAATGCTTTGGAAAGGTCACAAAATATTAATGACTTTGTGCTTATGCCATCAATGCCAGAGCTAGTATTTGGATCCAAACTATCAATAACTTTAATTACTTCATCCATGGTTGCTGGTTTTAGACAATTTAGTTCCGTTGAGTCATTTGCTACATGTTCTTGGGCAAGGTTTCCGTTTGTCTTTCCAGTGATGAGATTTGCAAGTGATGACCCAATGGTTGAAAAATAAGAATTGAATCTTTCACATATCTCTTTTTGGTCCGTGATAATGCCAGTTTCAGTTTCAAGTTTTTCAGGCCCGGTATTTTCTCTAATTTTATTTTTGGCTATATCGTTTATCAGTTTCCACATTTTTCGGGGTTTCTTCATATTGTCCTTAAAACATTTATAATTGTACAGTAATATGTGTTTTTAGTCTTTTGTATGTTGTAGTCTACTCTAGCTTTTGTTTTTTTTAATTCTGTTTTTAACTTCTTGTCTGATGTCTTGTTTGATTTTAGTTTTTGCCATAATATATTCCGATTGTTAATATCATGTATTATTTCTTTCTTTATCCAATCTTGCCGTGGAGGGTTCAAGACATTTGTTTTCGTTATTTTACTCTCCAATAAACAAGACTGCAGTTTGTTAGCCAATCGCTCATAAAGTGGTTCTTCATTATTTGTATAATTAACAGTGCCTTCAAAACGTTTATACAGAGTTGAGTAATCCATTGCCGTGTATTCAGCTTTCACAAGAGGTGGTGGGTCATACCGTTTTATTTCTAATTATATCTGCTTATGATCTGACATCGAAGATTCAATTACGACGATGTGAAAGTAATTTTCCTGTAGGTTGCAGGAAACATGATCTATTATGGTTTTGGTTGAATTTGTTTCTCGAGTACAATAATGGTGATCTATTTTGTTTAAGGTTTTAAAGTTGCTTTCTTTCAGGGTGTTCCTGTAATTACGAATTGCTCGGTCTGGGTTCAGTAAGTTTAGGTTAAAATCGCCAAATACTATTGCTCTCTTCTTTTTCTGTAATTGTTGTGAGTAAATTTCAAGGAAGTTGTTCATATTATTTTTGTCTGGTTTGTATATGGCACCAATGCTCAAGGAAAACTTTTTCAAATAAATCCAGAGGTAATGGGTATCTTCAACACAGTTTTCTTCTACTAGATGGTGTTTCAGATTGTTGTGGACGAATATTGAAACTCCGCCTCCTCGTCTATTCTGTCTAAAGTTATAATAGTGGGAGTAGCATGGAATTTGTAGTCTTCTTACCTCGTCTTCACTTTTGATCCATGTCTCCGTTAGAACAATAACGTGTGTTGTTGCTTTTATAGATGCGATAATACATTTTTTTAGCTCATCGAATTTACCTGGCTTAACTATACTGCAAGCATTGGCATAGAAATTTCATTTCAGGGACTTTTTTGTTGGGACTATATTATTGTAATTATTTGTTATTTGGTATGTTATTCTGTCTGAGCAGGAGGTTAGTTTTTTGAAGTTGTTAATACAGGGGTGGGCGGGTGCTCTGCTTTCGAAATTATTTTTGGTACTCCTTTCATATACTTAATGATGAGGTCATTTTCACACGAAGCAGAACGTTTTTGCAGTTCGTCTTTCAAATCTTGTATATTATTATATTTTCGTTGATATGGGGTTTGATCAGAATATATTTTTATGTTTTCCACGTCCAAATTATTTCTGTTGCGTAATATAGTTTTCGCTGTATCCTCAGATGAAAAACATACCTTAATTGAGCAGGAGTGTTCAGGCTTATATTTTCCGAGTCATATAATTTTTTCAGGTTGGGGACAGTCCTTGAATGCAAGTTTCATTATTCTTGTAATTTCTGCCTTCTCGTATTCTTGACGTTCGGTTATTGATTTGTTTTTAGGTTCAGCAATACCAGAAACAACTACATTTTTGGCCCGCATGTTTCGTTCTTGGACTTCTGCGAGAAATTCTTCATAAGTCGAGTGCGTTTGGTTTGGGGTAGATGGCATACATTTGAGGTTATTGATTTCGGCCTCTAACAGCATAACTTTTTTTTCTGTGTTAGCATGTACAGTTGTTATATCATGAAGTTTGTCTTTAATATTTGAATTTTCAGAGGTTAGGTTCTCAATGGTTTTACTGATATTGCCCACTTCATTCTTAATTGCAGTTACATCTTGACACAGTTTATTATAATTTTCTGCTTGGTCATTTGTAGAGGTCTTTTTATGCAACATCATTTCAGACATTTGTTTTCGCATTTCTGACAGCTCAGTTCTTATTAGGGCATCATCATCAGTTACCTTACGTTTAAAATTACGATAAGTAACCTGTGGAGTACTGATATTATGTATCTCAGACAAATTCGGTTGAGAACCTCCAAGATTTTCGCCGTTGCCACTTCTAGGCGGTGAGCGTACTAAATTCATTGTTTATGTGTGAGTAAGTACTCACGTGAATGGTACGGCGCACTTCTCAGTGTGAAGAATACAAAGATAGTCCCGTCTCTGTTGCTCGTACTGGGCTCGACACATGGAAGAATTCCGTTGTAACTAAATCACAGTTGATTAGGCAAAATATGTTTTAACTCGATTGTTTAGGATTGTAATCACTTCGTGAGAACTTAATAAGTTTTTTAAAATAATTTGCGACACGCTCTGCTCTGTACGCTCGACTGCGAGCCAATTTTGTGAACTTTATTATAGATATATGGTCCGAGGAAAATAAAGAAGCGACGGCTGAATGATGTTTTGGTTGGGAAAGATGTGGCAACAAGGCGGTTTCGACGTACTGGTCCCTGTGAGTACTGTGACAGGGAGTGCTATTTGATAACTGTAGCCAGAATAAATAATTGCCTTACAGCCAGTACTTGGCAGTATTCGTACAGTTCAACTGTGGGAAATAGGCGGGATTTGAAACAACAAACTTTAAGGACCGCTCTTTGGGCGCGTTCGACTTTTATAAGGTTAGATTTGGCAGCACCTCCCCAGGTCGTGTAATAGTTTAAAATCGATTGACACAGCGCCTGATAGACCTTCTTCATAATGTCTGCACCTGCGGATTCGCGCAATTGCTTGCTTCGGTTTAAAGACATTTATTTCTCAAAGAACAAACACAGTACACTTACAGTTTACTTAAAGAGAAACTTAATTAAATTAACAATTGGTTGTAGTTTACATTACGACGTTCAAACTATCCAAGAAACTGAACACCGCAGTTTTTTTGATAAAATAGAAGGTATGTAATTAAACTAAATAAAGATACAAAACAGTTCACACTAAAATTATGTGTCCAATACAAAAAGCTAAGCTTATGCGTCTAATATACAATTCCTCAGGCCTTTTTTAAATGTTGATAAGCTTGTACACTCCCTGACTTTTTTAGGTAGTTTATTGTACATACTCTATAGTTTTCCTGCCGTACAAGGTTCTTACTCTTGGTACTTCTAGGTCGTCTTGATTACGGGTATTATATCTACGAGTCCTTTGTGTGAATGAAATATTTGTGTGTATGTTGGTCTTAAGGATCTTTCGGATAGTCATGCATGTGTGGTATGTATACAGTTGATGTAGGTTAAATAATTTTGTTTTTTTGTAGAGTAAAGCTGTAATTAAAGAGGACTTGATTGGTTTTTGCAGCTTGTCCCCATACTTGGATCAGATATTCGAGATGTGGCTTGACTAGCGTATTGTAAATAGTATGTCTCAGCTTGTAGGGTACGCATTTTGCAATATTACGTATAGTTCCAGTTAGTGGGATTATTCGAGATCTTACGTAATCAATATGCGCTCTGAATGTCAACTTACTGTCCACAATTAGGCCCAAATACCTTTCGTGCGTTGATTTTCGCAGCGGTTGGTTATTTATTGTAAGATTTGGAAATCATAGTAATTTTTTATTCTTTGCTGCGAAAACTATATAAGCAGTTTTACTAACATTCATAGTCAGAAGGTTTTGGCTAAGCCACATATTTAAAACATTAAGATCTAAATATGTGGCTTAGTCAAAACCTATTTAAAACATTAAGATCACTCAACGCGAACCATTTCTACATTTAGGGTATGCTGACGACCTCGCTATCCTCATTTCAGGTAAAGTGACGGGGACAATCTGCAACCTTACTCAACAAGCACTACGCATCGTTGAGCGGTGGTGCAGAGAGTTCGATCTCTCAGTGAACCCCACTAAAACTGAACTAGTCATGTTTACCCAAAAACGAACACTAGGCCCTTATCGCCTACCCAAAGTTTTCGATACAGAACTCCAGTTAGCCGACGAGGTCAAATATCTGGGAGTCATCCTGGACAGTAAGTTAAATTGGAGTAGTCACTTAGATAATAAAATAAACAGGGCCTGCATCACCTTTTGGCAATGCAGGAGGATGATAGGTAAGAAGTGGGCCTATCCCCTAAAATTATACTTTGGTTATACTGCGCGGTAATCCGACCTATGATCACTTATGGGGCAGTGGTCTGATGGCCCCGCACCAAACTAACTACAGCCTCCATCAAACTGCAATGCATGCAATGGCTTGCCTGCATGGCGATCACAGGCTGCATGAAGACTACCCCGACCGCAGCTCTCGAAGCCATGCTGGGGTTCTCACCGCTTCATCTGTTCATACAGCAGGAAGCGACGATGACGGCTGTATGCCTTAATACACTTCAACTCTGGGGTAAGAAAGAAACACAGCACACCGCGGTACTGGAGGGATTCCACACTGAGTTCCCCCTTTTTTTTTTTTTTTTTTTTTTTCGGATGGGAAATCATCAAATAACCCCTCCCGCTCTGGGCGGAGCAGGAGGGAGTGTCAGACTTTTACTGACTAAAACCCATCCATGTTCCTTCATCGCCCTTTGTGTTCCGGGGCCACGGTATCTCTTTCGAATAGTCCCGCAACCCCGGCAGGCATCGGTCCTTACGGACCCCTTCCTTTTTGCTGACTCTCTTTGAGGCGCGCGTGGAACACGAACGCGCCGTCGACACGGCCTGTCGTCATGAGACGGACGGACGGCGAGCTAGCCCATAGCTCACCGTCCACAGGCCCGCGCCTACGGTGGCCGGGGGCCACGTGGTGGTGGCCCCCGACGCCCGGGGCGTCTCCCACGGCGGCCGGGACGTTGAGAGGTTCTCTCCCTCTCCCGTTCCGCCACCTCCTTCTCTAGCATTACTGCTTCGCAGAAGGAGGTGACGGCGTCCCATTCCGTCTCGCTCCGGACCATGGCTTGCACCAGGGCCGGACGCGAGAGGTCGCCGCCACCGATCGCCGCTTCGAGGACACGGCGGTGCTCCGCCCACGCGGGGCACACCTCCACCGTGTATTCCACCGTGTACACTGAGTTCCCCCTGACGAAAGCAATAAACGATCGGATACCAAAACAATTCGTATTCGATAAGAAGTACAAAATCCAGCTCCACGAGGATCACCACTGCGAGGGATTAAACCCCGCGGAACTACGGATCTTCACGGATGGATCTAAAACAGGTACTGGCACAGGTGCTGGAGTCTTCTCCGAGGATCTCAACATACAGATAGCCAAGCCTCTGGGGGCCCACAACAGGGTATTTCAGGCAGAATGCATGGGCATCGGCGGCATCTGCCATCTTAGCCAGGAAGGTTGTGGACCACTCAATCCATATACTCTCAGACAGCATGGCTGTACTGCTGGCACTAAACAACCACACAGTCAACTCTGGGTTAATACACGAGTGTCACCAACGCCTGAACCAGGTTGGTAATCTCAATAATATAACCATCCAATGGATTAAGGGACACAGCGATTCCCATGGCAATGATGCGGCGGACGAACTCGCTAGAAGGGGATCGAGCATGGCAGCGGTGGGACCCGAACCTATCGTACCACTCCCTTTCGGATACCTACGCACACTGGTAAGGAACCGAACTAGTGAACAACACCACAAGCTATGGCTAGACCACGGCGAGTACAGGCAGGCCAAGGAAGCACTTCCTACTATCGACGGCCGCCTCAACAAACGCGCGCTTCAGTTGACCAAACCACAGCTGCGCACAGTTACAGCCGCCATTACTGGACACAGCTCTTTTAATAAACACCTCTTTGTCATAGAAGTCACGAACAGCCCCCTGTGCCGTGCCTGCATGGAGAAAGACGCGACAGCAGCCCACGTGCTTCTGCACTGCCCAGTGGTTGCAACATACAGGGCAAAGTACTTCGGTAACCCAGGTACTCTCCGCGACATTGTCAGCAACACCAAGGCGCTGCTGGCCTTTCTCGGGGAGTTAGGGTGGATCGAATAAAATTCCAACCCGTACGCAAAATACGCGCTTTGACGTGGAGTTGCGGACACCAGCCCTGTTACATACACGCATAGCACCTAAAACGCTGACCGCGCGTTAGCCTAATTACCGCGGATTGCACCTTGCACCAGCGGAGACACGAGGCGCCGACGCAGCTCAACGTGATGCAGCGGACATCGCGGCCTTCGTGAAATCGTCACTTTTGGCACAGCATCGGTCAACTGTCGACTATCTAGCTCATAATTAATATTGTAATTTTCTTAATTAAATTAAGTTTTAGTAAATTTTGTATTTCTTTCAATCCTCCGGCTACAGCCTTCGTAATTGGCGCAGTCGGTAGGATACTCGCGGGCCGGTTCGCGAGAGTAATTTGTTAGGATTGCGAGTCACCCGGGTGGCTTTCGGGCACCGTACGATTATCCAGAATCTACAAGAAGAGCTGCAATCCAGAGGAGTATCCAGACATCGATACAGAAAAGGTACAAAACCATTGCAACGCAATGACCATGCTACTGACAGGAGGACGCAGCCTCAGCACCAGTATGTTACTACTAATACTACTACTCCAAATGACGCAAGGACAAGAAGTAACGATTGATCCTTTAGGAAGCGGCCCTGGAATACTTCCGTTTAATCTAGGAACGACGCGTATCGTTTCCCACTATCATTCCTTCCTCAATTATGTCGTTTTAGGTGCTATGCGTGTATGTAACAGCCCGCTATACAATACAATACAATAACATTAAGATCTTTCTGTGCTTCTGAAATGCTTAAATATATAAATGAGCTTCCGTACGAGGTTAGAGAGGTGATCGATATGATTTTTGAATGACAGATGACTGTCTATCACGACGCCGAGATACTTGATGTGTGTGACTTTATCTATACTAGAGGTGTTATCAGTAGTTGTAATTTAAGGGGGTACATCAGATAGAATTGCGGAATTGCGAATGGAGAAGTTGAGCAACATGGTTTTGGAGACGTTCAGGGTAAGTAAATTTTTTTGAAGCCGACTGGCTTCACCTTAACAGCATTAAAGCCTCTCTGTGCAAGGCGATACGTTTCAGCCCAATTATTCGAGGAAAATACGAGAGCTGTATCATCCGCCAAAATATCGTGCCATTTTCAATTATAAGATTACATAAATCATTTATATAGTATAAGAAAAGGCTCGGTCCAAGGATGCTGCGCTGGGGCACCCCGTAAACAATTGGCATCTCAGAACTAGTGTGCGGCCCTATTTTTACACATTGGGTTCTTTCGCTGAGATAGCTCTGGAGTAAGGACAACTGAGTACCTCTAATCCCCATATTCTCCAGCTTTTTTAACAGGATTGGGATCGAAACCGTGTCGAATGCCTTAGCAAGATCCAGGAATAGGGCGACACATTTTTGGTTTTTATCAAGCTTTCTGACTATGTGGTCAACCAGGTGATGTACTGCATCAGCCGTTGATGTTTTTTTGCGGAAACCAAATTGGTTATTTGAGAGGAGTTTACGTGATTCTAAATAATGTACATGTCTAATATTGATAATTTTTTAACAGACTTCCAAAAAGGAGGAGGTTCGCAATTCGATCGTTTCTAAAATGTTTGACAAAGCTGGTAAAACCGAAATAGGCCTGTAATTTTCAACACGGTTTCGATCCCCTGATTTAAAAATAGGGTGAAGTATGATAATGATGGAGAATTTAAGAATAGAATAATAAACGAATTTGCAATAAATCATGGGATTAAAATGGTATACACAAACCCATACAGTCCACAGATGAACGGAGTATCTGAAAGGATGAACCAGACAGTATCTAATAAAGCAAGGGCGTTAATGATGGAATCCAACCTTCCTAGAGAGTTATGGGGACAGGCAGTAAAACGTGCAATGTATCAAATAATTATACATATATCTGCATAGTCCTCAAGTGAATTGAGCAAGATTATGTCTGGACTTCAAAAGAGACTATGACCTCTGAGTTAGTTTCGGCTGTTTCTTCTCAGAGTAGTCAGGTGTAACGTTGTTAATTAATAATTTGATAAAAGGGAAACAAATAAAAAAAAGAAGTCATTTTAATATCGTTTCCAGCCGACCAAATCACCTGACCGCGCCTGTACTTTTGTCTCACTCGCTCACGTTCTTAAAACCAGTTTTTTTCCCACTCCATGATGTCTACGCGCGTCGCGAGTGGCGACCACGATCGCATACCCGCAGAGGTCAGTCGACGTCCACGCTCGGGCAATCTTCACATGTACTAGACGACCTACGCGCAGCATTGCCAATTAGACTTTTAGACTACTTAATTTCCAATTTTTTTTTTAATATTTTTTTTTTATTGAAAAGTTCAATAAAGGAACATTAACTTCAGTGTTTAATTCCCCATATCGGGGACCTTGGGCAGATAATTACGTCGATCGAAAAAGTATCAGCGGTTCTGTTACTTTATACAATGGTCATGTTGTGGCATAGTTTTCAAGAAAACAAAACTGCGTAGCGCTGTGCACAGCAGAGGCGGAGTATGTCGCGCTGGAGCCACGAGTGCATGCGTTAATATTAACGCATGCACTCGTAAACTTTTTTTTTCTTGGATAATTGGATAATAATTATTGTCACAATATTTTTTTTTTGTTTTGACAATGTAAGCGAAATGGTAATTTGATTTCAAGTTTTACTGTGAATATTAGTAAGCGATAAAGAGTGTTTGTTTTTAATAAAAGCACTATTAATCGAGGTGGGGTGTTAAGTCTATATTTTGCCTATGTCTAGTCTATGTGTACGAGTCTATGTTGTAGGACTGATTGTCAAGTGTGTAGTGAGTTTGGGTGTCAGATGGCCTTTATAAAATAAATATGTGATCCTGGGAATATCTTTCTCTAGCCTCCTATTATAATTATATAACATCATTGTTCTCTAGTAGTAATAATAATAATAATAATAATGTATTTATTTAACAGACAACATGATCCACTGATAATTAACACAATATACTTACAATTCTATAATGTTAGTAAACAATTTAACTTATAACCTATGTTAGTACTTATATTCTACTACAGACAGGGTGGTTTTTATAAGATGCCTCACTATGGGGCTTTCATCATATCTATCAGCAATAATTCTCAAGAGGCTGTTGCTACTACCACGCAATCTGGCGAGAAGAGACGCATTCTTTTTGCGCACTACAGCTGAGAAGCTGTCTACAACATAGCAATGTTTGCACAAGCCAGAGTAGACAGCTTCTACAGCATTACTTCTGTGCATCTGCTGATGCACAGAAGTAATGCCCTCAATATTATTATAAAATATTAGTGTTTTTGGAAGTCGGTTTTTTGCGACAAGTGCCTCTGGCCAATCTTAGACTTTTCTGCGATCTCGGAACGCGCAATATTGGTGGAAATATAAAGTTTGAAATTATAACTACACTACTACAACAGCCCATAACGTCCACTGCTGGACATAAGCCTCTCCCATGATGGGAGGAATTTGCCGTAATCTCCCCGCTTGGCAGGCGGATTGGAGATCGCAGTGATGAAAGACCAAAAGAAAACGCTGCTGCCCATTCTCTGGTCTACGGAGGCGTCAGGTGTTCTGCCTCAGACATTAGTCGCCTTATACGACACCCGTCAGTGTAATAGGTTGGTTCTATTGTACTCATCAACATTACATTAAAAATTCTAAAATAAATTAATTCTAAATTCATTAGATGAAATTATAAACATCAATTATTTTATCCCTACTAATATTATAAATGCGAAAGTAACTCTGTCTGTCTGTTACCTTTTCACGCCTAAACCGCTGAACCGATTTTGATGAATTTTGGTATAGAGATAGATGGAACCTTGGGAAAGGACATAGGGTACTTTTTATCCAGATCCCGATCCCGATCCCGGAATTATACGGGTGGAAACGCAGAGTGCAGTTGTGTATCGTATATCCCTACTAAATGAATTTTGGGTTCTCTATTGTATTACCTAACTTTTTTATTCATAATTTAAAGTGCCATAACTTTTTTTGTCCTAATCATCATTTGTCCGAATGATAACTTACCCGAACTTAATATCACATAATATCACATGCCATAAAATTGAAATCCCTAAATACAATATGCTCTAAACCCGTTTGTCATAAATATTACAATCAATAATATACAAAACACTTAAAATCGTTTTCAATAATAGCTATAAATCCTAAATAAAAAATAAAAAAATGTTAAGATCTTAATAATATTTTTAAAACAAACCGGTATGTTCCCAGACGTTCCCAAAAGGGAACAGAACATTGTTATTTTAATTGTGTCTGTAATTACGGGTACCTACAGTAAAGTAAGTATTACTTAGCTTTTGCTATGCTATGAACTTCTCTCAACACAACACATTTTTATACAATAAAATAATAATAATAATTGCTCTTATGAAATTTGTAAGAATTAAAAAGTAGAACCATCATATCGCAGAAAGTTCATAGTTAGAATCTTCTTTTGTTTTGGCATACATTTCATATAAGTAGTCACTAAAAGGCAGAAAATCAATCAATCGAACCGTCAATCATTATAAAACAGTTGAGTGTGAACATAATTATGTGGATTTTATTTTTCCCTGTAATAAGTATGCAAACATGCAAACAAACATGCAGCAAGCATGCAGCAAGCAGGCAGCAAGCATGCAGCAAGAGTGCAGCAAGCATTCAGCAAGCATGCAACAAGCTTGCAGCAACCATGCAAGCACGCATACAGTATGCAAGCAAGCATGCAGCATGCAAGCGAGCAAGCAACATGCAGCAGGCATGGTTTCTGTCACGGCTCCGGCGCTGCGGGGCTCCGGCGGTCCCACGCGAGCTTATCGTCGCAGATGTGTTTAACGCTCACCACCGCAGCTTCGGCTTGCTGGCCGGCTTCGCCGGCCAGCCTCAGCAGCGGCGGCGAGTGTTACAACCACCTGCTCCTCAACTCGCGGGCCGCCTCGCCCCTCCGCGCCTACGCGATTTTAAATTACACTCTAGGGGTAGGGCAGACAAGACTGCGTGGGGTCGGATTTACAGCGATTCGTTTCTGTCACTAAAACCTAATTTTTAGCAAATGTTTTAGGACCAAAAATTTTATTACACTTATATGAACATTAGGAATAATACACATTATATAATATAATACTTAGAATAATTGACTTTATGGCATATAAAATTAGAAGATTCAATTATTATAGTATTTGATATTATGACAGAACAGTCTTAGAAATAAAGATAATTATGTAAAACAAAATTTCGGGATTTTGAACATTATGGTAACTGAAGTTTATAGCAAACGTTTTATGGATAATGATTTTCGGACAAAATTTTTTAGGAGATATAAGGGAGTACCTGAATTTTGGTATAGAGATAGATGGAACCTTGAAACGGTTGTGATCATTCAACATTGATGGTGATTGTGATGGTGATCGTGATGGTGATCGTGATGGTGATCGTGATGGTGATTGTGATGGTGATTGTGATGGTGATTGTGATGATGATGGTGATTGTGATAGTGTGATTGTGATAGTGAATGATTGTGATGATGGTGATTGTGATGGTGATTGTGATGGCGATTGTGATGGCGATTGTGATAATGATTGAGATAACGATGATGGTGATTGTTATGGTGATTGTGATTGTGATGGTGATTTTGATAGTGATTGTGATGGTGATGGTGATTGTGATGGTGATTGTGATAGTGTGATTGTGATAGTGAATGATTGTGATGATGGTGATTGTGATGGTGATTGTGATGGCGATTGTGATGGCGATTGTGATAATGATTGAGATAACGATGATGGTGATTGTTATGGTGATTGTGATTGTGATGGTGATTTTGATAGTGATTGTGATGGTGATGGTGATTGTGATGGTGATTATGATGGTGATTGTGATGGTGATTGTGATGGTGATTGTGATGGTGATTGTGATGGTGATTGTGATGGTGATTGTGATGGTGATTGTGATAATGATGGTGATATTGATGGTGACTGTGATTGTTATGGTGATTGTGTTGGTGTTTGTGATGGTGATGGTGACTGAAATAGTGATGGTGATTGTGATAACGATTGTGATATTGATGTTGGTTTTGATAGTGATGGTGATTGTGATAATAATGGTGGTTGTGACAGTGATGGTGGTTGTGATGATTATGAAATTTGGCACATCGATAGTTTATAACCTGGATTCACATGTAGGACACTATTTATCCCTTTAGTATGATTCAGTGGGACAGTTACCGAACTTTACGCGGGCGAAGCCGCGGGCAACAGCTAGTTTATGAAATAAAATAATTGATGTTTATAATTTCAAACTTTCATCATCATCAGCTGTTTTTTAGGGTTCCGTAGTCAACTAGGAACCCTTATTAATAGTTTCGCCATGTCTGTCCGTCCGTCCGTCCGCCTGTCCGTCCTCGCTTAATCTCTGTGACCGTTAGCACTAGAAAGCTGAAATTTGGTACCAATATGTATATCAATCACGCCGACAAAGTGGTAAAAATAAAAATTGGAAAAAAATGTTTTATTAGGGTGGTATGTAAAGTGGGAAGTGATTTTTTTTTTAATTTCAACCCTAACGTGTGACATATTGTTGGAAAGGTATTTAAAAATGAATAGGGGTTTCCTAAAATCATTTTTTGATAATGTCAATAATTTCGGAAATAATCGCTCCAAAAGTAAAAAACAATGTCCCCCCCCCCCCCCCCTCTAACTTTTGAACCATAAGTTTAGAAAACATGAAAAAAATCTGAAAAGTAGAACTTTATTAGGACTTTCTAGGAAAATCATTTTGAACTTGATGGAAACAACAGTTTTTGTACAAAAAAGACAAAGTTGTACAAAATAATTTCTGGACTAAGTTTG
The DNA here is from genome assembly GCA_905147715.2 of Xestia xanthographa. Lineage (NCBI taxonomy): Eukaryota > Metazoa > Arthropoda > Insecta > Lepidoptera > Noctuidae > Xestia > Xestia xanthographa. Next base: position 29,278,768 of record LR990662.1, read on the forward strand.
TAGTATATTTGTATATGCAAGCATTTTTACATAATGTATACCCACCTTTAAACTCATAAGTGGGAACACTTATTGTGACGGACGGGAAACTACGGAACCCTACACTGAGCGTGGCCCGACACGCTCTTGGCCGGTTTTTTTTTAAAGTGCGATAGATAAATGATAGGTGCTTAAAATTCCTACAAACGATTTTCGTTTGTCTCAAGCCACAATAGATATCCAAAAAATGATATGTCTGATGCATTTTAATGTAGGTATCAAAAATTTAATTCATGTTTTAGATGTTTGTGCTGGTAATTAAAAGTCTAGCTGGCGACAAATTTTATTAGTTAGAAGTATCAAGTCCAGAGGAGCTCGTGGCTAAATAATAACAGCCGCTCGGGTCGATCGTTAGGTTAAGCCGTGCTTGCCTAGGTTGGTCTGTGGATGGGTGACCGCCCATTACATACCGAGTTTCCTCCGTGGCTCGGAAAGCACGTTAAGCCGTTGGTCCCGGCTGTCATTTGTAGATCTTTGACAGTCGTTAGGTAGTCAGAGGCCCAAAAAAGTCTGACAACCAGTCTTACCAAGGGGTATCGTATAACCCGGTACTAACTGGGTTGTGGAGGTCAGATAGGCAGTCGCTCCATGTAAAATACTGGTATTCAGCTGCATCCGGTAAAACTGGAAGCCGACCCCAACACAGTTGGGAAAAGGCTAGGCAGATGATGAGAAGTATCAAGTCCAGATGAAGATGAAAAGTATATGTGATTGTGAGTTTAGGAATAGCTAGTACACGTGCAGAAAATCATTAAAGGTATCTACATAGAGTTAGTAACTACGCTTAGCTACTAAATTGCGTCATTTTTTTAATTATTGTCAAGTTCATTTTATTTATTCGGTGGTTCGCTATGCCTGTGTCAATTTAAGCTCAACATGGTACCTACTCTGTTACGTTGTTCTAAGATCTAAACTAACGTGTTTATTAATAGCAATAGGCTAATAGGTATTTGAAAGTAGTCTAGTCTAAGTAGTAGAGTCTCGCAAGACTTGCGAGACTCTTGCTGCAAGACCAAGACCAAGACTGAGAGTGCAATACCAAGACCAAGACCAAGACCAGGTGTATTGACGCAAGACCAAGACCAAGACTGGCTAAGGTCTCGTCTTGGTGTTGCATTTGGGCAACACTATAACATACAACAACATATAGCTGAGACGATTCTAATGGCAAACCTAATATTGAATACTTTCCGTTTAGGCATAAGCCTGGCATGAACAGTCAGCAGGCCAACTGAGTGGTTAGGAGTATCAGCAGACAGTAGTGATGCCGTGCGTGTGTGGAGTGGTGATGTGAAGATACTGACCCGATCGTACTGGAAGTGCGGCGCGTGGTGGAAGGAGCGCGCCGCCCCGCGCCCGTACAGGTAGGGGTAGTAGGCGCCGTACATCACCTCGGGACAGCTCACCGCCATGCCGCCGGCCGGCCGCGCGCGCGCGCCATGCCGCCGCGCCCGCCGCCCGCCTCGCGCCGCGCCCCGGGCCCCGCACCTCGCACCTCACACCTGCGCAATACACAATACCTTACAGTATAGCACAGCGTAGTATAATCAGCCTAAATGTTCCCACCGGGACACACGGCCTCCCTCCTCTGTATGAGAGAGAATGGGCTATAATCCACCACGCGGGCCTAGTGCAGGTTTGTATAGGTAGATGTCACATGTTTTCGAATTTTTGGTTCTAGAACATGCCGTTTTCCTCACGATGTTTTCCTTTACCGTTTTGAGAGTAGTGGTGATGAAATTTACACAAAGTAATGCGCCACCCGCGCCACCACTGTGCCACAGCTCCTCCCATACAGTTTATATCTTACAAAATGTTGGTTAAGTGATCTAAGGTAGGTAGTTCAAATGACGATTTCGTAGCACGATGCTTACTTTCGTACCATGACAACTTTTTTGTTACTTCAAGTAATCGTTAGCACGATGTCAACGGTTGGTCAGACGCAGCAGGCTGAAAGGCTTTTGAACGAAACCTACAGTCCCTATGACCCTATGCAACTCGAAGCTGGACGAGATGTTGTTCAGGGACTGCGTGCGAGCGTGCAACCGGCAAAGCAACGACACAGGAGCGCAAAACGTCATTACGTTAGATTCACCCGCTCGCGGATAGGTACATACAATGGTACCAAATCGCCAGCCATGAAACAGATTCTAAGATTAACCGACTGCAATTAGCCAAAATATACTCAAAAGGTGGAACGAAGTTTATAGTGGTTGGATGTTCATGGGAATCATGGGACTTTTTTATTGAGTTCCTAGAGATGTGGAGAAATCTCGACCGCTCGCGAGTTTTTTTTTATTTATGATGCCCGCGGCATTGTCCGCCCGCAAATTATATTCTAAAACCTTCCTCTTGAATCACTCTATCTATTTAATAAACCCGCATCAAAATCCGTTGCGTACTTTTAAAGATCTAAGCATACCTAGGGACAGACACGGCGGGCGACTGTGTTTTATAATATATAGTGACTTAAAAGATTTTATTTTCTTTTATGAATAACTTGAAACTCTACGAATATATATTGTGGCGTAATAGTGTATACGTAACCTGTGTGCATCTCTTTAACACCAATTTGATATGTTTATTCGTTCATACGAGTAGTGTCGATGAAATACATTATTTCAATTTCTTTTTTAGTCGCCCCCGCGGGGATTGCTACCGGAGGCAAATGGGAATCTGGGGTTGCGGGACTGTTCGAAAGAGATACCGTGGCCCCGGAACACAAAGGGCGATGAAGGCACATGGATGGCTTTTAGTCAGTAAAAGTCTGATACTCCCTCCTGCTCCGCCCAGAGCGGGAGGAGTCATTTGATGATTTCCCATCAGAAAAAAAAAAGGCAAATGGGAATAAAAATTCCCAGTTGCCACCGGCGGTGACTGGGAAGTCATTGCCCCCACTTCAGTTTCGCTGTACATTGCTTTCTCCATCGTAGAGAATAAAAGTATGAGGCTACTTATCCTAAACCTGCCTCTAATCTCTAAAAAAAAAAGACAAAGTGCATTTAATTTTTTTATTGTTTGAAATGAGTTTATTCATAAAATTTACATTATTTTTATATTTCCGCTTAACATTTATATACGCATGATTTCAAAGGTAAAATACCAAAGTCTATGTTCGAAACTTTATTTTAATTTAATTTATTTACTTTGTTTATTTTATCAATTAGATAGATGCAGGTTTGGAATAAATTTCCTTATTATTTTATTCTTCACAAGAAACAGAGCAATGTATAGCGGGGCAAGGCATAGAGAATGAGGCTAGAGTAGACGAGAACGGCGAGAGAGATGCAGACATGAATAACTTTAGAGGAGGCCTTTGCCAAAGGACAAACAGTTGATTCCGATTCGTCTCAGATAAATAAATATGTGTATTGTAAATACTTCAAACGCTGTATAACAGTACGTATAACGAGCTAGTGTCCGCAACTCCACGTCCAAAGCGCGTATTTTGCTAAAATTGCTAAAATAGTAAAACATCACAAAAGGCATCTAAGTAAGACGGGAGCGGACCGGAGCGGTATCGGTATCGGTATCGGTATTGGTAATTTTGTATTATAAATGGGCGCAGAGACCTATTATAAATATGTAGATCCTAGATAGAAATTGCAAGAAATGGTTCTTATGTTATAATTGCGATTAGTTTTGTAAAACCAGTGGCCCCTTTCCACCTTCGTCAGCATAATAAAATACTATTTTACTAGGTAGGTACCAATAGGCGGGCTAGTTGGTAGTATGCCTTCATAACAAAACTTTTCTTTTACGAAGACGGACAGCAAAGTGCAACTTTAAGCTTTTGCCCGGGCTCAGAAGTAATAGATATCGGCATAATAGTCAAGTCAGTTTTTATAACACGCAATTTATTCCGTATATTTTTTGAAAAACCACTGCAGTTTGTTGGCTTTACTTCTGTGTCCCGTGTTCGATATAGGTAATAAAAATCGAATCATCAACTTTCGACTTCAAGTATCACCCATCCGAAGGATTAAAGAAGCCATATCATTTATTTAATAAATTAAAACCTCCACAATTTCAATAAGTTAATAAAAATACGAAGAAGCACAATGGCAATGAATGACAGATGTCATAAAAGAAAAAACGCAAAATGAATGATACAAATAAATGTTTGGATGATTAACGACGACCAGATATGATGATAACGAGAGCAGCAGCACGACGCGCACGCCTACCAACCCCGGACTCGTCGCTCAGCTCCACCTCGCCGCAGCCGGACCCCGGATCACCAGTGTCACCGGTTGAGGCAGTTGCGTCGAGCTCGAGCGACAAATATTTCTCTCCGCCGACGTCGCCATCACCTGTACGTCGTGCGGAGAGAGGCCGGCCACCGAAGGGGCCACTGGGGAAGGGGGACTTAGGGGCCAACAGACCCCGAGCCGGGTCCCCGCATACCGGTGGTGGTGTGCAGCGCATGAAATGGACTCAATCAATGAACGAGAACGTCATGCGCGCATACTACGGGTCTACAGAGGGTGGAACTAACCTCACTGCGTACCGTGTTAGGATGCTGTCTCTGTTCCCAGGATCTTGAACCAACTATCAACGTCTCGGCCCAACGACTGTCGGATCAGTAGGCCTATTTCGTATCTTTCTGATATCCAGTGACTATTAAGCTTCGGTTGTACACCGAACTTTGATGACAACCGAGAATGTCATAATATTGGTATTACGTATCGCACTTGTGCGTACGTATATCACATTACGGCGTAGACAGAGTATTCTATAGACTGGTGCAATATGTGTCACCGAAAGGGACAGAAAATAAGTACATCTTTAGTTTAGGGTTACCAAGTGATGTAGGTACATTTTACCCAATATTTTTCGCAAAATTAGATTTTTTAGATGAGGTTTATATTTCAGGTTTCTATGCCGAGAAATAAAAGAACGATGTCTTGATGATATATTTACAATTTTTTTCAGAAAATCTTTGTTAACATTTTCAATCGATGATAATAGCTTGCAGTCTTTTTCACCAACAAGCAGTTTTGATTTTAATTCTGTGAGAACATGTTCTAAATCTGCCACCTTTTTGGTTAACCTCCTAGATTTTTCTCGAAGTGCTTTTAACTTTTTCAAACGCTGCTTTGATATTTCTTGGTTTTTTTGCCATTTTCGTTTCAATCTTTTGGGCGTAAACTCGGGTGACGAATACTAAAACAATTAAGGAACATGTTATTATATTACGCACTTATTATAGTTTTTTTTTTTTTATAGAAAAAACATTCGTGTTGATACAACTTTCTGCTCGTTATTAAGCTGTTAAAATATTAATCCAATATACTTACAGATAAAACAGGTTTTGAGCTCCCCGCTAATGTTTCGGTGGATGTGGCTTCGCTGGTCATAATCATCATAGTGCTTCCTCGATTTACTGACTCTGTAACCTAATGGAATTAAATGTTATAATTTTATAACCATTGTAATAAAATTCATTCTTTGCAATTACATGGTATATCCATATTTATTTTAATACCGTATTCGGAACAGCATCGGGGTATAAGAAAGTTTTGCTTCCTTTCCTTATTAAAAGATTACTATTAAAGTGTTGGCTGCACATCCTGGAACTCATTTTTGTAACCCAATTAGGCCGACTAGTAGCAGCAACCCACATATTTCTTATTTCGGGTTTATTTGGAAATCTGCAATTTAAGTTATATATTTAAAGTATAGTAGTAGTAGCAATTATGCCCGAAGGTTTGCACGTTGTATGTACACCAGATGTAAAAATAACTTTTCATCGTCTTCTAACTCTTCTTATTTTATTACGTTTGGTACTAACATAGCTTATAAGTAGTTTGTATTACTAATATCGACGTAGGAAAACGTATTTGCTGTAAGCCTCAAAACATGAAATGTTCACCAGAGCCAAAAAACTTTTTTTAAATTAGAAAAAAAATCATTACTCATAGACTATACATCTTAGAAACATGATTTTAAAAACGTATTTTTATTTTTCTTCATATTACATGTTGGCTATAAAGATATCTCTCTAACTCAATTATTACCAGTGTTTTTGTGGCTTACAACAAACAAATTATTTTTTACAGATCTCTAAAACGCTGTAACCTTAGGGAATTTTCTATGGCAACAAAATATTTAAATTATGTTAATAACTATAAAATGATGTAAATGACATACTTATTTTTTTAAGTAAAGCTATAAAGACGTAAGCCATAGTGAAGTATTATCTTGCATTGATGTTATTGATTTAACTGAATAGAGTGGGAAAAATGTTTTACGAATAAAAGGCAGTTAGTTAGCTGTATTTATTTAATTTGTACTTTCAAAACATAATTATAATAAACACTGCTTTGTGTTACAAACCTTATTAGTATAACGAGTCAATAAATAAAACACTAACGACAAAAAAAATACTACAAAAGAAATTAAATAATATGGCATTGTGTATTCGTGTTTCTCTTTCATACATTAAATTAAACCAAATACCAATAGGTACCTAATAACGAAACTTTAAATTTTGAATAAATGCTCTAATAATACGTATTAAAATTACTAATAATTTATAGAAACACAAATTATACATACCTTGTACTATAAATCACTAACTAATACACAATAACCGCTAAAACCAGCACAGATTGCAACAAACAACAGTATCTAATGACGCGCGTGGACCGAATGCGGGCTGTGACTTGATGTAAACATGGCGGTGCAGCGAACACTGGGTTGCAACCAATAGCGTATCAGTATTCGTTGACAAGTATTTATTCCAATTAAAACGTTGTAAGTATAACGTAATTGCGATTTAATTTCCGTCAAAAATGTGTTATTTTGAATTGTTTGAAAAATAAATGCTGTTTATTTGTAGTAACTGACTATTAGTTATGAAATACTTACTGATAAAAGTAGTAAATATCTCTGTCGTCTAATAGATAAACCACTAAAATGATGTAAGTGTTGGCATTCAAAAAAACTTATCCTGCCAAAATAGCGTAAGCCTCTGTTTAAAAGATTTGCTGACGGCAAGAATGGCGTAAGCAACAAATGCACCAAAAATACTCGATTTTGGTAGACTTACGACAAAAAAGGCACTAATATTGTTCAAAAAACTTACGACGTAAGTGATATTTTTTTCGTCGTAAAAATATGAGACCCAGACCAATCGACGCAATATTTTTATCTGATAAAAATGATGTAAAAAACGTAATTTCGATTTTTTGAGGCTTACAGCAAATACGTTTTCCTACGTCGCGACGTAGGAAAACGTATTTGCTGTAAGCCTCAAAACATGAAATGTTCACCAGAGCCAAAAAACTTTTTTGAAATTAGAAAAAAAATCATTACTCATAGACTATACATCTTAGAAACATGATTTTAAAAACGTATTTTTATTTTTCTTCATATTACATGTTGGCTATAAAGATATCTCTCTAACTCAATTATTACCAGTGTTTTTGTGGCTTACAACAAACAAATTATTTTTTACAGATCTCTAAAACGCTGTAACCTTAGGGAATTTTCTATGGCAACAAAATATTTAAATTATGTTAATAACTATAAAATGATGTAAATGACATACTTATTTTTTTAAGTAAAGCTATAAAGACGTAAGCCATAGTGAAGTATTATCTTGCATTGATGTTATTGATTTAACTGAATAGAGTGGGAAAAATGTTTTACGAATAAAAGGCAGTTAGTTAGCTGTATTTATTTAATTTGTACTTTCAAAACATAATTATAATAAACACTGCTTTGTGTTACAAACCTTATTAGTATAACGAGTCAATAAATAAAACACTAACGACAAAAAAAAATACTACAAAAGAAATTAAATAATATGGCATTGTGTATTCGTGTTTCTCTTTCATACATTAAATTAAACCAAATACCAATAGGTACCTAATAACGAAACTTTAAATTTTGAATAAATGCTCTAATAATACGTATTAAAATTACTAATAATTTATAGAAACACAAATTATACATACCTTGTACTATAAATCACTAACTAATACACAATAACCGCTAAAACCAGCACAGATTGCAACAAACAACAGTATCTAATGACGCGCGTGGACCGAATGCGGGCTGTGACTTGATGTAAACATGGCGGTGCAGCGAACACTGGGTTGCAACCAATAGCGTATCAGTATTCGTTGACAAGTATTTATTCCAATTAAAACGTTGTAAGTATAACGTAATTGCGATTTAATTTCCGTCAAAAATGTGTTATTTTGAATTGTTTGAAAAATAAATGCTGTTTATTTGTAGTAACTGACTATTAGTTATGAAATACTTACTGATAAAAGTAGTAAATATCTCTGTCGTCTAATAGATAAACCACTAAAATGATGTAAGTGTTGGCATTCAAAAAAACTTATCCTGCCAAAATAGCGTAAGCCTCTGTTTAAAAGATTTGCTGACGGCAAGAATGGCGTAAGCAACAAATGCACCAAAAATACTCGATTTTGGTAGACTTACGACAAAAAAGGCACTAATATTGTTCAAAAAACTTACGACGTAAGTGATATTTTTTTCGTCGTAAAAATATGAGACCCAGACCAATCGACGCAATATTTTTATCTGATAAAAATGATGTAAAAAACGTAATTTCGATTTTTTGAGGCTTACAGCAAATACGTTTTCCTACGTCGTGGATCAGTCTGACACAGTTTTATTTTTAATAGACATTGCATTAAAAAAACTGTTTTACCCATATTAAAGGGTAAATTCCCCGTCAAAAAGTGGCAACACTGAATGTTGAGGAAAGAAAATAAAAATATTACGAAAATTACGATTTTATGAGATTTATCACACTATACAAATTAGTAAATAGTTAGTACATTACTGCGACTACGACGATTAGAAATCGTAGAATGCAAAGTGATCGAATACTTAAAAAGATCGAATACTTACGAGTGAAAGGACAATCCGGCAATCTTCATCAAACTATCACTTTTACAGTTTATTACACTGCACCTTACCATTTTGCACTGTTGTACAAATGTAATATTATCGAATTGAGCTTGAAACGATCGTATTTTGTGTCTATAATTGATGTAATAGTTAAAAATTAATTGGACGTGAATCTGCAAACGCCACAAACGTCAAAACTTGTTGTGCACAATGATGTGCTCAGCCGGCACGCGATAAAGGACGGAAGTATTGTTTCTCTGTCTCTTTTCTTTGCTAGTCATGTTAATATGCCATTCTCTGTCTTGTGCGAATGAAAAGGAAGATATCCAGCAGTCTATAGAATACTCTGTCTACGCATTACGGTGACTAACAGCCCGGGTACGGTGTAATTTCTTTCACGAAAGCCACTTCAAACTCAGTTGTCATCAATTTGTTGTTCACTATGCTTACATAATCGAAATAATATAAGTATCGATACGAAAGCGTCTGTCAAAATGAGTTACGGTGACTATCAGCCACGATGAGAACCAATGACGTCATATTTGATCGCGACTGGCCATACATAATACGAAACTAACCTTTTGACTTTTGACACTGAGCCCAGTTACTATCATTTCGAGCTGTCAACAGAGATACGTAATAGCCCTACAGGTGCGGGTCATCCAACGCAACTACAGGTTGGATGACGCCGCTCTTGATAGGCTGCGCTCAGAAGTACTGAGCAACCTTATCATCCTAACTCCGACACAAACCGCGGTGCAAGTGTCAGGTATTAACGTAACCCTACCGCGGTCGATCCCTGCTGTTGTAGAGGAGGATGATAATAGGGTTGCCACGGTAAGTAGCCAGTGCAACGACCGATTGAGGAACGCTCTGGAGGATGCGCTTCGTGAATATCGGTCCACTCCTACCGAACTTAGGCCCCGATTACCACGGTTACCCATGCATAAGAAAAATGGTGGCGCTGGTGTGTGCTTTGGACTCGCAACTCAAGAATATGACAAGAAACTACTCGACCAAAACCAGCCATACCAGCCTGGCAGCGTAGGATCGAGCGCCGTATCGACGGGGCCAGGGTACTCATCGGCAAACTATACTGCTTCAGGGAGGGCAATACACGACCACGAGTGATGCGCTTTGTGAGGCGGGCATTCTCGGGGACTGAGATCAGTCTTCAAGAATACATGTCCCGTGTCACAGAGCGCATCGACTTCCTGAAGCAGAAAGTTTATGAATGAGCGAACCGTATTCGGAGTTATAAGCGGCGGGTTGATCGGTATTCACAGAATTGCATGTTCCAGACCGATGAGAGGTGGGTACGCGACCCGAGCAAAATATGACAGACGTGTGCCGCCCGAATGATGCCATCACGAGTTCTTTCTGGCACAGTATCTGGTAGGTACCCGTTTGTCATACTGAAGCTGACTGGATGCGTGGAGCGAGTGTGTAAACCTATCCCAGAAACGGAGCCAATTTTTGTAACACCTTTAGATGTAGCCTGAGCAGTTCGTCCGTTACCGAATTGGAAATCACCGGGACCGGACGGACTGCACAACTTCTGGCTTAAATGGTTTAGTAGTTCGCACACTTGCCTGGAATTGCAATTCCAGTCATCCTTAGAGTCCAGGTCCCTGCCGCAGTTTTTAACAACAGGCGTTACCCACCTGCTACATAAGTCGGGTAGTCCCGCGGAACCCAAAAATGTATAGACCGATCACGTGTTTGTCGACGATCTACAAGCTTCTTACATCCATTCTGAGAGTGAAAATTAATACACACATTGACAAAAACTCCATCATGTCAGCCTCTCAGAATGGATGTAGGAATGGGTTCCGCGGTAGGAGCTACTCCTCATCGATATGGTCATTAGCCAACAGGTTCGTCGATCTCGCAAAGATCTGTCGACATGTTGGATAGATTATAAGAAGGCCTTTGACTCGATGCCACATAAGTGGCTCATGAGGGTGCTGGAGTTGTACAAAATAGATACAACTCTACGTAACTTTCTTGAGTCATGTATGGGGCAATGGAAGACGGTCCTTCGATATCCAGGATGTCGACAGATCCAGGGGAGCGATGAGCCTGTATGGATTAAGCGGGAAATATTCCAGGGCGAGAGTCTCGAGTCCACTTTGGTTCTGTTCAGCCCTGAATCCTCTAAGCACATTGCTGGAGAATTCAGGCCTAGGCTACCGGTTGAGGAAGAATGGTCAGGTTATATCTCACCTGCTTTACATGGATGATCTGAAACTCTTTGCTTCCAACAAATTGCGACTGATGGAGCTACTGAAAGTAATTGAAACTTTTAGTAGCGTCATCAGGATGGAATTTGGTGTGGACAAATGTGCAGTCATGTATGTAAAGCGAGGGGAGATTATGGAATCCAAGGGACTTCAGCTCTCGGATTCCATACACCTAAGATCTCTTTCCTCATCCAAAAGCTATTAGTATTTGGGTATATCGGAAGCGTTAGGCATTAACGTAACTGACATGAAGCAATCGTTGAGGGAGCGCTTCTTTGGTCGCCTGGGGTAGGTATTAAATAGCCTTCTTTCAGGTGGCAACAAGGTGCGCGCCTTCAATGGTTGGGTCATGCCGTCTTTCGGCATACTCAAATGGACTCAAACTGAACTCGACGCCCTGGATAGAAGAGTTCGTACACTGCTGACCGAAAGCCGGATGCATCACCTACGGTCATCGTGGGTGATAAGACTGTACATCCCGCGGAAGTGCGGAGGTCGAGGCTATTTAAACGCGAAGACCCTCCACAACCGCGAGGTGTGCAGTCTCAGAGAATATTTATTAAAAGCCGAGGTGGGTATGCACCGAGATGTGGTCGCAGTGGACAAGTGACTCACCCCGCTGTCCATGGCTAAAGAGAACAGGCACAAACCTGAGGTACTTACCACTGATGACCGCAAGGAAGTATGGCAAGTCAAAGAGCTTCACGGGCGATTCTACCAGTCTCTTCATGGGCCCGATGTAGATTTTCTAGCGTCCGTGTCCTGGTTACGTTTCGGCGACCTCTTTGGGGAAACTGAAGATTTTGTCTGTGCGATTATGGACGAAGTTATGTTGACGAACAACTACCGAAAATATATTATTATGAAGAACGGGACGGTTGACGTGTGTCGGGCATGCCACCTTCCGGGTGAGTCCATCAGACATATTATTTCGGGTTGTTCTCGTCTGGCTAACGGCGAGTACTTGCACGGCACAACCAAGTAGCCAGGATTATACACCAGCAACTTGCCTTGAAATACAAAGTTGTGGAATCTGAGGTACCGTACTACAAGTATGTGCCGTACCGTGTACGCTGTACTGAGATCGGTATAACATTACTGACAGGACTATTGTCGCCAATAAGCCTGACATAGTGATGATAGACCGATCAGCGCGCCGCATAATGATAATCGATGTTTAAGATTCCACATGACGAGAACCTCGTGAAAGCTTAGAAAGAGAAACAAATAAAATATCTCGACTTGGTAAACGAGGTTCGCTACATATGGAATATGAACTCGGTTATCATTGTGCCTGTACCATGTGGTTCCGGTCTCTGCAGCCCTAACCACCGGTGGCTTGGACCCTGCTCCCGACACCGGCGGACTAGTATTTTTTTTATATTTTTAAGTGTTTTTTTTTTTGTATCGTTTTACATTAAGGAATACTTAAGAATGTAAATGAATAAACGACATAATAATAATAATCATTTTATTGTCAGGCGACTTAGGCCCATAGATATAATAATTAACAACAATAATATACTAATACATATTTAAAACCATAGGAGACTAAAACTATACACGCAACGTGTACGGTATACCCACTTACTTGCTATAAGTCAATTCATAATAACATACTTATGTAACAAGGAAAGGATATTTTAATCACGCAAATATAATAATTATTGTTGACTAGCTGTTGCCCGCGGCTTCGCCCGCGTAAAGTTCGGTAACTGTCCCACTGAATCATACTAAAGGGATAAATAGTGTCCTACATGTGAATCCAGGTTATAAACTATCGATGTGCCAAATTTCATAATCATCACAACCACCATCACTGTCACAACCACCATTATTATCACAATCACCATCACTATCAAAACCAACATCAATATCACAATCGTTATCACAATCACCATCACTATTTCAGTCACCATCACCATCACAAACACCAACACAATCACCATAACAATCACAGTCACCATCAATATCACCATCATTATCACAATCACCATCACAATCACCATCACAATCACCATCACAATCACCATCACAATCACCATCACAATCACCATCACAATCACCATCATAATCACCATCACAATCACCATCACCATCACAATCACTATCAAAATCACCATCACAATCACAATCACCATAACAATCACCATCATCGTTATCTCAATCATTATCACAATCGCCATCACAATCGCCATCACAATCACCATCACAATCACCATCATCACAATCATTCACTATCACAATCACACTATCACAATCACCATCACAATCACCATCACCATCACAATCACTATCAAAATCACCATCACAATCACAATCACCATAACAATCACCATCATCGTTATCTCAATCATTATCACAATCGCCATCACAATCGCCATCACAATCACCATCACAATCACCATCATCACAATCATTCACTATCACAATCACACTATCACAATCACCATCACCATCACAATCACCATCACAATCACCATCACAATCACCATCACGATCACCATCACGATCACCATCACGATCACCATCACAATCACCATCAATGTTGAATGATCACAACCGTTTCAAGGTTCCATCTATCTCTATACCAAAATTCAGGTACTCCCTTATATCTCCTAAAAAATTTTGTCCGAAAATCATTATCCATAAAACGTTTGCTATAAACTTCAGTTACCATAATGTTCAAAATCCCGAAATTTTGTTTTACATAATTATCTTTATTTCTAAGACTGTTCTGTCATAATATCAAATACTATAATAATTGAATCTTCTAATTTTATATGCCATAAAGTCAATTATTCTAAGTATTATATTATATAATGTGTATTATTCCTAATGTTCATATAAGTGTAATAAAATTTTTGGTCCTAAAACATTTGCTAAAAATTAGGTTTTAGTGACAGAAACGAATCGCTGTAAATCCGACCCCACGCAGTCTTGTCTGCCCTACCCCTAGAGTGTAATTTAAAATCGCGTAGGCGCGGAGGGGCGAGGCGGCCCGCGAGTTGAGGAGCAGGTGGTTGTAACACTCGCCGCCGCTGCTGAGGCTGGCCGGCGAAGCCGGCCAGCAAGCCGAAGCTGCGGTGGTGAGCGTTAAACACATCTGCGACGATAAGCTCGCGTGGGACCGCCGGAGCCCCGCAGCGCCGGAGCCGTGACAGAAACCATGCCTGCTGCATGTTGCTTGCTCGCTTGCATGCTGCATGCTTGCTTGCATACTGTATGCGTGCTTGCATGGTTGCTGCAAGCTTGTTGCATGCTTGCTGAATGCTTGCTGCACTCTTGCTGCATGCTTGCTGCCTGCTTGCTGCATGCTTGCTGCATGTTTGTTTGCATGTTTGCATACTTATTACAGGGAAAAATAAAATCCACATAATTATGTTCACACTCAACTGTTTTATAATGATTGACGGTTCGATTGATTGATTTTCTGCCTTTTAGTGACTACTTATATGAAATGTATGCCAAAACAAAAGAAGATTCTAACTATGAACTTTCTGCGATATGATGGTTCTACTTTTTAATTCTTACAAATTTCATAAGAGCAATTATTATTATTATTTTATTGTATAAAAATGTGTTGTGTTGAGAGAAGTTCATAGCATAGCAAAAGCTAAGTAATACTTACTTTACTGTAGGTACCCGTAATTACAGACACAATTAAAATAACAATGTTCTGTTCCCTTTTGGGAACGTCTGGGAACATACCGGTTTGTTTTAAAAATATTATTAAGATCTTAACATTTTTTTATTTTTTATTTAGGATTTATAGCTATTATTGAAAACGATTTTAAGTGTTTTGTATATTATTGATTGTAATATTTATGACAAACGGGTTTAGAGCATATTGTATTTAGGGATTTCAATTTTATGGCATGTGATATTATGTGATATTAAGTTCGGGTAAGTTATCATTCGGACAAATGATGATTAGGACAAAAAAAGTTATGGCACTTTAAATTATGAATAAAAAAGTTAGGTAATACAATAGAGAACCCAAAATTCATTTAGTAGGGATATACGATACACAACTGCACTCTGCGTTTCCACCCGTATAATTCCGGGATCGGGATCGGGATCTGGATAAAAAGTACCCTATGTCCTTTCCCAAGGTTCCATCTATCTCTATACCAAAATTCATCAAAATCGGTTCAGCGGTTTAGGCGTGAAAAGGTAACAGACAGACAGAGTTACTTTCGCATTTATAATATTAGTAGGGATAGTAGGGATAGTAGGGATAGTTGATCCCACTTATTATAGGTATCGGTATTCGATAGAGTTTATTGAAAACTAATATACTTAAATAATTTAGACTATATAGAATATTTTTTTGTGACGTCACAATGAATGTAACTCGTATTGAGGTTATAGTTTAAGTGTTCATTTTCTCGAAGAAAAGAAGATTGAAACTAAACCTCAATTTAAGATCATTAATATAATTACGGATTTTAAGTTAATATTCAGTAAATATTTTGTTATACGTCTAATTAAAACTAAAGCATCTATGGATTAATATTTTGTAGCATGACATCTTCTAATACTTCTACATAATTAAGTAGAACTGTTGGTGCGCGGAGGAATAAAAGCTAGTTCTCCTGGCCCTGCTGCACTTATCCATTCCCTCAGACTCAGGTCGAATTACGGTTAATATGTCGGGATACATGATCCCGACATATTAACCGTAATTCGACCTGAGTATGTATTAGGGATTATGTTTTTATCAGACCAGCAGAGTGTTATTCTTGTGCCATAAATGAAGCCTACCCTTTTGACATGATTTAAAAGTCTTTTCATTGTAGTATTCCAGTCAAAATCTAAATAATCCCGTGCGAAACGTAATCGTTCTTCATTATGTCTTTCTGTCAAGAAGGGCTTAGCTGGTCTTCTGTGATGCAAGCCTTCAGCGTGGAGGGCACGGCGAACAGTTTGCGATGAGGTGTCAAATAATTCCACAAAGTGTCTAGTAGGTGTGAAACCATTTGTTTCATATTCGCCTACCATATTATGTCGTCGCTGCGCATCGCTAATAAGCGGAGGCTTTTCACTACATTGATCCAAAGACTCACAGTATTCCTCTAAAACAAAAAAAAAGATTTTAGGCAGCTATAACAAAATACTCTGCATTTATAAATCCAATAATTAACACTAATTATTTATCTTTTATGCCTCATGATGGATTTAAAAAACAATTAATTAATACATATGCCACCAAATAAATAAACAATAATAAATTAGGTTATAATTTAGTAATAAAACTTTGTTACAATAATTCATAATTAATATAATACTCACATTCAGTCCGGTTTCTTCAGATATGTGTTCTATTAAGACCACTTTTATGCAGCACGATAATATTAGTCGCCCTCGCCTCAATATTATATTTTGCCTGCATTTTGAGAAATATCAACAACAATACCGCTATGTCTATTGAACCACACGTCACTAACCAAACACAACACAAACAAACGACAACATTCATTCCGATCAAGTAAAATATTCATAAAACTCATGTCTACCTCACAGAAATCTAAAATCTTGAGTTATTTTTCTTTGATCTACCTTCCACTAACTTTACGAAATGTGTGAACAAAGCGAACAAGTTTTAAAAGAATATTTTTCTGTCCCATTACTTCCAATCGAGTAAAAACATACAAAAAGTCTAAAAGTAACAACGTGAGATTTGAACTCACGGCTTACTGATTCACTCATTGGTCCGCACGCGCCTAACCGCTAGGCCATCTTGACTTATAATTCAGTGTTAAAATAGAATGAACTAGAATGTAGACGACAATGGTGTCGATTCTGTTGTGCACAAACCAAACTTAATTTAGGCTATTGCTAGCTTTTTCTCTATAATAAAACGAGAAAGAGACGGACGTAATTTAGAGCTGTCAAATTTAGTTAGAACTAATCTATATATATAAAAGAGAAGTCCACTCACTGACTGACCACTCATCACGAAATCTCAGAAACTACTGGGCCGTGAGGTCTAGAATTTGGCACAAGCACTCTCTATGGGGTGCAGGCGCGCACTAAGAAAGGATTTTTTAAAATTCGCACCCCAAGAGGTTGAAAAGAGGTCTCAAAGTTTGTATGAAAGTCCTATGTTTTTAAAGTTAGAGACGTGAATGTGGGCCTGAATGTTCCTTTCAGCTTCTTGGTGCTCACTAAGGTTTAAGGTTTTATGAAATTCGGCCCTTAAGGGTATAAATAAGGGTGTTTAATGTTTGTATGAAAAAAGTGGAAAAATTCAAATTGAATCTTACAGCAACGCGTTATTGCATACTTTACATTGAAATTAGAATTCAGAAGCCGAAAAAGATCCATATTGAATTTTACGACAGCGAGTTAATGCATATTTTACATTGAAATAAGAATTTGGAAGTTCCTTGAGGTTTATCTTAAGTTTTTTAAATGCGAATTTGTAGGTGGCCAGTATGTTTCAGTAATATGCAGGCGTCTGCTGAAAGGTAATGAAATGAGGTTCTATAACGTTCTAAAGTTTTTATGCCAATTTCTAGGTGGCCAGTATTTTTCGTCTGCTGAAAGGAATCAATCACAGATTACAGAATAGTGTAAAACCTGAGGTTAGGATACAATGACTTAGGCGATTCACGTTCAAGCTCATTTCTGTTCTGCAATATTTTGCTATTACTACTAATTTGCTTTGAAATATTTGTCATCATGTTGTTTGGTTTGTCTTCGTTTTGATTCAAACCTATTTCACGCCGTGGCGTTTCTGAACAATGAAAATATTTAGAAAAAAATTAAAGGGTGTTAAAGGATCACTAACAGAATCCATTTCTACCATTTTTATTTTTTTTGTCTGTATGTCTGTGCGGGGTCATTTGTTACAGCATCACGTGTAAATTATAAATCCAATGTGGTTAGATTTAATGCAGAAATATTGGGCATAACTTAGAGAAGGTTTTAGTTTTTGTTTCATTGTAATCGGTGCTTTCTATCAAATGATATAAATGAACTTAACGTGTTCAAGAAGAACTTATCATCAAAATGTAAGATACTCGCAGCGACATCTATTCAACCAAAATGGTACTAATAACTAAACATGTGCTCACAAGTTAACTTTTAAATCGAGTGACCGTCTTTAAAAAAAGTTAAGATAGCAAGAGGTGCTCTAAATTAGTCTATATGACGCTGCTTTAAAAATCTACATAGCCAATATAGTGTGTGTTAGACCGCTTTTCATGTCTATAGATGGCGTTGTTCATTTCACTCCATTTTCTGAATCGCGTTGTTAAGATTTTTCGTGATAGAATGACTCTCGCCCGAGTCAGTTGCCTCAGATTAGGTGTTATGCCCACGAAACAAATTCAGGAGGTTCTCAATTCAATGCGTATATTTTTTTATATATGAAAAGCGTATAATTATCTCAAAGTTGGTCCTATTTAAAATTGAAAAATCGTGCTTGGGCTCATTTCATGCACCTTAATGAGAACTTTAGACCTAGCTGGAGTATGAAAGTCATCGAAGGTCTGACGATGGAGACGGAAGGCAATTGCAAAAGCTCTGCAAGAGTTTGCAGCAGCTATGTGGTGTTTGGGCTCATTTATGCAGCTTGATGAGAAATTTAGACCTAACAAGAGCATGACTTTCATAGAAGGTCTGACGATGGAGACTGAAGACAGTAGCCAGAGGTCCCCGAAAGTATACAGCAGCTATATCGCGTTTGGACTCATTTCATCTTGATGAGAACTTTCGACCTTGCTAGGGTAAAACTATCATCGAATGTCAAAGGGTGAAAACGTAAGGCTGTCGAGGGAAGCCTCTAATTGGAAAAAACAATATATCTGAGAAATTTAATTGTTACCCACTTGAATCTATACTTATTATAAAGGAGAAGAGATTTTTTGTTTGGTTGGTTCAACGCGCTAATTTTAGGAACCACTGGTTCGAGTTAAAACGTCTTTTAGTGTTGGATAGCCCATTTATCGAGGAAGGCTATACGTTATATAAGATCACGCTATAATCAATAGGAGCGGAGCATCAATGAAAAATGTTGCAAATACAGGGAAAAAATATTGCTTTTGAGAGCTTCCGTTGCGTGCACTGCGTAAACGGTAAAAGTTACTCAACAATCATGCATGTATGACGGGATTGTTTCTCTTATAAAGTTCACGATAGCACATGTCTATCTTTTAAGATTAACTCACACTCTCTCTAACCCTCTCTCTCTTATGTAACGCAGACCAAGTTGCGCGGGTCAGCTAGTTTTTCTATACAAATGTAGGGTGCACGTAAAAACATGTCGAATAAAAACACGGTGAAGCGCAAGGCATAAACTAGTTTGACATCTCTATTTTTCTCGTTCATAGCTATAGCCATCCTTTTCTTGCACTGCCTCTTAGTAAAATATAGCAATAGCCTAAATTAAGTTTAGTTTGTGCACAACAGAATCGACACCAATGTCTATTTTCTTAAAAGTAGAAGGTCGTAAGTCAAACTAAACGTTTTAACGTCGTTAAAAGCTATTGCTTTGTGAGATTGCCTATGAACTTTTGGTCGACACTGTACGTAATAAATTTTAGCGTTTGAGAATCAATCTCAAACTAAAATATTTTTAAGGCTAAAAATGAGCCTCTGAGTGTGAGAACTCGTACTACCGCTACAAACATGCACATTTTCTTTAAACCTACGCGTGCGGTTCTTTGAATCCTGCAAAAAAACTTTTATTACGAAGGCTCCTTTGTCTGCCTCTGAATTCGCACTCGTAATAGGATTTTCGCATGATCGGAAGATCGATATAAATATAAAAAGCTCTCATTTAGGAGTAGATTACTTATTAACATTAAACCAATTAACGACTTTTGCCAGGGCGCTATTAACATCGTGCGTAACTAACTGCTGAAGTTTGAGTTTAAATAAAAGAGAAGTGTCGTCTGCAAATAAAACTATGTCATGATTATCCTTTATGAGGTCATTTAAGTAAATAAGAAAAAAAATGGACCAAGAATTGAGCCCACAGGGCTCAATTCTTGACCCATTCTTACTACGGATCCAGGAGATCTTTTCCCGTTAACATCAACTCTCTGAATCCTATCACTCAAATATGAAATAAGAAGATCCAGAGAGGCGTTACGGATTCCGTAGTAGTGCAGTTTCCTGATTAATGTTTCATGAAAAACGCAATCGAAAGCTTTAGATAAATCGCAAAAAATGCCCAAAGCATCGCATTTGTCCTCCCAGGCATTATAAATGTGTCCTAAAAGTTCAACATCAGTAGTTGAACGACCCCTTGTAAAACAGTCCAGAACTGTAGCTACAAATTCTGTTTCATAAACGTGACAAATATGTCCGATTGCAACAGGTAAATAGTTGACAAAATTGTCATTGTCAATCGCGTTTCATAAAGGTCTACAAATGTCAATTTTAAAATGTCAGTATTTAAGAAAATTGTCAAGACTTTTTTGTCATGGTAATCGACATCTAACTGTCGTAAATTGCGACAAATATGTCACAGCATACATTTTTGTTAAAATGTTATAGCAGATATGAGGGTAGCAATAAAAATGTTTGTCTTACATTATAATTTTGACTACCTTTCTAGGATTTGTTCGGTATTAGTACTTGCAACAAGTAAAATGGTCACGAAAATAATAATTTTGGGCCTTATACACGACAACCGAGAAATGTTGTTTGAACTAAAACTATTGGTTGGACTAAATATTCTCCATCGCTGTTGTTACTATTATCTGTCGATGTTAGCACCATTTCACTGGTAATAAATAATTAGTAAGTCAGAAGTAGCCGTTGACAATGGGTGAGGTCGCCTGTCAGAAATCTGCGACAAGTCTACAAATTTGTCAACTTGTAATTACAACTTTGTGTTTCATAAAACAAATATGTCAAGTTTTTCGCTACAAATTGTCACCGGTCGCCTGTCAAAGGAATTTTTTTATGAAACAGAAATATATTATGTCAAAATGTCGCGATAATTTGACATAATTGTAATTTTTCCACCACGACTTCTTTAATGTCATAGGTAATGTTTATGAAACGACAAATTTTTAAAATGTCCTAAATGAAACAGGGCCCAGGAAACTCACCACGGTCAATACAATCGTTAAATATTACGGCTAATGAAGGAGCTCCAATGTTTATTATAATGGATTTAGCAACGTCCACAGAATGACCGCTGATCTATGGATCAGCGGTCTTTTTAACATTTAAGGTGTGAAAATTTTTAATTATATCTTTACAGGTGACGTATTGAAAATTAAATTTGGAATCACAGACTGAAACTTTTTCCCTTAGTAAAGACTCGGCAGCAGCAGGTGACGAGTTTAGCGATTTAGTAGTCGATACGGGAATATCCGCAAAGAAATTTTAAAAGGCTGTGGCAACTTGAGTGTCTGAATTTAAAATATTATCGCCAATAGCAAGGCTGTAGTCACTATTTTGGTTGCAAGACCTTCCCGTTTCGCTATTAATAATGTTCCATATATGTTATTTTAATTACGTGACTATTATTATTAATTTTTGAACTCAAGTAACGTGACTTTGCTATAAAACAAACTTTTTAAAATAATTTAGAATGATTCTTAAATTTCAAATTAAATACTAGTGTTTATAAAGGGTGTAAAACACTATTTAACGAAGCCGAAAGGCACTTGTTCTACCCGTCATTGTGATATTTTTTTTGATCTACACCATTACTGGGAACCTTTTAGTTACGGAGATATTGGGGGGTCAAAGTTCCAACTTCTTGTCAATTTTTTTTTAAATACATTTTTTTAATGTAAGACTTTTACTTTAAACACCTCCACGACCCACGTACTATTCAATCATAAACCAATCCATCCATCAGCACAATGTTTTGAGTGCGTTACATTGAGTTCTACCACAAAACATGATCTTTCACCCCAAAAAAAAGTCGCTTCCCAGCAATATTTTTTGCGTAAAGTTACTTAGTTTGATTTACAGAATGCTTGGTTGACGGCTTCGCGATGAGGTCTTTTACACCCTGTATAAGTCCGCTCTTCATACAGCTCATAAAGTCGTTTTCGACTCTTAATGGATGAATACCAATCGTGGCCCAGTCGTTGAAAGAAGCGTTACTATTTACAGATATTGTCTTAGGGACAAATGTGCTGGTTTCAAATTGTGTGCAATACATACTAAAAAAATCGTTATATCGTTGATTTGGATCATCATTAACAGTCAAAAGTGGTAGTTTAGATTTATAAGTTTCCAGGTGATTTTTACTTTTTGAATTAACAATGATATCCTTTTTAGTGACTTTTTACACGCTTTTATTTTAGCTTCACTTGTATGTTTGTTTGTGTGTTTGTATGTTTGTAACCGACTTGTTAGGGCGCGATTTTGAGCCACTTTAAACGGCCAGATTTCATTCAAATTTTGCACACCCGTCAAAGACCGATGACAATTCAGGTTTTTTCAGAATTCAACCCCTTAAAATGGGGTGACAAAGTCTGAAAACGCTTTTTTCACGCTTTTTTTTAATTAAATCATTTTTTTCTTATTAACACTATTATTCGTTTATATTTGTTAGATTTTTTTACACTATTCTTAATTCAAATTTATTAAAATTTATTTTCTATTTTTTAGTTTGGTTTTCTATATATAGCGTGTTTTTTAGTTTTTTTTTGTTCACATTTGAAATTGTGATCAATTGCCCACAATGATCTGAATCTATTAAGTTAATAATTACTTTTTGTGTGGGTATAATATCAGTGTAAATATGATTTATGCAAGTGGCAGTAATAGTTGGGGTTATTGTAGGGGGCTCGAGGAGTTTGTTTTCAAGATTGTATGACTGAAACAGGCTTATCATTTTTGTACTAAACCCAGAATTTTCTAACAAATTTATATTAAAATCACCACAAGTGATTATAGACTTCTTAGAACTACAGATTTTATGCAACGCTTCATCAATTACGTTTTCAAAACAATCATACAACCCTGAAGGAGGTCTATACACACTTAATATCATAAACTGCTCCAATTCTATACAGGCTATTTCAACTGTTCGCTCAACAGATAGGCTTACAATATCCTAGTGGTCTTTAAATTTAAGATGATTATTTACTAAGATTAATGCGCCGTCATTTACCCTGCTGAATGAACTACCAGCCTGGTGATTACTAAAATTGAAAATTAATTGATGACATTTGAGCCAATGCTCCGTTATACAAAGAATATCTATATTGTTACTATTCAAAAAAAGTTCTAAGTACTTCTAATTCTTTGGATGGAAAGTTTTTATGAAATTCGGTAAATTTGGAGTCAGAAATGTGAAAAAAATATGTATGAGCTCATGGTTCAAAACAAAAGTTTACTTTACATAGCACTAATTAAAAGAAAGACTTTCACGAGCGTTTTCCTCCAGTGGTCCACCCGCCGAAAATTGGCAAAGAGATTTCAACCAAGAAAATATGGTTGATAATTTATCCAGTCCACGTAAAACGACCATCACGTCTTTTTAAGATCTACGTCAAGTAATGCAAAAAAATATCCTGTATTGGGAAATACCATAATTATTACGTTTGAAAGATTAAGGGCAGATTTTTCAATGATCAATTAAAACGTCAGATAGCTAACAGTTCATTAAATGTATCTGAGATTTTAACGAACGACTATAGAGTTTCAATTTTTCAAAGCTCTGTTAGCGTCCAGTTAGCTTACCGATTTTTGTGACAAGCTTCACACTAAATCTGCGAGAGACACACAACTTTCACCGTAATGACAGCGGTTATCATAATAAATAACACGGGAATCATAACCTTAAAATCTTGTCGGCTTGTCTCCGTGTTAATATTTTCATTCCATTCGAGTTACTTCTGTTCTGTGTTGTGTTTCTCTTCTATGTTCTAATTATGAAAAACATCGTAAAAAAAGTGAACGTTCCACGAATTTCAACAAGAGCGAAGTGAGAATGTTGATGGAATTTGCAAAAAAATAAAAATTGCACAGTAACTACTTTTTTCAAGACGGAAATCTCCTGTGAAATTTCTTATCGTCCCATAAAGACATGTTATCGGGTCTCTCTCTTACAACTCTTTGTCTTCTGTATGGATTTAAATAATTTAGCACTGTACAATCTTCTTCAATTGTTTTATCGTCAATAGAATCAAAAATATCTGTATGATCCATAATAACACAAATATAACCTACAAACACTGACGCGCGTAATGACAGATACGTTAAATATATCGACAGTTAACGTGCTAACTGGGCTGTAAAGGGCCTGTTAAGGTACATGGCTAGTTAGAGCTTAACTGGCCGTTAGATAGAGCCTATCTGTCAATTGAAAAATTGAGAATCTTGTTAACTGTGGAATTAATCTTATCTCGTCGCATAACTGACCATTGAAAAATCGGCCTTATAGAATTTGAAAGAAGAAAGACCTTTCAGAAGACTTTAAACAATAAATTGAGAGGCAAGTAGGAGGCGTTAAGTCTAGAGAACTTCATGGATTAGCTTCATGGAGATTGTTTAGCACTAGGTCGTGCCTTGGAAGATTACGGATTAGCAAAACCTTGTGTATCGAGGATTGTAGAAAGTGAGTACTCATATTATTCCTTAGATGCGGTAGTAAATACAGACGAAGCAGTCCACTATTCTGTTGAGTTTTTGAATACCATTCATTCAGCAGGCTTTCCATATAGTCGCTGCGTGTCGGTACCGGTACACCTGTGATGTTACTTCGGAATTTACAACCACCGAAACTATGTAATGGTACTATGTAAGGCTACAAGTTAAGGCTTTGCATCGAATTTGGTAGAAACCACTATTAGGACGGGGTCGGCCCAGGGAGAAACAGTGTTTGTGCCGCGTGTACCGTTGACTCACTACGATTTGCCGCTTGAATATAAGCGACTTCAGTTTCCTCTGAAAGTTTGCTTTGCCATGACGATAAATAAGTCACACGCCACCACGTTGTTGGCTACCACGCGGACGAAGTCGAGGGCAACAGCTAGTATCAATGTAAATCGGTCGACTCAGTGACAAACACCGATGATGTCATTCATTATCCGGTCGAGTTCCAATACACTGAAGCCTCCCGGTCTCCCAACTACATACCAACCTACTTATTAAAATTGAGAGTTGGCGCGCCAATTATGTTGCTGCGCAATATAAACCCACCAAAATTATGCAATGCCACCAGATTGCAAGTGAAAACATTGCATCGAAATGTAATCGAGGCAACTATAGTGACCGGTTGTTCTCGAGGAGAGTCTGTATTTATTCCTAGAATTCCCCTAACACCATCAAATTACCCCTTCGAATCCAAGAGAGTTTAGGTTCCCATCAAAGTATGCTTCGCAATACTTAACTATGAACAAAGCTCAAGGTCAAACTCTTAGGGTAGCGGGAGTAGACTTGAGGGCAAGCTGCTTGTCCCACAGTGCGCTCGGCCGATAGGTATCTTTTCATTCATTATTTCTATACAAAGTCAACGGGACGGGGCTAGAGAGCGTTTATATGTTGTAACTGCAAGTAAAAATTAGCTTAGTGGTGGTCAGGCGGGAGTGTCCTCGATAAATACTGCGGTAGGTGTAGTATTTCGATTTCGTTGTAAAAAGACAATAGTTACCCCGTGTAACTTTCACCAGATCAAAAGCCGAGCTTCGTGCTCATAAAATATAACAAAATATTATTTTATTTTCATGTTTAAAGGTTAATTAAACCTTAAAATCCCTACACTATAATAAAGATTGTTATAAGTACGTATGTATTTTATAAGTAGGTATTCAAACATTTTAACATAATAATTTATATGTTATTACAAAATTAATAACGTAAAAAACCAATTAAAATGCCTATTAGAACCAGTTTCGACTACGCGGACGAATTCGCGGGCAAAAGCTAGTAGATAAAATAAAAAAACACAAACAATAAAACACACAAAACATTAAAAATAATTTTAGTTTCAAAAGTCGGTGACCTTTGTTTGATTACTTTAGTGTTTTGTCACCGACTTCTTTTCACTTTTTTGTTTGTGTTTATTTTGAAGTCAGTTTTATTTTTTGCAAAAAGTTTTTTATTTTTCCATTTTTAGTGATTTACATGTGCTTACCCCTTCACAGCATACCGGAGTGATATTATGTTATGAACTGGTGTAAATAATAGACAGCCATGAGATTTTAGCAATCCAGTCCATTTGCTTTCATTTATTGAGGAGTTCCGTTGTACCAATTTCTCCGAAGTTCTGCATCAGGTCTTCAACAAATTGAAATGGGATCACTCCGAGAAAGTACTCTTCCAAAAACTACCCAAATCGCTTCAAGTGTGCCTATAAAATGTGAAGAGTTCTCTCTATTTCTCCAGGATCCCATTATCAGAACCTGACTTGATGATCATGGGACCACCTGGGAAATATATTCTTTCAAACAAAAACAAATCCAAATCGTCCAGGCATCTTCGAGTAATCGGGGAACATACATGAAAAAATAAAAGATTCCGACGAATTGAGAACCTCCTCCTTTTTGAAGTCGGTTAAAAAACTAGATACCTACCATAAGCAACCGAACTAAGTGAGGTAGGCAGGCCATATGGTTCGGAGTAAAAAGGACAAATTGTCTAAGAAGTCTAAGAACGTAACAGAGCGGTGCCCAAGACAATACAAGAAAGAGGGGAGACAGCGTCCAAGATGGAAGAATGACGTTATAAGAACGGCGGGTACCAAGTACTTGGATGAGATGAGACAAGCGTACTTACCTATAACCGAATACAGTGGATAACTATAGGGGAGCCCTTGTTAAGGCTTGGAGGAGGTCGGTGGTGAAGCGGTCTCTTGTTTAGGAGGATGCTATAAGACATAGGTATCTGATCATATTCTTTGTTTTGTTTTGGTAAGTGTGACGCCAGCCTTAATTATTCAATAGAATAGGTAGGCTCTCCGATTATTAGGGTTTTCACCAAGGCTTTTTCTTGAGTTTAAATTGTGCAGAGCACAATCAGCACAATGGACTTCCACATGGTGTTACTTAACTTACTTAAGAAAAATAAATTGTCCGTCGGTGTACGACGATGTATAGAATCTGTGCGTATAGTAAGAAGCATAGATACCTTTAAGAAAGTAATGTTACCTAGTAACAACGTTGGTTTTATCCGCATTATATGTTATAGATCGTAGGTACCAACCGTACGACGCTGATCTTTGATTTGTGATCATCGACCTTTGTCGGTACCTTTGCAAGTCAATAAATTTCTCTTCTAAAACTACTGTTCATTACCACTTATTCCACTTGTCATTAAAGCGTAGCACTGCCTTTTTAGATGCACCTTTCGACCAACCTTTTTTGTGTATTTAAGTGTATTAACTAGATCTTGTCTCTTTCTATTAGTACATATAAGGCTGGTTGGCATGCTTAAGCTCTGCCCGAAAGGGAATGGTATCTAAGGGCTTGCACAAAGGAGGGACAATTTGTCCCCGAACAATTTGCAACCCTTTCAACCAATAGACGAACAAACAACACATCAACCAATGAACAGGTAATTTCTGTCCGGAGGACAAAAGTCCCTCGTTTGCGCGGGCCTAATAGGCGGTAGTCGCTTGTTCCTGATTCTCAAGCCAAGAGCAAAGCAGGGTAGGAAGAAAAATCACCCAACCAATAGATGAAAAAACAACGGATGTTGATCCGTTGTTTTTTGAACATGTAATTTCTGTCCGGAGGACATAAGTCCCTCGTCTGCGCAGGCCCTAATAGGCGATAGTCACTTGTTCCTGATTCTCAAGCCAAGAGCAGGGCAGGGTAGGAAGAAAGCCGGGGCTGCGGGACTGTTCGAAAGAGATACCGTGGCCCCGGAACACAAAGGGCGATGAAGGAACATGGATGGGTTTTAGTCAGTAAAAGTCTGACACTCCCTCCTGCTCCGCCCAGAGCGGGAGCAGTCAGCGGAAGGAGTCAAAAAAAAAAGGGTAGGAAGGTAAATCACCCAGGTTCGGCATTAAAGTGCAAGGATGGGCTGTAACACTAGTCCTCAGACCAAATGAAAAGGTAAAGACGGAACTCTGCGAACAGAGAAGTGAGGCCGGTTTCATAAACATGTTGTGCATTTATTGAGGCATAGTTTAATTGTAGTTTGATGTAAATGTGTGCGTGTGAGCGTGTTTGAACAGAGCGAGACGTAATTTGACGGACCTCACATTGCTGTTCGCAGAGTTCCGTCTTTACCTTTTTATTTGGTCTCAGGACTAGTCATACAACTCGTCCAACTCTTTGCAAAGGTAGAGCTCGGACGAAATCTGCTCATTTTTAAAACAAAATCCCGTGCACACGATCTCCACATCTGTTTACCACCCTTAACGTTCCTCGACATGAAGAAGAAGAACTATTATTGGTCTTATTTTATTTTTTATTATTATTTTTTTTTCTTTCGACCCTTTTTCCATTTACAAAAACAAGGGACCAGATGCTGTGATGCTATTGGTTGATGAGCTTAAATAAACGTTTCAATAGAATGGAATGCTGCAAGCAAAAAGAGTTGCATTGGTGGTGAGATTTCGTCCGAGCTCACTGTACGTAACTGACTATAGGTAGATTATAGAGAGTTTTTTTGTGTTAAGAGTATTCAGAATGTGCCATAAATGACCGGTCAATGTGGCGACACTTGGGGATGCCTATGTCCAGCAGTAGACGTCTTTCGGCTGAAATGATGATGATGATGCCACAAATTTGATGATGCTGGGTTTCCATTATTTTGCTACCGAAAATAGAACCCCTATATAACCGACCTCCATTAGTGCCGTGAAACTAAACAAGTTTTGATTTCGTTCTTGGTGAGGTGCCATCACGTGCTTTCCTGACTTCAGGCAGACCTATAGTGTTGTGACCCATAGGTCTAACTGCGGTTCGAACGCTCCGCGGTACTTTGGGTGTTTCTGTCCTTTTGGCTTGCCTTATATGTCTGACAGTACAGTTTAGTTAGGTACAGCGGCCCGGTGATGATCATCTGCTCCAGCTCCTGGGGATACCGGCTCACTGCCAGCTGTGTCCTCGGCAGCCGATGATCACCTGTTCCAGCGGATACCAGCTCACTGCCCGCCGCGTCCCCGGCAGCCGCTGATCACCTGCTCCAGGGGATACCGGCTCACTGCCAGCTGCGTCTCCGGCAGCCACTGGTCACTTGCTCTGATTTCGCACGTGACGCAGTCGTGAACTATCGCGCACTCTGACACTAATCAGTTGATCGCAGTTGTTCGGCTCGGCACATTCGATTAACCGCCCGGCTGCGGCTGTACCGAGTACTGACCCGAACAAGTTAGCACGCCGTATCTACCTACCTAGTATTGTAAACCCATCATTAAACTTATTGACTGCAATTCTAAACAGGCTTGTTGAAGAGCTAGGTAGGTATACATACCTACGACTGAAGAAATCAATCAAGGCTTTCTACACTCCGACACTTTTGTCCACTTTGGTATCACTGTTTATTAAAAACACATTTTGCTATGTAGTCAATGAGCAGTAAACTCTGACAAACTGATCACCGGGTAGTAGGTATTATCCTTTTCCAGACGACAGCATGAGCGGTCGGGTCACAACACTGGCTTGTATCACAGCGGCTCGCGGTCGCGGCACTCACTCGCGGGTCGGCGGAGCAGCGCGGCTGTACGTGCGGGACAGCGCGGCGCGCATCACTGGCGCGCGCTCGGCGCGCCGCGCCCCGCCGTCCCGCCGCCCCGCCTGCCAGCCTGCCGCCCCGCCGCTGGGCCCGCCCCAGCGCGGGACCGCCGGCGCCGCCCCAGACCGCCCCGCCCACCGCCTGCGTTTTTATGTCGCGCCCGTCAGATACAGAATTCTGTGAATCTTATGCGACCTGTGTCCTTAATATTCGTTTTTACTTGTCTAGAGTTTCGATAGATAGGTAGACGTTCGACGGACCCTTTGTGACGACGACGTTGTGGTAGCCTCCAGTGTCGCGAACAGTGTACTAACCCTGGGGTGTTGCCGCAAGGTCGGCCACAATTTGCTTTTATACATTTGCAAAAACTTCGAGGACATCTTCAATGCCTTACAGTCAATTCAAGGCCTAACTAGATTACAGAGTTATTTGAAATGAAATGAATGATGTTTATTTGCAAGGTTTTTTTTTACAAACACTTTTACACGTCATTTTTTTAAAACTAGAGGGGTCCGGTGTTTCGCTGACTAGGTACTCTGTCTCGTTTTAAAGTCCAGACATAATCTTGCTCCATTCTCATGAGGATTGAGGACTATGCAGATGTGTGTCTGAGATAGTCTTTTGAAGAAAGAACCACACAGATAAGACTTCTTCAAAAAACGGTTTAACATAAAATATTTATATTAAGTATTGATATTATTAACATTAGAAACACAAATACAAAAAATAATTAAAACAATAATAAAGAAAACTATCAAATCATTCATTCAATGCACTAAAAAGAGAAAGACATTGGGATGTAAAATTACTGAATAAAATTATAATTGATTAAATTGTGATTAATTGATTGGATTATGAATAAATATAACGAATAAAATATGCTACTTTTACGAAATCCTTTGGTGTTACGCAGTAGGAACCCAAGCATTTTTGATGACTTTTTAATAATGTTATCAATATGAGGCACAAAAGTGACCTTCCTGTCAAAGTGTACTCCTAGATCCCTTATTGTTTCGACTTCTTGGACTCGCTCTTGGTCTATGAAGTACTCTGTGTCAATACCTACAACTAATTTTTCGCGTATATTTCACATGGTAACATTTCTTCGGATTTAGTTGCATTTTATTATTGCGGCACCATTTTATAACTTGGTTAAGATCGTGCTGCAGAAGTTCGCAGTCTCTTCTATAATCTATTACTCGTGCAAATTTTAAGCCATCAGCATACAGAAAAGGTTCGGAAAAACGAAAACACTCAAGGTCATTAATGAACATAATAAATAGTATTGGAGCTAAGTGTGATCCTTGGGGGGGCGCCCGATGTTATTTTGTGTGCAGCCGATCGAAATCCGTTATACAACGACAAAGAATTCGCGTTCAGCAAGATAGGACTTGAACCAACTTAATAAAGACTCTGTTATTGGTATAACAGAGTCTTTATCGGTCTAAACTAGCAGCATATGATTATGCTGCTAGTTTATATATCAGAATAGAGTGAGGCATTTTATCAAATGCCTTACTGAAGTCAGTGTACACTACGTCAAATTGTTTGCCTCCATCTACAGCCTGTACTATGGACTCCGTGAATGACACCAAATTTGTGGCTGTAGATCTAGATGCTACGAAACCGTGTTGGTTATCATTAAGATACAATCCTTTATGTTGCTGCAAGTGTGGACATATAATAGATTCAAAAATCTTTGCGAATGTGGATAGAATTGAAATTGGTCTGTAGTTGCTTACGGTATCTTTTTCATCTGACTTATGCACAGGGACTACCTTGGCTTTTTTCCATTTTGACGGAAAAGTTCCAGTAGTCAGCGATGCATTATATATTATTAGTAAAGGAGACACTAGAGCTGTGGCACAGTTATAAATTAAAACAGGTGGGATGCCATCCGGGCCAGGTCCTTTACTAATGTTTACTGTTTTTAGTTTTTTTAGTAAACAGTCGCGGTCAATCACTGGAATACTCAAGCCCTGACTATTATTATGCAGTGCTTGGAGGTACTTTGTATGGCAGTTGATTTCTGTATCTTTGTCAAGCGTGTACACGGTTGCGAAATGGTTAGCAAAAAGGTCGCAGATTTCAGATCCGTTAGATGTAGCAACCTGTCCTGTAATCTTCCTTGATATGAGCAAGGCTTTTGATCTCGTTAATCATGATACACTTCTTGATAAGTGTGAGCGCTATGGAATTAGAAGTCCTGCACTAGAATGGTTAAAAAGTTACCTGAGCAATAGACAACAGTGTGTTGAAGTAAACCGTATCAGCGATAAATTTGTTGCAATGCCATACTATATATACATAATACATAATTCGTCACAATGGGTCAGGAGTGCCTCAAGGAAGTATCCTTGGGCCTCTGCTCTTCCTCTTATATATCAACGATATACCAAATATTACAAAATATAAATGCGTACTATTTGCCGATGATGTGTCGGTAATAATACCTGAGAGTGACAAAACTCTACACCAACAAGAAGTAAAAGACACCATTACCAATCTAATAAACTGGCTAGATGGAAATAACCTAAAAGTTAACCTTTCTAAAACAAAATTCATTCAATTTGCGAACCATAAACAGAACCCACCAAAAATGAGTTTAGAACACAGTAATGAAATAATTAATAGAGTAAATAACATGAAATTTCTAGGGTTAACATTAGATCAAAATTGTAATTGGGGAATCCATATTGACAACCTATGTAAAAAAATAAACAGATTTGTATATGCGCTAAAAGAGCTACGCAAAACAGCGAATGAAGAGGCTGCACTCAACGCCTACCATGGCTATGTAGCGTCTGTACTGAGATACGGCTTACTCTGATGGGGTAACTCGACTCATGTCCAAAGAGCATTAATAGCGCAAAAAAAATGTTTGAGAGCAATCACTGGGAGTATCAATCAATCCATATGAGAGTTGCAGACCAGTTTTTAAAAAGTTAAATGTTTTAACTCTAGCTTGTTTAGACATCTTAGAAATACGTATATTTGTTAAAAAAAAAAACAAACTTCTTCTCCACAGTAGCCGAAAATAACAGATTCACAAAAAGGGACCCCACTAAACTAAAAAATCAACTTTGCAATAGTACTCTTCGCTATAAAAACAGTTACCTAATGTCCATTAAAATCTACAACCACATCCCGAAAGCTATAAGAGAGTCACCACTGCATTTCTTCAAAAAGAAGTTGAAATTGTGGTTACTTCAAAAGGCTTTTTACTCAGTAAAAGAATTTCTTGAAGATGTTAAATATAAATAGGTGCCAGATATTATTATACAAGTTTTCATGTCAATTTTTATACTTATGGTTAATGTTGTGTTTTATATTACTTTAATATTATATTATAGAGTTTTACACGTTTTAGTTTTGTTTTTTGATTTTGTATTTTATTCGAATGTAAGTAGGTAAGCTAAGATTAGATAATGTGCGTAAAAAGTTAAAATGTAAAATTATTACACTTATGTGCTATATGTATTTTAGTGTTATTAAGTGTAACCATGTAAATATTCGTATGCCGCGTCTAGCGGCAGATATGTCCTGTCCTGCTATTTTTATTTAACAACTGTGTGCCTACCATATCCGACGAATAAATATCTTTGTCTTTGTCTTTGTCTTTGTCCATCAGTCATTGCCAAAGGGTAGCCACTAGAGCCACCGCGTTTCGCTTTTATATAACTCCAGAGAAGTTTGGGATTATCTTTTATGTCCTTCTCAATTCTATCAATATAGTCATTATATAGATTCATGGCTAGTTTTTGACACCGCTTGGAAACCAGTTTCAGTTCAATCTTATCTAGAGGATTCTTGTATTTCCTGTAACGCAACCTCAACCTGTTTTTTTCCCTTAATAATTTTATTACCTAATGCTTTATCAAACCACGGCGGATAGCGACTATTGTTTGGTTTCCGATCAGGCACAAACTTTCCAATTGCATCACGGAGACACTTTAGTTAGTTCAAGGGGGGGATGCAATTTATCGACAGCTACCAGAGAATTGCTAGACTCACTCACCAAACAAGTTTGCTCTGTTGATAGTACCAGATCTAGTATTCGGCCAGAACAGTTTTTTACGTGATTAGATTGTGATAGTTGATTTACATTCATAAAATCCAAGAGGTTTTGACAAGCTTTAGATAAGGAATCGTTTACAGCGGTTTTATCCCAATTCAATTTACTTATGTTAAAATCACCAATTATGTAACAGGGGATGTCCGTTGAGTCGAGCGCTCTGTTGCAGCTGTCCACAAAATGATCCAACGCTGCGAGACACACTAGTGGTGGCAGATATACGGCACAAAGAGCAACTTGGCGTGACTTGTGAGATGTCGACATGTCAAGTGTGACCCAGAGGTCTTCACAATCACTTTGCCAGCGTTCAATACGTGCGCAGTTATTTTTTTTATTAATTGCTATCAAGACTCCTCCTCCGTTTTTGCTGTGAGACCTAGCTGTTTCTCTGTCCCGTCTGTAAACTTCATAACGATCATCAAACAATTCACTACTGTGAATTGTTTGATGATCGTTATGAAGTTTACAAACAGAAACCTGTCTAAAAAGTAATGTATTGAGTACAATACATTACTGTTTAGCCAGGTTTCTCTTGATACTATAACATCATAATTCATATTGCACAGATTTCAGTAAAAAATATTCGTTTTAGTTCTTAATCATCATCTCATCTTGCCCTCTCTGCCCTTATCCCATGTTACTTGGGGTCGGCGCAACACGTTTTCTTCTTACATTCTCCTCTGTCAACCGTCACGCAATCATTTACACCTTTTTTAACCGACTTCAAAAAAGGCGGAGGTTATATGTTCGTGTGTATGTATTTTTTTTTTTTTTTTTATGTATGTTACCTGATTTCTCTCCCATTTGTGGACCGATTTTCAAAATTCTTTTTTCATTTGATAGAGTACACTCCTGAGGTGGTCCCATTTTAATTTGGTGAAGATCTGATGCTGACCTTCGGAGATATACAATGGAACTCTTCAAAAAGAGATGGCAAATCTGTTGTGATACCTCCAATCGGTTGGATGTTCATTGTTTATACAATATCATGACGGAACATCACGCCTGTATGCTCTGAGGGGGTACGCAGAAGTGTACAATTTACCTGATTTCTCTCCCATTTGTGGACCGATTCTCAAAATTCTTTTTTTTATTTGAAAAAGTATACTCCTGAGGTGGTCCCATTTTAATTTGGTGAAGATCTGATGCTGATCTTCGGAGATATACAATGGAACTCTTCAAAAATAGACGGCAAATCTGTTGTGATAGCTCCAATCGGTTGGATGTTCATTGTTTAAACAACATCATGACGTAACATTACACCTGTTTGCTCTGAGGGCTACATAGATGTGTACAGTACACCCAGATTTCGACAGTTATGGCATGTTATGTTCCATTTATTGGGGATAAGCCTATTACCATGACATGTATTCTTGACCATGTACAATGAATGCATAGCAAATATTTGTAAGTATAGGATATTACAACTAAAAATGGAAAAATAAAATAAAACTTTTTTGCCAAAAATAAAACCGACTTCAAAAAAAACACAAAAAGAAAAGGACAAAAAAATACACTAAAGGAAAAACAAAAAAAAAACACTAAAACAAAACCACAAAAAAGTGAAAAATAACTTTAGCTTCAGAAGCCGGTGAGAAAAACACCAAATCAATCAAAGGTCAAGTTTCAGAAGTCGGTGACAAAAACACTAAATCAATTAAACAAGGTCACCGACTTCTGAAACTTGACCTTTGATTGATTTGGTGTTTTTCTCACCGGCACCAAGACAGTCGATTCCCTTTTAACTTTTCTGTAACTGGCGCAACTTTCAAACTTCCTCTAATATACTCATTCCTTATTTTATCCATTCTTGTCACACCACACATCCACCTCAACATTCTCATCTCCGCTACATGCAATCTTTTTTCATCCATCTTCTTCACAGCCCAACATTCCGATCCATACAGTACGACAGGTCTAATCACGGACTTGTATATTTTCCCCTTTAACTTGAGAGGCATCCGTGGGTCGCAAGTTGTTCCAGTGACCTGTCGCCATTTCATCCATCCTGAGTTGATCCGGTGCGTTACGTCACGGTCTACTTCACCATTGCCTTGGACAAGCGACCCGAGGTACCGGAAATCGGAACAGATCGGTATGGGTGTTCCGGCAAGAGTTATGGGCGTAGGACTGGAGAGACCGCCGAAATCACAGAATAGGTATTCTGTTTTGGACCTACTTAATTTCAGGCCAACATTCTCCAATCTTTGCCACCACACCTCCAATCTGCTCTGGACCTCTAGGCCACTCTCGGCAACCAACACAATGTCGTCGGCAAACAGCATACACCAGGGAGCCTCTTCCTGAATGTCCGACGTAAGTGCGTCCATTATCAGCAGGAAGAGGTAGGGGCTTAGAGCCGACCCTTGGTGCAAGCCGACAGCCACATTGAAGCTGCCGGTAGTGCCCGCTGTAGACCGGACTTGGGTACTACATCGACTGTACATCGCTCGGATCAACTGCACATACTTCCCAGGCATACCTTTCTCTTTCAGGGCCCACCACAAAACATCACGAGGTACCCGGTCGTATGCCTTTTCGAGGTCGATGAACACCATGTGCAAGTTTTTGGGCGCACTTCTGTATTTCTCGCAAAGCTGGCGGATAGCAAAAATGGCGTCCGTCGTTCCTCGACCAGGCATAAAACCGAATTGATTTTGTGAAATTTCGCTCTCTTCTCTCAGTCGTCTTTCAATAACTTTCTCGCAAACTTTCATACTATGTGCCATTAGCTTTATTCCTCTATAGTTATTGCACTCCAGCACATCACCTTTGTTTTTAAAGATGGGCACCAGCAAACTGTTGCACCATTCGTCAGGTATGGCTTCTTCCAGCAACAATTTATTGAAAAATAAAGCTAACCACGTCCATCCATCCACCCGTAGTAACTTCCAAACTTCAACTGGTATACCGTCAGGTCCTAATGCTTTTACTATTCTTCATTCCATTTACTGCTATTCTCACTTCATCCATACTTACCATTCTCACTAGCCCCTCATTCACTGGTTTATTGTCCAGCACACCATTCCAGTCATTTTCTTCATTCATCAGTCTTTCGAAGTACCCCTTCCACCTATCCTTTATTTTCTCATCATCCGACAGAACCATTCCACCTACATCTTTTACGCATTTTATCTGACATACATCCCTCGATTTTCTTTCTCTAGCTCTCGCAAGCTGATATAGGCCTTTTTGGCCTGGACTATCAAGTGCGTCATAAAGCTTATCCTGGGCTTTTTCTCTCGCTATGGCCACAGTTTTCTTCGCTTTTTTCTTAATAGCATCATACTCACTCTTTCTTTCAGCTTTCAGACTAACACTTGCAACTTCAACACTCTGCCATTCCTTGAATTTCCTCTTCTTTTCCTTCAACACATTCTGAATTTCTGTTAACCACCACCATGTATCCCTATCTATCGTACCCCTTCCTTTCGTCTCTCCTAAAATATGCTTTGCTACACTCCTAATATAACCCATCTCATTCCAACATTCATTTACACTTCGCTTGTTCATGTCTCCCATCTCTATCATTTTATCCACCACTCGCTCTTTAAATTCTTTCGCACAATCATCCTTCTCTAACATATGCCATTTTATTTTTAGGGGGGGTCTCTCTTTGATGTTTTTGGGTTTAATTTGTACGTCTAATTCCAGAACCAGGAGTCTGTGTTGTGAGACCAAGTCTTCTCCTGGTAGGACTTTGATGCATTTTAACTTACTTCGTCGGATTAAAAAGTATTCTATTTGGGTTTTGTGATTACCACTCTTGTATGTAACTAGGTGTCCGTCGTTCTTCTGGAACCAAGTGTTGGCTACTGCTAGGTCAAATGCAGTAGCAGATTGTAGTAAGGTTTCTCCCTCGTTATTTTGACTCCCAAATCCCCATCCTCCATGCACTCTTTCATAATTCCCTCTCATTCTTCCCACATGTCCATTAAAATCACCTCCAACAATTAATTCATCATGTACCGGGATGTTCATCAAAACGCTGTCAAAATCCTCCCAAAATTTTTCATTTACACTAACATCACATCCAACTTGCGGTGCATACACACTAATTATATTCAGCATTACATTTTCTAACATAATTTTTACAACTATCAATCGATCATTAATTCTTTTTACATCCATCACGCTTTCTTTCAACTTACTATCTAACACTATTCCCACGCCATTCCTTTTCCCGTCACTTCCACAGTAGAAAAACTTGTATCCCTCACCAATTTCCCTCGCTCGTTTTAGTTCTTAATATGTTATGGTAATGATTGTCTATGAACAAAATAATGTACTCTGTGGCAAGAGATTGTCTGTGTCCACCCGATGAAAAATGTAGATCTCTCAAAGGAAAATAAATTACAACTTTTCTTCAAGAAAGTGCTTTTATTCTTATGAAGATAACTGCCCATATATAGACCACGTCCCAGAAAACTCATAAAAGTTTATGGGCCCAGTGAAAACGAACATAAAGGTAAAGGAAGAATTGTAAGAATTTTTGCAATCACAATGGCGTCACAGCAAGTCCAATTTCCGCAATTATAAACCCCGGGCGAATTTAATAACTGGAAGTTTCGAGTAAAAACTTTACTGGAAAGGAATGGCGTGTTGGAAGCTATCGAAGACGTGAAAGAAACCAGTAATAAAGAATGGAAGCAAAATGACGCCACGGCGAGAAACATCATTGTGCAATGTTTGCCGGACAGATACTTAGAAATAATAAAAGGCGGCAAAACGGCTGCAGATATGTTCAAATTACTTGAAGAACATTTCGAGAGAAAAAGCGTGCTAAACAAACTATATTTACGCAGAAAATTGATAAACCTGAAATGCACAACGAGTCTGGAAGACCACTTTTTAATTTTTGAAAAGCTAGTGACGGAGCTAGAAGCTTCAGACTCGAAATTAGAGAGCATTGACAAAATTTGCTACCTGCTGTCGTCATTACCTGAGGAGTTTGAACAAGTTATAACCTCTATAGAAACAATGAACACTAAAAAGGAAACTTCTGTCGACTTTGTGAAGGCGCGACTGCTTGATGCTGAGATAAAGCTAAAGGAAAAACAAGGACGGAACAAGTGTGAAGATAATGAAGCATTCAGTGCAATTACAATCAAATGTTATCGCTGTGGCAACCAGGTCATAAATCATTTGAATGCAGAACTGGTCGAGGACGTGGAAGAATAAGAAGAGGATTCAGAGGTCGTGGACGTGGTTGTATCTCGGAGGACAGTGCTGCGGCAAGAGTGAGTGATCATAATAGTGATGGACTGGCGTTCATAAGTTGTGTTGAGGTGCATGCATCGGTCAATAGCGAAATACATTTAGTGGTAGATTCAGCATGTACTGAACATTTAGTGAAAGAAGAATTTTAATGTTTTATGACAGATATCACAATCATGGACACTCCCACTAAAATTTATGTTGCAAATGGACAATGTATTTATACAAGTAAGAAAGGTAAGATTAAACTTAATGTCAACGGCACAGTAATAAGATTTGAAGCTTTGATTGTGAAAAATTTAATATATAATTTACTTTCAGTAAAGAAAATAGTAGAGACAGGACATAAAGTAAACTTTGACAATTCTATTGTTAAGATATTTAACCAAAAGGCTCAGGTAGTAGGAAAACTAAATGGTAAACTGTACTACATTATTGGTAAGGTATGTAATGACTCCGCTGATGATGAGAAATGCAATATTGTTAGTGAAGATCTATGGCATAAAAGGTTAGGGCATCTCCATCGTAAGGGTTTACAGATTATGAAGTTACCAGTCCACTCACCCACACGCACACACACACACACAAACACACATGCTCCTAGATTTAAGTTCAATTTATTTTGTATGTACACTCCTACATTATTATTGTTTCTAGTTTTAGAAGAGCGGGGTCTCCTAGCACAGGTATTTATCAAACTTAAAAGGAGGCTTCTATGTAAGATTATATATTGTAGAAGTTTGTCAAGTTAACTGAAATAAATATTTATTATTTATTTATTTATTTTATTTACCAGTAAGCAGAAAAGTTTGTCCAGAGTGCATGGAAGCAAAGTCAACAAGACTACCATTCAAGACAGTTGTAGGTCCAAGGTCAAAAGACATAGCAGAACTTCTACATAGTGACATAGCAGGTCCGATAGGACCATCTACTGATGAAGGTGAGATATACTACCAAACAGTGATAGATAACTATTCCCATTTCTGTGAAGTCTACCTGTTGAAGAATAAAAGTGAAGCAACTGAGAATTTAATCTCTTATATAAAGAAGATAGAGACAGAAACCGGGAAGAAAGTAAAAAAGATAAGATCAGACAATGGTGGTGAATATTTATGCAAGAAAATGAAAGATTTTTGTAAAGACAAAGGAATACAGTTAGAGACAACACTACCGCACACACCACAACAGAACGGAGTAAGTGAAAGCATGAATCGGACTTTATACAACAAGGCAAGGACTATCTTAAATGAAACTAGAACAACTAGAGGTATCAGAAAAAGTAGGGAAAGACTATTTGAGCTTTATGGCCTTAAGCCTTTTATAAACACTGAAACTTTTAACAAGTATGTTGCTAAGTATTCAAACATTTTTAGAAATACATGCAAGGTTGCTAAAGCACTGCACATTAGCAACAAGATAAAAACAGCAGAAAATAAAATAAAGACAGTTTGGAAAGTTATAAATAACGAGACTAACAGGAAGAAAATACGTAACACTAGCTACACATTAGATACAGCATGTGGTCCTAAAAGCTCTAATCAGGAAGT
Source organism: Xestia xanthographa (assembly GCA_905147715.2). Classification (NCBI taxonomy): domain Eukaryota; kingdom Metazoa; phylum Arthropoda; class Insecta; order Lepidoptera; family Noctuidae; genus Xestia; species Xestia xanthographa. The sequence continues at coordinate 29,319,396 of LR990662.1, forward strand.
AGCTCAAGAATTTCTAAATTTCTTTACCGATATACCACAAAAAACAACGGAGGCTCTTATTTCTTCACCTGAACTCTCAATCGGTTTATTAAAGGCGAATGTGTCTGGCTGCCTGGTTGAATTTAAATTTAAACACATTAACCCTATGGTTGTTATTAAAACTTTCCGGCAAATAAAAATCAAACTAACCGAACTTTCCGGCAAATAAAAATCAAACTAACCGAAGATCTATGGGGAATGTCTGTCAAAGTTTGTACATCCATACTTGAGACTATAGCCCCTTACTTAGCTTTAATTTTTAATTTATGTGTAGACCAAGGAGTTTTCCCTGATTTAATGAAATACAGTAAAGTCATACCTCTTTTCAAATCCGGGGACAGTAAAGATACTAATAATTATATACCTGTATCCGTGTTACCAGTTTTTAGCAAGGTTTTTGAAAAAGTAATGCTTAATCAAATGCTCTATCATTTTAACACCAACAGAATCTTACATGATCAACAGTATGGCTTCACCAAGGGACGTTGTACAACTGACGCCGGTGTAACCTTATTAAAGCACATATTTACTGCGTGGGAAGAGTCTCAAGACGCCATTGGAATTTTTTGTGACCTCTCCAAAGCGTTTGATTGCGTAAATCACGACACATTACTTTTGAAACTTGAGCATTACGGACTGGGTAAACTTGCACTTAGTTTGGTAAAATCTTATTTGAATGATAGACAACAACATGTTCAAATAAATGGTGTTAATTCACAGGGGTTAAAAGTAAAAATGGGGGTTCCACAAGGCTCAATATTGGGTCCTTTCCTCTTTCTAGTATATATAAATGATCTACCCTATTTACTGAAAAACCAACCTCAAAATATGGTGTTATTTGCTGATGACACTTCCCTAATTTTTAAGATAAATAGGCGGGCCCAAAATCTAGATGACGTGAATAATGCCCTACTTCAGGTCCAAAATTGGTTCACAGCAAACAATTTGGTATTAAATGAAAAAAAAACCAAATGCATAAGATTTGCTTTACCGAATGTTAAAAGTAGTGATTGTGATATAATATTGAATAAAGAGAAACTTGAATTCGTAGATAAAACGGTTTTCCTGGGGATTACGCTTGATTCAAGGCTACAATGGGGTTCTCATTTGACATCTCTTGCGGGGCGTCTAAGTTCAGCAGCCTATGCCATTAGAAAAATCCGTCAGTATACTGATGTAGATACCGCTAGACTAGTTTATTTTAGTTACTTTCATAGTATAATGTCTTATGGCATTTTGCTGTGGGGACGGGCTGCAGATATTGAGTCTATATTTATTCTGCAGAAAAGAGCCATCAGAGCCGTATATAATCTTCGTAGGCGCGATTCTCTAAGGGAACTGTTTAAGGATATTGGCATCATGACGGTACATTGTCAATACATCTACGAAAACATAATGTACGTTAGAAAAAATCTGCACCTTTTTGGTAAAAGGGGTGACAGACATAATTACAGTACTAGAAATAGGGACCAACTAGTTCAGCCAGGTTTCAGACTCGCTAAAGTAGACTCATCTTTCATGGGGTACTGTTTGAGATGCTATAATAAAATTCCACAAAGTATTCTTGAACTGAATGAGACGAAATTTAAAACATGCATTAAACGCACACTATGTAAGCAAGCATATTACAAGTTGAGCGATTATATCGCTGATAAAAATGCTTGGCTCAATGCTGGTCCTGCTCCACATGGACAGGGGCGCATAAATTGATAGCATTAAATTGTATTGTTGGAGCTGCTGAAGATTGTACAACTATCTTTGCATTGTATAGAATCAATCTCTTTAGTATTATATAAATGCATAGCCCATATTGTGTGAGTACTATGTACTAGAAAGCTATCATTCACTGGAAACCTACGTCTTTTCTTGACTTGAATGTGCCCTGGCGGTTTGGAGTATGTCATGCTCACTCAATTGTCTCGCTGATGGTGGCGCATGTGTCGGATCATTTAGTTCCCTTCAAAATGGTTGAGTTGAATGGTGCTGATCCATGCGTAATGTCCGTGAACGGGCGCTGTCAGTTGTGACTGGTCATCTCTTGGTTGCCATGGCTTATTTGAATGAATTATTTTGAATTGTATTTTTTTTTTGTTTGTGTTCTGCTGTGGACACTTTTACCGTGCACATCTTGCTACATTGTTCTCACATAATATACCATCTCAATGTGAATGATGTAACCAAGTTTTTGTAACAATATTCTGATTTAAAAGAGTGTACATGGAGTTTCTTGTCCGTTCTTCTCCATAGAGATCTACGCTAGGGAATGGGCAACTACAGTACTTTCACAGTTTTTATGTCTTGTGACTGGGACTGTAGCTACATTTAATTTTCATCTTTGTTTCGACAATTCAAAAGTGCCTGTAACTGGCTTACTTGAAATAATTGCTTTGATTTTGATTGATTTTTGATTTTGAAAGTAATTTGCCAAAGCAACTTTGGGGAGAGTATAACGGTAAACTCCCTCCCGCCCCGCCGTCGCAGCCGCAGTTACGTCATCGCATGCGTCATCTGACACCTTTAACTAAAACACTTATTGCTCGAGTTCTGGTAATCCTTATCTTGAACCGTAAACATTGTCGTAATGGCTATGAACCAGACCGCGTTTTATAATATAAACAACACTTGTAAAACCACTTCAGTATTATAAACATGGGATATGAGATAGATGACATATAAGAATTTGCCACGCTAAGACCTGTGGCCGTATCTTATTTTTTTTTGGTAAAACTACTGATTCAATTTACACGAAACTTTAGAACCAATGTAACAAATACACAAGTAACCTAATACATCTAAATATATAAAAGAAGAAACTGACTGACTGACTGACTGACTGACTGACTGACTGACTGACTCATCTATCAACGCACAGCCCAAACCGCTGGCTCTACAGAGTTCAAATTTGGCAAGTAGGTTCCTTATGTGGTCTAGGGGTGCACTAAGAAAGGATTTTCCAAAATTCATCCCCTAAGGGGGTTAAACGGGACTCCAAAGTTTGTATGGGGAAACAAGATTAGTTAGACTATTTTATTCGAAACTTCACAGGCGTGCTCCTATTGATAAATGAGTAGAAACGGGTTTCAGGATTTTTCAAAATTCAACCCCTAAGAGGGGGAAATGGGGTGGCAAAGTACAAAAATCAATGCACAGCCCAAACTACTGAGTCTAGAGATTTCAAATTTGGCACATAGGTTCTTTATGGGGTTTAAGGGTGCATTAAAAAAGGATTTTCCAAAATTCATCCCCTAAAGGGGTTAAACGGGACTCCAAAGTTTGTATGGGGAAACAAGATTAGTTAGACTATTTTATTCGAAACTTCACAGGAGTGCTCCTATTGATAAATGAGAAGAAACGGGTTTCAGGATTTTTCAAAATTCAACCCCTAAGAGGGGGAAATGGGGTGGCAAAGTATAAAAATCAATGCACAGCCCAAACCACTGAGTCTAGAGATTCCAAATTTGGCACATCATAGGTTCTTTATGGGGTTTAGGGGTGCATTAAGAAAGGATTTTTCAAAATTAACCCCCTCTAAGGGGTTGAAACGGGGGTCCAAAGATTACATGGGGAAATAAGATTAGTTAGATTAGTTTATTCGAAACTTAACAGGAGTACTCCTGAGTAAATGAGTTAACATTTGTGTTTCAGGTTTTTTCAGAATTCAACCCCTAAAGGGAGAAATGGGGTAACAAAGCCTGAAATTCAACATAGGTATTGTCTGTATGGTGAATTGGGTCGGATGTATTACAAAAACAACGATTTAAGATTTAATGTGGCGGACCTGAATTACCATCATTCCCTGTTGGGGTGCAATGGGGTTGAAATGTCTAAAAATCAATATGGGTGTCGAAACCGAGATTATCAGGGGCGCTCATGTCGAAAATGGCATTTATTTTGAGATCCAGAAGATGGAGGATTCAAATTCTATACAGGGTTATTGTTGATTTATTGTGATGATTGTGATAACGATGATGATGATTGTGATTACGATGATGATGATTCTGATTACGATGATGATGATTGTGATAACGATGATGATCATTGTGATAGTGATTTTGATGGTGATTGTGATAGTGATTGTGATAGTGATTGTGATAGTGATTGTGATAGTGATTGTGATAGTGATTGTGATAGTGATTGTGATAGTGATTGTGATAGTGATTGTGATAGTGATTGTGATAGTGATTGTGATAGTGATTGTGATAGTGATAGTGATTGTGATAGTGATTGTGATAGTGATTGTGATAGTGATTGTGATAGTGATTGTGATAGTGATTGTGATAGTGATTGTGATAGTGATTGTGATAGTGATTGTGATAGTGATTGTGATAGTGATTGTGATAGTGATTGTGATAGTGATTGTGATAGTGATTGTGATAGTGATTGTGATTGTGATAGTGATTGTGATAGTGATTGTGATAGTGATTGTGATAGTGATTGTGATAGTGATTGTGATAGTGATTGTGACAGTGATTGTGATAGTGATTGTGATAGTGATTGTGATAGTGATTGTGATAGTGATTGTGATAGTGATTGTGATAGTGATTGTGGTTGTGATAGTGATGGCGATTGTGATCATGATGATTGTTATTAAGATGAAAATGATTGAGATTACGATGATAATGATTGTGATGACGAGGATGGAGATTGTGATGATGATGGTGATAACGATGATAATGATTGTGATTACGATGATAATGATTGTGATTACGATGATGATTATTGTGATTACGATGATGATGATTGTGATAACGATGATGCTGATTAAGATAGTGATTTTGATGGTGATGGTGATTGTGATAGTGATTGTGATAGTGACGGTGATTGTGATGGTGATAGCGATGGTGATGGTGATTGTGACAGTGATGGTGATGATGATTAAGGTGATTGTGATTGCGATGATAATGATTGTTAAAATTATGGTGGTGATTATGATAGTGATTGTGATCGAGATTGTGATTGTGATCAAGATTGTGATGGTGATTGTGATTGTGATGGTGATGGTGATTGTGATTGTGATGGTGATTGTGATTGTGACAGTGATGGTGATGATGATTAAGGTGATTGTGATTGCGATGATAATGATTGTTAAAATTATGGTGGTGATTATGATAGTGATTGTGATCGAGATTGTGATTGTGATCGTGATTGTGATGGTGATTGTGATGGTGATTGTGATGGTGATTGTGATGGTGATGGTGATTGTGATAGTGATGGTGATTGTGATTACGATGATAAAGATTGTGATTACGATGATAAAGATTGTGATTACGATGATGGTGATTGTGATGGTGATCGTGATTGTGATGGTGATTGTAATGGTGATTGTGATGGTGATTGTGATGGTGATGGTGATTGTGATAGTGATGGTGATTGTGATTACGATGATAAAGATTGTGATTACGATGATAAAGATTGTGATTACGATGATGGTGATTGTGATGGTGATTGTGATTTTGATGGTAATGGTGATTGTGATAGTGATGGTGATTGTGATGGGGATTGTGATGGTGATTGTGATAATGATGGTGGTTGTGATAGTGATGGTGATTGTGATAATGATGGTGACTGTGATAGTGATGGTGATTGTGATAATGATTGTGATAATGATGGTGGTTGTAATAGTGATGGTGACTGTGATAGTGATGGTGATTGTGATAATGATTGTGATAATGATGGTGGTTGTAATAGTGATGGTGATTGTGATGATATTTATAAATTGTGATGATTATGAAATTTGGCACATAGATAGTTTATAACCTGGATTAACATGTAGGACACTATTTATCCCTTTAGTATGATTCAGTGGGACAGTTTACCGAACTGCACGCGGGCGAAGCCGCGGGCAACAGCTAGTAATTCATATAAGAGTCTTACTGATACATTCTAATCAGATTTCAACTAGATTGTAACAAAAAATTCGTATACGGCGAACTGTCATTTTATTGTCATTGACCTTCATTTGAAAATACTTGAAATCTATAAAAAATGAATATTTATGCTTCAAATAAGTGGAAATATTGAATTATCACTAATTCTTACCTTGTTAGTACTGTTTCCAAGACCATATTTCATTTTAGAACAGTCAAATTCACATTTTCAATTGTTCACTCCATGTTGACAAAAAATCGTTCGACGAAAATTTTTTTGGCTCACAAAATAATTTTGGCTCATTGTTCTATCTAAATATCTTGCTACAAAGTAGCATTATACAATAATAAGGTAATAAACATTCACTTCACAACGTTTTCAAGCACTTATCTAAACAAAAACACAATAAATCACTCGAGTGGCACTCAATGTTTACCTGCACTCACGTTTCAACGACTGACGCGCTTCTATATATTTTTTTTTAAAGTTGCCCGTTATAAGTTACTAGTGTTTGGCATCGTTCGAATCGACTACTGTCAGGCACCAGAGGTAAAAATTGCCTAACGATTTAGAACCGTATGTAAAGTAAAAATAAGGTTTGAATTTGCTGATACGAGGTGGGACGTTTTCGTCCCGGCGGGACTCAACGGAGTTTTCCGATCGGTTGGAATTCCACCCGGTCGGGACTTTAGAGGAATGAATTAATTATATAACAAACTTATTTGTGTACAAACACTGATCTGACTCAACGGTCACTTGTGAATCATACTTGTTTGTTAACGGGTATAAAAGAGCGGAGCCTCATTGGAGCGGGCTCTCCCGACAAGAGCCAGGCGGTACTTTTCACCAGGCCCCAGCACTCTGTTCCCCCGAACCCTAGTCCGATCACCATGTTTGACAAGCCGATCCCTTGGGAGACGCAAGCCAAATGCTTGGGGGTCATCTTAGACCAACGCCTAAACTTTCGAGAGCACATAAGGACGGTACGCTCGCGTGCCGCTTTCGCTCTCGGTAGGCTTCACTATGTGCTGAATGCACGCAGCAAATTGTCACTTAAGTGCAAATTGCGTATCTACACCGCGTGCATTCGGCCTATCATGACATACGCGTGCCCCGTGTTCGCGCACTCAAAACCCTACCTAATCCACAGGATGCAAACCCTACAAAACCGTTTTCTCCGAAGGGCTACGGGCTCACCGTGGTACCTTAGGAACGAGCAACTTCACGTAGATCTTAAAATCCCAACCATTCAACAGTTCATGAAACGTCTTTCTAAGAGTTTCTTTGATAAGGCCGAGAAGCATACCAACCCCTTGATCTGTTCAGCCGCCCATTATGCCCCATCTAAAATCTCCAAGATTCGCCGCCCCAGGCATACACTACTCATTCCCGATGACCCCACCACCCTCATTCAAGAAAGCTGTAGGGAAAGTAGCACTCTACGTAAAAACAACAAACACAGATACAAACCGCGAACTCGAAACCGACCCCGTCACCGTGACGTACCGCGACCGCGACCCCCCTGTAACATCACCGACCGACCCTTGCTCGACGAGCCAGCCCGCGCCGCTGAGCATGTAGCTTTAAATTCCCTAAATAATAATCCGACCCAGCTTCCTTTGCTGCCCTCCCTCAATGACTCACTAAGCCGAGGCCCGAACTCCACAGGGAGTGCCCTTAGTGTTGTTCATTTAATTGAAAATCCTAGTTTGTAAGCCCTGGCTGGGGGCCTTAAAGTAATTTTTGGCCACCACAGGATAGTTTGGCAACCTTAACGTGTTGTGTCTGCGAGTGGCCCTCCTAAAAAAAAAAAAAAAACTCTACGACTTTTAAGGCGTTAACATCTAAGGTATGACATTATTTTGATAAATACTATTCTGATTATATTGTTGATTTATTGTGATAACGATGATAGTGATTGTGACAACGATGATGGTGATTGTGATAACGACGATGGTGATTGTGATAGTGATTGTGATAGTGATTGTGATAGCGACGATGGTGATTGTGTTAGTTATTGTGAATAACGACGATGGTGATTGCGGTAGGTTAGGTTAGGTTTAGGTTAGGTTGGGGTGCGTCAGAATTCCTCCACGTGTGCCTGGTGGCTGCTGGTCCCTCTCGATACGTCTGGAAGGAAGAGCAGCTGCTGGGCCGGTGCACCCTGGGCGCGACGGTATCCTTCCTCGAGGAATGTGAAGAAATTCTTATTCTTTGGGGAATGTTACTGTCGTGGCTAATATTCTAGGGAGGGGTGCCCTGTCCGGTCCGGGCAGTGCGCGATTCACGCTCCAAGTCATTGGAGTGTGAATATGGGGAGGGGCCACATCGCACGTCGTGCGATGACCCACGGAGCGGGTCTATCGGACGATGTGTGATTCGCGATTCACTACTCGAGTCCCTCGAAGTTCTCGGGGAGTAAATCAGGGGTGGGTTAAAACGTCGTATACCGTGCGATGGCTCACGGAGCGGGCTCATCGGACGGTATGTGATTAGAGATTCACTCCTCGAAGTTCTCGGGGAGTGAATCAGGGCTGGGTTAAAACGTCTTGTGCCGTGCGATGGCTCACGGAGCGGGCTCATCAGACGGTACGTGATTAGTGATTCACTCCTAGAGGTTCTCGGGGAGTGAATCAGGGTTGGGGATCCTCCTTCATCTTGGATCACGGCATTCGTCGCCCTCTGGTATGCGTCTGCCCATCAGACGTGACTGTGCGAGTGATGAATCGTCGTGATAAAGGATCAAGGGGGAGGGGGGGAATATATATGTGTATGTATATTATATTAGATATGTTTATGTTGTAATGTTGGGGTCCCTAAAGGGTGGTTTCAAAAGAAACAACCACATCAGTTAGGTACTATTTAATGACTAAATGAATTATTATAAAATAACGCATATGAGGTATAGTGCAAACTCAGCAAACATGATACAGTTATAAAGGAGTGTACTTACTTACTAAAGTAAAGGAGCATACATATTATATTCTTACACTTCACCTCCCGGGGAAAGCGAAAAAAAAGAATTGATTACATTCTTTTTTTTATACTTTTTTTTCAAATTATGATTAGCTACTTATTTAAAATTAATACATGTCTAGTTATTAGTGTATTACAGCTATAGTTACTTATTTCAAATTTTATGATCTACCTATTTATCCTTATCATTATACATTGCAATGTTATCTTAAATTTATTCTTACATTAGCTCAAATCTATTGACAAAAAGGCTTAGTACTATTCTTATGTACTGATTGAATTTTATTATTCTTAATTATTCTAACATCACAACCTAAGTCTTCCACGACTGTATAGGGACCTTCAAATAGCGCATCTAATTTACTACGCGCTTCATTTTTTAATAAAATTAAATCATCTTTCTCATATATTGTAGAATTGACAGATTTATCATATGTTTCCTTACGTTTATGCTTATTTACCAACAAATTATTTTTTGCTTCGGCATGAGCTAACTGTAACCTGTATTTTAATTGTAATGGATAATTATCTATATTGTACAATGGATCTACGGTATTGGTAATGCTATCAGGTATTCGACATAGTTTTCCAAAAACAAGTTCGTAAGGCGTATAATTTGTTTCGGAATGGACTGTGTTGTTAAAACTAAAGCACCAAAATGGTAGCCAATAGCTCCATGTGTCCGTATGATTGTCACACTGGATCCTTAAAAATGCACCCATTGTTTTGTGAGCATTTTCGAGAGCTCCTATGGATTGATGGTGATAGGCTGTAGAAGACAATTTTTCGATATTAAGAATTTTACAAACCTGTTCCATAGTTGCGGAAATGAATTCCGTTCCTCGATCCGTAGCTATTGTTTCCGGAATACCAAATCTTAATATAAACTGTCTTACAAATGCATCTGCAATGGACACCGTTTCTTTGTTTTGCAAAGGAATAGCCTGAACAATTTTTTTTAACTCGCACTGCATAGTCAATATAATATACTAATTTCCACTTTCGTCTCTATCTAAAGGACCCACAACATCTAAATAAATCTTTTCAAATGCCGAGGAAGCCGTTGTGGTAATTTCCATCGGTTCTTTAATGTAACGAAAATACTTTGATTTTTGACATTTTGTACATTTTTTGACATATTCTTGGACATCCTTGTCGATACTTGGCCAATAGTATCGTCGTTTGATAGTATTTACCATTCTGCGCACACCAGCATGACCACTGGATGGCAGTAAATGATAGTCATTCATAATTATAGTCTTTTCATTGTCATCTATTATTCTTTTTAAGCCTCGTAATATATATATTCGTGGTCCGGACCAATTAGAAAGTGTTGTTATCTCATCACAAACACTTTTAATAAATTCTATATTATCATTGTTTTTAATTATACAAACTTCATTGATACGTATCTTTTCACAACAAAAATAGCTCAATTTCTGCACAGATTCGGCTCGCGAGAAGTGCGCCTTGAAATCAAGATTAATGTATAATGTCTTTTTATTCTCTACAAATGCGAAACATTCAAATTCTTTAATTATCATGTAGCGGCACTACAAAAAGTACTTCGCTACATGGAACAAAAAGTACTACAACGCCATCTATGACAGAAATGATGAACTAACCGCGAAACACGTCAGAATCCTACATCGCGCAAGCAACTTTGTCCGCGACTTAAGAATATATACGAGAACCCGACATCAACTGTCGGGCAGTGGCCCACCAGACATAACACCCGTCTGGTCGGAGGATCCTCCCTTTTCTACGGGGGATGAAGAGCTTTACACCCTGTTCTTCATACCCCCAAAATCATGTCATTATCTCGTAATCTTTTTAATTTATTGCCTTCAATCAAACACATTTCTACTGATTCACGCAGTTTTCTTAATATATCCACAACTCTTGGTTGATCAGTCCCGTTGTTAATGGATTTATTAAGAACCTTCTTTTCATCTTCATTCTTACTCTTACTTTGCTCATTCAGCTTTTTCTTTTGCGTCCTAGTCATTACTTGCTCGTTCATGGTCTTAAGTTCATCAGACGTTATATAAACTCTAGATAAAGCATCTGCCACAACATTGTCTCTTCCTTTCACATTGACTATTTTAAAGTTATATTCTTCTTAAGTTAATCGAAATTTTAGTAATCTACTGGATGGATCTTTCATACCAAAAAGATATATTAATGGTTTGTGATCGGTCATTATGGTAAATTTGTTTCCATACAAATATGGTCTGAAATACTTAACGGACCACACTATTGCCAAAAGTTCTTTTTGAATGGTTGGATAATTCTTTTCCGCTTTATTTAAGGGTCTACTTGCGTATGCAACTGGTCTAAGATCTTTATTACATAATATAGAACCGATAGCAGTTCCCGAAGTATCTGTCTGCAAAATAAATTCATGATTCTCGGAAAAATCCGGATACTGTAGAATTGGTGACGATATTAAAGCATTTTTCAAAAATTCGAAAGCGTGTTGACATTCATTAGACCAAACAAATGGTTCATTTTTCCTACTTAACTTATTCAAAGGCATCGCTATATTATCCGAAAAATGTCTTATAAATTTTCGGTAATAGTTACAGAAAGCTACAAAACGTTTTACTTCATCTGCATTTTTGGCAGTTGGATAATTTTGTAACACTTTAGTTTTTTCTGGATCTGGTAAAACGCCTTTTTCTGAAACCAAATGTCCCAAATAGAGAATTTATTTCTTTCAAAATTCACATTTTTGTGGATTTAGTTAATTTACTTTCCTCAATCTTTCCATTACATTTATTAAATTTCGATTATGGCTTGGGAGATTTCTTCCGAATACAATGAGATCGTCCTGATACACTAGACATTTGTCGTAAGTTAAACCAGACATTGCTACAGACATCATACGACTAAAAGCATTTGGACTGATCTTTAAACCCATTGGTAAACGTTTCATGCAATATTGACCGGTATTTGTAGTGAAAGCTGTTAATTTACGACTACTAGGCTCTAAAGTTACCTGAAAATAGCCTTGGTACAGGTCAAGATGGGTAAAATAAATGGCTCCAGTAAGCGTATCTAAAATTTCAATAATATTTGGTAAAGGAAATTTATCATCACAAATAACTTCATTTAATTTTCTATAATCTACAACTAAACGCCATTTTTTCTCATTCTCTTTGCTACTTTTTTTGGGCACTAACAAAATTGGACTGGACCATTCACTATTTGACTCTTCTATAATATTATTTTCTAACATATTATCAACTTGCTTTGCTATTTCTGGTTTAAGTGCCTGTGGTAACCTATACGGCTTGACGTAAACTGGAGTCGAGTTTTGTTTTACGACTATAGTTTGCTCATAAATATTTGTTGTTGTTAACTTATCTCCCTCTATATGAAAAACTTCAGAATACTTTGCACATATTGCTTCAATTGATTGCTTCTCTTCTCCGTCCAAATACTTAAGATTTAATTCTGACAACAAAGTTTTAACCCTAGTAACGTTGTTATGGGTCTTATTAAATTGACAAATATTATAGTCTTTCAAATTTTTCAAATCTGGTGTAAAAGATGGTAAACTTACTTCCTTGTCACTAACATTAAGTATCTTGACCGGAATTCTATTATTACTAACCTTTACGATTGCGTTTGCTATAAACACATCCTTCGCTAATTCTCTACTACACACTACAACTTCTCCATTTACATTCTCATTAACATAAATAAAATGAATTGATTCCGAACATGCCGGAATAAATATAGAATTTTTCTATCACGTTCATCAACCAAATGTAGATTATGTTGTTAAGTATTGTTAAAGAGTCTTAAATTATTTGAATCTATTATATATCAATATTTGCTCGAAATTTTTCTAAAAAGTCTAAGCCTATGATTCAAACTCAAACTCAAACTCTTTATTGCATTCATGTGTACATTAAGTTGTTACATATATGTAAGTAAGTTCCAACATGAAACCCGGTTAGGGCACGGCAACATAATAAGGTAGATTGGACAAAACAAACATCCAGTTAGTAGGTATACTGGATTGTAAGTTTGTTAACAAATACAATTATTATCGACAATATTACTAGTATTAGGTTTATGTAGTTATTTTAATAAATATTATCTACACCCATGCTATAAATCCTCTATAAAAGTATCTGAAACAGTTAGCTTATGGCCAACATTAAAACAGCCAGTGTCATAATAACCATTATAACACCCAAACGGGTGTTATAATGTTGTACTGAATTTCATTATGCAACTCGTTTTAAAAAAAGAACATTGTCTAGCACGTGCGATTCACTACCACAACGCCGTAATTAAAAAAAAACTTTTAAGTTAATTCGAATTCACGTCGTATCCCGCCATTGTTCGATATTAGTATTGCATTATGTACTTTGTTGTTTACATGAGTGATACAAGCTTTGTGCATTTTAATAATTGTACAATCAAAATGTAAATAATTATATTATTACCTATACATAGTTTGTTTGTATTAATACTCAGCAATTAAACTTTCCATGAATTTACATAGACTTCTTACAACACTACAACACCCTATGGTTTCAGAACCTTTTATATGGAGGATTCATATCATGGATGTAGATAAAGTCTTGTATGCAACTGTACATAATTAGGTATTAAAACACTCGTGTGATAATATTATCACACTCGGCTTCGCCTCGTGTGATAAACACACATTCGTGTTTTAATACCCCTCATTATACAACAGTTGCATAAATAACTATTATAAGGTTATTCAATTATTTTATTTACGTGTTTTAATTATTATATTTTATTATTTTGTATCAATTGTTATAATTTCATTAGTTTGTATGAATTATTATATTTTATTAATTTATATTCTCTATTAAATTTATATTTTATTAAGTTGTATTAATTATTTTATATTTTATTAATTTGTTTTGTTATGTTATTTGTAAGTGTATGTATGTGTGTGTTTTTGTGTAAGTACTATTTCAGTGATTCTATGTAATTAGCTATCTATCATATTCATATACTAAATATTCTATTCTAAGTATTCTGAGACCGAGTAAAAGCATTTTTGTGTTAGATAATCTTTTAATTTTCTGTTAAATGCATTGAATTTGGGTTCTTTTTTAATTTGTTCTGGTAATTTGTTGAAGATTTTTACTGCCATGTAATATAACATAACATAACATAACATATTTATTCAAATTTAGAATTCGTACGAAAAATACAAGTTAAATCTTAAAAATAATGTTGGTATAAAAGAGTTCGATGCCTGTACTAGGTTAAACCTGTATCACAGGCGGCATGTTTCCAATAAATACTATTTGGACAATGGATTTCTTAACAATATAAAACATAATAGTGAAATAAGTTAGTATGGGTTAATATATTATGATAAGCCTAATGTAAGTAAACGCTATGATAAGATACGAACAAAAAATAATAATTAAGGTCACACATGTATATAAATCTAAGGAAAACAGTTTGTAGCACATATTTGCTAATACTAATACGTATACATATGATTGTCAGCAGTATTGCAAGAAAACACCGTCAAGGTATTTTTGTTGCGGGCGACAATTTGCTTAGACAGCGAAAGATCAACGTATGTCTGGCTTGGAGTATGACGCACTAAGTGCCCTCATAATCGACGGAGTTTATAAATCGGTATTCCGCTATTTTTCTAGCAGGGCATTCAGCGTCTCCCGTTTTGTGGTCACTGGGCTTTTTGAAGCGGGAGCAAGTCGCGCATTTCGGAATGTCAGCTTTCTTCGCACATTCGGACATCATATGACCTGCGTCTCCACAGTGACCACAAGTAGAAACTAGTTCTCTGCAAGATTTGGCTGCATGACCGTACTGCTGGTACTGCTGAATATGGGCTATGGTAAAGCATTTTGATCCGAGATTGTGGAAGATATAATCTATCTTTATGCCGTGTGTTTACGTTATGCATGTCTTTTGTTTTAGGGAAAATGTTGCTATTTTTAAATACAAATATGCAAAGCTCATGTATGTATATAGAAGGTAAAGTTAGGAGATTTAATTTAACAAAATATGGCTTACAGCTTTCGGTATTGTCAATATGGGCCAGTATTCTAACACATTTTTTTTGGATAATAAACACTTCGCTTGCGTTTACGCTGTTCCCCCATAACATCACGCCATATCTTAGCCACGAGTTAGCGTAGGCGTAGTATGCCGATAGTGCTGTTTCTGTATTTGTGCGTTGAAACAAGGCGTACGTAAATTTAGATAATTTCGATTTAACTGTTTCTATGTGATTTTTCCAATTGAGATGTGTGTCTATGTTTATACCGAGTAAGTTGAATGTAGTTACCAATTCTATAGGGGATTCCGTCAGCTCTTAATGGTAGCGAATCAAAAACAAGAAAGTTATGCTGAAACGTGTCATTGTCGTGCTTCAATAGTAAATTTACAGAACCTGGAGAACGTCGCTGACCACCTATTCCATTTATTAAAGTATCATCTCTATGAACAACGATATCTTTTGGTAACATTTCATTTATAGGGTTCCGTACCCAAAGGGTAAAAACGGAACCCTATTACTAAGACTTCGCTGTCTGTCCGTCTGTCTGTCCGTCTGTCCGTCTGTCCGTCTGTCTGTGACCAGGCTGTATCTCATGAACCGTGACAGCTAGACAGTTGAAATTTTCACAGATGATGTATTTCTGTTGCCGCTATAACAACAAATACTAAAAACAGAATAAAATTAATATTTAAGGGGGGCTCCCATACAACAAACGTGATTTTTTTATAATAATTGGTACGGAACCCTTCGTGCGCAAGTCCGACTCGCACTTGGCCGGTTTTTAATAATTGACAATGTTGCACCCGTATCTAAAAGCCAAAAGTATTAAATATTTTTAATATAAAAGGTTATATACTTCGCATTACCTCGGAATGATAATCCAAAATGTTTAAGATCGAAAAAACTGATTTGATGTACCTGCATTATCATCTTTATCGCATTGAGGTGTGTCATCTACTTGCTCTACTGAGAACTTATTTTGGTCTCGTCCACGGTTCCTAAAATACCTTGAACCTCTATTACCTCTCGGACTATTGAATGATGAGCGATGGTTTGCTCTGAAATTTCCACGAGATCCTTGTCCTCGGCTGTAACTGTTGTTATATTGGTGTCCACGAGGGTAATTGTTACTATATTGACTACGAAACGTACCTCTTTGATAATTTTGTGAGCGTCTACTATTATGCGACACTCGTCCATTTTTAGATGCATACAAAATATTACCTGATGGTTGAAAAGACGTGCACTCTTCGTCTTTCGCTGCTTGTATGGCATCTTTCAAGCTGCTGAAGCCTCGTGACGAGATGATAGTGCTCAGCTTCAAGCTACGCAGGCCATCTGAAAACCGTTTTATAGCAAAGGTTTCATTGATCGGTTTTAAAATAGTAAATGTTTCCGATTTTCCACCTGCTTGGGTAATGGTCAGCTCTGTAAATATTTTTTCTACCTCAGAACCATAATCCTCAATGGACCTCGAACCCTGTTGAATATTTTGAAGCTGCATCTGTATAGCCATAAATGATTTTTTGGGTAAAAGAAATTTCTTCAAATCATCAATTAATTCTTGAATACTTTTGTATGAGCCTGATATTCTTAACTTTGCGTTCTCATTCAGCCTACTTTTTAAAACGAAAGTAATTAATAATGCCTCACCTGGGCCGTCCAGCATGCCAGCATACATCTCCACGGAGTCTATTAGGCGCTTGGTAGTGGCCTCAACACCGTCCATTACTGGAATCAAACTACACGCCACCTTTAGGTCAAAATCCATTTTTCCTAATTCTACTGTAACAGGAGAGATACACAATTTATCTATTTCCTCTTTTTTTTGTTTAATTTTCTCATAAAGATCTATTGCCGATGCCAAATCAATATCTTTATTTTTTTCTAATCTATACATATTACATATAATAAATCTGTAGAAAAGTCATTTTTGTACATTGAAGAAATTGAAACAAAAAATAGCCAGCGTGTGAAAAGATAAGTAACAGAACCCATTTCCATCATTTTTGAAATTTTTGTCTGTTTGTCTGTTTGTTTGTGCGCACATCACGTAAAATCTACGAATTCAATGCTGACAATGTTTATACATAAAAATTGTGTGTAACTTGGGGTATGATTTAGTGTTTGTTTCATTGAAATTGGTTAATTCTATCAAAAGATATATGAACTTAAAGTTTTCAAGAAGAACTAATCATCAAAAATGTAAGATACATACATGCAGTGACATCTGTTGAACTAAAATGATACCAATGACTAAAAATGTGCTCACCACAGTCATAACTTTTATCGACTGACCAGCTTTAAAAAAAAATTATAGCATAGGTAATATACTTTAGCAGTTTAACATTTTGGTCGATAGACGGCGTTGTTTATTTCACTCCATTTTCTGAATTGAATCACCCGTGTCAGTTGCCTATTTTTTGTTTTTTTTTTTCGGATGGGAAATCATCAAATGACTCCTCCTGCTCTGGGCGGAGCAGGAGGGAGTGTCAGACTTTTACTGACTAAAACCCAGCCATGTTCCTTCATCGCCCTTTTGTTCCGGGGCCACGGTATCTCTTTCGAACAGTCCCGCAACCCCGGCAGACATCGGTCCTTGCGGATCGGCCCTTCCTTTTTGCTGACTCTCTTTTAGGCGCGCGTGGAACACGAACGCGCCGTCGACACGGCCTGTCGTCATGAGACGGACGGACGGCGAGCTAGCCCATAGCCCACCGTCCACAGGCCCGCGCCTACGGTGGCCAGGGGCCACGTGGTTGCCCCGGAAGCCCGGGGCGTCTGCCGCGGCGGCCGGGACGTTGAGAGGTTCTCTCCCTCTCACGTTCCGCCACCTCCTTCTCTAGCATTACTGCTTCGCAGAAGGAGGTGACGGCGTCCCATTCCGTCTCGCTCCAGACCATGGCTTGCACCAGGGCCGGACGCGAGAGGTCGCCGCCGCAAACGTGTAAATTGCCTCAAGATTGGTTTTTTAACCGACGAAACAATAAGAAGGCAGTTCTCAATTCCACGCGTATTTTTTTTATATATGACCACGGATAACTTTTACAGAGAAGTCCGTACATGGTCCTTTTGTTTGTAAAAAGCGTAGGTAAATCTCAAAGTTGGTCCCATTTATAATTGAAAAATCGTGTTTGGGCTAATTTCTTGCACCTTTGATGAGAACTTTCGACCTAGCTGGAGTATGACTGTCATCGAGTGTCTAAGGATGAAGGAGGTGGCGGAACGTGAGAGGGAGAGAACCTCTAAACGTCCCGGCCGCCGCGGGAGACGCCCCGGGCGTCCGGGGCCACCCCGTGACCCCCGGCCACCGTACGCGCGGGCCTGTGGACGGTGGGCTATGGGCTAGCTCGCCGTCCGTCTGTCTCATGACGACAGGCCGTGTCGACGGCACGTTCGTGTTCGACGCGTGCCTCAAAGAGAGTCAGCAATAGGAAGGGGTCCGCAAGGGCCGATGCCTGCCGGGGTTGCGGGACTGTTCTAAAGAGATACCGTGGCCCCGGAACACAAAGGGCGATGAAGGAACATGGATGGCTTTAGTCAGTAAAAGTATGACACTGCCTCCTGGTCCGCCCAGAGCGGGAGGAGTCATTTGATGATTTCCCATCCGAAAAAAAAAAGGCTGTCGAGGTAAGCCCTTTTTTGGAAAAACATAAGTAGATTATTTTAGCGATTAATGCAAATATATCGAAGAAATTAAATTGTTACCCACTTGGATCTACGTAGGTATATATCTACTAATATTATAAAGCTAAAGAGATTTTGGTTGGTTGAACGCGCTAATTACAGGAAAACTTTTAGTGTTGAATAGTTATCGAAGATGGCTATTGGTTATCTAACATCACGCTATAATTAAAAGGAGCGGAGCATCAATGATAAATGTTGCAAAAACAAGAAAAATTTATTTCTTTCGAGAGCTTCCTTTGCGGGCGCTGCATAAACGGTTAAAGTTGCGCAACAATTATGTATTAGGGAATTGTTCGTTTTAAAGCGTTCTAAAAAAACCGCGATAGCATTATGTCTATCTTTCAAGGTTAACTCCACTCTCTCTAACCCTCTCTCTCTCATGTGACGCAGACGACGTTGCGCGGGTCAGCTAGTAGTAATAATATTTTACAACATTTTTCGTACACGCTTTTTGCTTGCTCTAACTTTGTTGTAATAACATTACCTTTATATCTCGCTTGTCCCTTTTTTACTAAATAACTACGTATTTCTGCTAATAAGACATAATTTTGTTCCAAAATATCAATCATATTCTTAATCTAATAATAGGTTTCTATAAATGTAACACGGAATGTGTTACATTTATAGAAACCTATTATTAGATTAGACGTTAATTCGACGAAGCAAAAAAAGTCTGACGTTGCATTTTGTTTCCGTTCGGTGTCTTATGGCTGAATGTCCGTGCATGATTTTAGCGCCTTTAAGTTTTTGCGTAATGAAATATGATATCGCGTAACTAGTTCACTCACTTTTTCTTTTTTTAGAATTGACGAAAACTACACAACACTTTCAATATTCACTGAACTATTACTGGTTTCCGGTACCTTCTGTGCGCCCTCTGATGGATGATCTTATTCTCTCCATGGTATTCATCCCAATCTCCTGCTGAATCCATGCGCGGTGGCAGCTCCTGTACATCCGCAGGCCAACATAAACTGCTACAAATCCAATAATGGCCAGAACAATGTAGGTCACAATGCTGACCCGTTCCACGTGGCCTCCGATTTCCCTCAACATGGCGTCATTGTTGCCTCCAGCCGCGTTTTGGCTGAGAAAAACCTCTTCTTTTTCCACAGTTGACCGACACATTATGGTTGTAGTATTGTGGTAATTATGCTGAAATAGTATGTGGAAAACTGAAACTCTGATCAAACTATTAATTTAGATTCCCCTTGGCAGAGTCCCAAAGCAGGGTCGCCATGTTATGTTGGGGTCCCTAAAGGGTGGTTTCAAAGGAAACAACCACATCAGTTAGGTACTATTTAATGACTAAATGAATTATTATACAATAACGCATATGAGGTATAGTGCAAACTCAGCATACATGATACAGTTATAAAGGAGTGTACTTACTTACTAAAGTAAAGGAGCATACATATTATATTCTTACACGTCAATCCCTACTAATATTATAAATGCGAAAGTAACTCTGTCTGTCTGTTACCTTTTCACGCCTAAACCGCTGAACCGATTTTGATGAATTTTGGTATAGAGATAGATGGAACCTTGGGAAAGGACATAGGGTACTTTTTATCCAGATCCCGATCCCGATCCCGGAATTATACGGGTGGAAACGCAGAGTGCAGTTGTGTATCGTATATCCCTACTAAATGAATTTTGGGTTCTCTATTGTATTACCTAACTTTTTTATTCATAATTTAAAGTGCCATAACTTTTTTTGTCCTAATCATCATTTGTCCGAATGATAACTTACCCGAACTTAATATCACATAATATCACATGCCATAAAATTGAAATCCCTAAATACAATATGCTCTAAACCCGTTTGTCATAAATATTACAATCAATAATATACAAAACACTTAAAATCGTTTTCAATAATAGCTATAAATCCTAAATAAAAAATAAAAAAATGTTAAGATCTTAATAATATTTTTAAAACAAACCGGTATGTTCCCAGACGTTCCCAAAAGGGAACAGAACATTGTTATTTTAATTGTGTCTGTAATTACGGGTACCTACAGTAAAGTAAGTATTACTTAGCTTTTGCTATGCTATGAACTTCTCTCAACACAACACATTTTTATACAATAAAATAATAATAATAATTGCTCTTATGAAATTTGTAAGAATTAAAAAGTAGAACCATCATATCGCAGAAAGTTCATAGTTAGAATCTTCTTTTGTTTTGGCATACATTTCATATAAGTAGTCACTAAAAGGCAGAAAATCAATCAATCGAACCGTCAATCATTATAAAACAGTTGAGTGTGAACATAATTATGTGGATTTTATTTTTCCCTGTAATAAGTATGCAAACATGCAAACAAACATGCAGCAAGCATGCAGCAAGCAGGCAGCAAGCATGCAGCAAGAGTGCAGCAAGCATTCAGCAAGCATGCAACAAGCTTGCAGCAACCATGCAAGCACGCATACAGTATGCAAGCAAGCATGCAGCATGCAAGCGAGCAAGCAACATGCAGCAGGCATGGTTTCTGTCACGGCTCCGGCGCTGCGGGGCTCCGGCGGTCCCACGCGAGCTTATCGTCGCAGATGTGTTTAACGCTCACCACCGCAGCTTCGGCTTGCTGGCCGGCTTCGCCGGCCAGCCTCAGCAGCGGCGGCGAGTGTTACAACCACCTGCTCCTCAACTCGCGGGCCGCCTCGCCCCTCCGCGCCTACGCGATTTTAAATTACACTCTAGGGGTAGGGCAGACAAGACTGCGTGGGGTCGGATTTACAGCGATTCGTTTCTGTCACTAAAACCTAATTTTTAGCAAATGTTTTAGGACCAAAAATTTTATTACACTTATATGAACATTAGGAATAATACACATTATATAATATAATACTTAGAATAATTGACTTTATGGCATATAAAATTAGAAGATTCAATTATTATAGTATTTGATATTATGACAGAACAGTCTTAGAAATAAAGATAATTATGTAAAACAAAATTTCGGGATTTTGAACATTATGGTAACTGAAGTTTATAGCAAAAGTTTTATGGATAATGATTTTCGGACAAAATTTTTTAGGAGATATAAGGGAGTACCTGAATTTTGGTATAGAGATAGATGGAACCTTGAAACGGTTGTGATCATTCAACATTGATGGTGATTGTGATGGTGATCGTGATGGTGATCGTGATGGTGATCGTGATGGTGATTGTGATGGTGATTGTGATGGTGATTGTGATGGTGATGGTGATTGTGATAGTGTGATTGTGATAGTGAATGATTGTGATGATGGTGATTGTGATGGTGATTGTGATGGCGATTGTGATGGCGATTGTGATAATGATTGAGATAACGATGATGGTGATTGTTATGGTGATTGTGATTGTGATGGTGATTTTGATAGTGATTGTGATGGTGATTGTGATAGTGTGATTGTGATAGTGAATGATTGTGATGATGGTGATTGTGATGGTGATTGTGATGGCGATTGTGATGGCGATTGTGATAATGATTGAGATAACGATGATGGTGATTGTTATGGTGATTGTGATTGTGATGGTGATTTTGATAGTGATTGTGATGGTGATGGTGATTGTGATGGTGATTATGATGGTGATTGTGATGGTGATTGTGATGGTGATTGTGATGGTGATTGTGATGGTGATTGTGATGGTGATTGTGATGGTGATTGTGATAATGATGGTGATATTGATGGTGACTGTGATTGTTATGGTGATTGTGTTGGTGTTTGTGATGGTGATGGTGACTGAAATAGTGATGGTGATTGTGATAACGATTGTGATATTGATGTTGGTTTTGATAGTGATGGTGATTGTGATAATAATGGTGGTTGTGACAGTGATGGTGGTTGTGATGATTATGAAATTTGGCACATCGATAGTTTATAACCTGGATTCACATGTAGGACACTATTTATCCCTTTAGTATGATTCAGTGGGACAGTTACCGAACTTTACGCGGGCGAAGCCGCGGGCAACAGCTAGTGTATTATATTTGTGAAATGGGGAGACAACACCCTTTAAAGGAACAAAAAAAAAATGGAATAGAAGAATTGCAAAGTTGTACAGTGTCGACCAAAAGTCGATAGGCAATCTCACAAAGCAATAGCTTGACGTCATCTACAAGTAAATGTAGTCCAAAATTTCAACATGGAAATATAAGTCAAGATGGCCTAGTGGTTAGGCGCGTCCACATCTAAGAGTGAATCAGTAAGTCGTGAGTTCAAATCTCACGTTGTTACTTTTAGACTTTTTGTAAGTGTTTACTCGATTGGAAGTAATGGGACAGAAAAATATTCTCGCTTTGTTCACACATTTCATAAAGTTAGAAGAAGGTAGATCATAGAAAAATAAGTCAAGAATTTATATTTCTGTGAGGTAAACCTGAGTTTTATGAATATTTTACTTGATCGAAATGAACGTTGTCGTTTGGTTATGTTAGATTTGGTTAGTGACGTGTGGTTTAATAGATAGCGGTATTGTTGTTGGTATTTCTCAAAATGCAGGCAAGTATTGATATTGAGGCGAGGGCGACTAATATTATCGTGCTGCATAAAAGTGGTCTTAATAGAACACAAATATCTGAAGAAACCGGACTAATGTGAGTATTATATTTATGAATTATTGTAACAAAGTTTTATGAAAAATTAAAGCCTACTTTGTTATTGTTTATTTATTTGGTGACTTAGGGATTAATAAATTGATTTTAAATCCATCATGAGGCATAAAAGATAAATAATTAGTGTTAATTATTGGATTTATAAACGCAGAGTGAATGATAACTTCAGTATTTTATTATAGCTGCTTAACATAATTTTTTTGTTTTTTGTTTTAGAGGAATACTGTGAAGTGGAAAGCCGTCGCTTATTATCGATGCGCAGCGACGACATAATATATGGTTGGCGAATAAGAAACAAATGGTTTCACACCTACGAGACAGTTTGTGGAATTATTTGACACCTCATCGCAAACTGTTCGCCGTGCCCTCCACGCTGAAGGCTTGTATCACGAAGACCAGCTAAGAAGCCCTTCTTGACAGAAAGAGTTATAGAGGAACGATTACGTTTCGCACGGGATTATTTAGATTTTTACTGGAATACTACCATGAGAAGACTCAAAAAACTGTCTTTTTAAATAAAGTCAAAAGGTTAGGCTTCATTTCAAGTCCTGAAGGTTGCCACCAAATCCGGCAACCTGAAGGGCTCATTCACGCGCGCCCTCAAAGAGGCGGCAGAGGGGATCAGGGAGGCGGTTCAGGTTCTAGATGACCACACGACCTCGGAGGAGACGGCGAGGTTGTGGACGGAGAACAGCCGTCTCCGATCCGAGCTGGAGGACATCAAGCGGCAGTTTGCCGCTTTGCGAAATGTCGGGCAGCAGCAGGCGGCTCCCTCGTCAGCCCCTGCACATGCGGCACCACCAACTCAAAGTTTGTCGGACTACGACGTAGAGAGGGTGGCGAGGATCTGCATGGTGCAGTGTGGGGGCATGGTGAGTGCCCGCCTGCAGGCAATCGAGTCTCGACTGCCCCCAGCTGATATCCTCCGCCCCCCGCTTGCGACGGATAGGCGGAGGATGGAAGAGTCCGCAAGGACAAAGCCAGCGCAGGTCACGCAGATACCTGCAGAGGGGAGCAAAAAGCCCACGGTGGGGCCGGGGACGCCCGTACAGAGTGCGTCTGCACCCCTCGTTCCGACGTCCCAGCCCCCGGCGACCGCTTCTCCCGCCCATGTGACGGTAGGTGGAGAGGGCCGCCGCAAAAAGAAGAAGAGGAAGAACGCGGCGGTTGCAATCGCGCCTCCTACCTCCCAAGAGGCCGCGCTACCGGTGACCGCACCTCCCACCCAGGAGGCCTGGACGACGGTGGTGAAGAGGGGGCGCAATAAGAGTGCGCCGCAGCCGTCACCGCCTCAGGTACCGGCTCGATCAGAGGGCACGAGGCCGCCCAGGGTCACTACCCCACGCTCCGAGGCTGTAGTTATTACACTGCAGCCCGAAGCCGTAAGCAGGGGAGTGACCTACAAATCGGTCCTGGCGGAAATGAAGCAGAAGCTTCAATTTAGCGACTTTGGCACCCCGGCTAGTTTCATCTTCAGAACGGCAGCCACGGGTGCCAAGATGCTTCAGGTGTCGGGTGCCAGGAGGCAGGAGAGGGCGGACAAGTTGGCCGCCAAACTTCGGGAAGTCCTCAAGCCAGAGGACACCCGAGTGTCCAGGCCATTGGTCATGGCTGAATTGCGCGTGGAAAGCCTGGACGACTCGGTAACCCCGGAGGAAGTAGTGGCGGCCATGGGCCAAACCAGTGGATGTCCGCCTGACATCGTGGTGGCGGGTGAAATTCGCAGCGGCACGGACGGGATGGGCACTGTTTGGGTGTGATGCCCGGTCGCGGCTGCGAACAAGGTTGCAGATGGCGGGCGACTGCTGGTAGGCTGGGTGTCTGCCAGGGTCAAGCTCCTGCCTAAGCGGGCTTTGAATTGCTTCCAGTGCCTAGAAAAGGGGCACGTCAAGGCACAATGCACTGCACAGGTCGACCGCAGCGAACTATGTTTCCGCTGCGGTCGACCTGGCCACAAAGCGGCCCAGTGCTCTGGAGCGCCAAACTGCAGCCTTTGCGCAGCTGCAGGGAAACGCTCGGAGCACAGATTTGGCGGGAAGGCCTGCAAGGCACCCAAGTCCAAGAACAGGAGGTCTAAAGCTGTCGGAGAACCTGCGCCTCTCCCACAGCCCGACTCCCGACCCAGGGAATTAGGAGGCGAGGAAATGGAATGTCATTAATGGCACAATTCCGTTTCCTCCAGGCAAACATTAACCACGCCGCCAGAGCTCAGGATCTATTGCCCCAGAGCATGGCGGAGTGGTTGATCAACGTGGCTGTGGTCGCCGAGCCGTATTTTGTCCCCCCCCCGCGATAACTGGGCAGGGGACCTGGACGGCTCGGTGGCCATCATTGGCGGGACTCTTGACAGTCCGTCCCGAGGACACGGTTGGGTGGCTGCCCTCGTGGATGGCATAGTCACAATTGGGGCGTATTTCTCCCCCAACAGGAGTCTCGCTGACTTCGAGGAGTTCCTTGTCGAGCTAGGTGCCGTCGTGAGCCGGTTCCATCCTCGCCCGGTGCTGTTGCTCGGGGATCTCAATGCCAAGTCTGTGGCATGGGGATCCCCGATCACCAATCCCAGGGGTGAGGTGTTGGAGGAGTGGGCGGTCGAGACCGGCCTGACCGTCCTGAATCGGGGCTCGGTGTACACATGCATGCGGCAGCGGGGCGGGTCCATAGTGGACGTGTCGTTCGCAAGCCCCACTGTTGCGAGCCGTGTGCGCGACTTGCGAGTTGCCGTAGAGGTGGAGACGCTGTCGGACCATCGATATATTCGATTTGACGTCTTCACTCAGACTGCGGACGGCGGCCCGTCGGCCCCGCAAATGGATGGTCCTCGCTGGTCGTACAAGCGTATCGACAAGGAGCTTCTCGAGGAGGCCGCAATCCTCCAGGCCTGGGTCCGGGAGTCAACGACGAACGAACCCGTCGACGTCGAAGCGGAGGCGCAGTGGTTCCGCGGGGCAATGACGCAAATTTGCGATGCGTCTATGCCCCGCGTCATCCAACCCACAAGGCGCCAGCTGTACTGGTGGTCCGCCGTCATCGCGCAGTTGCGCGTGACGTGCGTGGAGGTGAGACGCCAGTACACCCGATACCGGAGGAGACTTCGTCGGGTTCCGGAGGAAGAGGCCGCGCTGTATGAGGTGTACCGCGCGGCCAAGGAGGCTCTGTGGCTGGCCGTCGGCGAGGCTAGGACTTGAGCCAGGGAGATGTTGTTGACCTCAAACTCAAACTCAAAGCATTTATTTCAATTAGACCATTACGGCACTTTTGAATGTCAAAAATACATAAAAAAAACAAAACTACAGTCCCAGTCACAAGACACAATAACTTGAGAAAGTACTGTAGTTGCCCATTCCCTAGCGTAGATCTCGATGGAGAAGAACGGGCAAGAAACTCCATGGACACTCTTTTATATCAAAATATTGTTACAAAATCTTGGTTACATCATTCATGTTGAGATTATACATATATGTGAGAACGATGTAGAAAGACGTGCACATTAAGAGCGTCCAGAGCAAAATATTAAATCAAAAATGTATAAATAAAGTAGGTAATTAAAATGAACCATGGCAGTTAAGAGATGACCAGTCCCAACTGACAGCGCCCGTACACGAACATGACGCATGTATCGGCGCCATTCAACTCAACCAGATTGAAGGGAACTAAATGACCCGACACACCCGCCACCATCAGCGAGACATTTGTTGACAATTATACAATACTAAGAGATGGAGTCTATACAAAGCAAGGATATTTTTACAATCTTCTGCAGCTACCACAATAATTTGCCCAATTAGTTTTCCCCTATGGTTGTGGAGCAGGACCAGCATTGAGCCAAGCATTTTTATCACTAACTAGCTGTTGCCCGCGGCTTCGCTCGCGTGCAGTTCGGTAAATGTCCCGCTGAATCATACTAAAGGGATATATAGTGTAATTTAGGTTATAAACTATCTATGTGCCAAATTTCATAATCATCACAATTTATTAGTATCATCACAATCACCATCACTATCGCAAACCACCATCATTATCACAATCATTATCACAATCACCATCACTATCACAACCACCATCATTATCACAATCATTATCACAATCATCATCGCAATCACCATCACAATCATCATCACAGTCACAATCACCACATCAATCCCCATCACCATCGCTATCACCATCACAATCACCGTCGCTATCACAATCACCATCACCATCACAATAACCATCAAAATCACTATCACAATCACCATCATCGTTGTCACAATCATTAACATCGTAATCACAATCACCATCACTATCACAATCACCATCACCATTCAAATCACCATCACAATCTCGATCACAATCACTATGTCAATCACTATCATCATTTTTACAATCATTATCATCGTAATTACAATCATCATTATCACAATCCCCATCCTCGTCATCACAATCATTATCATCGTAATCTCAATCATTTTCATCTTAATCACAATCATCACGATCACAATCGCCATCAATATCACAACCACAATCATTATCACAATCACCATCACCATCACAATCACCATCAAAATCACCATCACAATCTCGATCACAATCACTATCACAATCACTATCATCATTTTTACAATCATAGCATCGTAATCACAATCATCATTATCACAATCCCCATCCTCGTCATCACAATCATTATCATCGTTATCTCAATCGTTTGCATCTTAATCACAATCATCATGATCACAATCGCCATCAATATCACAACCACAATTATTATCACAATCACTATGACTATCACTATCACTATCACAATCACCATCATAATCACTATCACAATCACCGTCACATCACCATTACAATCACAATCACTATCACAATCATTATCATCGTAATCACAATCACCTTCATCATTATCACCATCACTGTCACAATCATAATCAGCATCACCATCACTATCACCATTACAATCACCGCCACTATCACAATCACCGCCACTATCACAATCACCATCACCATCACAATCACCGTCACTATCACAATCACCATTACCATCACAATAAGCATTAAAATTACTATCAAAATCAAAATCAAAGCATTTATTTCAAGTAAGCCAGTTACAGGCACTTTTGAATTGTCGAAACAAAGATGAAAATTAAATGTAGCTACAGTCCCAGTCACAAGACATAAAAACTGTGAAAGTACTGTAGTTACCCATTCCCTAGCGTAGATCTCTATGGAGAAGAATGGGCAAGAAACTCCATGGACACTCTTTTAAATCAGAATATTGTTACAAAATCTTGGTTACATCATTCACGTTGAGATGGTATATTATTATTATGTGAGAACAATGTAGCAAGATGTGCACGGTAAAAGTGTCCACAGCAAAAAAACACAAACAAAAAAAAAAATACAATTCAAAATAATTCATTCAAATAAGCCATGGCAACCAAGAGATGACCAGTCACAACTGACAGCGCCCGTTCACGGACATGACGCATGGATCAGCACCATTCAACTCAACCATTTTGAAGGGAACTAAATGATCCGACATATGCGCCACCATCAGCGAGACAATAGAGTGAGCATGACATACTCCAAACCGCCAGGGCACATTCAAGTCAAAAAAAGACGTAGGTTTCCAGTGAATGATAGCTTTCTAGTACATAGTACTCACACAATATGGGCTATGCATTTATATAATACTAAAGAGATTGATTCTATACAATGCAAAGATAGTTGTACAATCTTCAGCAGCTCCAACAATACAATTTAATGCTATCAATTTATGCGCCCCTGTCCATGTGGAGCAGGACCAGCATTGAGCCAAGCATTTTTATCATCGATATAATCGCTCAACTTGTAATATGCTTGCTTACATAGTGTGCGTTTAATGCATGTTTTAAATTTCGTCTCATTCAGTTCAAGAATACTTTGTGGAATTTTATTATAGCATCTCAAACAGTACCCCATGAAAGATGAGTCTACTTTAGCGAGTCTGAAACCTGGCTGAACTAGTTGGTCCCTATTTCTAGTACTGTAATTATGTCTGTCACCCCTTTTACCAAAAAGATGCAGATTTTTTCTGACGTACATTATGTTTTCGTAGATGTATTGACAATGTACCGTCATGATGCCAATATCCTTAAACAGTTCCCTTAGAGAATCGCGCCTACGAAGATTATATATGGCTCTGATGGCTCTTTTCTGCAGAATAAATATAGACTCAATATCAGCAGCCCGTCCCCACAGCAAAATGCCATAAGACATTATACTATGAAAGTAACTAAAATAAACCAGTCTAGCGGTATCTACATCAGTATACTGACGGATTTTTCTAATGGCAAAGGCTGCTGAACTTAGCCGCCCCGCAAGAGATGTCAAATGAGAACCCCATTGTAGCCTTGAATCAAGCGTAATCCCCAGGAAAACCGTTTTATCTACGAATTCAAGTTTCTCTTTATTCAATATTATATCACAATCACTACTTTTAACATTTGGTAAAGCAAATCTTATGCATTTGGTTTTTTTTTCATTTAATACCAAATTGTTTGCTGTGAACCAATTTTGGACCTGAAGTAGGGCATTATTCACGTCATCTAGATTTTGGGCCCGCCTATTTATCTTAAAAATTAGGGAAGTGTCATCAGCAAATAACACCATATTTTGAGGTTGGTTTTTCAGTAAATAGGGTAGATCATTTATATATACTAGAAAGAGGAAAGGACCCAATATTGAGCCTTGTGGAACCCCCATTTTTACTTTTAACCCCTGTGAATTAACACCATTTATTTGAACATGTTGTTGTCTATCATTCAAATAAGATTTTACCAAACTAAGTGCAAGTTTACCCAGTCCGTAATGCTCAAGTTTCAAAAGTAATGTGTCGTGATTTACGCAATCAAACGCTTTGGAGAGGTCACAAAAAATTCCTATGGCGTCTTGAGACTCTTCCCACGCAGTAAATATGTGCTTTAATAAGGTTACACCGGCGTCAGTTGTACAACGTCCCTTGGTGAAGCCATACTGTTGATCATGTAAGATTCTGTTGGTGTTAAAATGATTGAGCATTTGATTAAGCATTACTTTTTCAAAAACCTTGCTAAAAACTGGTAACGCGGATACAGGTCTATAATTATTAGTATCTTTACTGTCCCCGGATTTGAAAAGAGGTATGACTTTACTGTATTTCATTAAATCAGGGAAAACTCCTTGATCTACACATAAATTAAAAATTAAAGCTAAGTAAGGGGCTATAGTCTCAAGTATGGATGTACAAACTTTGAGAGACATTCCCCATAGATCTTCGGTTAGTTTGATCTTTATTTGCCGGAAAGTTTTAATAACAATCATAGGGTTAATGTGTTTAAATTTAAATTCAACCAGGCAGCCAGACACATTCGCCTTTAATAAACCAATTGAGAGTTCAGGTGAGGAAATAAGAGCCTCCGTTGTTTTTTGTGGTATATCGGTAAAGAATTTTACAAATTCTTGAGCTACTTCCTGATTAGAGCTTTTAGGACCACATGCTGTATCTAATGTGTAGCTAGTGTTACGTATTTTCTTCCTGTTAGTCTCATTATTTATAACTTTCCAAACTGTCTTTATCACAATCACATCATCGTTACACAATCACATCATAGTTATCACTATCATTATCATCGTAATCACAATCACCTACACTCTCACAATCACCATCACAATCACCATCACTATCACTATCACTATCACTATCACAATCACAATCACCATCACAATCACCGTCACATCACCATTACAATCACCATCACAGTCACAATCATTATCACAATCACCGTCACATTACCATTACAATCACAATCACAATCACTATCACAATCATTATCATCGTAATCACAATCACCTTCATCATTATCACCATCACTGTCACAATCACAATCGCCATCACCATTGCTATCACCATCACAATCACCGCCACTATCACAATCACCATCACCATCAAAATCACTATCACAATCGCCATCAATATCACAACTACAATCATTATCACAATCACTATCACTATCACTATCACTATCACAATCACCATCATAATCACTATCACAATCATCGTCACATCACCATTACAATCACAATCACTATCACAATCATTATCATCGTAATCACAATCACCTTCATCATTATCACCATCACTGTCACAATCATAATCAGCATCACCATCGCTATCACAATTACAATCACCGCCACTAACACAATCACCATCACCATCACAATCACCGCCACTATCACAATCACCATCACCATCACAATCACCGTCACTATCACAATCACCATTACCATCACAATAAGCATTAAAATTACTATCACAATCACATCATCGTTATCACAATCACATCATCGTTATCACAATCATTATCATCGTAATCACAATCACCTACACTCTCACAATCACCATCACAATCACCATCAAAATCACCATCACAATCTCGATCACAATCACTATCATTATTTTAACAATCATTATCATCGTAATCACAATCATCATCACCACAACCCCCATCCTCGTCATCACAATCATTATCATCGTAATCTCAATCATTTTTATCTTTATCACAATCATCATGATCACAATCGCCATCAATATCACAACCACAATCATTATCACAATCACCATCACTATCACTATCACAATCACAATCACAATCACCATCACAATCACCGTCACATCACCATTACAATCACCATCACAGTCACAATCATTATCACAATCACCGTCACATTACCATTACAATCACAATCACAATCACTATCACAATCATTATCATCGTAATCACAATCACCTTCATCATTATCACCATCACTGTCACAATCACAATCGCCATCACCATTGCTATCACCATCACAATCACCGCCACTATCACAATCACCATCACCATCAAAATCACTATCACAATCACCATCATCGTTATCAAAATCATCATCATCGTAATCACAATCACCATCATCGTTAACACAATCATCATCATCGTAATCACAATCATCATCGTAATCACAATCATTATCATCGTAATCACAATCATTATCATCGTTATTACAATCACAATCTCCATCACTATCGCAATCACAATCACCATCACAATCACTATCACCATCACAGTCACCATCACAATCACCATCACAATCATCATCACAATCACAATCTATATCATGATTTTAACAATCATTATCATCGTAATCACAACCACTATCATCGTAATCACAATCATCATCATCACAATCTCCATCCTCGTCATCACAATCATTATCATCGTAATCACAATCATTATCATCGTAATCTCAATCATTATCATCTTAATCACAATCATCATGACCACAATCATTATCACAAACACCATTACTATCACAATCACTATCACTATCACAATCACCATTACTATCACTGTCACAATCACAATCACCATGGCTATCACCGTCACAATCACCGTCACTATCACAATCACAATCACAATCACCATCACAATCACAATCAAATCACTATCACAATCACCATCACAATCACAATCAAATCACTATCACAATCACCATCATCGTTATCACAATCATTATCATCGTAATCACAATCATTATCATCTTAATCATAATCATCATCATCACAATCTTCGTCCTCGTTATCACAGCTATCGCTATCACCATCACAATCACCGTCACTATCACAATCGCCATCACTATCACAATCACCATCATCGTTATCAAACTCATTATCATCGTAATCAAAATCATCATCATCACAATCAACATCATCATTATCGCAATCATCGTCATCGTTATCACAATCATCACAATAAATCAACAATAACCCTGTATAGAAGTTGAATCCGCTATCTTCTGGATCTCAAAATAAATGCCATTTTCGAAATCAGCACCCATGATAATCTCGGTTCGACACCCATATTGATTTTTAGACATTTCAACCCCATCGCACCCCAACAGGGAATGATGGTAATTCAGGTCCGCCACATTAAAGCTTAAAATCGTTGTTTTTGTAATACACCCGACCCAATTCACCATACAAACAATACCTATGTTGAATTTCAAGCTTTGTTACCCCATTTCCCCCTTTAGGGGTTGAATTCTGAAAAAACCAGAAACACAAATGTTAACTCATTTATCGATAGGAGTACTCCTGTTAGTTTCGAATAAATTAGTCTAACTGATCTTATTCCCCATGTAATCTTTGGACCCCCGCTTCAACCCCTTAGGGGGTTAATTTTGAAAAATCCTTTATTTATGCACCCCTAAATCCCATAAAGAACCTTTGTGCCGAATTTGGAATCTCCAGACTCAGTGGTTTGGGCTGTGCATTGATTTTTATACTTTGCCACCCCATTTTCCCCTCTTAGGGGTTGAATTCTGAAAAAACCTGAAACCTTTTTCTACTCATTTATCAATAGGAGCACTCCTGTGAAGTTTCGAATAAAATAGACTAACTAATCTTGTTTCCCCATACAAACTTTGGAGCCCCGTTTAACCCCCTTAGGGGGTGAATTTTGAAAAATCCTTTCTTAGTGCACCCCTACACCACATAAGAAACCTACTTGCCAAATTTGGAATCTGTAGATCCAGCGGTTTGGGCTGTGCGTTGATAGATGAGTCAGTCAGTCAGTCAGTCAGTCAGTCAGTCAGTTTCTTCTTTTATATATTTAGATGTAATCCCCTAACTTATAATATGCTTGACTACATAGTGTGCGTTTTATACATGATTTAAATTTCGTCTCATTTAGTTGTAGAATGTGGGGAGGTATTATTATTATTATTATTGTAACATTTTAAACAGTAGGTACCCCATGAAAGATGAATCTACCTTAGCAAGCCTGAAACCTGGCTGAACTAGTTGGTCCCTATTTCTAGTATTATAGTGGTGTCTATCACCTCTTTTACTGAATAAATGCAGATTTTTCCTAACGTACATGATATTCTCATAGATGTTTTGACAAGGTATTGTCTATATTTATTTCCTTAAACAGTTCTCTTAGAGAATCGCGTCTACGTAATTCATACATACTCGACGACGGGCTGCAGACTCGTTGTCTGCAGCCCGTCCCTATAGTAAAATACCGTATGACATAATACAATGAAAATAACTAAAATAGACTAGCCTCGCCGTATCAACATCTGTAAATTGACGGATTTTTCTAACAGCATATGCTGCTGAGCTCAGCCGTCCTGCAAGAGATGTTAAATGAGGACCCCATTGTAGCCTTGAGTCGAGCGTCATTCCCAAGAAAACCGTTTTATCGACAAATTCTAGTTTCTCTTGATTCAATACCACGTCACAGTCACTACTTTTGACATTTGGTAAAGCAAATCTTATGCACTTTGTTTTTTTCCCATTCAGTACTAAATTATTAGCGGTAAACCGATTATGAACCTGCAGCAAGGCGTTATTTATGTCGTCAAGATTTGTGGCACGTCTGTTTATCCTAAATATTAAAGAAGTGTCGTCAGCAAACAACACCAATTGCGGGTGGTTGTTAAATAAATTGGGTAGGTCATTTATGTACACTAAAAAGAGGAAGGGACCCAATATCGAACCTTGTGGTACACCCATTTTTACTTTTAAACCCATTTAATTTACACCATTTACTTGTACATGCTGCTGTCTATCATTCAAAAACGATTTTACTAAACTGAGCGCAAGTTTACCTAAACCGTAATGCTCCAGTTTCAAGATTAGGGTTTCGTGATTTACGCAATCAAATGCCTTCGAAAGGTCACAGAAGATTCCTATGGCATCTTGTGCCTCTTCCCACGCAGTAAATATGTGTTTTAATAAAGTGACACCGGCGTCAGTCGTACAACGTCCTTTGGTGAAACCGTACTGTTGCTCGTGTAATATTTTATTGGTGTTAAAGTGGTTAAGCATTTGATTTTGCTTTTCAAACACCTTGCTGAAAACCGGCAACATGGATACGGGACTATAGTTATTGGTGTCTTTACTGTCTCCGGATTTAAAAAGAGGTATCACCTTACTGAATTTCATTAAATCCGGGAAGACCCCTTGATCCACGCACAAATTAAATATCGAGGCTAAATACGGTGCTACAGTCTGAATAATTGAGGTACAAGCTTATAAAGACATTATAGTATTATGCTATACTTACGCTTCATATTCACCATTCATAATACTATTCATCATCCTATTCATCATCCTTTTTATTTGTTTATATTTCCACACTCAGCAAATCGATCTAAATACGATCCATTTACTTAGAAATAGCTGAAATTAAATATTATCAAAATATTCATGTTGTGACACTTACGTCAAGCGTCAAATTGTCAAACTCTCAGTTTCTGCTTAGTCTATGATATTTACTTTTTGGTTTGTAAAATTTAAATTATTTTTATCAATATGTGTTTAGCCATTATATTTTGTAGATTATTACGATTGTGTACTAAATAACTTAATATTAAATTATATTATAAAATTCTTTACGCACTCATGGATATGTCCTGGCCGACTACACTTGTCAGATGAGATGATGGCCACACTAAGAAAACTAAGATTTGAAAGAGGAAGACTACTTTGGAGAAACGAGCTGACGGACGGCTAAAAAATGGTAGACTATTGGATCTGATTTGATGAGTATCAGAGAGCAGCTTGGTTTTCGCTGTGAGATTCAAAAACTGCCCAGGGGATCCAACTAAAGATTCTCCTGGGACTTCTACTCCCGTTGTTCGGAGGCTAACTACGAGCCTGTCTGTCTACTGGCCCTGAGTTCTGCACTGTCTTGCTGCTGAGCTGTCCTGGTGAACTCTCTGCCGCCGTTTCTACTGCTTCAGAGCTGAACTTCAAGGTTGCTCCGACATCGACCTGCTACCCTGACGCCTGCTCCCGTGATTCCTAACTGTGAACTATAAAACTATTGAGTGCGTGGTAGGTATTTTTTTTTATAGAACTAGCTGTATTTCTTTTCCCCTATTAAATTGTAATTGAACAAGTCTGCTTATCCATTTATTTTAATAGGATCAAGTAGATTTGTTACAACATACCCCATAGATCTTCGGTTAATTTAATCTTGATTTGTTTAAAAGCTTTTACGATTGCTATGGGGTTTATGTGCTGAAATTTAAATTAATTTGAACAGGCTGGAACGTTCGCTTTCAATAAATTAACAGAGAGCAAGGGAGAGGAATTTAAGGTTTCTGTAGTTTTAAGTGGAATACTGGTAAAGAAATTTACAAATTCTTGAGCAACTTCATAATTAGAGCTCACGAGGCCACGTGAGGTCTCTAGTGTTATGTCATTACTTTGTTTTTTATTTCTATTTGTTTCACTGTTGATAATTTTCCAAACTGTCTTAATTTTGTTATCAGCTGATTTAATCTTGTTGCAAGAGTTTTTAAAAATTTTCGATTATGTAGCAACATATTTACTAAAAGTTTCTGTGTTAATGTAAGGCTTAAGGCCGTACAGCTCAAACAATCGTTCCCTACTTTTCCTAATACCCTGTGTTGCCCAGTCACTGAAAATAAACTTTGGGCCAATAGTTTTAGTTTTCTTTTTTAAAGTATTATTGAACTCGGCGTGCACTACCGAAAAGAATTCTTCATACAATCCATTTACATTGTTTCTAATATGGCCTGGTATATATTTAACTTGTTATTTAAATTATTATTAAATTTTTCTAAACTGCTAGGTGTTATTTGTCTAGACCCTCGACGTGAATCCGTGGGCCGCCTTTATCGTGCGGTCTGAGGGAAACTTCGTGCCTGGGCGCCCCCACTCACTGAGAGTGTGCAGCCTCAGCTGCTGGAGGAAGTGGTCGCAACGCTCTTCCCTGCTGGAGAAGAGCATGTACCGCCGCCGATGGCTTTGCCCACAGCCTATAGTATTATGCTATACTTACGCTTCATATTCACCATTCATAATACTATTTATCATGCATTTTATTTGTTTATATATCTACACTCAGCAAATCGATTTAAATACGATTCTTTAACTTGGAAATAGCTGAAATAAAATATTATAGACTAGCTTCTGCCCGCGACTTCGTACGCGGATCCTGTTGCTTATGCCAGCGACAACGGGGTCGTCAAAATCGAAGATCTGAAACGTCTGATGTCGAGTTTTAAGAGCCCGGGGACGGGAATACAACGGGATGCGCAAGACGATTTGAGACGTTCCAGATCTTTCATTTTTGTAAGTCAACAGGAAATGCCCATCAGACCAAACAACACTTGCTAAGACGTCATTCCTATGTGTTATGGTGTAGCTGGGCTCTTGGAGTTCCACAACAGGTGTTCCAGACCTTCGAGGTGTTCCAGACCTTCAAATTTATTCTCACTGCAGAAAATGCTCATCACGTAGAACAATTTTTGCTACGGTACCATTTTTGTATCTCTTATAGTTCAGCCGGTCTGTTGCGGTTCTGCATCAGGTGTTTGTTTCCAAGATAAAAGTCAACAGGAAATGCCCATCAGATCAAACAACACTTGCTAAGACGTCATTCCTATGTGTTATGGTGTAGCTGGGCTCTTGGAGTTCCACAACAGGGGTCCAGATCTTCGATTTTTATAAGTCAACAGAGAGTGCTCATCAGATTGAACAACTTTTGCTAAGACGTCATTCCTATATGTGTTATGGTGTAGCTGGGCTCTTGGAGTTCCACATTAGGTGGTTCAGATCTTCGATTTTTATAAGTCAACAGAGAGTGCTTATCAGATTGAACAACTTTTGCTAAGACGTCATTCCTATATGTGTTATGGTGTAGCTGGGCTCTTGGAGTTCCACATCAGATGTTACATATCTTCGATTTTTATAAGTCAACAGAGAGTGCTCATCAGATTGAACAACTTTTGCTAAAACGTCATTCCTATATATTATGTAAGTGTAGCTGGGCTCTTGGAGTTCCACATCAGGTGTTCCAGATCTTCAAATTTATTCTCTCAGCAGAAAATGCCCATCACGTGGAACAATTTTTGCTATGGTACCATTTTTGTATCTCTTATAGTTCAGCTGGTCTGTTGTGGTTCTGCATCAGGTGTTCAAGTTTCCAAGATAAATTATAGCCTATATCTTGCCCAGACTTAATACCTATACAACAACAAAAAAATCATTCAAATCCGTCCAGTAGTTCCGAAGATTAGCGTGTACAAACAAACAGACAAACAGACAAACAGACAAACAGACAGATTTTTTTTTTTGGATTCGTGCTCTATTACTTTTTCTAAACCCCCCTCAATTATTTCTTTTTTAATATATTCAATGTACAGACACAGTTTTTTTACTGTTTTATTATATGTATAGACTAGCTTCTGCCCGCGACTTCGTACGCGGAACCTGTTGCTTATGCCAGCGACAACGGTGTCGTCAAAATCGAAGATCTGATACGTCTGATGTCGAAGCGCAATTCTCTATCCGTGAACGTCTCCGACTCGCGAGACAATGCGTGACGTTCACGATCAACAGTCAGTCGCGTATCACGTTCCCCACTTGTCTCTAGATACCTAGAAGTCGGTGTGTAGATACGCTGAAAACTCAAGCGTAATTCTCTTTCCGTGAATGTCTCCAACTCGCGAGACAATGCAGACGTTCACGATCAGCGGTCAGTCGCGCATCATTTTCTTCACTGGTCTCTAGACACCTGGATGTAGATGCGTAAATACGCTGAGAACGCAGGTGTGCTTCGCGATCCGAAGAGGTTTTCACGGAGCAAGTTGAAGCCTGATGTTCTCGAACAGCATTAAGTCTCTCCTGACGCTCTTCGGTAGATTCTTGGGATCTTATGATCCTCAATCTTTTAGCTCCTTTGGAACACTGGGAAAGATTTGACCTCTTTCTAGGCATGGTTATAGTTTTATTAAAATCTAAGTGACTGCTCCGCTGCGTTACCGGGTAGGCTACCGTGCCACGTAGATAAATGGAAAAGGAAATTAAACACTAAAATAACATAAGCCGGAAGACATAGTTTTGGCCAGTAGACTCAAATTTTCAATGATACACCATTATCATCGAAAATCAGTCCTAAACTGTTACCGCCTTGACCGCGTGAATATTTTATAATTATACATTGAAATTAGTGATAGCTTTTATTTCCACATCAGATCTTCAATTTTTATAAGTCAACACGAAATGCCCATCAGACCGAACAACTTTTGCTAAGACGTCATTCCTATATGTGTTATGGTGTAGCTGGGCTCTCGGAGTTCCACAACAGGTGTTCCAGATCTTCGATTTTTATAAGTCAACAGAGAGTGCTCATCAGATTGAACAACTTTTGCTAAAACGTCATTTCTATATATATGTTAGTGTAGCTGGGCTCTTGGAGTTCCACATCAGGTGTTCCAGATCTTCAACAGAAAATGCTCATCACGTGGAACAATTTTTGCTATGGTACCATTTTTGTATCTCTTATAGTTCAGCTGGTCTGTTGCGGTTCTGCATCAGGCGTTTGTTTCCAAGATAAAAGTCAACAGGAAATGCCCATCAGACCGAACAACTTTTGCTATGACGTCATTCCTATATGTGTTATGGTGTAGCTGGGCTCTCGGAGTTCCACAACAGGTGTTCCAGATCTTCGATTTTTATAAGTCAACAGAGAGTGCTCATCAGATTGAACAACTTTTGCTAAAACGTCATTCCTATATATATGTAAGTGTAGCTGAGCTCTTGGAGTTCCACATCAGGTGTTCCAGATCTTCAAATTTATTCTCTCAGCAGAAAATGCCCATCACGTGGAACAATTTTTGCTATGGTACCATTTTTGTATCTCTTATAGTTCAGCTGGTCTGTTGTGGTTCTGCATCAGGTGTTCAAGTTTCCAAGATAAATTATAGCCTATATCTTGCCCAGACTTAATACCTATACAACAATAAAAAAATCATTCAAATCCGTCCAGCAGTTCCGAAGATTAGCGTGTACAAACAAACAGACAAACAGACAAACAGACAAACAGACAGACTTTTTTTTTTGGATTCGTGCTCTATTACTGTTTCTAAACCCCCCTCAATTATTTATTTTTTAATATATTCAATGTACAGACACAGTTTTTCTACTGTTTTATTATATGTATAGACTAGCTTCTGCCCGCGACTTCGTACGCGGATCCTGTTGCTTATGCCAGCGACAACGGGGTCGTCAAAATCGAAGACCTCAAAACGTCTGATGTGGAATTTTAAGAGCCCGGGGACGGGAATACAACGGGATGCGCGAGACGATTCGAGACGTTCCAGATCTTTCAAGTCAACAGGAAATGCCCATCAGACTAAACATGTTTATAAGTCAAGAGGAAATGCCCATCAGACCAAACAACACTTGCTGAGACGTCGTTCCTATGTGTTATGGTGTAGCTGGGCTCTTGGAGTTCTACAACAGGTGTTCCAGATCTTCGATTTTTATAAGTCAACAGAGAGTGCTCATCAGATTGAAGAACTTTTGCTAAAACTTCATTCCTATACATATGTTAAAGCGTAGCTGGGCTCTTGGAGTTCCACATCAGGTGTTCCAGATCTTCAACAGAAAATGCTCATCACGTGGAACAATTTTTGCTATGGTACCATTTTTGTATCTCTTATAGTTCAGCTGGTCTGTTGCGGTTCTGCATCAGGTGTTTGTTTCCAAGATAAAAGTCAACAGGAAATGCCTATCAGACCAAACAACACTTGCTAAGACGTCATTCCTATGTGTTATGGTGTAGCTGGGCACTTGGAGTTCCACAACAGGTGTTCCAGATCTTCGATTTTTATAAGTCAACAGAGAGTGCTCATCAGATTGAACAACTTTTGCTAAAACTTCATTCCTATAAGTATGTTATAGTGTAGCTGGGCTCTTAAAGTTCCACATCAGGTGTTCCAGATCTTCAACAGAAAATGCTCATCACGTGGAACAATTTTTGCTATGGTACCATTTTTGTATCTCTTATAGTTCAGCTGGTCTGTTGCGGTTCTGCATCAGGTGTTTGTTTCCAAGATAAAAGTCAACAGGAAATGCCCATCAGACCGAACAACTTTTGCTAATACGTCATTCCTATATGTGTTATGGTGGAGCTGAGCTCTCGGAGTTCCACAACAGGTGTTCCAGATCTTCGATTTGTATAAGTCAACAGAGAGTGCTCATCAGATTGAACAACTTTTGCTAAAACGTCATTCCTACATATATGTAAGTGTAGCTGGGCTCTTGGAGTTCCACATCAGGTGTTCCAGATCATCAAATTTATTCTCTCAGCAGAAAATGCCCATCACGTGGAACAAGTTTTGCTATGTAC
This sequence comes from Xestia xanthographa, assembly GCA_905147715.2. Lineage (NCBI taxonomy): Eukaryota > Metazoa > Arthropoda > Insecta > Lepidoptera > Noctuidae > Xestia > Xestia xanthographa. The sequence continues at coordinate 29,360,807 of LR990662.1, forward strand.
CATTTTTGTATCTCTTATAGTTCAGCTGGTCTGTTGTGGTTCTGCATCAGGTGTTCAAGTTTCCAAGATAAATTATAGCCTATATCTTGCCCAGACTTAATACCTATACAACAACAAAAAAATCATTCAAATCCGTCCAGCAGTTCCGAAGATTAGCGTGTACAAACAAACAGACAAACAGACAAACAGACAAACAGACAAACAGACAGACTTTTTTTTTTGGATTCGTGCTCTATTACTGTTTCTAAACCCCCCTCAATTATTTTTTTTTTAATATATTCAATGTACAGACACAGTTTTTCTACTGTTTTATTATATGTATAGATGATCAAACGAACTTCTTAAGTGAAGTTCGATCACTATTATATGAGTCATTTCATTCGAAGATATAGTCTAATTAACAGGTAGTCCTTTAAACCTACAAGGCAGTCGCACGTTTTAAAGGGTAGGCAATCGATTTATCCATCGATTACCGCCTTTTTTTTTTTCTTGTCGGTAGCTCTGTTTCTTGTTGCCTGACAGAGCGCTTCGCTTCATTTCTTTAGAGAGGAAATTAAATCATTTAACCTTCACCTTCCCAAGAACGTTCCCATATCCCTATGGATATGGGAACGTTCTTGGGAAGGTGATTTTTATATCTGCGAATGAAGTGACTCATATAATAGTGATCGAACTTCACTTAAGAAGTTCGTTTGATCATCTATTAACTTTAATTATAAGTTACCAAAGGTTATTTTTAACTTGTATTAATATAAATTATGTTCATTGAGTAGGTACCATATTGCATTTTGAATAGTTTCGTTATTTTTGTATGCTAAGCGTACGATTAGCGAATTAATTGAGCGATTAGCGTGCAATTGTTATTATATAATACATAGTATAGTAGGAATTAGTACTACATTTATATAATTAGGTATTGTTGCATTAGAGCGATAACTATTCAGTTTAGTTGATGCGTAGGTATTACTAAGCCATAGTTTATTCTGTTAAGTGTTAGATATTATTTCCAATTATTGACTACAGTGTCATGTTAATTAAACCGTAGTGTACTTCAGATTTGTTGCTTATTTATTTCCTAATTAATATAACTTATAGATAAGTTATTTATTAAAGATTAGTTATTGAGGAAATATAATAAAAAGTTTGCATCTTCACATTAGTAATCAGTTTATTATTATATTCAGAATATTTACATTGAAGATCATCTAATTACATTGTTACATCACATTAAAATCAACCGTATAACCTAGCTACATAACTTCTGTTTAAGTTTATAAACGTATTTGTTACTGTATACATTTCAGGTCGACAACACTCGAGTCCCAGTATGTCCGAGGAAAAGGAATTAGTAAAAAAGCGAGGCAGTTATAAGGGCCGCTTAACTATATTCATCAGTTACCTGGACGCAATGAATGACAAGACATTAAGTAGTTGTGACGTCACGGAATTACAGCTGCGCATGGGCAAACTTAAGTCGTTATACGAACAATACGATGAGGTACAGTTGCGGTTAGAATGTATGGTTGATGATGCGAACTAATGCGAAGGCCCAGTACTGTTGTCTGAGCGTTGTGAGTTCGAGTCATTGTACTTTAAGGCATTGTCGAGGGCTCAACAGCTACTGAGTAAATCTAATAAAGAAAATGATTCGGTTTGTGATAAAAGTACTCGTGGTAGTGTTTATAAACATAATATTAAGTTGCCTACCATACAACTTTCGAAATTTAATGGAATAAATATTCATTGGTTGGAGTTTCGTGACACCTTTACTAGCCTTATCCATAATAATGACGAGATTGATGAGATCAACAAATTTCATTATTTGCGTGCTTCTCTGGAAGGATCTGCTGCTGTGGTTGTTCAATCAATTGAGTTTTCCGCTAGCAACTATGATGTGGCTTGGAATTTAATTTGCGATCGATTTGACAATAAAAGATTATTGGTGCAGAATCACTTGTCAGCATTATATAATATAGAAATTATCACAAAGGAATCCTCAGCTACTTTGAAAGGTTTAATAGATGTATTAAATAAAAACTTACGAGCGTTAGAATCGTTAGGTGAACCAGTCAAGCAATGGGATACTTTGTTGATATATTTAGTTACTCGTAAGTTGGATCAGAAGTATTATCGCGAATGGGAGGAATTTATTGGTCATAGGTACTTAGAAGGAAAGCAAGATCACATTCGATGCATTCCTCAAATTTATTCGCACACGCGCTGATTTAGTTGAAACCCTGGAAATACCAAGGCACAACGTGTCAGGTATCGCTAAATCAGGTTCAACGAGTAAAATTAAGTCTATGGTGACGACACAACATTCTAATAATGTAAGCACTGAATCTGTCACAAAGCAATGTCCTAACTGCAAAGGTGACCATAATCTGTCTAATTGTTCACAATTCCTTTCGTTGAGTAACGATGCTCGTCGTAAATTAGTTCCTAGTTTTAAATTATGTTACAACTGTTTTCGGTCGGGTCACTTCTCCAATAAATGTAAAAAACCGGGTTGTAAGTTATGCAATCGCAGGCATAACATTTTACTGCATACTTCGGATCGTCTCCGTCAACGTGTGTGTCGCCCGCGCACTCAGCTAACACCAGCTTATCACTGACGCTAATAACGTAGCTTTGTCTGCGAACATTTCACCTTAATATGGCGACAGTAGGAAGGAGCGCGGCGTGTTGTTGTCAACAGCTCTGATTAAAGTATATGATTATAATGATCGTGAGCATATTGTGCGAGCGACACTAGATAGTGGTAGTACATCATGCTTCATGAAGGAGCGTCTATGTAAACAACTTAAATTGAATACAAGTCCGATAGATGGCTCAGTATATGGCATAATTAAATAACGCGACCTCTCGCGTAGGCAATACTTGTCAAGTGAAAATGACGTCACTGAACAACAGTTATGTTGCGAAGTTATTTTGTTTTGTTTTGCCATTAATAAGAAATGAAATGCCATATCGTGAATTAGATTTATCTAACCTAAATATTCCTACTGATATTTGTCTAGCAGACCCTACCTTTTACAAGCCCTCCGATGTAGATCTTTTAATTGGTGCTGATCTATTCTGGGACCTGTTAGGTTCGCAAAGAATAAAGCTAGGGTTTGGGAAGCCAGTGTTATGTGAAACCAGGTAAGGTTGGATCGTCTCTGGTCCCATTTTATATAATAATACTTAGTAATAGTAAATTAAGTAGCAGTATAAGTTGTAATTTTACTCAAACTAGTTCCTGTAGGTAATGATCATGACTCAAGATTTATTCGTGATGAGTTGACGCGATTTTGGAACCTGGAAGAGGTTACCTCGCAGCACTAATTATTTGCCAGAGGAAAAACTGTGTGAGGAGCATTTTATTAAAAACACGACTCGTTTAGAGAACGGTCGTTTTTGTACCAATGAAGCAGAATCCTTCTGTTCTGGGTGACTAATTTCATAGGGCTTCAAAATGTTTATATTCCCTGGAACGCAGACTTAAGGCTAAACCTGATTTTAGTAAGTTATATCACGAGTTTATGGCAGAATATGAGTCATTAGGTCATATGACCGTAAACAAGGAATTAGATTTGGATGCCTATTACATGGGTGCGCCAAAGTTCACCTAAATTTTCAACTCCGATAATTGGAAATCCGAAAATGTTCTTCCTAACATTTTTCATCCTAACAATCACAATTCCTAACTACTCTGTCTCTAATGTTCATAATTCCGAAGCATTCAACTTCATAATGTCAGTAGCAATAAACATCTATTATACTTTTATTTGTTTTCCGATATTTTCTCAACATAACCATCTTTTACACTATTATTCAAAGACATATCTTTTTTGTTTAGATTTCTTTTTATTCATAATAATCAGTATTATATACATTAATTTTGCGTAACTTTATTTTCACTTATCATGTATAACATATAAGAATAATAGTACCATACAAAATAATAGGGGGGAAAATATAATTACCACCAAAATTTACTTTGTGACCACTAACATCTATCACCTAAAATATCAATTGATCACCAAATTTAGTAAATTGAGCACCAAATTTTAATGAGGTGGTTGATGACAAACTAGTTTTGCCTAGGCCGACTTGGGGGGTCCATATTGGCTCACCTAAAGTTCTTTACCCGAAATTGTTCTTCCTAATGATTTGTAATCCGAATGATCACTCTTCCTAAAATTTTTCATCCTAAAGTTTTTATTCATACTATTTGTAGTGCTACCGGCGATGTTCATAAAACTCATGTTTCCGAAAATTGTATTTACTAATATCATTCATGTGAATATATTTAAACTCCTACTGTTTTTTATCATAACGCTTTTATCCCTAAACATAATTACAATAATATTTTCACTCATACTCAGAAAGAAACATTTACCAAGTGTAATAAAAAAATCCTCCTACTTCTGAATGGTTTATAAAAAAATAACCACGAAGAATATGGCGGGGTCTATTCGCTCGCTTCGCTCGCTCATTCGACCCCGCCATACCCTTCTAACCTAATCTATCCGTGTCGGGGTGCCCCAAGTCGGCCTAGGCAAAACTAGTTTGTCATCAACCACCTCATTAAAATTTGGTGCTCAATTTACTAAATTTGGTGATCAATTGATATTTTAGGTGATAGATGTTAGTGGTCCCAAAGTTAATTTTGGTGGTCATTATATTTTTTTATTATTTTGAATACTACTATTATGTTATACATGTTATGTGAAAATAAAGTTACGCAAAATTAATGTACCTATATAATACTGATTATTATGAATAAAAATAAATCTAAACAAAAAAAATATGACTTTGAATAATAGTGTAAAAGATGGTTATGTTGAGAAAATATAGGAAAACAAATAAAAGTATAATAGATGTTTATTGCTACTGACATTATGAAGTTGAATGCTTCGGAATTATGAACATTAGATACAGAGTAGTTAGGAATTGTGATTGTTAGGATGAAAAATTTTAGGAAGAACATTTTCGGATTTCCAATTATCGGAGTTGAAAATTTAGGTGAACTTTGGCGCACCCCGACTTGGGGCACCCCGACACTGATAGATTAGGTTAGAAGGGTATGGCGGGGTCGAATGAGCGAGCGAAGCGAGCGAATAGACCGCGCCATACCCTTCGTGGTTATTTTTTTATAAACCATTCAGAAGTAGGAGCCCCGCGAAGCGGGGCTTCGTCGACCGGGTCTCCCTCGACACATATATTTTTTATTACACTTGGTAAATGTTTCTTTCTGAGTACCTATGAGTGAAAATATTATGGTAATTATGTTTAGGGCTAAAAGCGTTATGATAAAAAACAGTAGGAGTTTAAATATATTCACATTATTAATGACATTATTAATTACAATTTTCGGAAACATGAGTGTTATGAACATTGCCGGTAGCACTACAAATAGTATGAATGAAAACTTTAGGATGAAAAATTTTAGGAAGAGTGATCATTCGGATTACAAATCATTAGGAAGAACAATTTCGGGTAAAGAACTTTAGGTGAGCCAATATGGACCCCTATTACATACCTCATCACGGGGTACTACGCGAATGTAGTACCACTACCAAACTACGTGTAGTGTTTAATGCTAGTTGCCCTACTTCATCAGGAATATCCTTTAATGATTTACAGATGGTGGGTCCTACGGTTCAGGATGACCTCCTGTCTATACTTCTTCGGTTTCGACAGTATAAGTATGTCTTGTCAGCCGACGTTGAAAAGATGTATAGACAGATAATAGTCCACCCATCTGATCGGCACTTGCAACAGGTAGTTTGGCGTGAAGATACGTGTAGTCCTGTCAAGGTATTTAAACTGAACACCGTCACATACGGTACGGCTAGTGCGCCGTTTCTAGCGACGCGCTGCCTTAAGCAATTAGGTATTGAGTGCACTGATGATAAAATTGCCACCATTATAAAGCATGATTTTTACGTAGATGATCTCACGGGTGGCAATGATTTAAATGAAGTTACGATAATTCGTAATGAAGTCACCAATGCACTCAAATCAGCTTGCATGCCACTTCGAAAGTGGAAGTCAAACGAACCTGTTTTAGTCTCAGGGACTTCTCAGTCATCCTTAGATTTAGGTATGGGATCTAGTGAGCCCAATAAACTGTTGGGGCTTAACTGGTTTGCTGACTCTGACGAACTAGGTTTCTTGATTAGTTCTGAGATGCCGTCTAATGGCAGTACTAAGCGTGATTTGCTTTCAGTAATTGCACGCATTGTTGACCCTTTAGGTCTTTTATCTCCTTTTGTAGTGACCATGAAAATGTTGTTACAAAGAATGTGGTTGGAGAACCTTTCATGGGACGAACCGTTGACTCTGGAACTCAACACAACTTGTAAAGCTATTATTAAGGATCTCCCTCTTCTAAATAACTTGCGTATCCCACGTTTTGTAATGTCCAATTCGTACCACACGTTAGAACTCCATGTATTCACGGATGCATCTGAGAGCGCGTACGGTGCGTGTGCCTACGTCCGCAGTGTCAGCAGTGATGGTGAATGCATGGTCCGCTTATTGATAGGCAAAAGTCGTGTGGCGCCGATTAAACATACCACGATTCCGAGGTTGGAACTCTGTGGTGCCGTAGTGGGAGCTCGCGTGTGTGAGAAGGTGGTCAACTCACTTCGATCGGGTTTTCTGTTGGACAGACTCGACCATTGTATTGGGATGGTTACAAATGTTGCCCTCTAAACTTCAGCCGTTTGTACGCAATCGCGTTGCTGAAATTTTAGATAAGACAGGAAACTGTACTTGGCGTCATGTACCAACTGCCAAGAACCCAGCAGATCTCATATCTCGTGGCGTGAGTATTGATGCTCTGCAAGGGTTACATCTGTGGTGGTGTGGCCCCGACTTCTTGAAGGAAGATCAGTCCAACTGGCCATCTAACCTTAAATATTTAGAATTAGAGACATTGCCCGAAACGCGACCTTAAGTTTCATTGAGCGCTATTGTAGAAAGTAGTTCTGTAGCAATTTATTTATAGATTTAAGCGTTTCTCTAATTATTTAAGACTTGTTCGTTCCGTAGCATATATGTGTTGAGGTTTGTTAGAATTTGTAAGAAACTTCCTGTAATTAATAACTTTCTGTCAGAAGAAGAACTACAGGAAGCATTGAATGTTATTATTTTAAAATGTCAAATCGATTCGTTTCCAGAGCACAAATTACTTGCAAACAAACAATACATTCAAAAAGCGCCCTTCTTAAGTTTAATGTTTATTTAGACAGCAATAATATAATGAGTGTCGGAGGACGCTTAGAGAATTCTGAGTTCTCAATAAAAAACACCCTATTTTTTTACAGTCCACACATATATTTACAAAGCTATTGTTTAATTTCGAGCACAAAAGATTGATGCACGCAGGCCCACAGTTATTATTAGCGTCGATAAGGGAATCGTATTGGCCTATAGGTGGCCGAAATTTAGCTAAGGCTTGCTATCATAACTGTGTGCGCTGTTGTCGTATGAGGGGTAATGTAGTTACCCCCATAATGGGGAATTTACAGCAGCAGCGTCTCCGTCTGGGAGGCTACCCCTTCGAAAGTGTTGGTGTTCATTATGCTGGCCCTATCATGTCCATCATGTGTGCTAGTCGGCAAGGCCGCGGTTAGAGGTAGTAAAGGTGTACGTGGCGATATTTATTTGTTTCACCACCAAGGCTATTCACTTGGAGCTAGTAGATGACCTTACTAGTAACAAATATTTACTGGCTTAGTATAGGTTTATTTCGCGTAGGGGAAAGCCCGTTAACATTTATTCTGACAACGGTACCTCATTCGTTGGAGCGTACAACGATTTATCGAAATTTTTAAAATCAAATTGCGATTCCTTAGGTGAAAGTTTGGCTAATGATGGAGTTAAGATGCACTTTATTCCCGCCTATACTCCTCACTTTGGCGGACTCTGGGAAGCGGGTGTTAAGTCGACCAAATACCATTTAAAGCGAGTGTTGGGAAATTGTAATCTCACGTTCGAAGAACTTAACACCACGCTGATCCAAATTGAGGCAATTTTGAATTCTCGTCCGTTGACGCCGCTGTCCGCTGATCCTGCTGACCTTACACCTCTGACTCCAGGACACTTCCTCGTCGGTCGACCGCTTACTTCACTGCCACAGCGAGATATTCAGGAACACTACATTCATCATTTAACTCGTTTTCAAAGGATCGAGCAACTCCGCCAGCACTTCTGGGTTCGGTGGAGTAAGGAGTTTGTTTCCGAGTTGCAGCAGAGAACAAAATGGCGTTCCTGCAAAGATGCATTGAAGCTGGATTCCTTGGTAGTGATAAAGGAGGACAACCTACCCCCCCTCAAGTGGAAGCTTGGTAGAATTGTCGCCATCTATCCAGGATCAGACGGTGTAATAAGACGAGCCTTCAACAGAATTTGTCCATTACCCGTCTCTTCTGATGCTTGTTGAAAGTGAATCTTTCAACGTCCGGGGGCATGTTGGAGCGCCTGATGGATTCGTCGGAGCAGCAAGCGACGATGCGTCCTGTTTTAGTTTTAAGTTCTTAATGTAAAAATTGTACAGTTCATTACTGCTTGTGTCTTTGTTTAGCTAGTACACATTTTTTAAGTAATCCCAAATTCTCCTCATTTTATTTACCCAAGTCCTGGTGCTCCCGAACATAGACACAATAGTTAAACAATTGACATAAAATAATGGATGGAGGATAAATGTGCCATGGTTCATCAAAACAAAGGAGATCCATGAACTTCTTTACCTACCAATGGTTAAAGAAGTGACAGACTACTGGCTCCAGCATTACATCAGCTTGCAGGACAGCTTACTATACCTGAAACAATTCATCGACTGAAGAAACATCAAGATCTCTTTGACGACAACTAAATCAACAAAATGCGTTTTGTCTAGTTACTAGTTTTCACTGAAATTCATTTTTAAACAGCAGTTAATACTCGTTGTAACAAAGACAATATTTAGTAAAAACAGCCTTTATTGTAACATATATGTATATGAATTATGTTGGCCTCATGACCAGATTTCTTAGAAAATTGCTCATGGAACTATTTAATTATAATAAATAAATTAATAGAACTGCACAATCTGTAGTTCAGTCATAAATCTACTTAGTAACAATAGTTCACGTATAGTTGGGAGACAAGTACTTCATTGGCTCAGCCACTTTTTATCATTATGTCATCATTTCAGCCCAAAGACATCCACTGCTGGACATAAGCTTCCCACAAGTGACACCACATTGACCAGTCCCATGCATCATTGTGTACACGGGATCAAACAGTTGTAGTAGTCTACATTTACGTGCATTGACTGAGTAAGGTGAAATCAAAGGCATGAACACTTTCAAATATACTCGCTCCCCAGTTTTATTCGGATTTGATTTCACAATAGATCAATTTTAATAAGTTTAACGGACTGAACAGTTAAAAACACTCAGGTCTGCTTTTAATTTCTGCGATAAGACCGCGTTCAACAAGCGGCATCGTGAAGCGGTCGAACACCAGCCCGCTGCATACGTAGACGGGGCGTTCGAGCGCCGCGGACAGACGCGTCGCCAGTGCCGCCGCCGCGCCCTCCGTGCCCAGCAGCGTGCTGGCCAGCGCGCCGCGCCCGCCGCCGTCCGAGCGCGCCGGCATGCCCAGCGCCACCTCGGTCAGCTCCGCCGCTCCGCCGCCGCCCAACCACAGCAGCAGAGCGCCCTCCACACGTAACGCTGCAGTTCTGCATAACAGTTCGCCACTCCATATTTCAAACTGATGAACGCGCCATCCACTCGGCTTATAAGTAATTCGTTTTCGAGAACTTGTCACTCGCGGTGAGGTGCCGATTTCCATTTTTGTACAAAAATAAAACCAATCCAACTCTTCAGCATTTACAAAACAATGCTTCAATGTTTCCACACTTTTCACTGTTTTCTGTTTTCGCGTGTCATTGAAACATAAATTCAATATAATTATTATAACAAAAATTCAAAACCATTTTGTATACAACAGCTGGCTGTCACTGTCATTAATGTCAATACATTTTCATAGAGCCATCTATGGAATTAATAAATTCTAGGCTCGGCGCAAACGGGCCACTAACCATGTCGTGCGCTACCGCGAATAACCGACACTGCTGTAGCGAGTGGCCGCATGTAAAATGTATGAAAAAGCGTGTGAACTGCTTGTCGCTGGCTGCCACATTTTATGCTCAGTCTTACGATTGTAGCGTGGGAATATGGAACCCATTAGGGTTCCATATTCCCTATTCACTTACCCGATATGGGGAATTACACACTGAAGTTATTGTTCCTATAAAGAACTTTTCAAAAAGTAAAATTATTAAAAAGCTTTGGAAATTATCAGTAGTCCAAAAGTCTAATTGGCGAGGCTGCGCATATGTCTTCTAATATATGTACAGATTGCCCGCGCGTAGATGACTCATGACGACTGGCCTCTGCAGGTATGCGAGTGTGGTCGCCGCTCGCGGCGCGCGTAGAATGATGGAGTGGGAAAAAACTGGTTATAAGAACGTGAGCGAGTGGGACAAAAGTACAGGCGCGATCAGGTGATTTGGTCGGCCAGAAACGATGTTAAAATGACTTCTGTTTTATTTGTTTACGTTTTATCAAATTATGAACTAACAACGTTACACGATGGACTCCGATACGGAAAGTTTGCCCGTTGTGTGAGACTGCACAAACAGACTCACGATGTCCGCGATTAGGTACGCGGAGCCCTAATCAAATAATATTTGTTCAATCGACAAAGGGAAAACAACTATTAGATACACTTACCATCACGTGGTACCGGTGATGTGACGTAGTCCCTGGTCACGTCGTATCTGAGTGGGGTGTAAGTATAACTGTTTCATCCACCAAGTTTCTGAACGCACCTTTTTGACGTTTGACAGATTACGTTTCGTTGTCTGTGCGAATCTGTGCGATGACGTTTGCTTGTCTGTGCAATTTTTGGTTGAATAATGGTCGCTCCGTGCTTGTAATTTTGGTACACGCTGTTTCGTGTAATTATTGTTTGAAAACTTTGAGTTATTGTTAATCCGATACAATCTTGATCGGTGTTTGATATTTTGTTGACAATTGAGTGAAAATTGAGAAATCTCGCCATTTTGGGTCATGACCGCGAGTGATTTGTTGGTTATAGGGAACGTGCAGGAACTATAGGTGGCAGCACTAAACGACAAAAGAGACACTATGCGGACAGTAAAGGAAACTTATGCCGTCACCTGTCACGCAAATCTCTTCAAAAGTATTATTTTTGATTATGATAAAAGGTATAAAACATGGGTTCCGGTCTATCAATAATGTTTGTCAGCGTAACATGAATGTTGACCAATATGAATTTTGTATGTTTCGTTTATTTTCTCTGATGAAAATTGTGGTGCATGAAGAAACGGTGGCGTAAACAACTTTCTTATTTTCAACACATGTTTTAATGGAAGGGAATCCTTTATCAGCGAGAACAGTATCTCCAGGCAGAAAAATCAATCCACAATCATTTGTTATAAGCAATCACTATAACGCCCTCCGTAGCATTTAGATACAAAACTTAGGAAACTACAAGGAGTGCAGCCAATTAAAAACTTTATTGTATAACTATGTTTATAATCTGAGTTCATGTGGAGACTGTTGAGGAATATTCGGTGTGAACTTCAGTGCAGTCTGGAACGCCCTCCGTAGCATTTAGATACAAAACTTATGAAACCACAAGGAGTGCGGCCAACTAAAAACTTTATTGTATACCAATGTTTATAATCTGAGCACATGTGGACTCTTTGTTCAACTGTTGAGGAATATTCGGTGTGAACTTCAGTGCAGTCTAATCCATAATCATTTGTTATAACTAAGCAATCACTAGAACGCCCTCCGTAGCATTTAGATACAAAACCTAGGAAACCACAAGGAGTGCAGCCAACTAAAAACTTTATTGTTTATCCATGTTTATAATCTGAGTACATGTGGACTCTTTGTTTAACTGTTGAGGAATATTCGGTGTGAACTTCAGTGCAACATATGTGTGTTTGCTGAAGTTTAAATGGTACGCCAGTACCATTTAATGTTTGCTTGCACGGTTGATTTTGAAGGCTATTGAACTTTTTCAATGCAGAGTGTAACAAAAACAAATTGTGTTCAAATATTTTTGTTACTGCATTTATCCATTTTTTGCGTTTTTCACTTATACATGGTATGAGAGTACTATTCTTTGGAAAGTAATAGAATTTTATTATTTTACGCTATTTGATTAATTTTCATTTTTGTGGATGTATTGGTACATCCAGAAATGCAACAATGGATTATGATTAGCTAGAATAATCATTTTCAATAATAAAATTAATTCTGTTTACTTGTTTTACATGTCAATGTCAAGTATTAATTTGGTACATGATTCGGATTGGTGACGCCAGTTGGCACCACCGTCGTTGTGCACGTTCCCTATAATAATAATAATAATAATATCTTTATTTCAGACACACGTCCATATACATTTTTACAAAGAAAGCGTTAGTAGGGTTGTTAGTAGTACACACAAAAAAATAATAAAAGAAAAAATAAAAAGGTGTTAGTAATTTGTTAGTAAACCAAACAAGTTAAATAAGTGCACAATGGTAATACACTCTATTTCCTATTTCTGTGCAGGTGTACACTTGCCCAGTACACAGTAAACGGCCTGTCAATTTTGCACGCTAACGCTCTGAGGACAGTGTTGGTGCTACCACGGACTCTGCTCATCATCGATGCAGTTCTTTTCCTGATGATGGAGAAGAAGTCATCGATGTAAGCGTCCGCAAACATTGCGGAAGCACTGCAGTACCTGGGTTTCCTCAACACTGCCCTCAGCGCGTCATTGTACTGAACACGCAGAGCGTTGTAAGCCCGCCGCGTAAAGTTGATCCACAGACTGCACGTGTAAAAAGACTGACAGAAGGCTCTGAAAAGTAACAGTTTTACATCTGTGGTACATCGTGCGAATCTGCGGGCCAACATATTGCAGCGGACTGCCAACGCCCTCCTATGTGTCTGTCGGTTATGTAGCCGGCCTTTGTGTTTTATTTGAACGCCGGTAATTTCCTAAATTCAGTGCTGGACTATTATATCCCCGATTGGGTTAGCAAACCGGGATAAAATTCAGTTGGACATTCGTGAAAGGTGCCACGTGTGGGATCTGAAGGTTTGATCCTGGAGTCGACGGTGCGCGCTGTGGGCGTCCATGGAACCGTCGTAATCTCACATAACTTCACATACACCACACAAACACAGTTATACTTACATCCCACTCAGATACGACGTTACCAGGGACTACGTCACATCACCGGTACCAACGTGATGGTAAGTGTATTGAATAGTTGTTTTTCCTTTGTCAATTGGACAAATACATTTTGATTAGGGCTCCGCGTAATCGCGGACATCGTGAGTCTGTTCGTGCAGTCTCACACAATAACTGTGGTTTGTGTGGTGTATGTGTAGTTATGTAGATTCGACAGCAACCATAGGGCGCCCCACAGCGCGTACCGACGTCTCCCTGGACAAACCTTCCGATCACACACGTGGCACCTTTCACCAATGTCCAACTGAATTTTATCCCGGTTTGCTAACCCAATCGGGGATATACGATAGTCCAGCACTGAATTTAGGAATTTACCGGCGTTCAAATGACACAAAAAAGGCCGGACATAACCAACAAATCACTCGCGGTCAAGACCCAAAATGGCGAGATTTCTCAATTTTCACTCAATTATCAACAAAATATCAAACACCGATCAGGATTGTATCGGATTACCATTAACTAACTAAGTTTCAAACAATAATTACACGAAACAGCGTGTACCAAAATTACAAGACCACGGAAGCCAGTTTTTTCCAAACCAATATGGCACTGACAAGCAAAACGTCATCGCACAGACAACGAAACGTAATCTGTCAAACGTCAAAAAGGTGCGTTCAGAAACTTGGTGGATGAAACACCCGTGTTATTGTTATTACACAGACGACGCACAGACGGGTATTGGAGTCGAAAAGCTGGCCAATAATATTTATTGCTTTTCATGTGCTTTTGATGTGTCTATTTGAGGAGTTCGTTGGCCTAGTGGCGTTTTCTGACCTTTTTACGATCGTACGGGTTAAGCAACATCTGGGACTGTCATTATTTATATGGGTGACTGATTATAATGTGTTCAAAATTTAATTCTCAAACTTCTCCGTGCTTTGGAAGGGACGTCTGTCCGTCGTTATGCCGTCAGTCTCGGTTGCTATCCCTGGAAGCAGTCGTTAGGTCAAGTTAGAGACTCGCGCGGCGAGCCTGACAACTCTCACCAGATATGTTTTCAATAGAATGCTACTACTTCTAAAAATACACTCGGTAACAGTTATTACACACACAGTTAGCTATTTAATCAAAGTTAGGAAACTATAAAATCTTTTCAGCGGGACTGTAGTAAAGAATAGACCCGTAATTTAGGTTTTATTTAACAAAATTCAACATATTGATACAATGACACAATCAATCCTGACAACTCAGTTTCTTCTTTATAACAGTGGTCAGTTCTAAACCTATTGTAGTCAATGCCGGTCCTCTCGAGGGTGTTCGAGAATATGTTTATCTCGGGCAAACTCTGAACTTTGGTAAGAACAACTTTGTGACTCAATGAAGAATTCAGCTGGGGTGGACAGCATTTGGGAAACATCGTTCGGTCTTCTCGTCGCGTTTCCACAGTGCCTAAAGACGGAAGATCTTCAACCAGCCCGTCCTGCATGTTATGACTTACGGGACTGAAACGTCACGGCTCACGGTACGGCTGGTTCATAAATTCAAGGTCGCTCAGCGAGCTATGGAACCGGCTGTGCTTGGAATCTCTCTGAGATGGGGTGGATGTGGGGAACGAGGTGATCCAACAGAAAACCGGAGTTATCGACATAGCTCCCAGAATAAGTAAGCTGAAGTGGCATTGGGCCGGTCATATTAGCCGTAGAACCGATGACCATTGGGGTAGACGTCTTCTTGAGTGGAGACCGCGTATCAGCAAGCGAAAGATGGGATGCCCTCAGACTCGAGTGACTGGAGTGACGATCTTTGCAGGGTGGCCGGCTGAGTAGGCCTATGTCCAGCAGTGGTCTGCTGTAGGCTGATGATAAAACATTATTCTTGCTTTCCTTCTTCTTTTATCTCTTCATTTTGTAAGCAGCCTCTTTTCATTGGTCTGTTTTAACATTCTAAAAAGCAACAAAATAAGAAACTTGATCTTTAGTATGCTACCCCTTTAATAATAGGTCTTATTTACTCCCAAGTAGGTACATAACATTTATTTGTTGGCTAATGAAACTGTCTTGTAACGTAAAAACTGGCTATTTATGTACAAACAGTACGTGAAAACGCCACCAAAGCCACCGAAATTGAGCCACCAAAATTGGAAACAGGCATAAAAAAAATCTTTAAAATAGGGATTTTAAGTTACAATTAAATTAATATCACTGATTGATGCGTTACCCAAATCACTAGCAATAACGTGTAGCTTACTATTAAAACATGTTAAAATCAACAGCAAATCGATCCACCAAAAATTGAACAATTCTTGTCCCCCGTGGCCCGTGCCACCTAAGATGAGTACCTTACGTTTTTGGCGGGTAATCGCAGCACTAATCACAAACCTGTTACAAGCAAGCCCAGCGCACGACCGAGAGGTGCGAAATAAAAAAAATGCGAGTGCGCACACGCACTAAACTTCATGACGTTATAGTAAGTTGAAAAAGTGCCACCAAAAATACCGGTGGCTGTGATTGGTGGCCCGTTTGTGCCGAGCCTTAGAATCTTCATTGCATGTGCAAGATTTCTATCAAGATTTATCTATACTAATATTATAAAGAGGAAAACTTTGTTTGTTTGTTTGTTTGTAATGAATAGGCTCAAAAACTACTGGACCGATTTCAAAAATTCTTTCACCATTAGAAAGTTACATTCACCCTGAGTAACATAGGCTATATTTTATCTCCGTACTCCCACGGGAACGGGAACTACGCGGGTGAAACCGCGGGACGTCCGCTAGTATTCTATAATTTTACATAATTTTATTATGATCGGCCTCAGTTTATGTAAAATTTGTGCAAAACAGCAATTTTTGGAGGCATAATGAATTTGTTTCGACATTTTTTTTATTTTTTGCTTTCATTAACTAAAAACCTTAGACCTAGAATATTATAGTGCACAAGATACCTATTTTCGATACCTCTCCTTCTGTCTACGTTTGCTCCATACATAAATATGTTAAGGTGAATGCTTCAGGGTGGCCCACGAAATTCAAATTTTCTTACGTTTTTTGCAATTTGCAGGCCAGTGCTAGGTTGTATGTTGATTAAAATTATTATTCGCGGTTGTAAGACGTATGTAGTTACAGAATGAGAGGTTTTCTTTTTGAGGTATTAAAAAAATGTTTAGTTTCCAAGAACTCTATAGATGGCGTTGAACTTACTATGATAGTTGGTGCCAAAGCCAAAACGCTTGGAAAAAAAACATTGTGTCACGTCACATACTCTCGTTGACTGACACTTTCATTTGCTTAACCTTCCGAATATATAACCTAGTTTTCTCGCGCTTTGTTAAAATCAGTTTTTTTAGGTTCCGTTCCTTGCATTATCATACTAACTCCTAGCGCCATCTATCCAGCGACTAGGGAAGAGCTAAAAAGAAAATCCCTCATTATATTCATCAAAATCATCAATACAACCCTCAAAGTTCATAAAGGTGCAAAAATGATTATATCAACGTCAAAATCATTCCTGAATCTTTATGAACTTGGAGGGTTGTATTGATGATTTTGATCATTATTATTCTGTAACTACATACGTCTTACAGTCGCAAAGAATATTTTAATCAACATACAACCTAGCACTGGCCTGCAAATTGCAAAATTCATAAGAAAATTTGAATTTCGCGGGCTACCCTTTAGCATCCACCTTAATGTCTTTGACTCTCTGTAGTGGAAATAATCTCTGAACTTAACGAGAATATCAACTCTTTTATGGTTTCCTTCTCCAGACTCAGTGTGTCTATGATTTTTTCAAATGACGCAGTCGACGTTTATTGGTTGGCAAGAAAAGTTCAATTGTTGGCCAATGAAATAACGACATTTGTATTTCGTTATCTACTATTTGCTGGAATACCGGCGTGTGTGTGTGCTATTTGTCCATTAGCTATATCAATGTTAATTTTTACCAATGGGAAGCAATGTGGAACTGATGTGAAACGTCAAACGAACGATTCACAAAACTCATTTTCAAGAGTAAAGCTAGCGGATTTCGCATGCTTGCAGTGAACGTGGACCGCCGAGGTTCATACAAGTATTAGATTAAATGTATTCCTGCTTGTGATAAACTGTAGTGTTCAGGGAATAAATCAACCAAATACGTGTTATTCGGTCTTGGAAGACACACGATGAAGTATTTTAATTTGTTAGTGGTCGGCGTCCTGCTACTGGCAGGTGAGTTGTCCTATCGCCTAGATGTTTTTGTTTTACGCAATTTGTTTATCAATGGTGAAGTTTCCTTTAACATAAATATGAAAGACGTTTGTTATGAATAAAATATAAAAACGTAACTAATAATTTAAAAAAAAAACCTGTGTACTTTCGTAGAACATTCTTATATGTCAAGTCGCGGTGACTAAAATTTTTTGCGGTTACCGGTAGATACAATTTCGATAACTACAAACAAAGTAAGCATTGTGATTGATACAAATACGTAATTAACGTAATGTTTCAGGATGGTCCGCGGCGCAGGAGGAAGGTGCGGGCGTAGGCACGGTGGAGGAGGTAACGGTGGACGCCGACCTGGGCGCATCGCGCGAGGGCTCCCGCACAGGTACCTAACTGTACACTCTGCGTTCCGCTCAGAGGCACTACCTACACTAGGAACACCTAGTAGTAGATTGTCATACTCGTTGGTACTACATATATGCAAGTTTAGTTGGTGTTGTCAGATATTGAGATTGTAAACTAACGCTGTTCGTCAAATAGCGTCGAAATATCGGTAGCTCAGAATAATTGACAATCACGGAAGATATCCCGTAGATGACAGAGTTTTTATAAACTGTGAAAGCTTAGAACAGTACCTATTGAGATTTGTATTGTGCTGCCTACTTTGAATCAGTGGCACCAGTGTTAACAATATCTTTCTAAGCTTTGGATTTGAGAATGGTGAATGTGTTTGGACATAAGCTCACCCTCACCACTACTTTGAATTGAGTGATAACACAGACTGACACAGAGATGTTGCATGTTGTTTCTCTTACAAAGTATTGATATTTTTGGATACCTACAGTTTTGTACTTGTGCTAACGAGAAAAAACAGTTGCAGTTTTGGATTTCTAAATAAGATAATGTACTTGACAGTCAATACCTATTGGTATCATCTTAGATAGATTGCGACCAACACACTAAGCATTCATAACTAAAGCGGCTTTCAGACTACGCTATACTATTGTGCTATATAGTATAGCAAAGATAGACCTAATGCTATACTATATAGCTTAGCGTTCACATTATGCGATATTATCGCAAGCATTTATAGTATATAGCAAGCACAGGATCGTGTCCAGACTGTGTCGCTCGTCTTGCTTGCGGGGCGGCCGGAGGTGAGGGATGAGGAAGAGCGCGGCGCGCGATATAGCACAGCTTGAATTCAGCGCATCGCACAATTTTATAGCGTATAGTAAGCTAATAATATATAGTACAGTACAGTGTGAACGTGTCCATAACAATGTATGGTGCGCGATATTGTTGTGCTATGAACTATATGCTATTATATTATAGCGTAGTCTGAAAGCCGCTTTATCATCATACTAGAGTAGTGGCCAGAGGTTATGCGAGCATGGTTTTGCCTGATTGTACCACAATTGATAAAATAATCTAAAGGATTAATTTTCCCCATTATCACTATCTAATTTAGTAACACTACACACTGATAATTTAATTTAGTAGATTGGCATTCATTAAATTATTGTTAAGGCCCTTCTAAGGGAGAAGCCAGAATAAACTTTCCATTACTGGACATGAGTTTCGAAGTTCATATTTTTTTTGTAGATAGTACACTTAGTTATAAAGCTTTTCACAAAATTACAATATGCGGCCGCCCACGGTTTTCGAGATTTAATTCTCTAAAGTTTCTATACAAATACGAACTTAACACGCCGATTTCCAGTACTAGACAAAACTTTCTAAGTTCATATTTTTTTGTAGATAGTACACATAAATAGATAGCTTTTCACAAATTTTCAATACGTGGTCGCCCACGGTTTACGAGATTTAATTCTTTATAGATTCTATACAAATACGAACTAACACACCATTTTCACATTTTTAGCACAGATTCACAGATAATCTAGTACTAGTCAGATTTATTATTACAATTGATTATTAAATAATCGATTATTTTTTCTTAGCAAAAATATCGATTATAAATAAATCGGCTTTTCTTTAATATAATCTTTTTATAAAAATAATCAATTATTTTATAATAATCGTTTTTTTCCTAATGTGTCAAATATGATTAATCGAGTTTTTGTAATAATTAAACAAACTAGTTTTGCCTAGGCCGACTTGGGGCACCCCGACACGGATAGATTAGGTTAGAATCTCCATAACCATGGGGTTCCGCGGGGTGGGGGTGGTACAGGGGTACCTCCTCCCCCCCTCCCCCTCGCCCTTTAAATCGATGTCCAGTAATGGAAATTTTAACCCAATGATATGGCAGACGTTGCGTTCCGGCGCCGCACCGCAGGCACACCGCACTTCCATTGAGCGAGACGTGAGTAATAACGGTGCCGTATTGCGGCGCCGCATACCACACAGTGATGCGGCTGCGGCAAAATGTTTGCGGTGCGTAACCCTAAAATTAGCAACTCTATTGGTGGTGATTCAAACTTCGTTTGAAATACTGTAAGCATAAAGTTTTAATCAGCTTGCGCTACAAAGCGGTTGTTACGTCAGTCACTGCGGCTGAATTGTGCGAAATGAGTGGTTTTTTGCGATTTACCGAAAATTATTGATTGGGCTAAAAAAAATAAAACACATAAGACCTGATTTATAGTTAGTTCAGTTAGTATGCAAAGGTTCATGATCTAATTTGAAGTACTTTTTGAATACCAGCGGTTTATTGTTTGATTTGGAGGTAAATTTGGATTTTTTTTCTATCGAGAAAAGTTTATGGAATCGTATTTTCGCCACACATAGTACTTATTTTAACATTGCACAGAGCATTAATCCTCAACTTTACCATATACGTATATTTATTTCAAAATTAATGCTGCAGTATTTTAGGCGTAACGGAGGATCATGCTAAGCCATTTGAGGGAATATAGACCCTTAAAGTAGGAAACAGAATTGAATTCACAATTATAATTATTTCATCATCAAGAATGAAGCATTTTCCCGAAAGGTTAATATATTTTGATAGTAAACTTAGATATACTTAGCACAAAAATGTCGACAATGCGAATGCCGCGTACAATACAGTAAGTACAGCGTAGTTGCCGGAGTTATCGGTTCTTGAGTCTGTCGTCGGCCGCCAGCACGCACAGCCGCGCCTTCAGCCACGCCGAGTCGCGCACGTGGTGCTGCAGGCGCCGGTCCGCGCGCTCGCCCGCCGCCCACCAGCCCACCCTGCATCAGTGCAACTTGAGCCCTTTGGTTAGCTAAACTCGCTGACTACAACTACAACTAATTTCCGTGCGTTCAAGCGTTTTTGCAACAAAATCAAATATAACAAACAGCTCACAACTTAGGACCCATTTCATGTTAATATATAGGTATCTGTGGTCCTGCGCGGATAGAGGGGGGGGGGGGGGGCAATGGGTGCAATTGCCCCGCCGGGACCGGGCCAAATACGTCATTAGCCAAGCTTGAACTAGTTTTACGGAATTGAAACTAAATATTCTAGTTGTATATCTTGTCATGGACGTCGCCAAGAGGAGGTAGCTGTCCCTAGAGGCTCAGGATTTTTAAAAGTTGTAGCTTTTCCTGCCTGATGCCACAGAATGGTATTTTACGTAATAAGTTGTAGCGTAAAATGAAATCACTTAACCTCTCAGATATTATATATAATAATATTAATATTATAATATTATATATAAGATATTGTTTAACCCTGGGAAAAAACATTTACCATAAAGGCTCCTTTTTTCTACCTCTGGATTGGCATTCCTATCGATCTATACAATAGACAAAGCCTGAAATAAATTAGGAGCCCCTTGTGCCGAGGCCTTGTGTAGATATAATATGCAATTATAGCATAATAATCTGAGGCAATGTTGTAACCGGGGTTGCGGGACTATTCGAAAGAGATACCGTGGCCCCGGAACACAAAGGGCGATGAAGGAACATGGATGGGTTTTAGTCAGTAAAAGTCTGACACTCCCTCCTGCTCCGCCCAGAGCGGGAGGGATTATTTGATGAATTCCCATCAGAAAAAAAAAAAAAGGCAATGTTGTAAAAAATTTCGAGCTCGCTGCGCTCGCTCTTGAAGCCTGATTTTTTGCGACTCATAACTTTGTCTATAAGAGGCCCAGGTAACTCCAGTAGGTCGGTAGGAAAAGTGTTAAAATTTTCGAGCTCGCTTCGCTCGCTCTACAGACTACGTTCTCAATTTGACCAAGTAACTCCTATATGAACGTTCGAACCATTCTAACCTGCCCAGGGCAGGCAGTCTCGACATAGATAGCGACAAATTCGCTAACTTTCAATCGCTGATTACTAAAGAATAAATTCGGTTGCAATGATGATGCTTACCAGTAACGCAAGTCTTTACATATAAGATGCGATTTTCACAAGCATCATTATTGCAACCGATTTTATTCGTTAGTAATCAGCGATTGAAAGTTAGCGAATTTGTCGCTATCTATGTCGAGACTGCCTGGGCCGGCAGTCTCGACATAGATAGCGATAAATTCGCTAACTTTCTTTAAAGTTTATCATTTAAAAAAAAAATAATTTTCTAAATATTGCCCCTCCTTAAAGGAAATCCTGTATCCGCGCCTGTCTGGGGTGCTAGCCAACTGTAAACATCCCTTTGTGCCTATTGGCCTTGTTTCGTTCTGTCTCTGAGACTGCCTGGGCCGGCAGTCTCGACATAGATAGCGATAAATTCGCTAACTTTCTTTAAAGTTTATCATTTAAAAAAAAAATAATTTTCTAAATATTGCCCCTCCTTAAAGGAAATCCTGTATCCGCGCCTGTCTGGGGTGCTAGCCAACTGTAAACATCCCTTTGTGCCTATTGGCCTTGTTTCGTTCTGTCTCCTGCTGATATGGAAGGAAGTGGAAATTACGGTTTTTTCGTACTCCTCCACTATACTCTTCTGATTAATTTCGTTGAGGGAACCAAGACAGTTAAATTCATTCTCTGGGACTTCGTCGAGCTTCATTGTCGCGGCGCTTTTCTGGTGGTCGCCACTGGTGATTCTGGCTTTCAGGAGTTACAGTGGTTTGGGAATAGTGTGGAAAGCTCGCTGACTGGTGAGTGACGAGTACGGGATAGGGAATGTGATCTCCATACATGCTCAGCGGAGTTCCAGATAACAGGAATGCTAGAGTTAAATGTTATGCAAAATGTGTAGCTAGTTTTCGTTTCGAGAAAAAAGTCCAGGCCTGAATACAGGATACAAGCAAAACACCGCCCCGCCCGTAACAATATGCACATGCAGGAGGTGGGTTGACTCGACGACTGCTCGGGCGCGAGTAAACACACTTCCTGAGTATGCCTCGTAGAGTGGCGAAACACACGTCGAGTAGGTTTGGGCATGCATGCTAATTATTATTGCTTTTAATTCATTAAATTTAAAACTACCTATTTTGCAACATTTAATTTCATGGATTGCGCAAAGTAACGCCTGATTCTTTAACGTATAATAAAATGAACGGTTTTTGAATAAAGTGTGAAGCGATTGACTTTGGAGCTATGTTAGTAAGTAAGACATGGACGAACACTTGCGCGCTAGTGAGCGGCGCGTCGTACTTGTCGCGCGGGCCGCGCCCGAACATGTCCTCGATGCGCTGCAGCGCGCGCCGCGTGGCCGCGTCGTCCGCCGCGCCCGCCTGCTCGCGCACGTAGAACTTGCCCGTCACCGTGGCGGCTGCGACACACACACACGTACATACGTAGGTACACGTCGCACGGCGCTACACGGGACCGATACGTACGCAGGCCGAGGGGCTTCACGAGCGACACGTAGGAGCGCCCTTGCTCGCGCTGTGACGCAAAGCGCAGCTTGAAGGAGCGCGCGTGCAGCGAGCTCGGCGCGTCGGGCGGGGTCGCCGCGCCGCCCTCGCCGCCGAGGCTCTCGGTGCCCTCCGCTGTCATGCCTGATAGCTGCACCTTCACTTACAGTAGACCGTCGAATGTCCCGTTGGGTCGATATGTCGAGTTGCTACGCACAACCGGCAATGCCCCACAGACACGCACAACCGGCAATGCCCCACAGACACGCATCTAGCGCCGTCGGATCCAGCTGCTAAATTAGTGCGTTCATCGAATATTTGCTAAAAACCAATTTTTTACGTATATTTATGATTAGGTGAATATTATATCTACCAGGGTGCCTATCAAATTGTGGCCGCTAATATTTTTAATTCAATTATTCCTAATTGATTTTTCGGAAAAAAAAAGTATTCACTTGTTTTTAAATAAAATCATGGTTGCCGTTGCGCACTTGGCCGCACCTCTTCGCAGCCAGGGGTAAAGAGGTATGATTTTGATACGTTTATACGTTCTTAATGTACATTTATGTATCAAATTAAAGCTATTTTTTCTGTTTATTATGATATACGGTTGCTTAATTAAATTTCGCCGCAAATAAGGGTTGCTGGCTGTTAAAGTTGGTAAATATTTGTTATGTGGGTACCTAATGATTCATCATAAATAGACAAGTAGGGTAGACTTAAGAACCACTTGGAGATCAAGGACTGCTGCGCCAGTCCAATACATGAGCTTGTCGTTATCGGTTGCATTATTTCTCAAATCCCCACCTTCGTTTATAACAGTTGGCGACGAGGACAAAGTATAATTTACGCGTATATAATCGTAAAATGGCAAAAGTATCCGCTACAGTTTCGGTCGGCACATTAACAGTGTTTAACCATGAACATCAAGAATGGCAATTGTATAAAGAACGACTCGAACAGTGGTTTCTTGCAAACGAAATTGGGGTAGATGTGGACAAAGCCGGTTGTAAACGTCGAGCTATTCTGTTGAGCAACTGCTCGGAATCAAGTTATAAATTGATTCGTGATCTAGCTTTACCGCGGCAGGTCGGTACCTTGAGCTATGATGAAGTAGTAGCTTTATTGGATGGACATTTCACGCTGAAAAAGTGCACGTTTGCGGAAAGATATAAATTCCACAGTGCCACGCAACATGTCGGCGAAGGATTGCCAGAGTGGGCGGCACGAGTACGTGGTTTAGCAATACACTGCGGGTTCGTGGCGTTGAGTCTTGATGAACAGCTTCGCGACCGTTTTGTGCTGGGGATGGCACCCGGCCCTGAGAGAGATAAATTATTTACCAAGGCGATGTCGGAGCTGACGCTCAACAAGGCCTTGGAAATAGCTGAAGGCGTACGCAGTGCGCGTATGGGAGCGCAAGAAACAACTCGACAAGCAGACATGGGTACGCCACTTCAAGTGATGAAGATGGACGCGGCAGCACAGCCTGGCACAGCACGCGGCAGGAGCGCGCCGCGCCACGTGCCGGGAGCAGTACCGCCCACAGCTCGCGGCGAGCGCGCTCAAGGCGGCGGCGGCGGCGGCGGCGGCAGCGGGTGCACAGCCTGCGGCTACGCAGGTCACGAGGCATCGACGTGTCGGTTTGTGCGGTATAAGTGCAAAAAGTGCGGCGTTCAAGGACATCTTAAGCGAATGTGCAAACAAAGATGTACATCAGAATCGCGGGTGTATTTTTCAGATCATCCTAAATTTATTGCAATTATTTGGTACCTTCTGTGTACCTTTACGTACCTCTCCTGAAAATCTGTGTACCTACACACGTGCTATGATATTTTGAAAATTAGGTACACCCGCCACCCTGATGTCAGAACCGCGGGTGTACTGCTAATCAATATATGTAGCTAAGTACACGGTATAAGTAGATTTGGTACCTGTTGTGTACCTGCCGAAACACGTATTATATAAACAAAATACTGTAAGGTTGCTGCGAAAAGTAAAAAAAAAACGATTTTCTTTCTTTGACGTCGTAAGAGCGAGGCCACACGATACGAATTAATTCGAGCTATAGGGTAACACACGGGTGGTGCGGCACCGCAGTACAACGCTGTTTACCGTGGGGCGGCGCGGCACCGCAACTTCAATGACCTGATTCCCGATGAACGTGAATGATGATTTGTTGTACCAAAGATGTAAGGAAATCAATATTAATATCATCGGTTGTTAATAAGGTTGTTGCGAGAAGTAAAAAAACGATTTTCTTTCTTTGACGTCGATAATTATTTTATGAAATAGTAACGACGTCAAAGAATACAATCTTCGTACATACATACATGTAGGTAATTTAAACATGTACAATATTGTGGCCATACCCTGGAATCCCAAATCCAGAACCTCCGCATAACATTTAGTTACTATTGTGTGACCAAACGGGGAATCGAAACATGAAATTAACGGACACAAATTACACACAGGCGCAAATTGTTATTTTATGTGGGGATCAAACCCACAACTTCGTGTTCAGCAGTCGCATACTACGACCACTGGACCACCCCCACCGAGGTAGTATAAACTACATTTTTTTTAGGTTGCATTTGGATAACTCTGATGCAAGTACGCGGCCAATATTATTAACACGAAGTTCGACGTCAAAGAAAGAAAATCGTTTTTTACTTTTCGCAGCAACCTTACAGTATTTTGTTTATATAATACGTGTTTCTGCAGGTACACAACAGGTACCAAATCTACCTATACCGTGTGCTTGGCTACATATATTGATTAGCAGTACACCCGCGGTTCTGACATCAGGATGGCGGGTGTACCTAATTTTCAAAATATCATTGCACGTGTGTAGGTACACAGATTTTCAGGAGAGATACGTAAAGGTACACAGAAGGTACCAAATCATAGCAATAAATTTAGGATGATCTGAAAAATACACCCGCGATTCTGACGTACATAAACAAAGCATTAATAAACAACATTATGTCGAGTGCTGTGGGGATGAAAACGATGATGGTAAACATGTGTGCCATAATATTCGTACTATTCGCGGTGAACCGATGCGGGAATCTGTTTGTGTTAATGGAATTGAGCAAATTTTTGAAATAGACACGGGTTCACCAGTAACTGTCATTTCTGAGCAATTGTATCGTAAACACTTTTTAAATATAAAGTTGGAAGCCAGTGACCTTATTTTGCATAGCTACAATGGTGATAAGTTACACATTGTAGGTAAAATAAATCTCATGTTTACCTATAATACCAAATCACAAAAAATAGGTGTATATGTTGTACGAAACGGGGGGCCGCCCCTATTAGGCAGAGATTTCTTTTCACGGTTTAACCTACAAATATGCTCGTTAAATAACTGCAACGATTTTCTAACAGTTAATTCTACTAAGTACCCACAGTTGTTTGGAAACAAATTAGGTTGTTTTAAGGACGTCACGGTGGATTTAGCATTGAAACCAGACGCAAAGCCAATTTTTTTTAAGGCGAGGCCCTTACCTTTTGCTCTGCGAGAAAGCGTTGAAAAAGAACTTGACCGTCTTGTAGGTTTAGGTGTGCTTGTACCAGTTAAATACGCAGAGTATGCAAGTCCAGTAGTGCCAGTTTTAAAGCGAGACGGTTCTATACGTCTCTGTGCTGACTACTCTGTGACTATCAATAAACAGTTACTTGTAGATAAATACCCATTACCAAGGTATGACGAGCTGTTTACTAAACTACATGGCGGTAAGTATTTCAGCAAATTAGACCTTTCGCATGCATACAATCAGTTATGTCTAAACGAGAAGTCACAAATGCTCACTTGCATAAACACACATAAAGGGTTATATAAGTTCACCCGCTTAGTGTTCGGTCTGGCTAGTGCACCAGCCATTTTTCAGCGAAATATGGAAGCGCTTCTAACAGGATTAGATGGTACTCTTTTATTTCTTGATGATATTTTAGTGTGTGGGGTGGACAAAGATCAGATGATGAGTAGGTTGAATGAAGTTTTCCGTAGGTTACAGGAAGCAGGCTTAGTTTTAAACATAGAAAAATGCACTTTCTTTCAAGAGTCCGTATCCTACCTAGGGTTTGTCATTGACCGCAATGGTATACACAAATCCCCGGAGAAAATTAAAGCCATTCTGCAAAGTCGAATACCTACTAACACATCAGAATTAAAATCATTTTTAGGCATGGTCAACTATTACCGAAATTTTATTAAAAACGCTTCATCGATTTTAAGTCCACTACATGATTTGCTTAAAAAAATGAGCCCTGGTTATGGACTAAGAAACATGACGAAGCAGTATCGTTCATTAAACGCGAATTAGTTTCGGATACCACCTTAGCACATTTTAATCCGGAAGCTTTGTTAATTGTAACGGTTGATGCGTCACCAAGTGGGTTAGACGCCGTGTTATCGCAGGTTGAGGGTGGAATAGAAAAACCTATCTCGTATATTTCGCGTTCACTTAATACAGCAGAAAAACGTTACAGCCAAATACAAAAAGAGGCTACTGCTATAATATTCAGAATCAGGAAATTCCACCAATACTTATATGGTCGAATCAAACCATTTATTTTAAGAACAGACCATAAACCTCTCGTTTCAATTTTTAATCCAGGCAAGGGCATTCCCGAGATATCAGCAAATCGGTTACAGAGTAATGCAATTTTTCTCTCCGCATACAATTATACTATAGAATACGTAAGCAGTGTTAGTAATTGTGCAGATTATCTAAGTAGATCGGTAGCGGAGGACGTAAATACGGCCGTCACACACCTGCCACGTGATGAGTCATTAGTGGATAAGTCCAGTTATGTTCGTTTTGTTTACGAAGGTGAAAGATTTTTGTCACTGACGGATATCAGGGATGCACTTAAACAAGATAGGGTTCTAAGTACCGTTATAGACTATTTGTCAAATGGTTGGCCAAATAAAATCAAAGAACCATTAATTAAGGATTATTATAGCCACCGGTTGGAATTATCGGTAGAAAATGGTTGCCTAATGAGGGGTCACAGATTGATAATTCCTACAGGTCTACGATACAAAGTATTAAACGAGTTACACTTAGGTCACTTAGGAATCACAAAAGTGAAAGAAGAGGCACGCAATAGATTTTGGTGGCCGGGTATGTCTGTCGCTATTGAACAGCACATCGGCGCGTGCGCCGTGTGTGCGTCGCAGCGCGCCTCACCTCCGCGCACCCCCCTCACTCCCTGGCCTTTCCCTGCGCAACCGTGGCATCGTGTTCATATAGATTTTTTAGGACCGATTAACGGCAAAACATTTTTAATTATTGTGGACGCGTATTCAAAATGGGTGGAATGTTTTGACGTTTCATCAGGTGGAACTTCGCGAGTAGTAATAGAAAAGCTCTGCGAAGTAATGTCACGATTTGGCTTATTCCATACAATTTGCTCAGACAACGGCACTTCTTTTTGTTCACATGAATTTAAGCAATTCTGTACCAGAAACAATATTGCTCATTTAAGGTGGATGCTCAAGGGTAGCCCGCGAAATTCAAATTTTCTTACGTTTTTTGCAATTTGCAGGCCAGTGCTAGGTTGTATGTTGATTAAAATATTGTTTGCGACTGTAAGACGTATGTAGTAACACAATTATAATCATCAAAATCATCAATACAACCCTCCAAGTTCATAATGGTGCAAGAATGATTTTGACCTTGGAAAAGTAATTTTGACACCAATATGAACTTTGAGGGTTGTATTGATGAGTTTGATGAATATAATTCTGTAACTACATACGTCTTACAGTCGCAAACGAAATTTTAATCAACATACAACCTAGCACTGGCCTGCAAATTGCAAAAAACGTAAGAAAATTTGAATTTCGCGGGCTACGCTTGAGCATCCACCTTAACTTCACCAACTTATAATCCGTCTAGCAACGGACAAGCGGAGAGTTACGTAAAGATTATCAAAAAAGCAATAAAATCATATTTGTTATCGGGAACATGTTTAAAGGATTTAAATATTAAAATATCAGAATTTTTGCTCAATTACAGGAATTCCAAACATTCGACCACAAACAGATCTCCTGCGGAAGTTTTGTTCGGTCACAAGTTGAGATGTAGGTTGGATCTCCTGTCACAAACCACCACGACGCCATCCAACGCAGCACTCGACGCAGTTGTTAAAGTCAAACAGTGTTCGCAGATTGACAATTATCGTGGTAACCGTAAAGTTTTGTTCAGTGTGGGTGACCAAGTCTTAGTGAAACTTTATAATCAACAAAAACATTATTGGTCACGCGGCAAGATTATTAATAAAATTGGCACAACAATGTACTTAGTACAACTGAGTGAATCGAATCAAACAGTGAAAAGACATGCTAATCAGTTGCTCAAATTAAGAGGGAGGGAAGATGGGCCATGCGAAGAGATCATTCCAGCATTTATAATGCCATCACAACCGACTAGCTCCGGACAGCTGTCGACCGAAGTGTCTGTTGAAGAACTACCAGTTGAGTCAGAAATGCCTGCATCAGAGCTTCAAAGCGACCATTCCGCTGAAAGGGATCAGATTTCAGCAGCTCCCTCCGTAGAACTTGAGCCCGACACTAGGTCGAAACGTAACAGAACTATAGTAGATTATAAGAGGTTTTTCTAATTAAAGGTGGAGGGATGTTATGTGGGTACCTATTGATTCATCATAAATAGACAAGTAGGGTAGACTTAAGAACCACTTGGAGATCAAGGACTGCTGCGCCAGTCCAATACATGAGCTTGTCGTTATCGGTTGCATTATTTCTCAAATCCCCACCTTCGTTTATAACAATATTTAAGGTAGAGTGAAAGAGAGCTAGCGCGTAACAACACTAGTCAGACGAGGATAGCGATTGCCAGCTGTACAATGCTTTTTAAAGCCATTGCGCATGCGTCGAATTCTAGTGTTTAATTTATCACAGACAATTTTCAATTTGCCGTCAAATCGTAAACAAATGACAAATGAATAAAATCAAACACAATAATATTCGCAGAGTTCCATTTTCAAATTTTGAACTTATCTTTTTATTAGATCGTTTACAAGTGGCCAGTTCTAAAAACTTTCAGTGTCGCTGTTGTTTTATTTGTGCATCTAACAGCCACACTCAGAGTCAGTTAATGGTGCCGATTCCCTTGTTTACAAACTAAACCAAATTTAAGTTCAGTGCATCTTTTTCTTTCTATTTCATTAGGAAAAGGACAGAAGATACATTTTAGTTATGTTCTGTCAAATTAATCAGCGCCATACAAGTTTTAGACGCGATTAAAAAGTTGACTACTAAAATTACATCAAATTACGTCAGGTGCTGACTAATTTGACAGGATTAAACTAATATTTATCTTCTGTCCTTTTCATAATGAAATAGAAAGAAAAAGGATGCATTCAACTTAAATTTAGTTTAGTTTGTGAACAAGGGAATCGGCACCAATGGTTACTGAAACGGTTCCTTAGTAAAAATTAAAAAAAGTTCACCCTCAGAGTCAGATAACGGTTCATTAGCGTCCCCTAATGACAATTAAAGTTAAGTAAAGCAAATCCTTTTCTTAAATATTTAATGGCTGATTTTGACATCTACGTTTCGGCCTTGGGTTATATTTTTACCCGCGAATTTGATTACATACTAAACGTTTATTAATTAAAAAGGAATAATGTCTGATTTGGCAGACTTCACTGAGTTTTTAGATTATGCCAGACGATATAGAGAAGTGGAACCGAAGTGGAATTTACGAGATTATTCTGATCCCTTTACAAACTATTCTATTCAGGAATTTCAGGCAAGTTATAGATTTACACCTGAATCTGTAAAGTGTTATATTGCCGTTGGTGGCATCCGACCTCGGGAAACCAACGAAAAGAGGATTACCATTTGCACCGGAAATAATGTTACTACTAAAATTAC
The DNA here is from genome assembly GCA_905147715.2 of Xestia xanthographa. NCBI lineage: Eukaryota > Metazoa > Arthropoda > Insecta > Lepidoptera > Noctuidae > Xestia > Xestia xanthographa. Next base: position 29,391,915 of record LR990662.1, read on the forward strand.
GGTACTTCGCTACAGGGAGTCACGGTTAGCAGATACTTACCTATCATAGAATTCATTGAAACAGAAATATGAATGGAAGTTCTTCGAGGATACAAGGTGTGTGTCGTTGAATCACAATTCATTGAAAGTACTTATTATACTTACGATAACGTAAATTAATACAGATGAAATTTAAATTCACAACCAATGATATTGTAATAAACAGATATGTTATACACCTACAAAACCACAGAAAAAAGTGTGCCGCGGGGGAGAGCCAGCTCACATACACGCAGTGATGCAGAATAAAGGAAAAACAGACCAATTGGCCTGTTTTCGAGTCTTCACGATTGCGCGCTCACAACATATCTGTGTAATAGAATATCATTGTTCACAACACAAACTTTCCCGCCCGGTAAATACTACTTGACATTGACAGTTGGCAGCAGTGATGCCACAGAAAAAAAATTGCAATCGCTTTATTTTATTTCAATGAAAATAGCTGTTCCCCTTTGCAATTTAGTAAAAACTTACAGTAAAGTAACTGATTATCATTTATATTACTCTGAATAATAATTTTCTACGTTTATAAATAAACTTAAATGTGATTTAATATCAACACTTTTTAAATGTGGCTACACCAGCACCGGCAGTCTCGACAGAGTTAACGACAAAAAAAAAAAAAAAAAAAAAATACCGATCGAATTGAGAACCTCCTCCTTTTTGGAAGTCGGTTAAAAATCGCTAACTTTAGATTGCTAATTACTAACGAATTAATTCGGTTGCAATGATGATGCTTGCGAGAAACGTATCTTGGATGTAGAGACTTGCTTTACACGCAAGCATCATTATTGCAACGGAATTTATTCGTTAGTTGTCAGCGATCGAAAGTTAGCGAATTTGTCGCTATCTATGTCGAGACTGCCTGCCCAGGACTTTATCGATATGCAATCGATAAGATGATTTTAGGATGCTTCGCCCTACGTATACTTAAATCTGTCATTAGCTAATTAACCGTTAAATTATGTCTCTGGGATGTAGCATTGATTAACGGATTTAATGATAATTAGTTAAGTATTAATTAGGACTAATTTAATGAACGACTCTGAGTGTGGCTGTTAGTATTATCAAATTAATTAACGTAAAATAAAGTTGGTAAAGATGAAGTCGTGTTTTCTGTGTGACAAAAAATCGAATGTAAGTGGTTGACTTTGTTAATGCAATATTAATAATTGAAAAAAAAAAAAAACAAAATAACAACAGCAGACACTGACGTTTTAATAATTTTATTAGGTAAGATGCATAGATTTCCTAATTTTCAAATTTGGTTGGCAAACAGTACATCAAAAAAAAAATATAAGGACGAAATATACCTAAACTGTACGGACTTATCAATAAAATTAGGCGCAACTTTATGTCTTGCTCTTCCCTCTTTTCACGCATTCACGGGTTGCGACTACACGACTGCATTCTTCGACAAAGGGAAAGTTCCGCCCTTGAATGTACCTATTTATTAAGCATCCACAAATTCAACAAGTTTTTGCGTTTTTGTCTAATCCCAATGACATCTTTAATGAAACCAAAATTGATGCAGTCCAAGAGTTTACGTGCCTTATGTGTGGACTCCCAAAGTGCCAAAGTGTAAATGCCGCAAGATTTTTATTATTTAACAAAATGTAGGCTTCAAAACAAAATACTTAATGAAAAATTTATGAAAAGAATTCAAAGTTTCGACAGTCCAACTCTTATCCGTCAGTACTACACTTTGGGCAGCTGTCTTCTGGTGACGGTGACGTAATCTGCAACATGTTTGCTGACTATTTTCAGTCCAACTTTCTCGCAAGCACTAGTACAGGTGATAGTGGTTTTTCTAGTGATGTGGGTCACAGTAGTGCGGTGCAGAGTACATCAGATATCAGTGCTATTGAAATAAATGAGCATGAAGTTCATAGGCTACTGAAACAAGTTGATGTCAACAAGTCCGCTGGACCAGACAATATTCCACCGTTATTTATAATGAACTACGCCAAGAGTCTATCTGTCCCGCTCTCGATTCTGTTATTTTGATATTACAAACAGACACTTCACTATTATTTATTTGTACAGATTAAAGTTGCAAAAAATAATAGTGTATTATTACGCTGGAGCACCTCAAAAAGTAATATTGTTTTCGTTAGATGCTGAAGCAGTGTTACGAGAGGAGGAGGCCATCTCGCCGGACGGGCTGAGCGTCGCGCAGCTGCGACAGATCAAGGAGCATGCGCAGAACTACACCTTCCAGACAGAAGTCAACCGCATGATGAAACTCATCATCAACTCGCTGTACAGGAACAAAGAGGTTCGTGAGCGCCATTAACACAGAACTGACTCACTCTGTTCCCCGTACTAGTATTGAGTGTAGTATGGTGGAACAGTCTTCCGCGTTCTCTGTGATTCTACATAAGGCTTTCGCTTAGTTTACTCATCAGGAAGTTGTGCGTCGTTTCAGATCTTCCTGCGAGAGCTGATCTCGAACGGCTCGGACGCGCTGGACAAGATCCGGCTGCTGTCGCTGACGGACCGCGACGTGCTGGAGACCAACTCCGACCTCAGCATCCGGATCAAGGCCGAGCCCGACAAACGTCTGCTGCACATCATCGACTCCGGCATCGGCATGTCGCGCAGCGAGCTCATCAACAACCTCGGCACCATCGCCAAGTCCGGCACCGCCGAGTTCCTCTCCAAGATGCAGGACGCGGAGAAGGTACGCATTCCGCGCTACACGTAGTCTGCAGCGCTAGCACCTGTCTGTACCTCACGTGTGTCGTGCTTGCAGAGCGAGGCGCAGGAGATGAACGACATGATCGGCCAGTTCGGCGTGGGCTTCTACTCCGCCTTCCTGGTGGCCGACAAGGTCACCGTGGTGTCCAAGAACAACGCCGACAAGCAGCACGTCTGGGAGTCCGACGCCAGCTCCTTCAGCGTCGCCGAGGATCCGCGCGGCGATACGCTGCGCCGCGGTACTCACATCACGTGAGTATAGCTGTGTGTGTGTGTGTGTAATGTGTGTATGTGTGTGCCTGCCTGACACCTCGTCTGTTGCAGGCTGCACGTGAAGGAGGAGGCCGCCGACTACCTGCAGCCCGACACCATCCGCAACCTCGTGAAGAAGTACTCGCAGTTCATCAACTTCCCCATCTACCTGTGGGCGTCGCGCACCGAGACCGTGGAGGAGCCCGACGCGGACGCCGACGCCGACGACAAGGCCGACGCCGACGACGACGCGCAGGTACGCGCGCACCGAGCGCCTCGTCGACGACGAGCTCGAGTGACGATTCGTTAAACGGTTAATCGACGAACGAACGTTCTCTGCAGGTCGAGGACGCTGCCGAAGAGAAGAGCGAAACCAAGAAGACCGAGAAGACCGTGTGGGACTGGGAGCTCATGAACGACAACAAGCCCATCTGGACGCGCAAGCCCAATGAGGTCAACGACGACGAGTACACGCAGTTCTACAAGAGCCTCACCAAGGACTCCTCGCCGCAGCTCGCTAAGTACGTGCGCGACTGTCGGCGCTGTGTGTGTGTGTGTGACTCCGACTATGTGTGTGTGTCTCCTCAGGGCGCACTTCGTGGCGGAGGGCGAGGTCACGTTCCGCGCCTTACTGTTCGTCCCGCGCGTGCAGCCCGCCGACTGTCGGCGCTGTGTGTGTGTGTGTGACTACAGTGCGGTGTCTCCTCAGGGCGCACTTCGTGGCGGAGGGCGAGGTCACGTTCCGCGCCTTACTGTTCGTCCCGCGCGTGCAGCCCGCCGACTGTCGGCGCTGTGTGTGTGTGTGTGACTACAGTGCGGTGTCTCCTCAGGGCGCACTTCGTGGCGGAGGGCGAGGTCACGTTCCGCGCCGTACTGTTCGTCCCGCGCGTGCAGCCCGCCGACTGTCGGCGCTGTGTGTGTGTGTGTGACTACAGTGCGGTGTCTCCTCAGGGCGCACTTCGTGGTGGAGGGCGAGGTCACGTTCCGCGCCTTACTGTTCGTCCCGCGCGTGCAGCCCGCCGACTGTCGGCGCTGTGTGTGTGTGTGTGTGTGTGACTACAGTGCGGTGTCTCCTCAGGGCGCACTTCGTGGCGGAGGGCGAGGTCACGTTCCGCGCCTTACTGTTCGTCCCGCGCGTGCAGCCCGCCAACTGTCGGCGCTGTGTGTGTGTGTGTGTGTGTGTGTGTGTGACTACAGTGCGGTGTCTCCTCAGGGCGCACTTCGTGGCGGAGGGCGAGGTCACGTTCCGCGCCTTACTGTTCGTCCCGCGCGTGCAGCCCGCCAACTGTCGGCGCTGTGTGTGTGTGTGTGTGTGTGTGTGTGTGTGTGACTACAGTGCGGTGTCTCCTCAGGGCGCACTTCGTGGCGGAGGGTGAGGTCACGTTCCGCGCCTTACTGTTCGTCCCGCGCGTGCAGCCAGCCGACTGTCGGCGCTGTGTGTGTGTGTGTGACTACAGTGCGGTGTCTCCTCAGGGCGCACTTCGTGGCGGAGGGCGAGGTCACGTTCCGCGCCTTACTGTTCGTCCCGCGCGTGCAGCCCGCCGACTGTCGGCGCTGTGTGTGTGTGTGTGACTACAGTGCGGTGTCTCCTCAGGGCGCACTTCGTGGCGGAGGGCGAGGTCACGTTCCGCGCCTTACTGTTCGTCCCGCGCGTGCAGCCCGCCGACTGTCGGCGCTGTGTGTGTGTGTGTGACTACAGTGCGGTGTCTCCTCAGGGCGCACTTCGTGGCGGAGGGCGAGGTCACGTTCCGCGCCTTACTGTTCGTCCCGCGCGTGCAGCCCGCCGACTGTCGGCGCTGTGTGTGTGTGTGTGTGTGTGACTACAGTGCGGTGTCTCCTCAGGGCGCACTTCGTGGCGGAGGGTGAGGTCACGTTCCGCGCCTTACTGTTCGTCCCGCGCGTGCAGCCAGCCGACTGTCGGCGCTGTGTGTGTGTGTGTGACTACACTGCGGTGTCTCCTCAGGGCGCACTTCGTGGCGGAGGGCGAGGTCACGTTCCGCGCCTTACTGTTCGTCCCGCGCGTGCAGCCCGCCGACTGTCGGCGCTGTGTGTGTGTGTGTGTGTGTGACTACAGTGCGGTGTCTCCTCAGGGCGCACTTCGTGGCGGAGGGTGAGGTCACGTTCCGCGCCTTACTGTTCGTCCCGCGCGTGCAGCCAGCCGACTGTCGGCGCTGTGTGTGTGTGTGTGTGACTACAGTGCGGTGTCTCCTCAGGGCGCACTTCGTGGCGGAGGGCGAGGTCACGTTCCGCGCCTTACTGTTCGTCCCGCGCGTGCAGCCCGCCGACTGTCGGCGCTGTGTGTGTGTGTGTGTGTGTGTGTGTGTGTGTGTGTGTGACTACAGTGCGGTGTCTCCTCAGGGCGCACTTCGTGGCGGAGGGCGAGGTCACGTTCCGCGCCTTACTGTTCGTCCCGCGCGTGCAGCCCGCCGACTGTCGGCGCTGTGTGTGTGTGTGTGACTACAGTGCGGTGTCTCCTCAGGGCGCACTTCGTGGCGGAGGGCGAGGTCACGTTCCGCGCCTTACTGTTCGTCCCGCGCGTGCAGCCCGCCGACTGTCGGCGCTGTGTGTGTGTGTGTGTGTGTGTGACTACAGTGCGGTGTCTCCTCAGGGCGCACTTCGTGGCGGAGGGCGAGGTCACGTTCCGTGCCTTACTGTTCGTCCCGCGCGTGCAGCCCGCCGACTGTCGGCGCTGTGTGTGTGTGTGTGACTACAGTGCGGTGTCTCCTCAGGGCGCACTTCGTGGCGGAGGGCGAGGTCACGTTCCGCGCCTTACTGTTCGTCCCGCGCGTGCAGCCCGCCGACTGTCGGCGCTGTGTGTGTGTGTGTGTGTGTGACTACAGTGCGGTGTCTCCTCAGGGCGCACTTCGTGGCGGAGGGCGAGGTCACGTTCCGCGCCTTACTGTTCGTCCCGCGCGTGCAGCCCGCCGACTGTCGGCGCTGTGTGTGTGTGTGACTACAGTGCGGTGTCTCCTCAGGGCGCACTTCGTGGCGGAGGGCGAGGTCACGTTCCGCGCCTTACTGTTCGTCCCGCGCGTGCAGCCCGCCGACTGTCGGCGCTGTGTGTGTGTGTGTGTGTGTGTGTGTGTGTGTGTGACTACAGTGCGGTGTCTCCTCAGGGCGCACTTCGTGGCGGAGGGCGAGGTTTACGGTTTAAGAAATTTATTTCGCTCAAAAAGAATACAATTATTCACTTCTATGAGGAAAAACATAATAATTAGGATACAGTAAGCGACGGTTTCGCTTGATACTAAACTAAAATTAAATTATAAAAAACGGCAAAAAATTACAATTTATAAATTATTTAGGTGGTGTTTTAAGAGTCTCTTAAAAGTTGGAAGTGATTTCGATTCCTTGATTACTTTAGGTAAAGAGTTATAGAGTTCAGCCCCCTCATATACGACAGTCTTTCTACCGTAGTTTGTCCTCGGTGCTCTTAAAATTATATGGTTAGCCTGCCTCGTAATGCGCTTTTGTATTTGCATTCTTTTTGTAAATGTTATTTGTGTGTGTATGTCTCTATTCATTATTTTACGTACAAGTATGCAAGTGTTATATTTATAAATTTGACCAATATTCATTAATTTTGTTTCTTTGTAAATCTTTTGAGAAGATGTTAAATAATCATAATTGAATAAGACTTTAATAATTTTATTTTGAGATGTTTGTAGCTTTTTAAGGTGAGTTTTAGCAGCACTTCCCCATACTTCGATTAAATAATCGAGATGTGATTTTACCATCGAATTATAAATAATATATCTGACCTTTAGTGGAAGACATCGGACAATTCCTCTAAGTGCACCAGTCAGTGATGATATCTTTTTTCTTACTTTCTCAATATGAGGTTTCATTGTAAGTTTATCATCAAGAGTCAGACCCAAATATTTCTCAGTATTTGTTTTTAATAACGGTTGACCATTTATATTTAATTCACCATGTGTATGAAGCTTTTTATTTTTAGCACTAAAAATCATGTATTTGGTTTTACTAGCATTTATAGTAAGCAGATTGCATTGAAACCAGATAGCTAGTTTATTTAGGTCACTTTGTGCTTCTTTAACAATACCTTCTATATTACTACCAAAATAAAAAAGACTGGTATCGTCGGCATACAGTGAAATAACTCCTTTAAGTCCAATTTCATTAATATTGTTGATATATATAAGGAATAATAGAGGTCCTAGTATAGAACCTTGTGGTACTCCATAGGTAATGGGTATGGGTTCACTTCGATGTTCACCGATACCGACTACTTGGTACCTATTGGTAAGATAAGAATTTAATATTTTTAATGCAGAGCCAGTAATACCGATACTTTCCAGTTTTTTAAGAAGAAGTTTATGACTTACAGTATCAAACGCCTTTTTTAAATCAATGAAAATCCCAAGAGCTATTTGTTTTTTATCGATGTTAGTTTTTAAGTTAGTAATAAGGTCAATAGTCGCGGAAAGGGTGTTTGATTTCTGTCGGAAGCCATATTGGTTTTTGGAAATAAAAGTTATAGAATTTAAGTAAGCTTGTAACCTATTATGAACGATTTTTTCGTATATTTTAGAAATAATCGGTAAGACCGATATTGGACGATAATTACTCACATCTGTGTTGTTTCCGGTTTTATGTATTGGTGTGACTTTGGCGATTTTTAGTGTATCAGGAAATATTCCTTCTTGAAGGCTTTTGTTAATGCATTTTGTTAAGTCTTCCAAAAGTAAATCTTTAATACATTTAATTATTTTAGTACTGATGCCATCGATGCCTGTGCTCGTGTTAGTTTTCAATTCGTCAATAATTTTTGAAACCTCTTTAGTAGTGGTTGGTGACAACTCTGTGAGTTCTACACCAGCCTGTGTACTTGTACTCAATCTCGAAAGCGTGTCAGTTGCATTATTTTGATTACATTTTGGGATTTCATTTGCCAGCACTGTACCGATTGTTGAAAAGTAATGATTGAAACTCTCACATATAAGTTTTGTATCGGTAATTGGACCTTCAAGTTTTGTAGGGGCTGAGTTAGTTTTTATTTTATTGCAAGTTATATTATTAATCAACTTCCACATCTTAAAAGGCTTTCCAATACAATTTTTGAAAGATTTTAGATAATAAGAACTTTTTGCATCCTGAATAACAGCTGTCACCTTATTTCGTTCAGCTATAAAATTGCTCTTTATTTCTGCGTCTTCAGGATTCTCTTTTACTTTCTTACCCAGTTCATTTCTAGTATTGATAGTTTTAATTATATCTTTGTTTATCCAATCGGTTTTAGGTGGGTTAAGAATCTTCGTTTTTTCAGTTTTATTTTTGTTGATCACAGATTTTAAGTACTCTTCAAGTTCCAAATAGTCATCATTTTTATTTTCAAACTTATTTTCTTTTATAGTTTTGTATAGATTTGCGTAATCAGTTATTTTGTATTTCATCTTCTGTAGTAGTTCTGGATATAATCTTTTAATTTCAAAGTAAATTTGTTTGTGGTCTGAAAACGACGACTCAATAACTGCCAAATGAAAGTTGTAGTCGGTGATTTGTAGGTTTGTACTAACATGATCTAGGATAGTGTTCGTAGTTGAAGTTTCTCGTGTGCAATGTTTTTTAGCAATCCTATTTAATACTGTAAAGCCATCTTCTTTTAATAAATGTTTATACTCTTTCACGTTTCTATCAGGTTTAAGCAGATTGAGGTTATAATCCCCAAATATAATAGCTCTTTTCATCTTTTGTAAGTAGCATGAATAGGTGTCTAGGAAACTTGTTACATTCGTCCGTTCTGGTTTGTAAACAACTCCAATATCAAGAGAAAATTTTTCCAGGTGGACCCAAAGGAAATGGTTATCATCTTCAGTTTTTTCTTCGACGAAGGTTTGCTTCAGAGAATTGTGTACGTAAATGGAAACTCCTCCTCCTCTGGTATTTGTTCGGAAGTTGTAGTAATGAGTATAGGTTGGTAATTGCAGTCGTTGTGCCTCTTCATCTGATTTGATCCACGTCTCGGTTAGAACTATGACATGTATAGCATCATGGAAGGATTCCACAATACATTTTAGTTCATCATGTTTGCCTGGTTTGACAATGCTTCGAGCATTCGCATATAGGAATTTCAGAGATTTAGTAGTAGTGATAATATTAGTATAGTTGTCTGTTATCTGGTAAGTAATGGTATTTTGTGCTTCCACTTGTGGGCTATTTTGTGATATCGTTACTGTCAGTTTTTTGATTCAGCCTGGGTAATTTTTGGAACGCCTTTCAGGTATTTAATAATTAAGTTTGTCTCACCATTTTCTGTGCGCTGCTGGAGTTCTTTCCGGAGGTTTTCTAAGTAGCTTTGTTGCTGGGGTGTTTGGTCGGGATAAATTTTAATAGATTTGTCATTCAGCTTTGATTTATTACGCAATATATTTTTGGGTCCGTCTTCCGATGCATAATATATCTTAATAGGACGACTTTTTTTAATATCATATTTACCAAGGCGATGAAGTTTAACTGGTTGAGGACAATCTAAGGTAATATTGCTGATTGCTTTAATAACTTCTTCCTTGTCATGGTCATGTCTTGAAGCCGCGTTGGCAGAATGAAGTTCAGATATGCCAACAATAACCAAGTTCTTGTTTCTTTGACAGCGTTCTTGTATTTCCGAAAATACGTCCTCGCAATAAGTCAGATTTGGAGTAATGTTAGCAACAGCAGTCTTTGAGGCAATTTTCAGCTGATCAACGTCAGTCTGAAGTGTATTTATCTTCACGTTCCGCGCCTTACTGTTCGTCCCGCGCGTGCAGCCCGCCGACTGTCGGCGCTGTGTGTGTGTGTGTGTGTGTGTGACTACAGTGCGGTGTCTCCTCAGGGCGCACTTCGTGGCGGAGGGCGAGGTCACGTTCCGTGCCTTACTGTTCGTCCCGCGCGTGCAGCCCGCCGACTGTCGGCGCTGTGTGTGTGTGTGTGACTACAGTGCGGTGTCTCCTCAGGGCGCACTTCGTGGCGGAGGGCGAGGTCACGTTCCGCGCCTTACTGTTCGTCCCGCGCGTGCAGCCCGCCGACTGTCGGCGCTGTGTGTGTGTGTGTGTGTGTGACTACAGTGCGGTGTCTCCTCAGGGCGCACTTCGTGGCGGAGGGCGAGGTCACGTTCCGCGCCTTACTGTTCGTCCCGCGCGTGCAGCCCGCCGACTGTCGGCGCTGTGTGTGTGTGTGTGTGTGTGTGTGTGTGTGACTACAGTGCGGTGTCTCCTCAGGGCGCACTTCGTGGCGGAGGGCGAGGTCACGTTCCGCGCCTTACTGTTCGTCCCGCGCGTGCAGCCCGCCGACTGTCGGCGCTGTGTGTGTGTGTGTGTGTGTGTGTGTGTGTGACTACAGTGCGGTGTCTCCTCAGGGCGCACTTCGTGGCGGAGGGCGAGGTCACGTTCCGCGCCTTACTGTTCGTCCCGCGCGTGCAGCCCGCCGACTGTCGGCGCTGTGTGTGTGTGTGTGTGTGTGTGACTACAGTGCGGTGTCTCCTCAGGGCGCACTTCGTGGCGGAGGGCGAGGTCACGTTCCGTGCCTTACTGTTCGTCCCGCGCGTGCAGCCCGCCGACTGTCGGCGCTGTGTGTGTGTGTGTGTGTGTGTGACTACAGTGCGGTGTCTCCTCAGGGCGCACTTCGTGGCGGAGGGCGAGGTCACGTTCCGTGCCTTACTGTTCGTCCCGCGCGTGCAGCCCGCCGACTGTCGGCGCTGTGTGTGTGTGTGTGTGTGTGTGACTACAGTGCGGTGTCTCCTCAGGGCGCACTTCGTGGCGGAGGGCGAGGTCACGTTCCGTGCCTTACTGTTCGTCCCGCGCGTGCAGCCCGCCGACTGTCGGCGCTGTGTGTGTGTGTGTGTGTGTGTGTGTGTGTGACTACAGTGCGGTGTCTCCTCAGGGCGCACTTCGTGGCGGAGGGCGAGGTCACGTTCCGTGCCTTACTGTTCGTCTCGCGCGTGCAGCCCGCCGACTGTCGGCGCTGTGTGTGTGTGTGTGTGTGTGTGACTACAGTGCGGTGTCTCCTCAGGGCGCACTTCGTGGCGGAGGGCGAGGTCACGTTCCGCGCCTTACTGTTCGTCCCGCGCGTGCAGCCCGCCGACTGTCGGCGCTGTGTGTGTGTGTGTGACTACAGTGCGGTGTCTCCTCAGGGCGCACTTCGTAGCGGAGGGCGAGGTCACGTTCCGCGCCTTACTGTTCGTCCCGCGCGTGCAGCCCGCCGACTCCTTCAACCGCTACGGCACTAAGACCGACCACATCAAGCTCTACGTGCGCCGCGTCTTCATCACCGACGAGTTCAACGACCTCATGCCCAACTACCTCGCCTTCATACAGGTGAGTGGCGCCAGTCGCTACACTACACACTACGTACACCACAGTAAGTTCGTGTACGACTGTCTGACTGTCTGCAGGGCATCGTGGACAGCGACGACCTGCCGCTCAACGTGAGCCGCGAGACGCTGCAGCAGCACAAGCTCATCAAGATCATTAAGAAGAAGCTGGTGCGCAAGGTGCTAGACATGCTCAAGAAGATCGCCGACGCCGAGTACGACGGCTTCTGGAAGGAGTACTCCACCAAGTTAGTTCACGAACTCTAGCTTATGCCTGCCGAGTCGAGATGTGGGAGGGACGTGTCAGCCTCGCTCAGCGCAGTTCTACTAGAAACGGTCGCACGTCTGTGGTGGAATCGCAGCTTAAAATACAAGTTTTCAATGTCACTTTAGTTTAAACACTTCGCTAATAGTCCTGTTCCGGCAGCATCAAGCTGGGCGTCATCGAGGACCCCAGCAACCGCTCGCGCCTGGCCAAGCTGCTGCGCTTCCACTCGTCGCGCGGGGACTCCATGACGTTCCTGGCCGACTACGTGGAGCGCATGAAGCCCAACCAGAACCACATCTACTACATCGCCGGCTCCAGCCGCGCCGAGGTAACCCACAGCTACGTCCATACTGTGCAACAGTAGCGCTCTGGCACAGTACTATATACAACGTACTACATCGTCTGGTCTCGTGTGTGCAGGTAGAGAAGTCTCCGTTCGCGGAGCGCCTGGTGCGGCGCGGGTACGAAGTTCTGTACCTCACCGAGGCCGTGGACGAGTACTGCCTGTCTTCGCTGCCGGAGTACGACGGCAAGAAGTTCCAGAACATCGCCAAGGAGATCTTCGACCTAGAAGAGAGTTAGTATCCCGTCCTGTCCTCTACGTTCCGCATAGAAGGCGACTTACGCATCTACGATTTAGCACAAAAATATAACTCGATGCTGGTATGCAATTCAGTGTCGACGAGACGTTACACATACAGTTAGTACTCAACATAACAAAGTGCACATTCATTTGTCATTGTTTAACCTATTGAACGTCATTATCACATATACGTAACAAGCAATATGCCCTGTACGCCAACAACACAAAGACACGAAATTAATGAGTATTCATTAATACGAGGTTAAATATTTTTTTATTACATGGGCTGTGTTTATTCGAAAATTACAAACAAAAATGTTATTGTTTATGGATAAAGTTTTGGAATTCCTATTTATTTGAAATATGACTTGGCGTGGAGGGCACGCGCGTGCGTTTATGCTCTGGCGTTCAAATGTTGATGTCATTGTGTCATCACGACGGCAGGTGACGTCACCTTGAAGTAGCCAATCGGACTGCAGTTCACTAGTCGCGCACCGCGTGAACTCGAATACAAACAAAACGTTCGTCATGCGGAATGTAGATAGTCGTGACGCTCGGGTTTGTGTTCCGCAGACGACGAGCAGAAGGAGCGCCTGGAAGCGTACAAGAAGCAGTTCGAGCCGCTGACCGCGTGGCTCGGCAACAAGCTGGGCACGTGGGTGACGCGTTGCGTCGTGTCGCGCCGCCTGGACCGCTCGCCCGCCGCCCTCGCCGCCACCGCCTTCGGCTGGACCGGCAACATGGAGCGCCTGGCGCTGTCCAACGCGCACCAGAAGGTAGGTGTGCCTGCACTGTACTGTACGTCTGCGTGTGTACGTCTGTAGCTCACCGCTCTGTCCCGCGCAGGCCGACGACGCGCAGCGCAAGCACCACCTGACGCAGAAGAAGACGCTGGAGATCAACCCGCGCCACCCGCTCATCGCGGAGCTGCTGCGGCGCGTGCGGGACGCGCCCGACGAGCCCGACACCGTCCGCGCCGCCCACACGCTGTACCGCACGGCCGCCATCCGCTCCGGCTACCTGCTGCAGGAGGGGCAGGCCGGGGACTTCGCCGACGCCGTGGACGACATGCTGGCGCGAGCGCTGGGCGTGCCGCCCGCCCAGCAGGGAGACGAGCTGGAGCCGGAGCCGGAGCTGGACGACGAGCTGCCGGCCGAACACGAGGAGCTGTAGACTGAGTGAGCCGTGTGCCGTGTGAGAGAATGAGATTATGAATTGATACTTTAATGTAAATAAATTATATATATTTCTTACATGTCGTCTTTTATTTCAATTGTAATACGTCGCCTCTCTCCCACCGACTTCAATACGGAGGCTGTTACATCCCCGACCGCGCGCCCTCACCGAACCATTTTCCTGTAGTGTGACAATCCAGAATTTTGATAATAGAAAAATATTCAATAAAATCTTAGTTTTTAAATTAAAAACGATTAACCCAGAGGTGGTACTTTAAGCTTTGCCACTAACAGCCACACTCACAGCCACACTCAGAGTCAGTTAATGGTTACTTAAACGGTTCCTTAGTAAAACTTAAAAAAAGTTCACCCTCAGAGTCAGATAACGGTTCATTAGCGTCCCCTAATGACAATTAAAGTTAAGTAAAGCAAAACCTTTACTTAAATATTTAATGGCTGATTTTGACATCTACGTTTCGGCCTTGGGTTATATTTTTACCCGCGAATTCGATTTCATACTAAACGTTTATTAATAATGTCTGATTTGGCAGACTTCATTGAGTTTTTAGATTATGCCAGAAGATATAGAGAAGTGGAACCGAGGCGGAATTTACGAGATTATTCTGATCCCTTTACAAACTATTCTATTCAGGAATTTCACGCAAGTTATAGATTTACACCTGAATCTGTAAAGTGTTATACTTATTGCCGTTGGTGGCATCCGACCTCGGGAAACCAACGAAAAGAGGATTACCATTTGCACCGGAAATAATGTTACTACTAAAATTACGGTACTTCGCTACAGGGAGGCACGGTTAGCAGATACTTACCTATCATAGAATTAATTGAAACAGAAATATGAATGGAAGTTCTTCGAGGATACAAGGTGTGTGTCGTTGAATCACAATTCACTGAAAGTACCTACTTATTATACTTACCATAACGTAAATGAATACAGATGAAATTTCAATTCATAACCAATGGTATTCTAACAAACAGATATGTTATACACCTACAAAACCACCGAAAAAAGTGTGCCGCGGGGGTGAGCCAGCTCACGTACACGCAGTGACGCAGAATAAAGGATAAACAGACCAATTGGCTGGTTTTCGAGTCTTCACGATTGCGCACTCATAACATATCTGTAATAGAATTATTAGAATATCATTGTTCACAACACAAACTTTCCCGCCCGGTAAATACTACTTGACATTGACAGTTGAGTGATGCCATAGAAAAAAAATCGTAATCGCTTTATTTTATTTCAATGAAAATAGCTGTTGCCCTTTGCAATTTAGTAAAAACTTACAGTAAAGTAACTGATTATCATATATATTACTCTGAATAATAATTTTCTACGTTTATAAATAAACTTAAATGTGATTTAATATCAACACTTTTTATATGTGGCTACACCAGGACTTTATCGATATGCAATCGATAAGATGATTTTAGCATGCTTCGCCCTACATATACTTAAATCTGTCATTAGCTAATTAACCGTTAAATTATGTCTCTGGGATGTAGCATTGATTAACGGATTTAATGATAATTAGTTAAGTATTAATTAGGACTAATTTAATGAACGACTCTGAGTGTGGCTGTAAGTCAGTTAACGGTTCATTATCGACCCTTAATGGCAATTAAAGTTAAGTAAAACAAAACCTTTACTTAAATATTTAATGGCTGATTTTGAAATCTATGTTTCGGCCTTGGGTTATGTTTTTACCCGCGAATTCGTATTCATAATAAACGTTTATTAATTAAAAAGGAATAATGTCTGATTTGGCAGACTTCATTAAGTTTATAGAGCCAGAAGATATAGAGAAGTGGAACCGAGGCGGAATTCACGAGATTATTCTGATCCCTTTACAAACTATTCTATTCAGGAATTTCAGGCAAGTTATAGATTTACACCTGAATCTGTAAAGTGTTATATTGCCGTTGGTGAATCCGACCTCAGGAAACCAACGAAAAGAGGATTACCAATTGCACCGGAAATAATGTTACTACTAAAATTACGGTACTTCGCTACAGGGAGGCACGCGCACGGTTAGCAGATACTTACCTATCATAGAATTATTTGAAACAGAAATATGAATGGAAGTTCTTCGAGAATACAAGGTGTGTGTCGTTGAATCACAATTCACTGAAAGTACTTATTATACTTACCATAACGTAAATTAATACAGGTGAAATTAAAATTCACAACCAATGATATTCTAATAAACAGATATGTTATACACCTACAAAACCACAGAAAAAACTGTGCCTCGGGGCAGAGCCAGCTCACATACACGCAGTGACGCAGAATAAAAGCAACACAGGCCATATGGCCTGTTCAATGTTTTCGAGTCTTCACGATTGCGCGCTCACAACATATCCGTCCGGTAAATACTACTTCACATTGACAGTTGACAGCAGTGATGCCATAGAAAAAAAATCGCAATCGCTTTATTTTATTTCAATGAAAATAGCTGTTCCCCTTTGCAATTTAGTAAAAACTTACAATAAAGTAACTGATTATCATTTATACATATTACTCTGAATAATAATTTTCAAAGTTTATAAATATACTTAAATTAGTCCTAATTAATACTTAACTAATTATCATTAAATCCGGTGACTGTTCCTAAATTACCCTAGGCTGATATAATTTTCGTTTTTCCTAATTCATGCTAATATTAGTATTTTGGTCAGTTTCCCCCGAAAATCAATGCTACATCCCGGAGAAATAATTTAACGGTTAATTAGCTAGTGACAGATTTAAGTATACGTAGGGCGAAGTATCCTAAAATCATCTTATCGATTGCATATCGATAAAGCCCTGGTGTAGCCACATTTAAAAAGTGTTGATATTAAATCACATTTAAGTCAACATTTTTATAAACTTACAGCCACACAGAATCGTTCATTAAAATGGTGTCAATGAGGGATTTTCTTTTTAGCTCTTCCCTAGTCGCTGGATAGATGGCGCTAGGAGTTAGTATGATAATGCAAGGAACGGGAACGGGACCTAAAAAAACTGATTTTAACAAAGCGCGAGAAAACTAGGTTATATTCGGAAGGCAAATGAAAGTGTCAGTCAACGAGAGTATGTGACGTGACACAATGTTTTTTTTCCAAGCCTTTTGGCTTTGGCACCAACTATCATAGTAAGTTCAACGCCATCTATAGAGTTCTTGGAAACTAAGTTTTTTTTAATACCTCAAAAAGAAAACCTCTCATTCTGTTGTGCACAAACTAAACTTAATTTAATAAGCTATTGCTCACAGATATAGATAGACCTAGATAACGCAAGTATCACGATCTGTATGAAAACCAAGCGTGCCATTTTTTGACTACCTACTATGACGTCACAAGTGCGTCACAAGCACTATTTAGTGATGGGAAAATCAAATCGATTCAATACAAAAGCCAAGTGTGGCAACCATCTCGTCCCACCCCCCGGATACCGCTAAAGTTTGTACATTTCTCAATTACTGTACTTATACTATTAAGAATTTGTGTATAGTAAAGAATTAAGTATTAAGAATCGTTTAAATCGATTTAATAATCGATTTTGTCACAGACAGAGTAATGAGAATGACAGAGTAATGAGATAGACAGAGGAATGAGTTAATTATACGAAAATAAAATTCCAAATCTACATAATAGGCAATTAGGGATTTATAATTTTTACAAAATTGTTGGTACTTATTACCGTAATTATTAATTGAATTTTAATTGTTGTAGACTATCGAAATGTCAGAAAAAAAGAAAAAATCCAGAAACGAAATTTTAGAAGCCAAACGAAAAGCAAGTAAAATACGTTAAAATAAAATCAAAACAGATCCAAAATTATATGAGCTACGAAAACAAAAAGATAATAGTTATTTATGATACTAGTGCGGTAATTTGATTTTTAAAAACGAGTAGACGAATATAACTAAAACTAACTTACCATAGTCACGAATTTGTAAATACCAATTTCTGCACGTATGTCATACAATGTTTTTCAACACATTTGCGAGAAAACAGTACAATATGTAATGAAACAAACAGCGACCTCAAAAACCACGAAAACGACACCCATGAAGAAAAAAACTGAAATTTTTCGTCGGCGTCATCTTGGATTTTCGTTTTGACCCAATTAAAAAAAAATATATATATACGCACGGTGCTATACAACGGGGTATACGGGATAAAATAGGTTTTAGGTGGGAGTACCTATTTCACCGCACGTTCCGTTGTATGGTGCGTAATTTTTAACTTTCAAACAACATAAACAGGCTTCGTAACTGCAGTTTTTGAGCAAATGTGTTGAAAATAAAATTACCCGAAGAAAAAGAAAAACAAGCATGTTGTAAGTATAAAGGATAAAAGCATAGATGAACAGCAAAAACAGCGAGATCAATGGCGTGAGAATTCGAGAGCATATTACAGACGTAGGCAGAAGCAGACAGAAACACTCCACGTGAATGTCGATGAAAATGATCATTACATGGTTACTGACCACACTTTTGAAAATGACACATATCCTTTAGAGAAGTCATGTACTGCGAAGTCAAACAGCAAAAATAAATCAAAATCAAAGCATTTATTTCAAGTAAGCCACTTTTGAATTGTCGAAACAAAGATGAAATCATATTCTGAACAAAACGATCACTATTATCATATCAGCTAATGGAAGACATTAATTGCGTCCCTCAAATGTTTACAGAGCAGCTAGCTTGTATTATATGATATAATAATAACAAGATAAACAATACAAGAAAACATACATTTAACTTCTTGTGTTAAAACAATTTTATTTAATACTAGCGGACGTCCCGCGGTTACACCCGCGTAGTTCCCGTTCCCGTGGGAGTACGAAGATAAAATATAGCCTATGTTACTCGTGGATAATGTAGCTTTCGAATGGTGAAAGAATTTTTTAAATCGGTCCAGTAGTTTTTGAGCCAATTACGTTAGCTGCAATCGGGGGATTGAAATGAAACCAAAGATGACTACTTAATCTATATTAGAGTAAAATAATTACATTAACTATAGCCTAAACTAGCCTAGTTCCTACTCGAAGTGTGAATATGGAATGAAGTCTTCCTGGATTCTTGCTATTAGCTGATCTTAGGTATACGTGCAACGAAGTGCTTGTCTTAGCTCTTTGCTTCCGTACGGTTCCACCTTGAAATTATTGGGTGTTGAGTAGACGATTTCCGCATTGCGAGGTCGATCGCCCGGCGCTCGCGCGTCACGGAATGCAGTGTCGGCATTCAGCTGTTTCCCTTACGCGGCGGCGTGTGAGTCACGATTCGGGGTCTAGGTCATAGGTAGCGCTGCGCGTAACATCTCCACCCGCAGATCAGGAACTATTTTAGAACGTTGAGAGAAAATGTTTCTGGAACTTGTCCTCTGGGTGTGTGGTTCTCTTCCCGCCTTTCGGGTACCTCACGGGTGCATCCCTCAGCTCTGGGTGTTTCAGTGCGTTTGCAAAACCATTTTCTGCGATAGCCCAGTGTGGCTATGGCGAGTGCGCCTGCACCTAGTAGCGCAACGTAGAAGGGTATGGTCGTGTGGTATATGATGTCCGATTGTAGTTGGTTGAGTTCTATCGGCTGGCTCGTCATAACTTGGTTCTGGATGCTGTGTAGTCCTTCTAGGTCGATTGAGCTGAGATGAACTTGGGTTAATGCAGCTCCCGGTGCCTCCGCATCGTAGGGTATGTCCATTAGTTTCAGGGGCTGGCCCTGTATTACATCGTTGTCGTTGATTATGGTTAGTTCCTTGGTACGGAGGTAGCAATTGATGGGTATGGTAGCGAGGTAGCTTCCTTGTAGTGAATTGAAGTCTTCCCTCCCGCAGACTGTTTGTACTTTTGTTGGAGTTGGAAACGATAGAACGTAGTGCTGGTCATCTAATTTTTCCATCGCTTCTTTTTCCAGGAATACTGTGCTGTATTGGCAGGAACTCTTGAGGGCTTGGTTCGCGATGAGTTCTTGGATGCAGTCAGTTTTGGTTCGTATTTGATGGGTTACTTCCTTCTCACAGAGGTACCAGTTACTGAACTTCGGGCATTCTGCCTCTATGTACACGAAAGAGTCCCCATTGGTTGCTATAAAGGGGTAGGTTGGGATAAGGGCTTGACGGTTTTTGTTGGGTACTATAGATAACTTGTATAATTCATAAGCGGTTTTGGAAATTATAGGAAATCTAAAAACTATTACTATCTGTTTTTCGTTAAAGTATGATCCGGGTCTGATGATGTCGTAGTATTCCCTGAGCTCTAGACTTAGTATCTCGTCCTTACTGTATATTTTACCTAACCTATTTACCATGGACCTAAGTGTATCTACGTCTATCATGTAGTGCGCCGTGCTCGATGCGTGTATAAAAGCTAGCATATTTTCTATTCTGACTAATTCTAATCTTAAATCTTCTACGTTTTCGCTTATTATCGACACGAGTTGACCAAACTTTGCATAGTTAACTAAATTAGATTGTTAAATTTATTAAACTGTATTGGAAATAGTGTGGGGGTTGAATTCCTTACTCTTTTTAACTTGGTTTTGAATACTAGTCTACGTTTTTTAGGCGTGTAAATGCGTATGGGTAAATCGGATAGAATGGTATCTTGGGTATACCGTGGTGCTGTTTTCTGGTGGCTTGCAGAGGCGTTCTTAATGAATACTTGTCGTTTAAGAACGTATTCTGTTTCACGTTCGCGGCGGGATAAATCCATGTGTCTATCTACCATCTCGAATGGTTTTGTTGCCGGGGGTACAATATTAAACTGGGGTCTAATAGGACTCCGGTCATATTTGGCTTGCCTGCAGGTAGTGCATTCGTTGGTGAGTTTGGCTATTTGGTCTTTCATTTTGGGCCAGTAATACTTACCTGAGAGGGCTAAATAGCATTCCGTAATTCCTCGGTGATTAGTTTTGCCGTCATGGTAGTGTTTAATTATCTCTTGCTGACGTAGATAATCTTTAACGTTTTCTAATTCTGTCTTAGCTTGTACTAAGTTCATAGATGAGCTCTTAACTTTGTTCTGTATGACTGGCATGGTGGAATACATGGCATTAGGTGGATTTATTAGGATACCGGTTTTTACTTTCGGGTTTGATTCTGAAGATTGATTCGGGAGATTTAATTCTATCTTTGTTTCTTTTGATTTCTGGGCCTCCTGGAAATCCTGATTTACCTGACTTGGACCTGCCTGAGGTTCAGTTGAATATATAATATTGCCTTGAACACCTACATTGCCTAAAGTCGGAGTAAAGTTGCACTCCAATGAAGCAACCGGGTTGTAATCGTGACAAATGTCATCGTAACTGAACCAGGCCGGCTCGTAATAGTGCTGCGTCGGGTAATATGAGTCGCCGTATGACGCACACTCATTCATGTTAATTTCCTGAGTTTTAAAGTAATTGGTTGGTGGCAGATTACCTGAATTTTGCCAATTATAGCCAGATAACTTTGGGGTGGGTGTAAAATTCGGTACCTCACTCATGGGTATAGGACCTTGATTTTGATTTTGTGCCGGGACGTTTCTAGTTGGCAACCTGAACATGTTACTCTGAGCGTTGCAAGGTGCGTGGAATATATGCTGTGTATGATTAGGCATGCGGTTTTGGACCTGGTGATTAACAAAGTTGGGGTTTAACCCGAATGGTTGTGGTGGTGGTAGTTGGTCGGGTCTGATTCCTACAGGATTGGGCCAGTTGGGAATTGGCTCTACGAAATTACTACTACGTGGAGGAACTAGGTTGGTATTTAATGAAAACTCCCTACATTCCTGTAAATACATAACGTTAAGTTCTTCCTGTACATATTCGAGGGCCTTCTCAATAGTATCGGGACGCATGCACCGAATGCGGGATCCTAATGGTTCCTTTAATCCTCTTACAAAAGCCTGCATGGTAACTTTCTTGTACAGTGTACGTTTCGCTTCCACTGTAGTAGAAATTTGGTCGTGCAACGTTACATACGTCATCATCGTACTGAACAAGGTTTGGCATTCCTCATAGAATTCCTGAGGTGTCCTATTTCCCTGCGTAGCTAAGGAAAGGTCTCTATACAAGGCGGTCTCGTCTCGTTGATCCGAAAAATTATCGACTAAAGCCGTTCTGATACCTAGCCAGTTTTCGGGTATCCCGTTGGAGTTAATATAACAGGCAGCGGTGCCTTGTATTTTATTTAAGATGCCGTTTAACACACACAAGTTGCTTAATTCACTACCCTGGACACTACTAACATACTCGGCTACTATCTGGTCGCATATCTTAATAAATCTAGTCAAGACGTTTGGGTTCCCGTCGAACTCCGGGACCATACGAAGGGCCTTGAAAATCGTATCGGGGTCGTGGGCCATTTTTACGCTAATTACGCTACTACCTATGCTATTTTTACTATCACTATCCAAATCCCTACCGTTATCTATAGCACCCCAGCGAGCCGTACGAGATGCGGGCTCCTGGGAACTGGATTTTTTCCGGTTGGGAAATTTTGGAAGTTGAGTGGTTCTAGGACTAAGAGGGAAGCAACACAGGAACAATTCAAGTGTACTTACAAATTCTTCATCTCTGGCTCTCTCGTGAATCGAAGTTTGGATTCTCCTCCCGAAACTGCAGCTGGACCGTAGATTCGAATATTCGATGCCGGGGCTCGATAGCCACCCAGGCGATTCGCGTACGCGGATTTCGATATTAGAGATCCCTAAGCTCGCGAACCGGCCCGCGAATACCCTTTCGACTGCGCCAATTACGTTAGCTGCAATCGGGGGATTGAAATGAAACCAAAGATGACTACTTAATCTATATTAGAGTAAAATAATTACATTAACTATAGCCTAAACTAGCCTAGTTCCTACTCGAAGTGTGAATATGGAATGAAGTCTTCCTGGATTCTTGCTATTAGCTGATCTTAGGTATACGTGCAACGAAGTGCTTGTCTTAGCTCTTTGCTTCCGTACGGTTCCACCTTGAAATTATTGGGTGCTGAGTAGACGATTTCCGCATTGCGAGGTCGATCGCCCGGCGCTCGCGCGTCACGGAATGCAGTGTCGGCATTCAGCTGTTTCCCTTACGCGGCGGCGTGTGAGTCACGATTCGGGGTCTAGGTCATAGGTAGCGCTGCGCGTAACAAGCCTATTCATTACAAACAAACAAACAAAGTTTACCTCTTTATAATATTAGTATAGATACATTAAGTACAGGCATCGAAACTCAAGTCGTAGAACAATAGAAACATCACGAGGCAAGAATCGCGGAGGATTACTTTCTACGTCCGTCCGTTGTCGTGAAGCGATTCGGGTACTCTCTCTGTGCCGACTGCGTCCCATTCCTTGAGCTCCCGGTATGAGGTGCGCAGGTGACGGGAGGGGGCGCGCAAGGTATGGCACTGCAATTGCGTAACGACACCGCACTTACTACTTCCATAGACCCCGCGTTACATCCTCCCCCTCTAGTCCAACTAGGTGCCCTCGCCGATGGGCTAGTCCAAATACCGGCGGGGCCTACCACGTAGGCGTTTCTCCCTAATGGGTGGCTCTATTTGACCGGCGAAGGGCGTGAGATGCGAAACGTGATACCTCCCCACGTCAATACCGGTCTGCACGTTCTGCAGGCCATAAGTTGTTGGGCTGACAATTTTCCCTATTTTGTATGGGCCGTCGCGACGTGGGATGAACTTCGCGGTCTGTCCGCGGGACGCGTCGTTAGGTGCCTGCGTTTTTAACAAAACTAGGTCGCCTACCTGGAACCCTGGTGACGGCCTCCTCTTTTGGTCAGCATTCTCCTTCTGGCTAGCCTGCGCCTTCTCGTGAGTGTCCCTGGCCTCGTCCAGGGTTGCAGCCATCTTGTTCAAGTAAGGCGTAATACTAGGTACGAAGTTGTCGTGATCTACAATAGCCCTCATGTCTATCGCAGAATCGGAAGGAGCTTGTTTCATCCACCAAGTTTCTGAACGCACCTTTTGACGTTTGACAGATTACGTTTCGTTGTCTGTGCGAATCTGTGCGATGACGTTTGCTTGTCAGTGCAATTTTGGTTGAAAATGGTCGCTCCGTGCTTGTAATTTTTGGATGCACGAGGCTTTCGTGTAATTATTGTTTGAAAACTTTGAGTTATTGTTAATCCGATGCAATCCTGTTCGGTGTTTGATATTTTGTTGATAATTGAGTGAAAATTGAGAAATCTCGCCATTTTGGGTCTTGACCGCGAGTAATTTGTTGGTTATGTAGACGGCCTTTTGTGTCTTTGAACGCCGTAAATTCCTAAATTCAGTGCTGGACTAATTTACATCCCCGATTGGGTTAGCAACCGGGATAAAATTCAGTTGGACATTGGGATAAGGTGCCACGTGTGGGATCTTGGAAGGTTTGTCCGGGAGTCGACGGTACGAGCCGCGCGCGTCCCTTGGTTGCTGTCGAATCTGCATGACTACACATACACCACACAAACCACAGTTATACTTACACCCCACTCAGATAAGACGTGACCAGGACTGCGTCACATCACCGGTACCAACGTGATGGTAAGTGTATCTAATAGGTGTTTTCACTTTGTCGATTGAACAAATATTATTTTGATTAGGGCTCCGCGTAATCGCGGACATCGTGAGTCTGTTCGTGCAGTCTCACACAACTGGTAGCAGAGCGTGGTTGAATTGTTAAATTCACCACTTATTGTCGAGTTAAAAGTATTGAGAAGTCTGATTTGTTGCCGTCGGCCTGACTCAAATTAAACATAGATTGTTTGACATAATATATTATGATATGTAGTGTCCCTTGTGGTTTGTACTTTAATTTGCTATTGTATAAACAAGGTATTGCTTGTACAGGGTCGGATTTGAACTTGTAATAATTCAAATTAAGTTTTATTATTTGGTTTAAATTGTAGTTGGGTCCGGGAAAATTATTCCCGTTGATTATTTAATTGAATTTAATTTGTTTATTTGATATTTGTCCCAATGGCTTCATTGAAAGCTGTAAACCAAGCCATTGGTGGATTGACCTCACAGCTAAGATGGTTTGCCTCTGCCGCTGCGACCGCTGAGCGTCGAGACCTGGAAGAGGCCACGCTTGCCCGGTATTTATTTTATTTTATTTTATTTTATTAATTTTAAGAAAACTTACAGCTAATACATTTGAGTAGTCAGAAGTAATAAGTAGAAGAAAGCCAATTACAAGTTTCCACTTATATAAACTTATGTATAAATTGACAAAACGGTAAACGGTAAACAGCGTGAGTTATACAAAGAAACAACTAAGTAGAATAAACAAAATAAAACACATTACACAAAAAAGTTACTTTTCAAAGAAAAAGTTACTTAACGTTTTTTTTTTAATTTCTGGACACTATTTGTAAATAAATCAAGCTCAACATCCCGGCACACCTTATTGAACATTCGACATGCTCGTATAATATATGTGTTTTGCCTGTAGATAGTTTTCAAAATAGGTACATGAAGGAGATGAGGTCTCCGAAGAAACACAGATGGTGCACGAAGTCCAATCTTGGCCACCAGCTCAGGAACGTCAGTAGATCCATTCATTATATTAAATAGGAAAGTGAGATCTGCAATTTTTCTTCGCTCGTGTAAAGGAAGAATATGAAATTTCTTACACCGACTAGTATAATTAGGAAGATAAGTATTTGAACGATATTGAGTGTACCTTAAAAATCGCCTTTGTATGCTTTCGAGGCGATTAATATAAACATTGTAATTTGGATTCCAAATTTGAGAAGCATATTCGAGATGGCTACGGACAAAAGCACAGTATAGAATTTTCATTGTTTTGACATTCTTAAACTCAGAAGAGACCCTAAAAATAAAACCCAATGCTTTAGAAGCTTTCTTGACTATATTGTCAATATGCGCATCAAACAAAAGCTTCGAGTCAAAAGTTACCCCAAGATCCTTGATGACGTTGACTCTGGCAATTGACGTAGTCGATAGTTTGTAATCATACATAATAGGGTTTGGCTTACGAGTAAATGTACACACATAACATTTTGCAATGTTTAAATCCAACCTATTTCGATCGCAGTAATCATGGAACCGGTCCAGATCCTCCTGTAATAGGTATGCATCCTCAATGGTTGACACTTGACTTAGAATTTTCATGTCATCAGCATACAACAAAATTTTAGAGTTTAGGAAGCAAGAGGCGATGTCATTCACAAATATATTAAATAAAAGGGGTCCTAATAAGGATCCTTGAGGAACCCCCGACGGAATGTACATCGCTCTCGAGGTATAACCGTTGAGGACTACAGTCTGGCATCTATTTTCGACATATGATACAAACCATCTGTACAAGCTACCCCTCACACCAATCCCTAACAGTTTGCGCATTAGAAGTGTATGATCTATTCGATCAAAACATTTACTGTAATCAGTGTATATAACGTCGACCTGAGACCTCTTGGACATATGCTCTGAAAGATAGTCACTACAGACCACGAGATTGGATGTGGTGGAGCGACCTTTTAAAAATCCGTGTTGGTGTTCGGAGAAACTTAATTTAAGAGAAGAAGAAAGTTGTACGTGTACGATTTTCTCCATAATTTTAGCGAACACGCAGAGTTTTGAGATCGGTCTATAATTTACAACATCGTCCTTAGGTCCTTTTTTATGAATCGGCGTTATATACGCCGACTTCCAGATTGTAGGCACCACTCCCAAGTCAAATGACCGTTTGAATAATATTGTTAACGGGATGGATAGACACCTGGCGCATTTGGTTATAAAAATTGGTGAAATATTATCCGGACCAGCGGATTTATTGATATCCACTTGCTTTAGCAAGCGAAATACCTCCTCCTCCCGCACATCAATAGAGCAGATGTCTGATACGAGACCAGTAGACTGATCCACTCTCACAGAGGCTAAGAATTCATTCGCGTCGCGTCGCTCTTGGAAGTTCGAAAAGAAATAGTCGCCAAACATATTACAGATTTCCTCCCCGTGACCAGACGACACTTCACCAAATTTCAATACAGATGGGTAACAGTTGGTATGTTGTTTAGATTTAACATATTGCCAAAAAGCCCTGGGATTTTTAGAAATGGCTAATTCAATTTTTGCTATATAGTCGTCAAACATTTCCTTCTCCAGATCTTTAGCCCGTTGACGTAAGGTAACAAAAGATTGATAGTCCGAGAGATTTCCATAGATTTTAAATTTTGAATGAAATTTTGATTTTTCTTTAATTATTTTAATAAGAGGGCTTTTGTACCAAGGAGGATACTTAGCCCTTGGAGCGATAGTTTTAGATGGAATATGTGTATTATGAAGCAAGTTTATAGTGTGATAAAAGAAATTAACAGCTTCTTCAAGAGGCCTACTATTTAGCTCAAATGGCCAATCAATTGCCATCATTTCTTGAATGATGGCGTCATAATTCGCCTGAGCATACAAGAACTTGACTCGAGGTCGAGAATGCAGCTGATGAAGTTGAACGAAGTCGGCAGAGATACAGAGTGCCTTATGATGTGAGTCCTCGTGCACTAGGGGATCCAGGCTGCAAGTGACAGCTACTTCACTGTTAGACAAAACGAGGTCAAGAATCCTGTTGTTAACATTACGATGTGAGTTGTACTGTAGCAAATTGTAAGCAGTGAGAGTATCACAGAAGCTGGTTTGAATGGGACCATGCAAGTTACCAGGACATAGATGATCACCGTCTGCCGGAGCGTGCCAGTCGATATTCGGTTGGTTAAAGTCACCGAGCACTAAAAACTTATCTGCGGGATGTTTTAGAACAATATCTGTTAAATTACTAGAAAACTTATTGAGTTGTATCATTAAAGAGTTGCCAGATTGCTGGCTACATATATACACAACACATAATTGTATTTTATAGGTTATTTTAGGTTTCTTTTGGTGCAAAGTTAAGGTAATCCACAAATCCTCGGCAGACGAGCACCATTCATTGCGGACATCGGCAACTAGTTCTCGACGTATAGCTATTAAAACCCCTCCACCCATAGTTTGATTAGTTTGCGAATAACTTCGGTCACGCCTCCATACAAAATATCTATCATCAAACAATTCGCTATCGGAGATACCATCAATAAGCCATGTTTCCGTCAGACAAATGACATCAAAAGAATTTACACACACATTTCTGTAGAAAACAGATGTTTTCGTCCGTAGCCCCCGAACATTTTGATAGAAAATACTAATAGGCGCCATAATAATACAAAGGTAACTTCAGAAAAATAGTTGAAAAAATATAAGGTACACTCAGACTTAGTGCCAAGTAAAAGCTATAGGTAATAAAAGTCGGCTTAAATAGCGAGTGGTGGCAAGATAAAGCGAAAACTATATTATATAAATCAGATTTGATAGAATAAGCGCATGAAATCGTATTTAAAGTGTAGAAACATTTCGTTTTAAAATTGTATAGGGTAGTCAGAAATTTAAAGTGTAAGCAGATCTCACCTTTAACAGCACAAACATAGAGTATGAAATTACAATAAACAAAGCCTAATGAGTCGAATGAATAGGCGACGCCAAGCGATAAGAGAACAAAAGGCAGGCGAGAATGGAATGTGTGCAAAAAATACGTACCTATGTTTCTCAAACTTAAACTTAAGTCAAACAAATTCACGATCAACAATGATGTGTCCACAATATTAATTAAACAAACTTTTTCAAAAGGTGTAAACAACACGCAAATAAGTGGAGACGTTTCAATTAAAAAACAAACTTTTTTAAATCTTGCTCTGTGTGGATGAAGTGTTTGGGAGACGCGGTGTTTTTTCTTACGAATATCTTGCATCCTCTAACCCACACATGTTCAAAGCCACGCTCTTTGGCTAGAACTTTGGTTCTATTCAGTAGAAGTTTATTTTCAAGGGTTAGGTGGTGTACACCCTGTTATTGCCCTGTAAGCCGAGATCTCCAGCATTAAGTTTTTTATATTTCCTCGCCGCCGCTATAAAATCGTTTTTAAGGTAATTATTGTGTACAGAGCAAATAATATTTTTATTTAATTTGTCATTGCGTGTCGGCACCCTTGCTATGTAGTTTATCTGTTCCCTCTGTACATGAAAGCCAATTGCTTCACCAATCTTGGCCATTATTGCGAACAGGTCTTCATCCTTGGATATTGGCACTCCTTTGATCTCAATATTGTTCATGCGCGATCTTTGTTCATTCTCAGACTGCCGATTCTCGAGCTGGGTAAGTCGGTCCTGCAAATTGACTATCACTTCTTTGGTGGTCTTCAATGTCTCGATTTCATCTTCCAGAATGGACACTTTACCTGCCAAAGCTTTTATTTCCTGACCGTAGGACTCGAAGGACGATTTCATTTCGTGGACTTCTTGCCGTATGGATTTTAACTCCGCTAGCTCACTCTGGATAGCCTTCACACTCTCCATCAACGCAGGCAATGCTTCCATTTTAGCTGACAAAAGTTGCAGCTCAACCATGATGGTCTCCGAGTTTGCTGGTGATGCCTTCAGACAACCAGCTTGGGGACTGGCAACCGGGGTAGCTTTGCAGCTTTGACATTTCCAAGTCAATTTACGCTCGCCAAGTTTTCTCCAACCGGCCTCTGATATCCCAGCACAGGGAAAGTCGAATTTCGCCATACAGGCAACACATGTAGCACCATCCATCGCTTCAGTGTCACAACGCTTGCACGTTAACATTTCTACTGAGTTTGATAAAAAGATTGAGAAACACTGCCACCGGCCGTTTTACGGAAACAAATATGTAATAGCTATTAGCAACGCCGTGTACTCGTGCGATCGGTACGCCGACTACCGCCGAACAGTATGTATGTGGTATGAGCAGTTGAACGCGAGATTGAGTGCGGTTGACACTTTGTTTGCTCGCTTCAGTGAATTGAGTTTGGACTTGGACCTGGAAACATTGGGTCAAGCAGCCCGTGATAAGGTTGTTGCGGATTATGACCAGATGTTGAACCTGGGTGACGTAATAAGTATAAGCGCCAGGGAAATTTTGAAGAGTGGGGCCCTGCCCAGGTCAAAACAGAGACCTCTGATGTTGCAGGCCCTGGACTTTTGGGTAGACTGCCTACCCTGGAGCTGCCACATTTTGACGGTCACTTGGACCATTGGTTAAGCTTCAGGAACCTGTTTGACAGTTTGGTTGATTCGCGCTCTGACCTCCGACCGGCCCAGAAGTTGGCTTATTTGTTGTCAGCCCTAGGAGGTGAGGCTCGAGCCTTGGTGCAGCACTTGCCGGTGACCGACTCGGCCTATCCCACTGCTCTGGAACTTCTATCCCGACGGTACCAGAACAAACGTTGCCTGGCTGATGTCCATATTGACCAGATCTTGGGGTTGCCGGCCATCACCAGAATGTCAGCGTTGCGTGCTGACCTTTTGAATCCGTTGCTTGCAGCAACCAACGCCTTGAAACGATTGGAGTTGCCGGTGGACTATTGGTCCTATTTCTTGGTGCACTTGGTGTTGCAGCGGCTTCCGTCAGACTTGAGGTCCCGTTTTGAGCAGAAGTATGGTGGGGATAGTGCCACCCATCTTCCCCCCTTTGAGGACCTCGTCAAATTTTTGGAGGATGAGTGTCGTTTCCTCGACAACGCCCGTGGTGCCACGGGGTCAAGCCAACCGCCCTCTCGGCCGAGGGCCCAGGGACGGACTAGGACTGTCGGGCCTGGTGATAGCCGCCCTGCCCCCCGTTTTGGTGGCACCCAGAGTAATCTTGTTTGCGGCTATTGTAAGGCCACGGGACATGGCGTACCAACTTGCGCGGCCTTCTTGGAGTTGCACGTGAGTGCCCGCCGCCGAGTTGCCAATGCACGCCGTCTGTGCTTTTCGTGTTTGGGGAATCATTTTCATTGGGATTGCCCCAACCCCCGCCCTTGTTCAATTTGTAGGGGCTCACATCTTGAAGTTTTGTGCGCCAACGCGAACCGCTCTGTCAGACCAGCCTCTGATGGGGGTTCGCGCAGGGGGGGGTATGATGGAGATGAGCACCGGGCTTCTCGCTCGCCGGATCAGAGTCGGGGAGGGGCCTGCAACTTTGACCGCCGCACTCCACCCCCCGCGCCAGTTGATCGGGAGCCGCGCGACCGCCGATTGACCTCCCCTCGTGAAGGCGACTATGCAGCTGCTGGTAGGCGACGTTGGCCAGACCAGCACCGCCTTCCCTCCCCTCCGTTGGCGGAACGTCCCCGTTTGGAGACGCGCCCCCCGCCACTCAGGCGTCAAGTGAGATATGCCCCTCCAGCGATGGCGCGCGGCTCGGGACATCGCGCGGATGAGGAGTTTGACTACTATCCTCATCGGGATAGACCCCAGCCTGGATGTGGCGATCGGTCGCCGCCCAGGCATTACTAGGAAATTGGCGCCTGTCCCGCTAACGTACCTCCCCAGATCGACACGGTTTTGTTGCCAACGGCATCGGTCAGGGTCTGGGGACCCACGGGGGACTCTGTTGTGGTCCGTGCCATTTTGGACACGGGAGCCCAGGGTTGCCTTTTGTCGTCTTGGTTAGCGGGTCGGGTGAGCCTGGATGTCCGTGCCTTTTCAGGCACGATTAATGGAATAGGCGAAACACCTATCCCGACTGTTGAGGGACAAACCTTATTTGGGCTCACTCCTGTGAGTTGTTTTTACCCTAAGTTTTTTCCTTCGGCCATTGTTCTGACGAGTATTTTGGGCTGTCATCCCCAACGTCAGCTGTCGCCTGATATTGTCCGGTTGACGTCAGGCCTGGATTTGGCTGACCGCCGGTTTGATTCCCCTAATACAACTCATTTGATATTGGGTTCCGATGTACTAGGGAGAATATTGTTGGGTAATATGAAAGTCTTGCAGCCGAACGGTTTGGTGGCTGTCTCGACCATCTTTGGCTTTGCGGTGATGGGCCCAGTGTTGAAGGCTCCCCCTCCACCTGAGCCTGATTTTGCGTTGGCGTGTGGCTCCGCTCTCTCTGACGCTGTTCAGAGGTTTTGGGAGGTTGAGGAGCCACCGCAAGTGGCCCGCTTGAACCCGGAACATGAGGGGTGCGAGTTGTTCTATCAGAACAACACAGGTCGACTCCGTTCCGGTCGGCTCGTAACACGGTTGCCTTTTGTTGCAGTTCGACCACCTCTCGGCGAGTCCAGACCTATGGCTGAGAAGAGATTGTTGGCGATGGAGCGCCGTATGGCCAGGGATCCGGTGCTGCGGCAGAAATATTTAGATTTCATGCGTGAGTACGCAGACTTGGGACACATGTCGGTGTCAAATTTGGATTGGCGCTCAGTTGAGCATTACTTTCTGCCGCATCACGCGGTCCTCAAGGCATCCACCGGTAAGCTGCGCACAGTGTTTGATGGGTCTGCGCGGACTTCCTCTGGTGTCTCTTTGAATGATTGCTTGCACTCCGGCCCCAAATTGTTGAGGGACCTTTGTGATGTCATCACGTCTTTTCGTCGTCATCAAGTCAGTCTTTGTGGCTGACATCAAAATGATGTTCCGGCAAACGGTTATTCACCGGGATGACAGACGTTATCAGTTGATCCTGTGGCGAGAGAATCCCCGGGACCCGTACGTACGGCCTTCGATCGAGCCCTTTTGTTGCTATTCGTTTGCTTTGGGAGCTCGCGGACCGAGAACGCTTGAGGTTCCCTCGGGCGTCCGCCATCTTGAAAACGGACTTGTATGTTGATGACGTCTGCACTGGGGCTTCCACGGTTGAGGAAGCTATCCTGTTGCGTGACGAGTTGGTTCAAATTTTGGATTCCGCTGGCTATAATAATAAAATAATAATAAAATAATAAAATTTTTATTCAAAAAATGTAAGGTAAAAGTTTACAGTTTTTCTTAAATCTATGTCAAGTTCACTCATGCTTTGAGCCTGAACTAGGTAATCCTGTGTTTCAGGCGATTTGAGGTAAGATTAATTTATTAAATAATCATATATCATATTAATATTATTGGTACCAATGTAAAAAGGTATATAAAATTATACTATTTTAACTTAGCTAATTTAAAACTAACAATAATATGGACTATATTTACTTTTGGACAAGTAATAACTTCTCTGTATCTTCATAGGACATAGTTTGAAGAGCTTCCTTAAGGATTTTCTTGCAGTTATTGTGATTTAAGGGGTAGATGCTTCCTTTTTCATTCAGCCTGTTATAGAGTAGCGGTCCGAGGTACATATAAAACTTGGCTGTGAAAGCATGTTTTGTACTTTTTTGAGGGCAAACTATATCTTTCCGTCTTTTTTTAGTGAAAACAGTGCTGTATGGAAGTGCTGCGTGTTGTTTTAGTACAGTGCTCATAATAAATAACTGTCGAACTGTTAGTACTTCACAAGATTTATACAGGAGGTTAGTGGGGAAAAGGAAAGGGCGGCAAGTAGCCACCTTGAGAATAGCTCTTTGAGCTCTTTCAATGGGCAATAACAGAGTTTTACTCGCCCCACCCCATGAAGTGATGCAGTAAGTCAGAATTGACTGACATAGCGCAAAATATACTTGCCTAAGTATTTTCGGATCTGTTATAAATCGTAGTTTTTTGAATACGAATATCAGCTTACGAATTCTATTATTTAGAGCTTCCATATGTTGTTTGAATGAAAGGGTTTCGTCTATTATAATACCCAGGTATTTTATTTTGTTAGTCTTCTTAATATTGGGACACTGACACTGGCTATCTGCAGGGACTGGGCAACAATGAGCATGCAACGCTGAGGGGATATTGGATACATGCTTGCGCATCGAAAACTTAATGTAGTTTGTCTTCTCTGCATTTAGAGTTAGTGAGTTAGTTTGAAGCCATTTATTTACAATATTAAATCCGTGTTGCGCAAGCTTGTAGACTTCATTTTCTGAGTCAGCCGAAAAAAGTAAAGCAGTATCGTCAGCGTAAGTTATGATAGTACCATGCTCTAGCTTTAGATTGCAAAGGTCATTTATGTAGATCAAAAACAAGGTGGGCCCTAGATTACTTCCTTGGGGAACACCAAAAAATGTGTTTTTTTGAACAGCGCTGAGTACATCACCAATCTTTACGCACTGGGAACGATCTTCTAAATAACTTTTGAATATTTTCAATTGGGTGCCTCTTACACCCATGATCTCAAGCTTGCGCAATAGAATTGGAATGGAAACTGTGTCAAAAGCTTTGGCGAGGTCCAGGAAAATTCCTACTGTGTGGTTACCCTTGTCAAGTTCTTGCGCTAGATAGTCAGTCAGATGATGTACCGCATCGGCAGTTGAAACTTTAGGTCTAAATCCAAACTGCCTTTTAGACAGAATAGATTTATCTTCCAAATATTTCAACAACCTTTTGTTTATTATTTTCTCCAATATTTTTGACATAGAAGGTAGTAAAGAAATAGGTCTATAATTTGTCACTTGCTCTTTGCTGCCTGATTTATATACAGGGATAATTACAGCTTTTTTGAGACAGTCTGGGAAATGCCCTGAAGATAAACAAATGCGGAAAATATAGGTCAGTGGTGGTACCAAAATGTCCTTGAATCTTTTAAGAATTTTATTCGAAATGTTGTCCCAGCCAACTGCACAGTCTTCTTTCAAGGTCATGATCATACTATCTACCTCAGTCTCGTCAGTATCTAGCAGCGCAAAGGAAGTTAAAGCAGTGTTAGAAGTTAAAGGAATGTTCGTCAGGTTTTGGGATTGACCCAGATTTTTTTCTGCTAGAGACTTACCCACATTAATAAAGAAATTATTTGCTATGTTAGCGGATTCCACTGGTGACGAGTGTGCTTGTAATAAACTTGAAGATGACTCACATTGTTTTTTAGTATACGTTGCGTCTTTAATATATTTCCAGATCTTTTTACTATTTGTTCCAGCCTTTTCCAATGCCACTTTGTCGTAGTTGCTTTTAATTTTCCTAAGAAGATCATTACAGAAATTTCGATATCTTTTGTACGAAAGTTGCAATACAACATTTTCTGGATTAGATTTAGCTTTCATATGCAGTTTATCCCTATGTTTCATACAGCGAATAAGACCTGATGTGATCCATGGTTTTATGTTGTGATTTTTGTTGGTCAACTGCGATATGACTGTGTTTTTCTGAATTGCATTTCGTAAGTTTTCAATTACAAACAACATGCAAAACTGCGGGTCAGCGGAATTATAGACTGGAGCAAAATCGATGACGCGTAAATCTTCTTCAAGTCTATTTATATTCAGTTTAGAAATTTTGCGAGTGCCTTGTTTAGGTAATTTGCAATTTAGGGTTAGTAGGGCAGCATTGTGATCGGTTATCGTTGAGTTAACAACAAGTGCAAGTGAAGGGAAATTCGATTTAAGCATAATATGATCCAAACAGGAGCCACTGTGATGTGTAGGAAAGCTGTGTGCTGGGAGCAGGCCATGAAAGGCGCATAGGTTGAGGTAGTCCTGAGCAGAAGCATCAGCACTTCCTGGAAGAATATTGATATTAATATCTCCAATTACAATCGTGTTTTTGATGGATGACAGGTTCTGCAAGGTCTCATTCAGAGAGTCAGTAAAATTGCTAGTATTTTTAAAAGACGGAGGTCGATATAATGCTAATATCGCAAAATCTGATCCAATTTTAACTAACAATCTGTTACAGTCGTGCATATCAGGTTCCTCAACAGAAACGTTCAGATGATTTCTTGCATAAACTATCACACCATCATTTTGGTTGTAATTTAGGGTACTTCTATACATATTATATCCCGGGATTAGTGGAATGTTATATTGTTTGGCAAGCCAGCATTCGGTTAAAACAATAACGTCACAATTTATGTTTAGCCGTTGCTGAAATGTACTAAAGCTATCAAAATTCTTAAAAACACTGCGAATATTTTGTGTTAATATGGTTAGTGGAGATTTGTAGCCGGATAGATATTGTTTGCAGTTTTCAGCTTCACAGACTTTGGACTCGGATACAGAGAAATTATCTAAATCATTAATAAAACTATTTATCATAATGGTAGTCTTAATAAGAATATAAAATAAAAAACGTCAGAAAAATACCTAATTAACGGCGCTCTTAGGCGCCTCCATAATCTACAGAATTGATGTACCTTTTTTCAGCCATTATTTTCGCCGGGCAGTCAGCAGCACCTGTGTTATGCTTGTCTGGCTTTTTGAAATGCAAGCAAGTAGCGCATTTTGGTTCGTCAGCCTTTTTTGGACATTCTTTTACTGAGTGACCTTGATCACCACAGTGACCGCAGGTATACGATGTCTGTCGACATGACTTGGCCGCATGTCCATACTGCTGACACTTGTAGCATCTTGTGACCAAAGTGAAGTCTCTCACAGGGCATGATGACCAATTTACAAAAACTCGGTCTTGTGATATCAGGGCTTTGCGTATGACTGCAGATACCTCAACAATGTAATTACATGTGTCCGAATCTTTCTTACCTGACTTATGACTTAATTTAATAAGGCTCAAAAACGTCTCAAGGCTGCAATCCTGAAGTTTTTCGGCTAGGTTCTGGTTGTACACACAGGTAAAAACCTCATTTTCTTGCATAGACGTCGGCACTCCTATAATTACAACCCTAGGCTTTCTTTTATGGGGCTCGTCAACTGTTAGGCCTGATTTGGTAAGTTGCGCCGATTGTCTCAACTTCTCAATGTCATCCTTTGTCTCGGTGCTGATGATGACACCGCCGTTCTTCGTCTTGCGCAGGCCTCTCACGTGGAGCTTCATTTGTTCAGGGCTGATAATTTTCTGGACAAGAGTTTTCGTCTCATCGCTGGTCTTCAATTTGTCACTCGGATAGATGGCCACAGAACTTACGTGACTTGGCTGGATAAAATTGTTGGCACCTTTCTTTACCATGTCAGCAAAGGAAGATCCCTGGGCAGTTTTCGTCGACTCTTCTATACTCAGCTTAAGGTTCTGTAGCTGCTGCGAAAGATCGAGTTGATTTTCCAGAGTTCTGACGGCATATTGCGATTGGAGGGCCTTAGTTTTGACGGACTGGTACATGACGGCCATCTGCGAGGTCCCGTAACTAACCTTCCGGGTTAGATTAATGATGCGCGTTTTCTGCTCCACATTCAGCTTTCCCTCATTTGCAATAGCGCACACCTCCTTTAAGTTCTGTTCGATAATCGCCATCCAGTTCTGAAGTTCTGCCGTCGAGACAACTGCAGGGGCATCGTTCCTTTGGATAGGCGCTTGAGGAGTAGAGGCGGGTACGGCAACGGGCACAGGTGTACAGGTGGGTACGGCAACAGGCACAGGGGAAGAGCTGGGTACGGCCACGGGCAGAGGTGCACAGGTGCCGGGCACAGGTGTAGAAGGCGGGGAGCGAACGCATTTACTACTCCGGTTGAATGGACTGTCCTCCATCATGAACCAGGATAATATATTGTTCCTGTTAAACACCGTTCATTTCTACTAATAATACACCTTACACAAATGTACTATACAAGTATGCGTTACTACTGGCTATTTGTAACTAGGTCACAATTTCGCAAGTGATTATTTGTTTATTGCAATAATTGTTCGATACGTCTGTTCACTACGACCGGCAAATATGCAAATCAAAATGTGAGTCTAGTCTAGTCTCTATGAGTTGCGTAAGTGGGTGTCCAACTCGCCAGCACTGTTGGAAGATGTGGAAGAGGATCATAAGCAGGATCCTCATTTGTTTGAAAATGCTGACAACCCTGCTATGTTGGCCGTTCTCGGCGTTCAGTACCGACCAGTCCAAGACACCTTTACGTATGATGTCGATTTGGAGTCACCACACACTTGGACTAAACGACTGGTATTGTCTACTGTCGCGAGAACCTTTGACCCGAATGGTTGGATATGCCCGGTATTGTTTTGGGCGAAATGTTTTCTCCAGCGGCTTTGGACCGCGGAACTTGGTTGGGATGAGCCACTTCAGGAAACCCTTTTGGAAGATTGGCTCCAATTTGTATCCGCACTTCCTGCGGTCAACGAGGTCGCGTTACCACGCGCTATCCTCCCCCCTGGGAACTATACTGCTACCCTTCATGGGTTTTGTGACGCATCTTCGCACGGTTATGCAGCTGTTGTTTATCTGCGCACCGTCAGCGCGACAGGCCAGGTGAAGTTGTCACTGATCATGGCCAAGAGCAAGGTGGCCCCCCTCCGGACGGCATTGACCATCCCTAAGCTAGAGTTGTCAGGGGCGGCGCTTCTTGTGCGTCTCTTGAATCACGTTGCTCAAACTTTAGGTGGATCTGTGAACATTCGGAATTCTTACGCCTGGACGGACAGTCAAATTGTTTTGTGCTGGTTGAAGACGTCCGTCCACTCCTTGGAGGTCTTTGTTGCGAACCGAGTGTCACAGATACAAAATTCCGAAACGCCTTTGATTTGGAGGCACGTGCCTGGAGACTTGAACCCCGGCGACGTAGCCTCACGTGGGTGCATGGCCCCCCGCCTGATTGTGCACCCCCTTTGGTGGGGACCGGATTGGCTAACTCGCCCCGAGGATGATTGGCCTCGAACACCAGTTTTGATGTCGGATCCTTTGCCCGGGCTTAAGGTGCTCGCTGTTGGGACGAAGGACCCTCCGTTTGATCCTGATATTTTGTTGAATCGATACAGCTCCCTCGACAAATTGTTGAACGTTACCTCGTGGATCAGGCGTTTTGGTCACAATGCTAGGAATCCAGGGGACAAGCGCCTGTCACCGGTTCTCTCTCCTCAAGAGCGACAGGAGTCACTCCTCCTGTGGGTTCGCTCTGTGCAGGCCGTACACTTTGAGAAGGAGATCGAGACCTTGAAGTCCGGTAGAGTTAAGTTGTCGGGAGCCGTTAGTAAGTTGAACCCCTTTTTGGATGAAACGGGTCTTTTGCGTGTTGGAGGACGGTTGAGGCACTCTAGCCTTCCTTATGGGGTCCGTCACCCCCTTTTGTTGCCCAAGGCGGGCCATTTGATTAAATTGTTGGTGACTGATCGTCACATTAAGAACTCGCACGCCGGTTGCAATGCGCTGTTGGCCATTCTGCAGCGAGAGTTTTGGATTTTGTCGGCTCGTCGTACCATTCGTAGCATCGTCTTCCGTTGCATACCGTGTTATCGGACTAAGGCCCCAACGATGCAGCCCCAGATGGGAGACTTGCCTGCTGATCGTGTCAATGAGGCGAGGCCCTTTGCAGGCGTAGGAACGGACTTTGCTGGTCCCTTTTCGATAAAGACGTCTACCCTTCGCAATAGTAAAATTGTCAAGGCTTATTTGTGCGTATTTGTCTGCCTGTCAACTAAGGCAGTGCACTTGGAGCTGGTATCCTCCCTCTCGACGGAGGCCTTTGTGGCAACTTTGGATAGATTTACGTCTCGCCGTGGGTTACCTTCTCTGATCAGGTCTGATTGCGGTACCAACTACAAGGGTACAAGTAACTATT
Organism: Xestia xanthographa; assembly: GCA_905147715.2. NCBI lineage: Eukaryota > Metazoa > Arthropoda > Insecta > Lepidoptera > Noctuidae > Xestia > Xestia xanthographa. The sequence goes on from LR990662.1 coordinate 29,430,567, forward strand.
TGAAAGAAGTGTATGACTTTCTTAATGAGAGCCAGGTTGACATTGGTAACAAATTGGCCCGTCGAGGGGTCACTTGGTTGTTTGACCCGCCAGCCTGCCCCCATTGGGGGGGTATTTTTGAGGCCGCGGTGAAAGCGGCAAAGGGACTCTGGCGGAGATTGTTGGGAGACACCGTTCTCACCTTTGAGGAATTAGCTACGGTATTTTGTCGCATTGAAGCGGTACTAAATTCGCGTCCATTGTGCCCGCTCTCTTCGGACCCTAACGATTTGGAGGCTCTAACCCCGGGCCATTTCTTGATTGGACAGCCACTTGTCGCTCTGCCTGAGTACCCTTTTGTTGATGTGAGCCAAAATCGGCTATCGCGGTTTCAGTTGGTGCAACAGCTCACTCAGAGCTTTTGGAAGCGTTGGAGCTTAGAGTATCTGCACATCCTCCAGCAGCGCGTCAAGTGGACTGATAAAACTCATTCGCCCAAGATAGGAGACCTCGTCCTTATTAAGGATGCCAACCTTAAGCCTCTGTATTGGCGCCGAGGGCGCATTCTCAATTTGGTGGCTGGCACCGACGGGGTACCTCGTTTTGCTGAGGTTTTAGTGGATGGGTCGGTTATGAAGAGAGCGGTCGCAACCTTGTCAAGACTGCCAATTGATTAGCGGACGGGACGGCCCGTCCGGGGGGGGGGGTAGATGTTTCATCCACCAAGTTTCTGAACGCACCTTTTGACGTTTGACAGATTACGTTTCGTTGTCTGTGCGAATCTGTGCGATGACGTTTGCTTGTCAGTGCAATTTTGGTTGAAAATGGTCGCTCCGTGCTTGTAATTTTTGGATGCACGAGGCTTTCGTGTAATTATTGTTTGAAAACTTTGAGTTATTGTTAATCCGATGCAATCCTGTTCGGTGTTTGATATTTTGTTGATAATTGAGTGAAAATTGAGAAATCTCGCCATTTTGGGTCTTGACCGCGAGTAATTTGTTGGTTATGTAGACGGCCTTTTGTGTCTTTGAACGCCGTAAATTCCTAAATTCAGTGCTGGACTAATTTACATCCCCGATTGGGTTAGCAACCGGGATAAAATTCAGTTGGACATTGGGATAAGGTGCCACGTGTGGGATCTTGGAAGGTTTGTCCGGGAGTCGACGGTACGAGCCGCGCGCGTCCCTTGGTTGCTGTCGAATCTGCATGACTACACATACACCACACAAACCACAGTTATACTTACACCCCACTCAGATAAGACGTGACCAGGACTGCGTCACATCACCGGTACCAACGTGATGGTAAGTGTATCTAATAGGTGTTTTCACTTTGTCGATTGAACAAATATTATTTTGATTAGGGCTCCGCGTAATCGCGGACATCGTGAGTCTGTTTGTGCAGTCTCACACAGAGCTCGTAACTCTCTCCCAAATGTAAGATAAGCCGGCGAATACTCTGTACTGCTGGTAATCGCGGAGTTCATAGCAAACCTGATTGCAGCAAGATGCATGTCCCACGTGGCATGGTCGTGGCCTACGAGTATAGCCAATTGAGGTTTGAGGTCTCGGTTCTTCCTCTCTATGGGGTTAGCCTCGGGATGATAAAAGGGCGTGAGTGACTGGCTGATCCCCAGCACATGGCAAACCTGCTGCATCACCTCACTCACAAATTGCACGCCGTTGTCACTGATAAGACCGCGTGGCACTCCATACCTGAGGAACACTTCATTCGCGAGAGTCTGAGCACATTCGACGCTGGTGGCACTCTCCAATGGAAACAATTCCACCCAGCGCGAGCAGACGTCCTCTACAATCAGTACCCACCTGTTCTTCCTAGGCGTCTCTACCAGTGGACCAAACAAGTCCACGGAGACTACCTCAAATCGTCGTGACACGGCAGGGGTTTGCAGCAGTCCAGCTGGTTTGCGATTGCTGGCTTTATACCTCTGGCAAGGCAAGCATTCCTTTATATAGTTCGCGATGAACGTGCGCATACCAGGCCAATAATACCTTGCACGAACGCGGCTTAACGTGCGTTCTACGCCGAAATGGCCAGCTGTCGGTGCGTCGTGGAGGTCAGCCATGACCTGCTTGCGTTCCTGCTCGGGCACGACCAGGCAGCAGTCCTCTCCATCGTCTGCCTCTAGACTGTACCTGTATAATATGCCATCGGAAATAGTGTACCCGCGGTCGGACCAGATCGGTCGGACCAGACCGGTCTCCCCCTAGAGGGTTCGTCAGACTCCATGTCCTCAATAATTTTACCGACCTCTGGGTCCAATAATTGATTGCCGCGGATATCACTACTGTTCCTATTCTGCATGTCAACGACCGTCATACGTAAGGCGCACTCGTTCTGGTCCTCCGAACGAAAAGGTCGCGACAGCGTATCTGCAACCGCGTTCGAGCGACCGGGAATGTACTCGATGTTAAGGTCGAACTCTTGCAGTGTGAGGGCCCATCTCCAGTCGGCCACTAGGTGACCTTTGACTCATCAGCCACCGCAGGGGCTGGTGATCCGTCCTAACTGTGCCTTCCTCCTACCTTCGCGGCTTCTACATAACCACGGAACTTACCGAGTGCCCACACGACGGCGAGAGCCTCTCGCTCGGTCGTGGAGTAGTTCGTCTCGGCGCTAGCGAGGAGTCGACTTGCGTACTCAATTGGCCTCTCGTCGTGTCCCTCCCCCTGCATTAGAACAGCTCCAAGGCAATAAGCGCTACTATCAGTGCAAAGGACGAAGGGTTTCGACTCGTCCACCTGACGGAGGATGGGAGCGGACACGAGGAGAACCTTGATGCGTTCAAACGCCTGAATTCCGCCTGGCACTATGACGTGGCCTAAAAACTTGACTGATTCTTTCGCGAAGAAACTCTTGTCCTTATTGACCCTTAGCTTAAACATTGCCAGTCGTTCGAAAACTGCCTCTAGGTCAGCCAGGTGCTTCTCGAAGCGCCCCGGTGACAGCAATATTAGGTCGTCAAGATACGCGAGGAGATCCACTTCCTTCAGGTTAGACCGGAACCGATCCATCATTCTCTGGAAAGTGGCTTCTGAGTTCCGTAAACCCATCGGCATCCGCTTAAATCTAAAGGTACCAAGTGGCGTTGTGAACGCAGTCTTGTCTTGGTCCTCTGGGCAGACACTCACCTGATGGTAACCTGATCGAAGGTCAAGAGTGGTCATGTACTCACTGGTCTTGGCCGCGTGCAGTATAGGTCAGGCTCGGTCACTGCGTTAAGCTTCCGGTAATCTATACAGAGCCTTAAACTTCCGTCCTTCTTACCTACCAGCACGACATTGGAGGCCCAAGGTGACTCACTCTGCGATGACGTCATCTCGCAGCAGATTATCAAGCTCCTTCTGCAAAGCCTCTTTCTTATTCTGTGACATTCTGTACGCTGGACAAGCAATAGGTTCTTGGTGTGCACTCACCTTTATACGATGCGTGGCGAACTCTGTCGCCGGGCCGTCGCGCGCGAACTGCGGTACGCGATGTTCTATAAACGCGCTAAGTGCGGGATTTAACGTCGAACCTTCGTCCGAGCGCAACGATAACTCAGTAGACGCGGCGCTCAACAGGCCCGCGTCTACCGAGTTAAACAAAATCATAACAATGGCCCGGACTATCCGAGAACGCCCACGTGCGTCGGGTGACGTCTATTACCATGCCGGCCCGCGCCAGGAAATCTACACCTAACAGCGTCCTAATGTTATCGCCAGGTAATACTAAAAACTGACACATTACCCTGCGACCTTTAATTATAACATCTACCTCAGCTGACAACAGGTCTCTCCAGCTTTGTGTACCGTCAGCTAGGCGTACAAAACGTTTAGTTTCGCTAAACATAATTCCTGAATCTACTAACAGTTGGTGTAATAGAGGGCTCGCAATGCTATGTGTAGCACCGGTATCTACAATAGCCACGCCGCTACGGCCCATAACACTAATATTTTTAACAATGGGTGCTGTTCGCGCGCACTCACATTCGTTATTTGAACGCACGAATCAGCATTACTCGCGCCAACGTTATTATTACAACTAACATCACGACGATAAAAATCTACATCAACAGTGTTGAAAGATCTTTTCTCATCCGGTTTCGACAATGGTTTCACGCAAACATCACATTTCGATCTCACGACGCCTTGTTTACCACAACCATAACAACGTAACTCCTTAGTCGTAGTGTCGCTATTATTTTTATTAGTGGTCGCCTTATCACGATTGCAACACTCATCACTAACATGCCCAAATAACTTGCAAAAACTACAACGGGGTCTATTTCTGTTGTTGCTACGCAGTGCCGTCTCACTCGTAGTAGTGGCACTCGACTTCGAAGTCGATTGCGTGAGTTTGCGGTCGGTAGTAGTCTGTCTGTCTGTCCGATGTTTTTGTTAACGGTGTCGAATTTTTATTATTACTGGTAATGGAATTTGATACCTTTAGCGCTTTGTATGAATCCTCCGCAATCCACACCTTATACATTAGCTCATCTACACTACGTATACAATCTCGCGGCACTCTTTTCATCACACGTCGGTGCAGTAACCCGTAGCAAGCGTCTACTTGCACCACTTCGTTGAGTTTGTATGGTAATTTAGCTATTAATGCCCGCACTTTGCACACGAACGATTCCGCGCGTTCTTCTTCTCGCTGCTCCGTGGCGAAGATTTGTCGTAGGACTTGATAGGAGGGCTGCGCGACGCCATAGGTCGCGCGTAGCCGCGCAATCGCGTCCGACCAGCTGACCGCCGACGCCTTGACACCACGCCACCATACTGCGGCTTCACCTTCCAGCAGCATTGGCAATCCTCGGAGGGCGTGCTCGTCGCTTACGGTGGCACACTCCTTGAAGACCTCTACGGCGTCCACAAATGCTTCCAGGACCTCAGCGTCCTGGGAGGTCCCGTCAAATCTCGCCGTGCATCTTGTGAAATTAGCGTCAGCACGTAATGCGGCTGCCACAGCGGAACTCTCGCTGCTTGCGTTGGTGGTAGGCGCGCTGCCTACTGGGGTGGAGGCCCTGAATTCGCCGTTGGGTGACATCAGCGAGTTAATGAGGCTTTTATTGGCTTCCACTTGCGCACGCGTGATAGTCTCAATCAGCGTGGATAGGAAGTCTGGGGAGATCTGGGGAGCTGGTTGCTGTATCGACCTCGAGCCGGCGGCACTTACGGTTTCGTCCGCGTGGCCACGCTCGACGACACTCTCCTCATCTTCGGTGAGCGTGACGTTGTCCTCATCCTCTCCTCGTTGCTGACGGAGCGCTTCGCCTCTCCTCGTTGTCGGCATCTTCACACTCGTGATGACAACGGTATGGTCGAACGTCCGTACTTTTACCTAACAAGGTGAGTTGGTGTACACTTGGTCACGTAGGCACCGGATCACATTTCGTAACGGTTCGAGCCACTAGTTTGGGCGCCAGTTTAACTTCTTGTGTTAAAACAATTTTATTTAATATACATTAAGTACAGGCATCGAAACTCAAGTCGTAGAACAATAGAAAGATCACGAGGCAAGAGTCGCGGAGGATTACTTTCTACGTCCGTCCGTTGTCGTGAAGCGATTCGGGTACTCTCTCTGTGCCGACTGCGTCCCATTCCTTGAGCTCCCGGTATGAGGTGCGCAGGCGACAGGAGTGGGCGCGCAAGGTATGGCACTGCGATTGCGTAACGACACCGCACTGACTACTTCCATAGACCCCGCGTTACATACATTATTACTACTAGTTGTTACTCCATTCTATTTTGTTATTTTTATTACTGTACTGTATTGTATGTAATAAAGTACCTACATAAAAAATATATAACAAAAAATAACTTTTCTAATTTCCTCTTTTTTGGTGATATTATAGCTTTTTCGGGCGTAACCTTTAGATCTATATTCTGTAATACAAGTACAAATAAAATTCAACATTTTATAAAAAACTCGAAAAGTTACAGAAACTTATCAATTAACTAACTTCCGTAATTGTGATCTTCAGTACAACAATAGTCGAACATGCTGCTTTTGTGAATATAAAAATTGACTACATAATAAATATAATACAATTCCTGTTTCTGAAATCGATTTTTGTTGCATAGGATGAACAGCACTAATCGCTAAAATTGACAGAGGAATGATAAAAGCGCCTGTACTACAAAACCGAAACGATATACGATAGTATCGCTTGTTTCGATATTCATTACTTGTTAAAACAAAACTTCTCATCGACTGCTCCAAGTAAAAGCTACAATGTAATAGGAATGTTTTGTTTTTCTCAAATTTGGTATTACCAGCCCGCGTAGCATGGCCGCCGTGGAAACGGGTTTTGTCGACTGACAATCGACAAAATGACAGATATTTGACAGATTTTCGAAAGACTTCTATCGTCCTAAGCATGGCGATGTTTGACATGTGGAAAAGAAAGGTTTCTTTCCTTTAGCGACAAAAGTCTACAACGTCCGAGCATGGCGATATTTTTTTGTCTACTTTTGACACTGGTTGTAGGAATCGTTTCTTGTCAGCAAATGTCAAAAAGTCTACAACACATTAGACCTAGACAAGATTATTTTTATAAATATAATTTGTGTTTGCAAGCCATTTTGTTTTTAAAAACATGTCGGGGTCCTACCGTCGCCATCTCCTCACTTTTACGCCATAAGAAACGCTGTACGAGCTCTAACCGGGGCTTTCGATACCCTGGAAAACGAGTTCCTTGATGATAATGCCACCTAGCCGATTTCGGCCACAGCGACTGCATTCGATGGCTTTCTAGGGTGGTTGTCGAGTGCTTTGGAGGAGCTCGTGGCTAAATAATTACAGCCACTCCGGTCGATCGTTAGGTTAAGCCGTGCTTGCCTAGGTTGGTCTGTGGATGGGTGACCACCCATTACATACCGAGTTTCCTCCGTGCCTCGGAAAGCACGTTAAGCAGTTGGTCCCGGCTGTCATTTGTAGATCTTTGACAGTCGTTAGGTAGTCAGAGGCCCAAAAAAAGTCTGACAACCAGTCTTACCAAGGGGTATCGTATTACCCGGTACTAACTGGGTTGTGGAGGTCAGATAGGCAGTCGCTCCATGTAAAATACTGGTATTCAGCTGCATCCGGTAAAACTGGAAGCCGACCCCAACATAGTTGGGAAAAAGCTAGGCAGATGATGATGTTGAGTGCTTTAGTGTGCTGCTCTTTCGTGTGCTCTCAAGTCGCTAGAATACATCATCATCAATCATCACATCAGCCCGGAATCACCCACTGCTGGGTATAGGCCTCCCCTTTCTTCCGCCACACTTCCCGGTTCTGTTCGTCCCTGATCGAGGTGAAAGAGAACCTGTAATCTCTTTTATGGTGATGAACATAATATCAACAAACAATCTAAAAAAAATATAATCTATTATATTACTTCTAGATCGCAGATGCTGAGTGCGAAATCCTCAATGTCACTAGCTACTTTTCCGTTGCTATGGAAAGACATTCTATGTCTTGTCTTCGTACAAACTCGAGTCGATGGGTCGCCGCATGCTCGGGCATGTCAAGACATTAAGACATGTCAAGTTGTATAGAAAAGAGCTTTGTCGAGTCTTGTAGAGTAGAGATAGAATTGCCATGCTACGCGGGCAGGTATTACTGAGGGTATTAGATTAAAAAGAATTGTTTTTTAAAATTAATTACGCATAATATTAATCATAAAATGACTTACCGATGGAAGGAAACGTTTACTTTATTTTTTCTCCTCGCATTTGTACAGTTTTTACAATTTATAACAGCACAATTAACCATTTTAATATTTTAATATTTTTCCACTTACGATTTTTGTACGTAAGCTAGGCACGCGAAGTAGTTGCTCTCGCGTTATCTAGGTCTATCTATATCTGTGCTATTGCTATATTTCACTACTAGCTGTTGCCCGCGGCTTCACCCGCGTGCAGCTCGCTAACTGTCTTACTGAATCATATTAAAGGGATAAATAGTGTCCTACATGTTAATCCAGGTTATAAACTATCTATGTGCCAAATTTCATAATCATCACAATTTATTATTATCATCACATTCAATCACCATCAATATCACAACCACCATCACTATCACAACCACTATCACCATCACAACCACAATCATTATCACAATCACTATCACAGTCACCAACATTATCACAATCACTATCACAACCACCATCATTATCACAATCACCATCACAATCCTCATCACCGTCACTGCCGTCACTATCACAATCACCATCAAAATCATTATAATCGTGATCACAATCATTATCACAATCACCATCGTTATCACAATCATTATAATCGTGATCACAATCATTATCACAATCACCATCACTATCACAATCACCATCACAATCATCATCACAATCTCCATCGCAATCATCATCTGCCTAGCCTTTTCCCAACTATGTTGGGGTCGGCTTCCAGTCTAACCGGATGCAGCTGAATACCAGTATTTTACATGGAGCGACTGCCTATCTGACCTCCACAACCCAGTTAGTACTGGGTAATACGATACCCCTTGGTAAGACTGGTAGTCAGACTTTCTGGTCACTGACTACCTGTAACGACTGTCAAAGATCTACTAATGACAGCCGGGACCAACAGCTTAACGTGCTTTCCGAGGCACGGAGGAAACTCGGTATGTAGGGGTGGTCACCCATCTACAGACCAACCTAGGCAAGCACGGCTTAACCTAAAGATCGACCCGAGCGGCTGTTATTATTTAGCCATAAGCTCCAATCTCCATCGCAATCACTATCATCATTATCATCGTAATCACAACCATTATTATCGTAATCACAATCATCATCAGCTCAATCTCCATCTTCGTTATCACAACCATCGCTATCACCATCAAAATCACCATCACTGTCATAATCACCATCACAATCATTATCACAATCACCATCATCGTAATCACAATCATTATCATCGTAATCACAATCATTATCATCGTAATCACAATCATCATCATCATTATCACAATCATCGTTATCACAATCATCACAATTAATCAACAGTAACCCTGTATAGAAGTTGAATCCGCCATCTTCTGGATCTTAAAATAAATGCCATATTCGTAATCAGCACCCCTGGATAATCTCGGTATCGACACCCATATTGATTTTTAGACATTTCAACCCCATCGCACCCCAACAGGAAATGATGGTATTTCAGGTCCGCCACATTAATTCTTAAAATCGTTGTTTTTGTAATACACCCGACCTAATTCACCATACAAACAATACCTATGTTGAATTTCAGGCTTTGTTACTCCATCTCCCCCTTTAGGGGTTGAATTCTGAAAAAACCTGAAACACAAATGTTAACTCACTTATTGATAGGAGTACTCCTGTTAAGTTTCGAATAAAGTAGTCTAACTAATCTTATTTCCCCATGTAATCTTTGGACCCCCGTTAGACCTAAAAAAAAAAAAAAAAATCCTTTCCTAGTGCACCCCTAGACCTCATAAAGAACCTATGTGCCAAATTTGGAATCCCTAGACTCAGCGGTTTGGGCTGTGCATTGATTTTATATTTTGCCACCCCATTTCCCCCTCTTAGGGGTTGAATTCTGAAAAAACCTTGAAACCGTTTCTACTCATTTATCAATAGGAGCACTTCTGTGAAGTTTCGAATAAAATAGTCTAACTAATCTTGTTTCCCCATACAAACTTTGGACCCCGTTTAACCCCCTTAGGGGGTGAATTTTGAAAAATCCTTTCTTAGTGCACCCCTAGACCACATAAGAAACAAATGTGCCAAATTTGGAATCTCTAGACTCAGTGGTTTGGGCTGTGCATTGATTTTTAGACTTTGTCACCCCATTTCCCCCTCTTAGGGGTTGAATTCTGAAAAAACCTGAAACCCGTTTCTACTCATTTATCAATAGAAGCGCTCCTGTGAAGTTTCGAATAAAATAGAGTAACTAATCTTGTTTCCCCATACAAACTAACAACCCAACAAAATTCACCCCCTAAGGGGTTTAAACGGGGCTCCAACCTCGTTTAAACCCCTTAGGGGGTGAATTTTGAAAAATCCTTTCTTAGTGCACCCCTAGACCACATAAGGAACCTACTTGCCAAATTTGGAATCTGTAGAGCCAGCGGTTTGGGCTCGGCGTTGATAGATGAGTCAGTCAGTCATTCTTCTTTTATATACTTAAAAATTAGGCAGTACGAGAAAAGGACGGCCATAGCTATGAACTAAGTTAGAGATGTCAAACTCTGTCAAACTAGTTTATGCCTTGCGCTTCACCGAGTTATTAGTCGACATGTTTTTACGTGCATCCTACATTTATATGGAATTACTAGCTGTTGCCCGCGGCTTCGCCCGCGTGCAGTTCGGTAACTGTCCCACTGAAGGGATAAATAGTGTCCTACATGTTAATTTAGGTTATAAACTATCTATATGCCAAATTTCATAATCATCACAATTTATTATTATCATCACAATCACCATCACTATCACAACCACCATCATTATCACAATCATTATCACAATCACCATCACTATCACAACCACCATCATTATCACAATCATTATCACAATCACCATCACTATCACTATCACAATCACCATCACCATCACTATCACAATCACAATCACCATCACAATCACCGTCACATCACCATTACAATCACCATCACAATCAAAATCACTATCACAATCATTATCATCGTAATCACAATCACCTTCATCATTATCACCATCACTGTCACAATCACAATCACCATCACCATCGCGATCACCATCACAATCATCGTCACTATCACAATCACCATCATCATCAAAATCACCATCATCGTTATCACAATCATGATCATCGTAATCATAATCATCACCATCGTAATCACAATCATTATCATCGTTATTACAATCACAATCTCTATCACTATCACAATCATTATCACCATTACAATCACAATCATCATCACAATCACAATCATTATCATCATTTTAACAATAATTATCATCATTTTAACAATCATTATCATCGTAATCACAACCACTATCATCGTAATCACAATCATCATCATCACAATCTCCATCCTCGTCATCACAATCATTATCATCGTAATCACAATCATTATCATTGTAATCTCAATCATTATCATCTTAATCATAATCATCATGATCACAATCGCCATCACTATCACAACCACAATCATTATCACAATCACCATTACTATCACTATCACCATCTGAATAAACATTAAACCAATCCTTTAAATCATCCTCTCCAAATTGTTTCCCTTCCAAATTTAAAATTGGCGCCATTTCGGCGCGCAAGGCGCAGCGCCCGCGCCTCACTGCGGCAACACAAAAAACTATCTAAAACCCAAGCGAAGTGTGGTCGACACGTTTCCCGCGCAGCTCCGGTATTATGTTGCAAAAAAATACAAAAAAAAAACCCTTCGCCAGAATTTGATTGACTGTTTAGTGTTCGTAACCATACTGTGAAGTGGAATCCAGGAAACCATAAGGATTGGACACTCGTTACGCCGGCCGGCCCAGAAGTCCCGAGTGTAGCGGTTACCTAGCTCCGATCCTGTCTATCCAGGTTGGTGTTTTTTTGTTTCTCTTTCTCATTCGGAATCCCAGGGTCTGCGAAATACTAGCATTAGGGAAATGCAATCGATTCTGCAGACGAAGTCCCAACATTTATATTGGTGCCTCCTGTGAGGAACATCTTAACCTCACATTATACTACAATTCTCGGTCAATGAGTACCTACATATTGCGTTTTAATATCGTGTAGTTTTATCAATTTATTAAGGAACAAGTAAAAACCTAAATACATTTCATATTTTTTCTATAAAACGCAAAGAGAGTAGTGTATCCAGTCGGATTCGCGCAACGTGCTGCTGGCCAGCGCATCACGACTGTGCTTACCCTCATCCCTCATTAATCATTATTGTCTAAATTCAGTAGAATTCTCCGACTTAAAGTTTGAATTTAAACCTCAATTTCAATAGGTACTAACCTATTTCTCGTATAATTATTTCTTGCCCTAACTGATGTTGGTATAAGGCTAATTGGAATGTTTGCATGGTGAAATAGTTGTGCTCGAGAAATTACCTAGGTACCTACATTCTGTTACAAATAAGTCATAATAACGTCTAAATTGTAACCGGTATTTACCTACATAATTAAATTCATAACTTGTGCCTACTTGTATTAAGTGACAAGGTAGGTACACTTAATAAGTTTTGTCCGCTTGCGGTTCGGATAGTTACTGACTTACCTACTTTCTTAACTCGTAAATCATTAATACGCAAGTTAAAATGTCTGATGAAGCTGAATTACAGACGTCCCTTAAAAGACGGGAATATGACTTCAAGTGTATGCAGATTGTCTACGATTTGTCTAGAGTTGTTCTTCAAGATAGTGCTAAATTATCCTCTTTCAAGGCTAGGTACAAGAAGATTGATCAGATTAGAGCTGCTTTCATGGAGTCTAGCGAAAACGTTAATAGATTACAGCTAAAGTTGAACCCCAAGTCGGAAGTAGATCTTGGTGCGATGTTGTCATTTGATGACTTGTATTATGCGTCCATCGAAGTTGCCGAATCCTTGCTCGCGACGTCGTCGACGCATGCGCCCCCCGCGCACGCGGCCGCCGCTCCGCCCGCACATAGTCGAGATGGTTATAATGTTCAAGTAAAATTACCTAAGTTGCAAATTCCGCGTTTTGATGGTAGAATAGAAAACTGGCAGACCTTCAAGGATAGTTACATGCCGCTTGTTCATGACAATAGTTCACTTTCGGACACGGAAAGGTTTCACTATCTATTATCCTGTTTGTCGGGGTGTGCACTGACCTTGGCCAAGGGAGTCCCTATAACCGCGTCAAATTACTCTGTAGTTTTTAAACTTTTGTTAGAGCGTTATGACAATAAACGCATATTAGCAAATACTTATTTAGAAAAAATGTTTATTTTAACGCCCGTCAACAAGCCGTCACTCGAAATCTTATCCGAACGGACCAATGCGTTATATGAAAGCGTAAACGCGTTACGTGCTTTACAAATTGAGGATCTAAGTGAATTCCTTTTATTTCACAACGCATCGCGATCACTTGACCTTGAAACTAGGAAACGTTTCGAGCTACAAAACACTCGCGAGATTCCTAAGTGCAATGACTTAATTCTTTATTTACAAAATTATATAAAGATTCTGGAAGTTAGTCAACCTGTCTCGGTTTCGACTAATCCATCGAACTCTTCTAATACCAATAAACAATCTCGAAATAAAGGTCAGCAAGGGTCATCATCATTTGTAGCATCTACGAATCAAAATAATAATAATGCATCGGGCTCACTAATTTGTTTATGTTGTAATGAAAATCATTCTATTTACCGATGCAGCAAGTTACATTCTATGACACTCGAACAGCGTCAACATTTCGTTCAGAAATTAAACTTGTGTATCAATTGCTTAAGGCCCGGTCACGATAGTAATAATTGTAAATCTAAAACCACATGTTTTGTTTGTAACGCGAAACATAACACGTTATTACATGGGGAAAATAAAAGTTTATTAACGTCTTCTGAATCCAACGAAAATAACGAAAGTTCCGCTAAAGGTACTAGTACACTTACCTGTATGACGTCACAAACTTCGAGTTCAAATTATAGTATTACGAAGATTCTTGGCTCGGCGGTGGTGCGATTACGGCACGCGGACGGTTCGCTCCAATGTGCACGCGCCCTTATTGACAGCGGCTCGATGGATTCCTTTATGACTAGTGCATGCGTGCGCCGCCTAGGTTTACGCATAAGAAAAGGTAACTTGAACGTTACCGGTCTCGGACAGAGTAATGTTTGTGACATAAAAGGTTATACTTTCGCTTCGATTATACCTCATTCGAGTAAGTCGCCTAAGTTCGACTTATCTTTAGTAGTTTTACCTAAAATTACTTCAATGATGCCTTCGTCGACATTACCGTTGCACGTCAAGGACCATTACAAGCATCTTGATCTCGCCGACCGCGACTTCCATAGATCCGGTCCGATCGATCTACTGTTAGGTGTCGAGTGTTTTGATCAAATATACACTGGCTCACGTTTCACTCCTGGTCCCGGATTACCTTGCGCCTTGTCTAGTGTATTTGGCTGGGTGATAAGTGGCCAATATTTTCATAACACACCACCTAACAATAACCCCGGTGAATCCGTTACGTCACTCCTCGCGGCCTCTTGCACGCTCGAAGACATCGTTCAACGGTTCTGGGACTCTGAAGAACCACCGAAAGGTAAAATTTCCGGTGTCGAAGACGAAATCTGTGACCAAATGTATAAAAAGGGTACTTACCGTACGCGAGAAGGTTGGTACGTAGTACCTATAATGTTAAGGGAGGATGCACCTTCTTTGGGCGTTTCGTCTCGCTCAGCTTTTAATCGTTTTCTCAGTTTAGAAAGGCGTCTTAATAATCAGACCGAGCTGAAGGCTGATTATAAGGAATTTATGCACCAGTACGAAGAGCTAGGACATATGCAGCCTGCAGATTCTTCGACTACTGATCGTTACATAATTCCACATCATTGCGTCGTGCGTCCAGACAGTTCTACGACACGACTTCGGGTAGTCTTCGACGCTAGCAGTCGGACTACAAATAATCTTTCTCTGAATGATGTAGTTCATGTTGGACCGAAACTGCAAATTGATATTGTCGATTTAGTTACGAAATTCCGAATTCATGAAATTGTCTTCACTGCTGACATTTGTAAAATGTATCGCCAAATATTAATACGTCCTGAGGACAGGTGTTATCAACACGTTTTTTGGCGTGATGAGCCTAACGAGACTTTGAATGAGTATGAACTTAATACCGTGACTTACGGTGTCAGCAGCTCCCCATACCTTGCTATTCGCACTCTGCGTCAACTTGCTGAGGACCACGGTTCTGAATACTCAAGTCGCGCCGCTCAAGTCCTTTGTGAAGACACTTTCATGGATGACATCACTACGGGATGCTCAACTCTTGATGAGGCGAAACGATTAAAGGAGGATGTTACCTCGTTATTGTCAAAAGGTCATTTCGAACTTCGTAAATGGAGTACGAATACTCCAAGTCTTTTGTCTGATGTTCCTCCTGATCATCTCCAGACTTCCAAATCCTTCGATGATGCTGGAAATGAGTTTGTCAAGATATTAGGGATACGATGGAATCCATCCTGCGACAATTTCTCCTACAAGTTTTCAGACTCGTTTGACGTTAAATTTACTAAGAGATCTATCCTCTCTATAGTGGCTCGCATTTTCGATCCGCTCGGTTGGATCAGCCCGGTAGTGTTTTCTGCAAAGTCACTTCTACAAGAGATGTGGCGCTTAAACTTAGGTTGGGACGAAGCTATTCCATCACATTTAGCTAAAGTGTGGCATTTGATAGCAGCCAACTTATCCGATTTACAGCATATTTCCCTACCGAGACTGATTATGCATACTAGTCCTATCGAAATACATTTGGTAGGGTTTTGTGATGGTTCCCTGAAAGGGTATGGCTGTTGCGTCTATCTTTGTGTTGTGGTGGATGAAGTCACCACGATCACTCACCTGTTGATAGGTAAATCTCGAGTGGCTCCGTTAAAACCGACAACGATAAACAGACTTGAGTTAAGTGCAGCTGTGCTTCTAGCGCAAGTTATGTCACACATGTACAACTTACTCAAGGATAAAATTCGCTTAAATTCTATGAAAGCCTACTCGGATAGCACCACCACTCTGTCTTGGCTAAACACAGCACCTCATTTGTTAAAGATGTACGTCGCAAATAGAGTCGTGCAAGCAACCGATTTAATTAGTCCCGAATTTTGGTTTCATGTGTCCACTGAGGATAACCCGGCCGACTGTTGTAGTCGCGGTATTCTCTGCTCAGAGTTAATCAATCACCCACTCTGGTGGAGTGGGCCTTCTTGGTTGAAAATGTCGCCTAACAAATGGCCGTGCAAACGTACATTGCTCGTAAACGCAGAACTGCCGGAACTAAAAACTTCCATTCCCAGCTGTCTACACGTTACTGAATCTGATAATCCACTGCTGACGTTAACTTCTAGACTTTCTTCGCTGACAAAGATTCAACGAACTTTAGCATGGTGTTTCCGTTTCATATCAAATGCAAAGGTTGTTCCTTCAAATAGAAATTTCTCCTCACTTAGTAGTTCTGAACTCGAGAACTCAATGAAAATTCTAGTCAAGTTTACTCAAGACCATTACATGTCGTCTCAAGTCAGTCAAGTGAAAAATCAAGAACAATGCGACAAGTCAATTCAAAAACTGTCTCCTTTCTTGGATGATCATGGTTTATTGCGAGTCCCCGGGACGCATCGATGAGGCTAATCTATCGCTATCTGCGTTACATCCTCTCCTCTTGCCAAAATTAAGTCCAATGTCGAGGCTGATTGTCGAACATTTCCATTTAAAATACCTGCATTGCGGCCCTCGGACTTTACAGTCCCTAATTCAAAGAAGTTTCTGGATAATTGGGTTAAGACTACTTATTCGTACTGTTCTCTCAAAGTGTGTGCGCTGCTTTAAAATCAAACCAGTTTCCAGTCAACCCCTGATGGGCAACCTTCCAGCTGCTCGTCTGCAGCCCTCACGATGCTTCCAAACCACAGGCATTGACTTCGGTGGTCCATTCATTATAAAAGAAAGTCGTCGACGTGGAGCTAAAACCTATAAGGCATACATGTCCCTTTTTGTGTGCTTGAGTTCGAAAGCCGTCCATTTAGAGGCCGTCACTGAGTTGAGCTCAGAAGCATTCCTCGCGGCTCTAGATCGATTCGTTTCCCGTCGCGGGATGTGTGATACAATCATTACCGATTGTGGCACCAACTTCGTAGGTGCAAACAAATATCTTAACGAAATAATCGGTGAGCTTCGCAAACATCACTCTGAAATATCAGATGGTTTAGCTAGCCGTCAAATAACATGGAAATTTAACCCGCCAGGTGCACCACATTTCGGTGGCATATTCGAAAGTGGCATAAAGTCCACCAAATATCACCTTAAGCGTGTAGTTGGCGCTCAAGTTTTAACCCTTGAAGAGTTTATTACGATCCTGGCTAAGGTGGAAGCTGTGCTAAATTCGCGCCCGCTTTGTACTTTGTCTCCGGACCCGCAAGAATCGAACGTTCTGACTCCAGGACATTTCTTGACGGGAGGTCCTTTAGTTTCACTACCTGAGGAACCTGTTAGTGAATGTTTATGCCCACGTTCTCGTTGGCAAATGCTTAAGAAAATAACTCAAAGTTTTTGGCTTGCTTGGCAACGTAATTATCTGCATACACTTCAACAAAAAACTAAATGGTTCACAAATACACCCAACCTTAAACTGAACGATTTAGTCCTTGTTAATGACCCTAATCTTCCACCTTTACTCTGGAAATTAGCTCGTATAGAACAGATCCATCCGGGATCAGATAACATAGTTCGGGTTGTGACTCTTCGAACTGCAAACGGTAAAATTATGCGCAGACCAGTAGTCAAGGTCTGTCCACTACCTATTAATTAACTATTATCTTATTTCTCGAACAATATTGTACCTAAACTGATCAGTATTGTTCAAATTCAACTAGTTAAGTTCTAAATTTTATGTTTCTCGAGCACTGCTAGTAGCCCTCTGGCAGTCCTTTAACTTGCGAAATCCTGGTCGATTTCGAGTGGGGGGAAATGAATAAACATTAAACTTATAAGAATTAATGTGTATAATGATTGTAAGGACTTTATCGATAGGAGTACTGTTAAGTTTCGAATAAAGTAGTCTAACTAATCTTATTTCCCCATGTAATCTTTGGACCCCCGTTTCAACCCCTGAGGGGGTTAATTTTGAAAAATCCTTTCTTAATGCACCCCTAAACCCCATAAAGAACCTATGTGCCAAATTTGGAATCTCCAGACTCAGTGGTTTGGGCTGTGCATTGATTTTTATACTTTGCCACCCCATTTTCCCCTCTTAGGGGTTGAATTCTGAAAAAACTGAAACCCGTTTCTACTCATTTATCAATAGGAGCACTCCTGTGAAGTTTCGGATAAAATAGTTAAACTAATCTTGTTTCCCCATACAAATTTTGGAGTCCCGTTTACCCCCCTAGGGGATGAATTTTGCAAAATCCTTTCTTAGTGCACCCCTAGACCACATAAGGAACCAATGTGTCAAATTTGGAATCTCTAGACTCAGCGGTTTGGGCTGTGCATTGATTTTTAGACTTTGTCACCCCTTTTCCCCCTCTTAGGGGTTGAATTCTGAAAAATCCTGAAACCCGTTTCTACTCATTTATCAATAGGAGCACTCCTGTAAAGTTTCGAATAAAATAGACTAACTAATCTTGTTTCCCCATACAAACTTTGGAGCCCCTTTTAACCCCCTTAGGGGGTGAATTTTGAAAAATCCTTTCTTAGTGCACCCCTAGACCACATAAGGAACCTACTTGCCAAATTTGGAATCTGTAGACCCAGCGGTTTGGGCTGTGCGTTGATAGATGAGTCAGTCAGTCAGTCAGTCAGTCAGTCAGTCAATCAGTCAGTCAGTCAGTCAGTTTCTTCTTTTATATATTTAGATTTTTAGGGTTCCGTATCCAAAGGGTAAAAACGGAACCCTATTACTAAGACTTCGCTGTCTGTCCGTCTGTCTGTCACCAGGCTGTATCTCATGAACCGTGACAGCTAGACAGTTGAAATTTTCACAGATGATGTATTTGTGTTGCCGCTATAACAACAAATACTAAAAAAAAAAAAAAAAAAAAAATTATAAAACCCGACTGCGTAAAAATAACTAAGTTGTTGGCGACGGTCAACCTTTTTATATCTTTTTCTTTTTTATTTATTTTTGAAATGTATTTTTTAGAAGAATATTGTTTTTCCTTTTGTTTTATCGTTCGTTGTGTCACAGTAGTAGAAAAGACCAGACGTGTCTTATTAGTAAGTGCTATAAAACGTGTTTTTGGGTTATAATATTGGGTAAGTAAACAGTAATATTAATACATCGTTTTATTTGCCCACCTTCCCCGACCAGCAATATTCCTATAATGGGTTCCCTATGTCAGATCGAAACACTATTCTGCGAAAAATAGTCTTTCAAAATTAACATTGGTCCTTCGCCGGATAAATTTATCGGGTAAGATGGGCGGGTACGAAACACGATCAAAAACTGCAAAGCAGCCTGTTCATGATACCCAAGTGGCAGGAACTAGCAGTGGTGAACCAGTGCAAGAAATAAGAACGCCGGGGCCTCACCGCCAGCAAGTAGCGTCGGCCGAAAAACCTAGAGGCGCTCTTCTGGTAGCTGTTCCCCACCAGACCATGGTTCCCCACGCCAGAACGCCGACTGCGCCAGGCAGCCGGTCATCTGTTTATTCCGCAAATACGGTAAAAGCAAAAATACTAGCCGCTGAGGCACTTCATGCACGTCGCCTTGCAGATATAGCCGCACATGAAGAAAATGTCCAACTAGAACTTGTGCAACGCCAAGAAAAGTTGCTGCAAGTTCGAAAAAACCTCGAACAAAAAGCCGCCGAGCTAGATCTACAATCACAATTAGCTTCCATAGAAGTAGAAAGCCGTAGTAGCAGCCGTCGTAGCATTCATAGCTACCATAGCAATAATAACGACGTAGAAATGTGGTTGGAGAATAATAACGAGTCTGTACCTAACCACATTAAAATGAATAATTTATGTGTCCAGTTTGAAGTGCCTACTATTGATAGTGCAGACCATACAAGAGCTTATGTTGCCACGGGGGCGGTGACCACTGTCACCTCAGTTCCTCCCGCCGTAACTTCGTTGCTGCCTGCGGCGCCCGTGCCCTCAGGGACACTACGGGGCACTACTCCGTTCGGAGCGACGACAGAGCCAGTTGCCTACGCAGTGACAGCTGCGCCCGGTGCTGGCCAGCTACCAGGATCTTTGCCTTTCAATACACTACCTACCCATTCACCAGTTAGATTAGGTACACTCTCTTCACAAAACAATTATAACATAAATAATAAAATTAATAATAGTGGTCAGGCTAATCACTCTCGACAAAACGACTTTAGGTACTTGGCTGAGGTCATCGCTGGCCTAAACGTCGATAAGAAGAAACATCAGGTGAGTGACCTTAAAATACCAATTTTTGATGGCCGTGTCCTAGACTGGGTTCTTTTTAAAAGGACTTACGAGCAAAGCAAAAGCGCCTTCACACCTTCAGAAAATTTGGCAAGGTTAAGTTACGCCCTAAGGGGGGCCGCGCGAGACCATGCCGGCGCCTTTCTGGCCTCTTGCGAAGACCCAGACGAAATTGTGAGGGCACTTGAGTTGAGGTTTGCTCGTCCTGAACAAATAGTCCTCAACGAATTGGCACAGGTCAGGGCACTGCCAAAGTTAAATACCATCGAAGGTGGCAAAGACCTTTGCCAGTTCGCTTGCCGAGTGCGTAGGTGTGTTGAAACTATTCGCTCATTGAACCAACACGAGTATCTGGCTTCCCCGGAACTCTCGAACACTATTGTTGGCAAAATGAGTTCGCTCCTACGCGCTAGGTGGGCAGACTATGCTATGCAGCATCATAGTGAATCTAGGTTCAGGCTTGAACTCATTGCAGATTTTCTGAATCGCGAAGCTGAAATTCATACAAAATTTGGTTTTATTTCGGATTCTATCCTTCAACGCGACACTGTCAAACCGACAGACAGAAATCCGTCAAAATTTAAAACCATAGACAAAGTTCATGCATGTACCGGGGTCTATGAGCAAAAAGATCGTCACTCAGATGACAGTGACGACGATAAAAATTCATCCGCGGAGGATTGTTATACTACCTCCACGCGGCAAAACTTTTCAAAAGCGAAGGCAACGCTACCTGTTGTCAAAACTCTGAGCCACGAACTACCATGTGGGTTCTGTCAAAAAGGTTTTCACGAGATTGTCAAATGTGATAAGTTTCTAATGCTCACTTTAAATCAGAGATGGCAGTGGGTACTAGAAAACAAGGTTTGCAAAAAATGTTTAGTGAGAGGCGCACATCGGTACAAATTCTGTAAGGTTAAATGTGACGTGCAGAATTGTAAGTACAGTCGTAGCCATAATACATTGCTTCACGGACAATCGCAAGCGAAATACTTAGCTCACGTTTCCGAACAATCCGTAACCGAAGATCGTTCTTTAGATTCTAAAGTCGCGACTCGTCAGGCAGAGATAGTAGCCCACCATTCTACTCGGGATCCTCGTCCATTACTAAAAATAATTGCTGTATCCTTGATAGGCCCTAAAAGTACGTTCGAGACTTACGCCTTATTAGATGACGGAAGCACTGCTTCTCTAATAGACTCACAGGTAGCCGAAAATATATAGGAGCTGCTGGCCCTTCAGGACACATTCGTGTGAATTGTATCGGTGGCCTTTCAAAAGAGTCTGCAGTTAACTTCGTCAGTTTAAAAATTAAGGGTCGGCATAGTTCTGACATTCACGAAATAACCAACGTTCGCGCCATGCCTAACTTGGGCATTTTTCATCAAAGTGCCTCTATGGATGTTATTTCGCGTTACTCACATTTATCTGATTTAGCTGATGAGCTCTGTTACGAGGACGCGAAGCCTACTATCATTATCGGTGCTGATAATTGGCACCTTACGATCGCGCATAACATTCGCAAAGGCACAAGATCGCAGCCAGTAGCAACACTTACGGCTCTTGGATGGGTTTTATATGGTTTTACGTCCAGTAAAACAAATCCTGTTCAGTTTGTAAATCACATCGCGGACGATACTAGTTTTTCGGAACAGGAATCACTCGAAGCTATCATAAAAGAAAATTACAAAATTGATTCGATAGGCATTATTAAAAAAGATTATCGTACTAACGAACAGCAGCGTGCCTTAAAATTGTTGGAGGATACTACTAGCAGGCTTCCATCTGGTCGTTTTCAAACTGGATTATTGTGGCGACAAGACATATGCCGTGTGCCTAATAGCTTGAATCTGGCCCTATCACGTTTTAGTTCTCTAGAACGAAAGTTTGCAAGGGATCCAGCATACGCAGACTCTTATCGCCAAAATGTCCAGGCTATGCTAGCCAAGGGTTACGCAGAGCTTTGTCATGAACCTCCAAACACAGCAGGGATAACGTGGTACCTTCCTCATTTCGGCGTTGTACATCCTCAGAAATTAAAGCTTAGAATTGTACATGACGCGGCGGCAAAGTGTGAAGGTGTCAGTTTTAACTCGCTATTATTATCTGGCCCTGACCTTTTACAAAATCTTGTAGCTATTTTGATGCGCTTTCGAGAGGGTTGCGTAGCGCTTAATGCTGACATAAGAGAGATGTTTCCTCAAGTCAAAATTCGCGAAGAAGACCGCGATGCGCAACGCTTTCTTTGGCGAGACAAACCCTCGGTTGCACAATCATCAGCACTATCATTGCCACCTATTCAACATTATCGCATGACATCAATGATCTTCGGCGCGACTTCTAGTCCTTGCACTGCTTTGTACCTTAAAAACAAAAATGCCCTAGAGGTTCGTAACCAGTACCCTGAGGCCGTTCATGCCATTGTAGAGAACCACTACATGGACGACTATTTGGGCTCTGTAGATACAATTGACGAAGCAGCACGTCTCGCTGCTGACATCGTCAAGGTCCATCAAAGAGCGTGTTTCGACATGAGGTCATGGATCTCTAACAAACCCGGTGCATTGTCATTAATCCCATTTGACCTTCATGCAAAAACTCTACACGTAGGACTTGGATCATCATCTGCATCAAATCCATCTAATCATGTCAAAATTCTTGGCCTATCATGGAATACCTTGGAAGACAATTTACATTTTCGAACGGGATTACCAGAAACATTACCAATGCCGCTTTCGAAGCGAAAAGCACTTTCTGTTTTGATGAAAGTATACGATCCTCTCGGTTTCCTATGTCCCATTGTCATCCAAGGTCGTATCTTATTTCAAGAGCTGTGGAGAACAGGCATATCATGGGATCAGAAGTTATCTCCAGAGCTCTCTTTGAAATGGACATCCTGGTTTGCAGATCTCTCTAAGTTGACAACCGGTTCCATTACTCGCTGGTATCAGACATTACATGAAGGGAAGCCTCTCACCAGGGAACTCCACGTCTTTGCTGACGCTAGCGAGCATGCGTACGTTTGTGTAGCTTACTGGCGCCTTACTTACGCTAATAAGCAAGTGGAGCTCTCTTTGATTGGCGGCAAAGCCCGTCTCGCGCCCATTAAACCAGTGTCAATACCTCGATTAGAACTGCATGCCGCGCTCATTGCAGCAAGATTCGCAAATTTCATCACTGATTCTCACAAACATAAGCCAGACCAGATTTATTTTTGGTCTGACTCAATGACTGTTCTCAGGTGGTTGCGTAGCGACGCTCGAACTTTTAAGCCTTTTGTCGCGCATAGGGTTGGAGAGATAACAGAGATAACAGACATCTCTCGTTGGCGATATGTTCCAACTTCCTCAAACGTCGCGGACGACGCTACGCGCCATAATCATATTTCATTCGACACATCTGCTCGTTGGTTTACCGGGCCCCCATTTCTTTTATCGTCCCCTCATCTGTGGCCTTGTGAACCATGCGAGAACGTGCTACTACCTCCTGAAGAATTAAAACGTAGTCCTCAAATTACCCAGGAGCTAGTAGGACAAATAAATGAGCACCCGCCGCAGTCACTACTTTCACCAGTAGTTGCGGAACCCTCGCGATTTTCAGAGTGGATTCGTCTAGTAAGATCCACGGCGCGTGTTCAACAATTTGTAGATATTGTTCGGTCTCGTCTTGGAAACAAACAACCAAATTCAAAATTAATGCAAAGAAATGACATGTCCTTTGCACGAAAATTTCCACCCTTGAATGCCGATCTCTTAAAAGCCGCAGAAAGGCGACTTCTGTCACGAGCGCAAATAGACTCTTTCCCAGAAGAACTAAAGAGTATTGCTGGATCATCGCCCATGCCAAAGGAATCTCGCCTAAAAAACCTAGAGCTTGTTTTGGGAGAGAGAGGTCTTCTCAGATTATCCGGACGTATCTGCCGAGTTAAAAACACCTCACAAGAAGTCAACCCCGTTGTTCTCGATGGCCGACACCCAATAGTTCGTATGTTGATCCGACATTACCACAAGAAGGCAGCCCACGCGAATAATGAGCTTGTCGTAAACGAACTTCGTCGCAGCTACCACATCGTCGGACTGCGACCCAATGTCAAAACTGTCGCAAAGGTCTGCAACTTTTGCCGAATCCGGAAAGCCTTGCCTATCACGCCACTACTCGGTGATCTTCCAGAAGCAAGGCTAGCGCATCACGAGAAGCCTTTCACACACGTGGGCGTAGACTATTTTGGCCCCGTGATTGTAACCCTGGGACGTCGCACAGAGAAAAAGTATGTGGCTTTATTCACCTGTATGACAGTTCGAGCGGTTCATATTGAAATCGTTGGGAGTCTCTCTACAGACGCCGCAATAATGGCCTTGCGAAGATTTATCGCCAGACGTGGCTGCCCAGTTAAGATTTATTCCGATAACGGAACAGCCTTCGTCGGTGCCAAGAACAAGCTTGATGAATTATATGATATCAAGATTCAAGACTTCGTTGCCAATAGAGGTATACATTGGCAATTTATACCACCAGGCTCGCCTTTTATGGGAGGATGTTGGGAGAGATTGGTCCGAAGCATAAAAACAGCAATATCCGTCACTTTGAAACAACGCTCTCCCACAGAAGAAGTGCTACACACATTTCTTCTGGAAGCCGAATCTTTAGTGAACTCTCGCCCATTAACACATGTCCCCGTGAATCCGGGTGAGGAACAAGCGCTAACACCTTTCCACTTCATTCTTGGCAGAGCTTCAACGGAGCCGCCACTACGCCAATTAACAGACGCTGATCTGATTCGCCGCGCCAACTGGAAGAAAGGCCTCCGGTTAGCTGACCATTTCTGGCGCAGGTGGGTCGAAGACTATCTGCCGACGCTCGTCCCGAGACAAAAGGTCAGATCAACGACCGAATCACCGATCCGTCAAATAGCAGTGGGTGATCTTGTCTTGGTTGCGGATGGATCCCTGCCCAGAGGGACCTGGCCAAGAGGGCGTGTGGAAGCAGTCTGGCCCGGGCACGACGGTGTAGTGAGAGTGGTTGATGTCACTACGAAAGGGGGAACGCTAAGGCGACCGGTGCGGAAGTTGGCGGTTTTGGACCTGGAATGACCGTCACCGCCCCATTATTGGTGTTAGCACACCGCGGGCCGCCATGTTGGCGACGGTCAACCTTTTTATATCTTTTTCTTTTTTATTTATTTTTGAAATGTATTTTTTAGAAGAATATTGTTTTTCCTTTTGTTTTATCGTTCGTTGTGTCACAGACGTGTTTTTGTGTTATAATATTGGGTAAGTAAACAGTAATATTAATACATCGTTTTATTTGCCCACCTTCCCCGACCAGCAATATTCCTATAATAGTCTTTCAAAATTAACATAAGTAATAACTTTAAATAAAAACTGAAAAGAATAAAACAAGTTTCGGAGACAGAACATATTTACTGCAACAGTCGGGACCCATATTGGATGTAATGATTTTGGTCTAGATTATTTAATGGGTCCCGACTGTTGCAGTAAATATGTTCTGTCTCCGAAACTTGTTTTATTCTTTTCAGTTTTTATTTAAAGTTATTACTTAGTTATTTTTACGCAGTCGGGTTTTATAATTTTTTTAATTATTTTTTTTATTTTACACTTTTTAGTTACTTAGTTATACCAATAACAAATCCTCATGATGAGCCCTTTATCGAGCCGATCAGGCTGCAGAGCGTGCCAAACATTTGAATTTGGCGCCAAAAATCCGCATTTTTTTTTTACTTTGATATGCCCAGTGTCACTCTCAAAATAGAAATATAAACAAATACAAATGTAAATACAAATCTAATGACACCTCTCAAGTTAAAATCCATCAAGCCGTTTAGGCTGCAGAGCGTGCCAAAGAAATATACCCACATACATACATACACTCGAAAAACATAACCCTCCTTCTGGCGCAGTCGGGTAAAAACAGAATAAAATTAATATTTAAGGGGGGCTCCCATACAACAAACGTGATTTTTTTATAATAATTGGTACGGAACCCTTCGTGCGCGAGCCCGACTCGCACTTGGCCGGTTTTTTTCTTTTTAGGGTTCCGTACCCAAAGGGTAAAATTGGAACCCTATTACTAAGACTTCGCTGTCTGTCCGTCCGTCTGTCTGTCACCAGGCTGTATCTCATGAACCGTGACAGCTAGACAGTTGAAATTTTCACAGATGATGTATTTCTGTTGCCGCTATAACAACAAATACTAAAAACAGAATAAAATTAATATTTAAGGGGGGCTTCCATACAACAAACGTGATTTTTTGCCCTTTTTAGGGTTCCGTACCCAAAGGGTAAAAACCGGCCAAGTGCGAGTCGGACTCGCGCACGAAGGGTTCCGTACCATTATTATCAAAAAACGGCAAAAAAATCACGTTTGTTGTATGGGAGCCCCCCTTAAATATTAATTTTATTCTGTTTTTAGTATTTGTTGTTATAGCGGCAACAGAAATACATCATCTGTGAAAATTTCAACTGTCTAGCTGTCACGGTTCATGAGATACAGCCTGGTGACAGACAGACGGACAGACAGACGGACAGACAGCGAAGTCTTAGTAATAGGGTTCCGTTTTTACCCTTTGGGTACGGAACCCTAAATACGGAACCCTATAACTAAGACTTCGCTGTGTGTCTGTCTGTCCGTCCGTCTGTCCGTCTGTCAGGTCAGTTCAGCGAGTTGGTGATCGGCCGCGTGATCTCTTGCCCTCCACCTGGCCCTGAACCACCAGTCTCCATGGAATTTTCACTTCTAGTGATGTGACCAAAGAACTTTAGTATTCGTAGTTGCATATGCAGTAGACGAAAGCCGGTAGCTCCTTGAGGTTGGAAACATTGGTGCGAAACGCTCATGTCCACAGGATCTTTAGGAGGCGTCTCCAGCACCACATCTCCAAAGCGTCGATTTTACGGCGATCCTGCATTCGCTGAGACCCAGTTTCGGCACCATAGAGAAAGATCGGAAAGACGAGACATTTCATCAATCTGACCTTAGTCTTTTTGGTAATCCTCCTGTCCCCCCAAATCTATCCCAGCCGTTCCACTGCCGACCTGATGATGGCGCACCGTCGTTTTATATAGTCACCACATCCCCCAGTATTGGAGATAGTAGAGCCGAGGTAGATATAGCTCTGTACAACTTCGCAATTAGCTATACTCTGTACGTTAATTCGGCTTTTTTCAGCCCAGCTTACTATCATCATTTTTGTCTTGTCTCGGTTGATGCCAAGTTCGAAATTGAGGCTGGTAGTCTCGAGGCGAATCAGAAGATTTTCCATATCTCTAGACTGTGCGAGAAGGGTTGTATCATCAGCGTATCTAAGGTTATTTATCACGCGACCCCCAACTAATATACCTTTGTGACATTCCTCCAAGACAATGCGCATATTTTCTGTAGGTATAGGTGTTGAATAGCAACGGCGACGATAAGATGCATCCTTGTCGCATACCGGCCTCGGTCATAAAGTGTCCAAAAACGGTATCGTCCACTCGTACCACTGCAGTACCGTCTTTATAATTATAGTCGCCTCAAAAGAACTATTAGGTAAGGCGGTACTCCCATTTCTACGAGTATCTTCCAGAGGTGTGTCCAAATAACATTGTCATGGCTTTTCGGAAGTCCACAAAGCAGATGTAGAGGGTTGAATTAAACTCTTCACGCCTTCTCAATTATCTGACGCAGTATGAGGATTTGTTCGCGAGTGCCTCTTCCATTTACGAAACCGGCTTGCTCGGGTGCAATTTTCTCTGAGAGGTAGGTCAATAGTCTTGTAATGATTATGTGGACCATTTGTCATTTGTTGTTTGTTTTGTGGTCCTTGCATGAGGTACTAAGGATATGAGTCGGTAATTGTTGCATTTCTTAGTGGACCCTTGTTTGTGCAGTGGAATAAAACCCGATTGCGACCAGTCATAAGGCCATATGCCAGTCTCCCATATTTTGCTGCAGATGGTAAATAAGACATCGACTCCAAATTCTCCCATCGCCTTGAAGACTTTGATTGGGATTTCATCACATCCTATGGCTTTATTGCATTTGAGGTGTTTAATTGCCGCTCGTACTTCATCCTGCATGATGTCAGGTTCACAGTCACGTATATTGTGGTCGGTAGAACATGTGAAGTTAGGTGAAAAATTGCTGGAAAATAGCGACTTGCAATATTTCTTCCACACATCTACGATGTCCTTCATCTCCCTAACCGTCGTCCCAAAGGAGTCATCAATAGCCCACGACTTGGGTTTAAACTGGTGTGTTCAAAAATCAAAATCAAAGCATTTATTTCAAGTAGGCCAGTTACAGGCACTTTTGAATTGTCGAAACAAATATGAAAATTAAATGTAGCTACAGTCCCAGTCACAAGACATAAAAACTGTGAAAGTACTGTAGTTGCCCATTCCCTAGCTTAGATCTCTATGGAGAAGAACGGGCAAGAAACTCCATGGACACTCTTTTAAATCAGAATATTTTTACAAAATCTTGGTTACATCATTCATGTTGAGATGGTACATTATGTGAGAACAATGTAGCAAGATGTGCACGTTAAAGGTGTCCATAGTAAAAACAAAACAAAAACAATTCAAAAATAAAATTATTAAATTCAAATAAGCCGTGGCAACCAAGAGCCGACCAGTCCCAACTGACAGCGCTCGTTCACGAACATGACGCATGTATCAGCACCATTCAACTCAACCATTTTGAAGGGAACTAAATGATCCGACACACGCGTCACCATCAGCAAGACATTTGAGTGAGCATGACATATCTCCTAACCGCCACGGCTCATTCAAGTCAAGGAAAAACGTAGGTTTCCAGCGACTGATAGCATTCTAGTACATAGCACTCACACAATATGCGATATGCGGCTATATAATAATAAAGATATTGAATTTATACAATACAAAGATAGTTGTACAATCTTCAGCAGCTCCAACAATACAATTAGTGCAATCCATTAAGGCGCCCCTGGCCTTGTGGAGCAGGACCGGCATTGAGCCAAGCATTTTTATCAGCGATATAATCGTCCAATTTGTAAGATGCTTGCTTACAAAGTGTGCGTTTAATACATGTTTTAAATTTTGTTTCATTCATTTCAAGAATGCTTTGTGGAATTTTATTATAGCATCTCAAACAGTACCCCATGAAAGACGAGTCTACTTTAGCGAGTCTGAAGCCTGGCTGAACTAATTGGTCCCTATTTCTAGTACTGTAATTGTGTCTGTCACCTCTTTTACCAAAAAGATGTAGATTTTGACGTACATTATGTTTTCGTAGATGTATTGACAATGTACAGTCATGATGTTTATTTCCTTAAACAGTTCCCTCAGAGAATCGCGCCTACGAAGATTGTATATGGCTCTGATGGCTCTTTTTTGCAGAATAAATATAGACTCAATGTCAGCAGCCCGTCCCCATAACAAAATGCCATAAGACATTATACTATGAAAGTAACTAAAATAGACCAATCTAGCAGTATCTACATCAGTAAATTGACAGATTTTTCTAATAGCATATGCTGCAGAACTTAGCCGCCCCGCCAGAGATGTTAAATGAGAACCCCATTGTAACCTTGAATCAAGCGTAATCCCCAGGAAAACCGTTTTATCTACGAATTCAAGTTTCTCTTTATTCAGTACTATATCACAATCGCTACTTTTAACATTCGGTAAAGCAAATCTTATGCATTTCGTTTTTTTTTCATTTAGTACTAAATTATTTGCTGTGAACCAATAAAATTATGGACTTGAAGTAGGGCATTATTCACGTCATCTAAATTTTGGGCCCGTCTATTGATCTTAAAAATTAGGGAAGTGTCATCGGCAAATAACACCATATTTTGAGGTTGGTTTTTCAGTAAATAGGGTAATCTAAATATATAAAAGAAGAAACTGACTGACTGACTGACTGACTGACTGATTGACTGACTGACTGACTGACTGACTGACTGACTGACTGACTCATCTATCAACGCACAGCCCAAACCGCTGGGTCTACAGATTCCAAATTTGGCATGTAGGTTGCTTATGTGGTCTAAGGGTGCACTAAGAAAGGATTTTTCAAAATTCACCCCCTAAGGGGGTTAAACGGGGCTCCAAAGTTTGTATGGGGAAACAAGATTAGTTTGACTATTTTATTCGAAACTTCACAGGAGTGCTTCTATTGATAAATGAGTAGAAACAGGTTTCAGGTTTTTTCAGAATTCAACCCCTAAGAGGGGGAAATGGGGTGGCAAAGTATAAAAATCAATGCACAGCCCAAACTGCTGAGTCTAGAGATTCCAAATTTGGCAAGTAGGTTCCTTATGTAGTCTAGGGGTGCACTAAGAAAGGATTTTTAAAAATTCAACCCCTAAGGGGGTTAAACGGGAATCCAAAGTTTGTATGGGTAAAACAAGATTAGTTAGACTATTATATTCGAAACTTCACAGGAGTGCTCCTATTGATAAATGAGTAGAAACGGGTTTCAGGTTGTTTCAGAATTCAACCCCTAAGAGGGGGAAATGGGGTGGCAAAGTTTAAAAATCAATGCACAGCCCAAACCGCTTAGTCTAGAGATTCCAAATTTGGCACAAAGGTTCTTTATGAGGTTTAGGGGTGCATTAAGAAATAATTTTTCAAAATTCACCCCCTTAGGGGTTGGAACGGGAGTCCAAAGATTACGTGGGGAAATAAGATTAGTTAGACTACTTTACTCGAAACTTAACAGGAGTACTCCTATCGATAAATGAGTTAACGTTTGTGTTTCAGTTTTTTTTCAGAATTCAACCCCTAAAGGGGGAAATGGGGTAACAAAGCCTGAAATTCAACATAGGTATTGTTTTTATGGTGAATTGGGTCGGGTGTATTACAAAAACAACGATTTTAAGATTTAATGTGGCAGACCTGAAATACTACCATTCCCTGTTGGGGTGCGATGGGGTTGAAATGTCTAAAAATCAATATGGGTGTCGATACCGAGATTATCAGGGGTGCTGATTACGAAAATGGCATTTATTTTGAGATCCAGATGATAATTATTGTGATTACGATGATGATGATTGTGATAATGATTACGATGATTGTGATGATGATGATTTTGATTACAATGATAATGATTGTGATTACGATGATGATGATTGTGATAATGATGATTGTGATAACGATGATAATGATTGTGATTATAATGATAATAAGTGTGATAACGATGATGGTGATTGTGATAGTGATTTTGATGGTGATTGTGATGGTGATTGTAAAAGTGGCAGTAATTGTGATGGTGATAGCGATGGTGATGGTGATTGTGATTGTGACAGTGATGGTGATTGTAATAATGATATATTATTATGAATGAGATTATTGTGATTACTATAATAATGATTGTGATAACGAGGGTAGTGATTGTGATGGTGATGGTGATTGTGATTTTGATTGTGATAGTGTTGGTGATTGTGATAATGATGGTGATTGTGATAATGATTGTGGTTGAGATAGTGATGGTGATTGTGATCATGATGATTGTGATTAAGATGATAGTGATTGTGATTACGATGATAATGATTGTGATTACGATTATAATGATTGTGATGACGAGGATGGAGATTGTGATGATGATGATTGTGAATACGGTGATAATGGTGGTGATTACGATGATAGTGATTGTGATAATGATGATAGCGATTGTGATTGATGGTGATTGTAATAACGATGATGGTGATTGTGATACTGATTTTGATGGTGATGATGATTGTGATAGTTATTATAAGAGTGGTGGTGATTGTGATGGTGATAGCGATGGTTATTGTGATGGTGATTGTGATGGTAATTGTGATGGTGATTGTGATGGTCATTGTGATGGTGATTGTGATGTTGATTGTGATGGTGATTGTGATGGTGATTGTGATGGTGATTGTGATGGTGATTGTGATGGTGATTGTGATGGTGATTGTGATGGTGATTGTGATGGTGATTGTGATGGTGATTGTGATGGCGATTGTGATGGTGATTGTGATGGTGATGGTGATGGTGATGGTGATTGTGATGGTGATTGTGATGGTGATTTTGATGGTGATTGTGATGATGATTGTAAAAGTGGCAGTGATTGTGATGGTGATTGTGATGGTGATTGTGATGGTGATTGTGATGGTGATTTTGATGATGATTGTGATGGTGATTGTGATAGTGATAGTGATTGTGATGGTGATTGTGATGGTGATTGTGATGGTGATTGTGATGGTGATTATGATGGTGATTGTGATGGTGATTGAGATAGTGATGGTGAGTGTGATAATGACTGTGATTACGATGATAATTATTGTGATAACGATGATGGTGATTGTAGTAGTTATTTTGATGTTGATTGTGATGGTGATGGTGATTGTGATAGTGATTGTGATAGCGATGATAATGATTGTGATAACGATGATGGTGATTGTGATAGTGATTTTGATGGTGATTGTGATGGTGATTCTGACGGTGATTGTGAAAGTGGCAGTGATTGTGATGGTGATAGCGATGGTGATGGTGATTGTGATTGTGACAGTGATGGTGATTGTAATAATGATGTAGATTATTGTGATTACTATGATAATGATTGTGATAACGAGGGTAGTGATTGTGATGGTGATGTTGATTGTGATCGTATTGGTGATTGTGATGGTGATGGTGATTGTGATTGAGATGGTGATGGTGATTGTGATTTTGATTGTGGTTGAGATAGTGATGGCGATTGTGATCATGATGATTGTGATTAAGATGATAGTGATTGTGATTACGATGATAATGATTGTGATTACGATTATAATGATTGTGATGACGAGGAAGGAGATTGTGATGATAATGATTGTGAATACGATGATAATGGTTGTGATTACGATAATAGTGATTGTGATAACGATGATGGTGATTGTGATACTGATTTTGATGGTGATTGTGATGGTGATGATGATTGTGATAGTTATTCTGAGAGTGGTGGTGATTGTGATAGTGATAGCGATGGTGATTGTAATGGTGATAGTGATGGTAATTGTGATGGTGATTGTGATAGTTATTCTGAGAGTGATGGTGATTGTGATTGTGATTGTGATGGTGATTGTGATGGTGATTGTGATGGTGATTGTGATGGTGATTGTGATGGTGATTGTGATGGTGATTGTGATGGTGATGGTGATTGTGATGGTGATTGTGATGGTGATTGTGATGGTGATTGTGATGGTGATTGTGATGGTGATTGTGATGGTGATTGTGATGGCGATTGTGATGGTGATTGTGATGGTGATTGTGATGGTGATTGTGATGGTGATTATGATGGTGATTGTGTTGGTGATTGTGATGGTGATTGTGATGGTGATTGTGATGTTGATTGTAATGGTGATTGTGATGGTGATTGTGATGGTGATAATGATGGTGATTGTGATGCTGATTGTGACGGTGATTGTGATGGTGATTGTGATGGTGATTGAGATAGTGATGGTGAGTGTGATAATGTCTGTGATTACGATGATAATTATTGTGATAACGATGATGGTGATTGTGATAGTTATTTTGATGGTGATTGTGATTGTGATGGTGATGTTGATTGTGATAGTGATTGTGATAGCGATAGTGATGGGGATTATGATTGTTATGGTGATTGTGATGGTGTTTGTGATGGTGGTTGAGATAGTGATGGTGATGGTAATTGTGATGGTGATTGTGATGGTGATTGTGATTGTGATGGTGATAGCGATGGTGATGGTGATTCTGATTGTGACAGTGATGATGATTGTGTTATTGATGAAGATGATCGTGATTACGATGATAATGACTGTGATAACGAGGTTAGTGATTGTGATAGTGATTGTGATGGTAATTGTGATGGTGATTGTAATTATGATTGTAATTGTGATTGTGATAGTGATAGTGATGGTGATTGTGATAGTGACGCTGATGGTGATGTTGATTGTGATGGTGTTTGTGATGGTGATTGTGATGGTGATTGTGATGGTGTCTGTGATGGTGATTGTGATGGTGTGTGATAGTGATGGTGATTGTAATAGTGATGGTGATTGTGATGGTGATAGCGATGGTGATGGGGATTGTGATGGTGATTGTGATTATGATTGTGATAATGATGGTGGTTGTAATAGTGATGGTGATTGTGATGGTGATTGTGATAATAATTGTGATAATGATGGTGGTTGTGATAGTGATGGTGATAATTATTGTGTAATGATGGTGGTTGTGATAGTGATGGTGGTTGTGATAGTAATGGTGACTGTGATGATAATATAAATTGTGATGATTATGAAATTTGGAACATAGATAGTTTATAACCTGGATTAACATGTAGGACACTATTTATCCCTTTAGTATAATTCAGTGGGACAGTTACCGAACTGCACGCGGGCGAAGCCGCGGGCAACAGCTAGTCTAAATATATAAAAGAAGAAACTGACTGACTGACTGATTGACTGACTGACTGACTGACTGACTGACTGACTCATCTATCAACGCACAGCCCAAACCGCTGGGTCTACAGATTCCAAATTTGGCAAGTAGGTTCCTTATGTGGTCTAGGGGTGCACTAAGAAAGGATTTTTCAAAATTCATCCCCTAAAGGGGTTAAACGGGGCTCCAAAGTTTGTATGGGGAAACAAGATTAGTTAGACTATTTTACTCGAAACTTCACAGGAGTGCTCCTATTGATAAATGAGTAGAAACAGGTTTCAGGTTTTTTCAGAATTCAATCCCTAAGAGGGGGAAATGGGGTGGCAAAGTATAAAAATCAATGCAAAGCCCAAACCACTGAGTCTAGAAATTCCAAATTTGGCAAGTAGGTTCCTTATGTGGTCAAGGGTTGCACTAAGAAAGGATTTTTCAAAGTTCACCCCCTAAGGGGGTTAAACGGGAATCCAAAGTTTGAATGGGTAAAACAAGATTAGTTAGACTATTTTATTCGAAACTTCACAGGAGTGCTCCTATTGATAAATGAGTAGAAACGGGTTTCAGGTTTTTTTTAGAATTCAACCCCTAAGAGGGGGAAATGGGGTGGCAAAGTATAAAAATCAATGCACAGCTTAAACCGCTGAGTCTAGAGATTCCAAATTTGGCACAAAGGTTCTTTATGAGGTTTAGGGGTGCATTAAGAAAGGATTTTTCAAAATTCACCCCCTTAGGGGTTGGAACGGGAGTCCAAAGATTACGTGGGGAAATAAGATTAGTTAGACTACTTTATTCGAAACTTAACAGGAGTACTCCTATCGATAAATGAGTTAACGTTTGTGTTTCAGTTTTTTTTCAGAATTCAACCCCTAAAGGGGGAAATTGGGTAACAAAGCCTGAAATTCAATATAGGTATTGTTTTTATGGTGAATTGGGTCGGGTGTATTACAAAAACAACGATTTTAAGATTTAATGTGGCAGACCTGAAATACTACCATTCCCTGTTGGGGTGCGATGGGGTTGAAATGTCTAAAAATCAATATGGGTGTCGATACCGAGATTATCAGGGGTGCTGATTACGAAAATGGCATTTATTTTGAGATCCAGATGATAATGATTGTGATTACGATGATGATGATTGTGATAATGACGACGATGATTGTGATGACGATGATTTTGATTACGATGATAATGATTGTGATTACGATGATGATGATTGGGATAATGATGATTGTGATAACGATGATAATGATTGTGATTACAATGTTAATAAGTGTGATAACGATGATGGTGATTGTGATAGTGATTGTGATTGTAATGGTGATTGTGACAGTGACGGTGATTGTGATAGTGTCGGTGATTTTGATGGTGATAGCGATGGTTGTGATAGCGATGGTTGTGATAACGAGGACGGAGATTGTGATGATGATGATTGTGATTAAGATGATACTGATTGTGATTACGATGATAATGATTGTGATAACGATGATGGTGATTGTGATAGTGATTTTGATGGTGATTGTGATGGTGATGCTGATTGTGAAAGTGGCAGTGATTGTGATGGTGATAGCGATGGTGATTGTGATTGTGATTGTGACGGTGATGGTGATTGTAATAATGATGTAGATTATTGTGATTACTATGATAAAGATTGTGATAACGAGGGTAGTGATTGTGATGGTGATTATGATGGTGATGGTGATTGTGATGGTGATGGTGATTGTGATTTTGATTGTGATAGTGTTGGTGATTGTGATAATGATGGTGATTGTGATAATGATTGTGGTTGAGATAGTGATGGTGATTGTGATCATGATGATTGTGGTTACGATTATAATGATTGTGATGACGAGGATGGATATTGTGATGATGATGATTGTGAATATGATGATAATGGTTGTTATTACGATGATAGTGATTGTGATAATGATGATAGCGATTGTGATTACGATGATAATGATGGTGATTGTGATGGTGATTGTGATGGTGATTGTGATGGTGATGGTTATTGTGATGGTGATTGTGATGGTGGTAGCGATGGTGATAGCGATGGTGATAGCGATGGTGATTGTGATGGTGATTGTGATGGTGATTGTGATGGTGATTGTGATGGTGATTGTGATGGTGATGGTGATTGTGATGGTGATTGTGATTGTGATACTGATTTTGATGGTGATTGTGATGGTGATGATGATTGTGATAGTTATTCTGAGAGTGGTGATGATTGTGATGGTGATAGCGATAGTGATTGTGATGGTGATTGTGATGATGATTGTGATGGTGATTTTGATGGTGATTGTGATGGTGATTGTGATAGTGATTGTGATGGTGATTGTGATGGTGATTGTGATGGTGATTGTGATGGTGATGGTGATTGTGATGGTGATGGTGATTGTGGTGGTGATTGAGATAGTGAAGGTGAGTGTGATAATAACTGTGATTACGATGATAATTATTGTGATAACGATGATGGTGATTGTGATAGTTATTTTGATGGTGATTGTGATGGTGATGGTGATTGTGATAGTGATTGTGATAGCGATAGTGATGGGGATTGTGATGGTGATTGTGATGGTTATTGCGATGGTGATTGTGATGGTGATTGTGATGGTGATTGTGATAGTTATTTTGATGGTGATTGTGATGGTTATGGTGATTGTGATAGTGATTGTAATAGCGATAGTGATGGGGATTGTGACAGTGATGGTGATTGTGATTGTGATGGTGATTGTGATTGTTATGGTGATTGTGATAGTGATGGTGATTGTGATTATTATGGTGATTGTGTTGGTGATTGAGATAGTGATGGTGATGGTGATGGTGATGGTGAGTGTGATAATGACTGTGATTACGATGATAATTATTGTGATAACGATGATGGTGATTGTGATAGTTATTTTGATGGTAATTGTGACGGTGATGGTGATTGTGATAGCGATAGTGATGGGGATTGTGATGGTGATTGTGATGGTGATTGTGATGGTGATTGTGATGGTGATTGTGATGGTGATTGTGATGGTGATTGTGATGGTGATTGTGATAGTTATTTTGATGGTGATTGTGATGGTGATTGTGATAGTGATTGTGATAGCGATAGTGATGGGGATTGTGATTGTGACAGAGATGGTGATTGTGATTGTTATGGTGATTGTGATGGTGATTATGATAATGATTGTGGTAATTATGGTGGTTGTGTTAATGATGATAATTGGTGATAATGATGGTGACTGTGATAGTGATGGTGATGGGGATTGTGATGGTGATTGTGATAGTGATAGTGATGGTGATTGTGATAATGATGGCGGTTGTGATAGTGATGGTGATTGTGATAATAATAATTGTGATGATTAAGAAATGTGGCACATAGATAGTTTATAACCTGGATTAACATGGAGGACACTATTATCCCTTTAGTATGATCCAGTGGGACAGTTACCGAACTTCACGCGGGCGAAGCCGCGGGCAACAGCTAGTCTTCTTCTAAATATATAAAAGAAGAAACTGACTGACTGACTGACTGACTGACTGACTCATCTATCAACGCACAGCCCAAACCGCTGGGTCTACAGATTCCAAATTTGGCAAGTAGGTTCCTTATGTGGTCCCGGGGTGCACTAAGAAAGGATTTTTCAAAATTCATCCCCTAAGGGGGTTAAACGGGGCTCCAAAGTTTGTATGGGGAAACAAGATTAGTGAGACTATTTTATTCGAAACTTTACAGGAGTGCTCCTATTAATAAATGAGTAGAAACGGGTTTCAGGTTTTTTCAGAATTCAACCCCTAAGAGGGGGAAATGAGGTGGCAAATTATAAAAATCAATGCACAGCCCAAACCGCTGGGTCTACAGATTCCAAATTTGGCAAGGAGGTTCCTCATGTGGTCTAGGGATGCACTAAGAATGGATTTTTCAAAACTCACCCCCTAAGGGGGTGAAACGGGGCTCTAAAGTTTGAATGGGGAAACAAGATTAGTTAGACTATTTTATTCGAAACTTCACAGGAGTACTCCTATTTAGAAATGAGTAGAAACAAGTTTCAGGTTTTTTCAGAATTCAACCCATAAGAGGGGTGGCAAAGTCTAAAAATCGAGAGAAAAAAGAGATTCCAAATTTGGCACATAGGTTCTTTATGAGATTTAGGGGTGCATTGAGAGAGGATTTTTCAAAATTTATCCCCTAAAGGGTTGAAACGGGGGTCCAAATATTACATGGGAAAATAAGATATATTTACATTATTTACATACTATATAATAGAAATAAAAATATTTACAAGTATCAAAAAGGGTTACAGGGCGTCGAAAAATTCGTCCACATCGCTGTCAACAGAAAACGTGCCCAGAAGGCTGGCAGCATTGCCACGTTGGATGGCAATGCTGATTCTTTGGCCAAAAAATAGGCCCGCCCTCTGGTCACGTGAACAGTCGACCAACCGCTTGGCGATTTCTCGAAAAACTAGGTGGGCACTCGGACCCCATGGCCCTAGTGTTTCAACCCCAAACGGCTCAAACACATAATTACCAATTAAATTATTGTATTTGCGCCGTTTGAGGTTTTCAGCACCTGCAGCAGCCGCCCCAGCGCAGCACACTGTGCTAGGAAGATGGGATGGCGCAAGGGTGTCGACGCAAGTTGCGTCCCACACCAAAGGCCTACCCAACTTCCATGGCATTATGGTCATACCATCTGGTCTCTTGCCATCGACGCGTGCCAAGCCAGTGGGTTCTAATACAGCTGGCACCCCGGCGGTGGCAAGAGCACGACGGATGAGATCATTAATGCTAGCGTGCCGCGCTATCCGACCTGCACTCTTACTGCAAGAAAGGCCATGGTGTCCGAGGCAGTCGACTGCTTCACCACATTGACAGCGATGTGGAGCCCCACAAGGAGCGCCCAAACGCAAACATGTAGCGAGCCGGAAGGTTGTGTCACCTAACATAGTGCCTATATTAGGTGACGGTAGCGCCTGAAGCCAGAGGCCCGACTCCCATTCACCCACAGCCAGCAGGCGGGCACGCTCAGCAGTATTGGTAGACGTATTAATAAGTTTATTCCGTACCAACCTGCAGAGCGGCTCATCCCACTGTCTCTGGGAAAACGGGTTCTCGGGCCGATCCGTGTCCGGGCAAGCCACTTTCCAGGCGTCCTCTGCGTCGGTCAAGCACGGCACTTCCGAGCTAACCAGGGAGAGAGATAAAATTTTCCTGGTTAGCTTTTCAGTGCTGTGGACAGAAGACAGAAACACAAGCTAAGCAAGCAAACAACAAGCAAGCAAGCTAGCTAAGCTAACACTAGAAATTTTGCGGACGCCAAGGCCACCAAAACGAATTGGCAGGGTGGCTTGCAGCCACGCTCGGTCGTCCAGGGCCACATTAAGAATGGATGTTAATGTGTTGCGAATAATTTGGTCAATTTTGTCCAAAAGTTGTGGTTTCTTCCAAAGTGGAGAACAACGGAGAAAATACATAAAATTTGGACCAAAACAGCAATATCTTATAATGGTGAATGCCGAATGCAAATTAATTTTGGAAAGTCTATCCGAAATACCATTGAAATGTTTAATTTTGTCGTCGATGAAAGATGAAAAACTTTCTTCAAAAATAGGGGAACCTAGGAGATGCAGGGAACTTTTTTCTAAAATTTTGATTTTTGGGGCTATTGCATTAAATTTATCTATAGTGGATTGTCTGTCGGTAATGTCAGAAAGGTAAATTTCGCACTTTGAGGTATTAAGGTCCAGGCCAATAGATTTAAATTGATTTTTGAGGAGTTGTAGGTCAGCCAAAACCGTGTCAACATCACCTCCTAGCGTTCCATCATCTAAATACCACACATTAAATTTTGAATTTAGTTGTTGAATTATGGGATGAATAGCCAAACTGAAAATGACAGGCCCGAGAGGGTCACCTTGTTGGCAACCAACTGCAGATTCCAAAACGTTGTCCTTGTAAAGTAATTTAGAAGGGTGCCTACAACATTGCCACAAAAAACCATAAATTTCGGGTAGTACTTTTTTGACTTCAGCCAACAAAGTGTCCCTATTCACGGAGTTGAAGGCATTTTTGACGTCAACCTTGAGGATGACCTCACCTTTTTTTGAGTCTAGAAAAGACGATAAGGCATGTACGGCTGCCTCACAGCCCCCTCTGGAACCAAAACCAAGTTGAAGGGGCTGGAACTTAGTTGCAAGCGTCTCACTATACAACTTGCAACATATTTTGGCAGCCATACGCCTGTAGGTACAACCGACGGCAATTGGACGAATGCCGCCGTCCCTCTTGCGCAGGGCACACAGGTTAGCCCCGTACAAGACGTCGACGACGGCATCGTTCACGCCGCCGGAGAGCATTAAGTTGATCAGAACCGCAAGCTCCTTCAAGAGTGACTCACCAGCTTCCCCGGCGCCTGAACTCAACAAATCTTTCAAGTGCTGTGGAGTCAGGCCGTCGAGGCCGCCGGCAGAGCCACTCCGGAAGGAGCTCACGGCTGTGATCAACTGCGGGGCTGTAATTTTAAAAAAAGGTGGATCCTGAATGAGGGGGTCGGGGTGGACGGGCGGGTCGGGGAAGGTGAGACCATCCTCAGGCGATGGATGTTTACTCTCCAGGGCTGAAAGAGTATCTGGAGAGTAAGGCGCCACCACATCACTGCTGAACAGAATTCTGGCTGCCCCCCTAATGTCACCGTCGCTTAGCTTGGATTCCACATGAACACAAATGTCTTTCTGTTTATTAAAAAAAGGTAATTTGGGATCTAAAATATGGGCCGAATTTTTGCAATTATCTTTAATTTGGTTTGTTAAAGTTTTTTGAGTAGCCAAATTTTTTTGGACATGCAGAATCCTGTACGGGAAGGTGAGTAACTGCTCCCAGGCACGCTGCGAGTTCTCCTGGGTCGCGAGACGGACACATCGCGCTAAACTCAGCGCAACAGAGTGTCTCGCGCCCCGGGGAACTCTTTTTAAAACTGGAGTGGAATTTTTGAATTTGGATAATGTTTGCCACAAAGGTTGTTCGAGAGGTGTTGATGTCGGGGATGTGGCTTGGGGGCCCAAAGGTATACTATGAGGTTTGTGAACCTTCCCATAGTGTATTTTAAGCCCCCGTTCGCCTTTAAAAAAACGAGCCTGGGAGCAGTGAGGGCATCTTACCAGATGCACATCCAGTGATGTGGCAGGTTGACTGGCACTACCTATTCCGGCGTCGCTACAACTGGCGCCGAACATAAAATAAAAATAAAAACTTACCAATAAACAATAAATAAATATAAACTATTAAAAACACTTAAAAAGAAAACACATACATTAAAATTTCACAACAAAAAAAATGTCACTCAGCACTGACGGACGCCACTGACAGACGCTGCGCGGCAGTTGCGCTGACGGCCTGGGGCACCGCGCCGCCGCGCCGACCGCGCTGGCATTTAGGGCAGCCCCGGCAACTGTTGCCGGGAGACGGACGTCGCGTTGTGTCTTCTGTAAATTAAACTGCTCCTTCGTAATATGAGGAAGCGTTAGCTTCTCATCTAAGTATGGTGTCTCCAAAACAATGTGTTACTCTTGCTGACTAGGACGGGGAAAACTCTCGTAATTTCCGTAAATATCGTTCTGGAAGAACGTCTTCAGTTCCGTGTCTACGGAAAAGTAACTGCGGTTGACCAAATCGTCTTCCGTGAAAGCATTTTTCTCTAAAACAATCAAAGCCACGCCACGTTTTTTTTTTCTTCACTTATTAGCAACCCAAGAAAAGTATTAAAAATTAAGTTCAACTATTGCTTGTCGCTCAAAAATAATATTAAACTCCGCAGTTTTCTATGACAGTTCAAACATCCGTAAAAATAAGATAAAAAAAAAAAAAAAAAAAAAAAAAAAAAAAAAAAAAAAAAAAAAATAAGATTGGTTAGACTATTTAAAACTTAACAGGAGTACTCCTATCGCTAAATGAGTTAACATTTGTGTTTCAGGTTTTTTTAGAATTCAACCGCTAAAAAGGGAAATGGGGTAACAAAGCCTGAAATTCAATATAGGTATTGTTTGTATGGTAAATTGGGTCAGGTGTATTACAAAAACAACGATTTTAAGATTTAATGTGGCGGACCTGAAATACCATCATTCCCTGTTGGGGTCTTGGGGTGCGATTGGGTTGAAATGTCTAAAAATCAACATGGGTGTCGATACCGAGATTATCAGGGGTGCTGATTACGAAAATGGCATTTATAATGAGATCCAGAAGATGGCGGATTCGACTTCTGTACAGGGTTGCTTCTGTATTGTTGATTTATTGTGATGATTGTGATAACGATGATGATGATTGTGATAATGATGATGATGATTGTGATGATGATGAATTTGATTACGATGATAATGATTGTGATTACGATGATGATGGTGATTGTGATTTTGATGGTGATTCTGACAGTGATGGTGATTGTGATAGTGACGGTGATTGTGATGGTGATAGCGATGGTTGTGATAACAAGGATGGAGATTGTGATGATGATGATTGTGATTACGATGATAATGGTTGTGATTACGAAGATAATAATTGTGATAATGATGATAGTGATGGTGGTTGTGGTTGTGATAGTGATTGTGATGATGATGATTGCGATTAAGATGATAATGATTGTGATTACGATGATAATTATTGTGATAACGATGATGGAGATTGTGATAGTGATTGTGATTGTGAGGTGATTGTGATGGTGATAGCAATGGTGATGGTGATTATGATTGTGACAGTGATGGTGATTGTGATAATGATGACGATGATTGTGATAATGATCATGATGATTGTGATGATGATGATTGTGATTACGATGATAATTATTATGATTACAATGATAATGAGTGTGATAACGATGATAGTGATTGGAATTGTCACAGTGATGGT
The DNA here is from genome assembly GCA_905147715.2 of Xestia xanthographa. Lineage (NCBI taxonomy): Eukaryota > Metazoa > Arthropoda > Insecta > Lepidoptera > Noctuidae > Xestia > Xestia xanthographa. Next base: position 29,473,925 of record LR990662.1, read on the forward strand.
GATTGTGACGGTGATTGTGATTGTGATAGCAATGGTTATGATAACGAGGATGGCGATTGTGATGATGATGATAGTGATTAAGATGATAATGATTGTGATGACGATGATAATGATTGTGATAACGATTATGGTAATTGTGATAGTGATTTTAATTTTGATGGTGATTGTGATGATGATGGTGGTTGTGATAGTGATTGTGATAGTAAGGGTAATTGTGATGGTGATAGCGATGGTGATGGTGATAATGATTTAGGTTGTAATAGATTTGGCGATTGTGATCATGTTGATTGTAATAAGGATGATAATGATTGTGATTACGATGATAATGATTGTGATTACGATGAAAATGATTGTGATAACGAGGATAGTGATTGTGATGGCGATTGTGATGGTGATTGTGATGGTGATTGTGATGGTGATTGTGATGGTGATTGTGATGGTGATTGTGATGGTGATTGTGATGGTGATTGTGATAGTGACGGTGTTTGTGATGGTGATAGCGATGTGATGGTGATTGTGACAGTGATGGTGATTGTGATATTGATGAAGATGATTTTGATTACGATGAAAATGATTGTGATAACGAGAATAGTGATTGTAATGTAATAGTGATTGTGATGTGGATTGTGATGGTGATGGTGATCGTAATGGTGATGGTGATTGTAGTAATGATTGTGGTTGTGATAGTGATGACGATTGTGATAATGGTGATTGTGATTAAGATGATAATGATTATGATGGTAATGATTGTGTTTGTGATGGTGATTGTGACAGTGATGGCGATTGTGATTGTGTAGGTGATTGTGATAGTGATAGTGATTGTGATAATGATTGCTATTACGATGATAATGATTGTGAAAACGATGAGGGTGATTGTAATAGTGATTTTGATGGTAATTGTGATGGTGATGGTGATGGTGATTGTGATAGTGATGGTGGTTGTGATAGTGATGGTGATTGTGATAATGATGGTGGATGTGATAGTGATTGTGATTGTGACAGTGATGGTGATTGTGATATTGATGAAGATGATTTTGATTACGTTGAAAATGATTGTGATAGTAATTGTGATGTGGATTGTGAATGTGATGGTGATCGTAATGGTGATGGTGATTGTCATGGTGATTGTAGTAATGATTGTGGTTGTGATAGTGATGGCGATTGTGATCATGGTGATTGTGACTAAGATGATAATGATTATGATGATAATGATTGTGTTTATGATGTTGATTGTGATTGTGATGGCGATTGTGATGGTGATTGTGATGGTGATTGTGATTGTGATGGTGATTGTGATAATGATTGTGATAACGATGATAATGATTGTGAAAACGATGAGGGTGATTGTAATAGTGATTTTGATTGTGATGGTGATGGTGATGGTGATTGTGATGGTGATGGTGATTGTGATAATGATGAAGATGATTTTGATTACGTTGAAAATGATTGTGATAGTAATTGTGATGTGGATTGTGAATGTGATGGTGATCGTAATGGTGATGGTGATTGTCATGGTGATTGTAGTAATGATTGTGGTTGTGATAGTGATGGCGATTGTGATCATGGTGATTGTGACTAAGATGATAATGATTATGATGATAATGATTGTGTTTATGATGTTGATTGTGATTGTGATGGCGATTGTGATGGTGATTGTGATGGTGATTGTGATTGTGATGGTGATTGTGATAATGATTGTGATAACGATGATAATGATTGTGAAAACGATGAGGGTGATTGCAATAGTGATTTTGATTGTGATGGTGATGGTGATAATGATGTTGGTTGCGATAGTGATGGTGATTGTGATAATGATGGTGGTTGTGATAGTGATGGTGATTGTGATAGTGATGGTGGTTGTGATAGTGATGGTGATTGTGATAGTAATAATAAATTGTGATGATTATGAAATTTGGCACATAGATAGTTTATAACCTGGATTTACATGTAGGACAACTATTTATCCCTTTAGTATGCTTCAGTGGGACAGTTACCGAACTTCACGCGGGCGAAGCCGCGGGCAACAGCTAGTCATTTATATATACTAAAAAGAGGAAAGGACCCAATATTGAGCCTTGCGGAACCCCCATTTTTACTTTTAAACCCTGTGAATTAACACCATTTATTTGAACATATTGTTGTCTATCACTCAAATAAGATTTTAACAAACTAAGTGCAAGTTTACCTAGTCCGTAATGCTCAAGTTTCAAAAGCAATGTGTCGTGATTTACACAATCAAATGCTTTGGAGAGATCACAAAATATTCCTACAGCGTCTTGAGACTCTTCCCACGCCGTAAATATGTGCTTTATTAAGGTTACACCGGCGTCAGTTGTACAACGTCCCTTGGTGAAACCATACTGTTGATCGTGTAAGATTCTGTTGGTGTTAAAATGATTGAGCATTTCATTAAGCATTATCTTTACGAACACCTTGCTAAAAACTGGTAACACAGATACAGGCCTATAATTATTTGTATCTTTACTATCACCGGAATTGAAAAGAGGTATGACTTTACTGTATTTCATTAAATCAGGGAAAACTCCTTGGTCTATGCACAAATTAAAAATTAAAGCTAAGTATGGAGCTATAGTCTCAAGTATGGATGTACAAACTTTGATAGACATTCCCCATAGATCTTCGGTCAGTTTGATTTTTATTTGCCGGAAAGCTTTAATAACTATCATCGGGTTTATGTGTTTAAATTTAAATTCAGCCTGGCATCCAGACACATTCGCCTTTAGTAAACTAATTGAGACTTCAGGTTAGGAATTTAGAGCCTCCGTAGTTTTTAAAGGTATATCGGTAAAGAAATTTACAAATTCTTGAGCTACTTCCTGATTAGAGCGTTTAGGACCACATGCTGTATCTAATGTGTAGCTAGTATTATGTGTTTGCTTCCTGTTAGTCTCGCTATTTATGACTTTCCAAACTGTCTTTATTTTATTTTCTGCTGTTTTGATCTTGTTGCTAATGTGCAAGGCTTTGGCAACCTTGAATGTATCTCTAAAAATTTTCGAATACTTAGCAACATATTTGTTAAAAGTTTCAGTGTTCATATAAGGCTTAAGGCCATAAAGCTCAAATAGTGTTTCCCTACTTTTTCTGATACCTCTAGTTGCCCAATCACTAAATATAAATTTAGGGCAAATACTTTTTGTCTTCTTTTCAAAAGTTTTGTTGAATTCAGTGTGAACTATTGAAAAGAAATGATCATAAAATTGATTTATATTAATATCGTCATGGCTCATAACACTTAACTTGTTCTGTAAGGAAATATTATACCTATTTAATTTGTTAGAAGTTATGGGTCTACATTTAATCTGATTTTTTTGCAATGGTGTATTACACCTAAAAGTTACAGTTTGTCCGCTATGGTCAGACGGCAGACAATTAACTATGGCTTTATCTAAGTAATCACAATCGCAGAAAACATTATCTATACAAGTAGCAGAAGATGGAGTGACTCTAGTAGGTTCTATAAAAGTGTTGGTCAAGTCAAATGACTTAAAAAGATTTAATAACCGACTGCTATTTGAATTTTATTCTAAAATATTGATGTTAAAATCACCACAAATAATTATAGATTTATTACTGGCTGCAAGTTTTGCCAGGACATCTTCCATTATTGACTCAAATAAGGAAAAGTTTTGATAGTTTGGGGGTCTGTACACACACACAATAACATGCTTATCTAGCTCAACACAGGACAGTTCGACGCAATGTTCAGCCGAGAGACCTATTATGTCGTTACGTTGCTTATATCTTAAACATTTTTTTACAAAAAATAAGGAACCTCCACGAAGCATAGTTTTACGGTTATAGCAGCTACCCACCGTAAAGTTCTCATAATTAATAAGCATTTGGTAATCCTTAAGCCAATGTTCAGTAAAACAAATAATGTCAAACTTACTATTTTCTAAAAACAATTATATTTCTAATAATTTTGAAGAAATGCCTTGGATATTTTGGTGGAATAATTTTAAAGTGTTCTGCTGAGGCCCTTTTTTACTAGCTAATTGAGTGCAAGAAGATACCTTGCTGTTGGTAGGTTTAACAATATTGTTAATGGCACCTTCTGTTGTCTGACTTTCTAGTTTAAATTAATATTAATATCTGGAGAGAGCCCTGAGACTCCCGTGCCATCGCCAGACAACAAGATCCTATCACTAATATACCCTAATTGAGAATTTTCCACGGTGACATATGGATCCTCCTCAGTATAATGTTTGTAAACATCAATAGCACTAATGCTATATTTATTTAAGGTCACCACCTGTTCATTAGTATTATTACTAATAGTCGCAGTATTTACAATATAACTAAACTTAGACATACTACTTATGTCTGTGTGAATATTATAAGCTAATAGCCGAGCTATTTTGTGTCTACAACTAATAGGTAGATACACTTTACCCCGAGTCGAACTAAGTTTATCCACAAAAGTGTTGATATCAAGAAATATAAGTTTGTCACTGTAGTGACCTGCTAAAAAATGTAAATGTCTATTTAACAAGTGAATATAATTGTTTTTTCTGTTCCATAATTTTTCAAAATATGGAAAAGCGCACAATATTATTTTATTACAATTTAATTTCAACAACTCTGAGACACAATCAGTGATGTCTTCCTTTTTAATCTTTGAACTATTACCAACACATATAGTAATGGTGGTACTAGGATCACAAACAGTCTTAGTTACAGATGCCATAATCTGTATGTAGGTTGACCCTGGCATACAATTGTTTTGGGTACAATAACTCAGGTTATTACTAATTAATTTACCTAGCCCCCTACATATACTGTCAGAGAACATAACTGAATGATTACAGTCACGACTAATAGGAGAAACAAAATTGTTATATAATGTAATGCACCTTATCATGGTGATCTTTGGTTTGATATTTATCAGAATGCTGCTCCAGTTCATTACATATCTTTCCCAGGTGGTCATTGCGGTCACGTCGGCAAGCAGCTTGTATTATAGCTGACTGGGCATTTAGCTCAGTAAGGCTAGCGCCTCTGGCTTTAAGTTTCCGGCGTTCTTCGACCAGGTGCCTGGTGTCTTCAGTCATCCAATGCTGTCGCTTTGCCAAGATATTTTTTGGCTGTGATTCTGCAATAGCATCTACAATATATTTCTTTCTTTATTTTGCACTTAGGAGGATCAAAAATTTAACAGACATTCAAATAATGGGAATGGTATACCGTAGCCATGTTTGTTCTGTTTTAAGGTATAAAACAACTGTATGGGGGAATTCAACAGATGCCGAAGGGCATTCATAGCCAAAAAAAAGTGTGTATTAGATCAATTTTCAATCTTATGTGGACAGACTCCTGCAAACCTGTATTTATTAAACAAAAGCTGCTTAACCTCTTGTCTCTATATATATGTATTTAAAAAACAATTACTCGCTTTTTAAAACAGATGAAAAGGCCATGTCAAAGAGAAAAACAGCACAAAAGTCACTAGCTCCAAGTTCATAAAGGTGTAGAAATTACTTTTTCTGTTTTTTTTTTTTGTTCCTACATCTATATGAACTTGGAAGGGATTGATGATTATAATTCTGTAACTACATACGTCTTACAGCCGTGAATAATATCAACATACAACCTAGCACTCGCCTGCAAATTGCAAAAAACGTAAGAAAATTTAAATTTCACGGGCTGAAGATTTGCTTTTTAACCGACTTCCAAAAGCAGGAGGTTCTCAATTCAATTGGTATTTTTTTTAATGTAGGTATGTACACCGATTACGCTGACATTTATGATTCGATTTACGTGATTCTTTTTTAGTTTGATGCGGAATAGTTGCCATTTGGTCCCATAAAAATTTAACATAGTTTGGCCCAGTAGTTTTCATTTTATGAACATTTTTACTTCAGTCGTGTGGTATAATTCATGTATGTTCACCGATTTCTCCTCCATTTGTGGAGCGGTTCTCAAAATTCATTTTTTATTTGAAAGAGTATACTCCTGGAACAGTCGCATTTAAATTTGGTGAAGATCTGATGCTGATCCTTGGAGATATACAATGGAACTCTTCAAAACTAGATGGTAAATCGGTCGTGATTGCTGCAATCGCTTGGATGTTTATTGTTTATACAACATCATGACGTAACATCACGCCTGTATGCTCTGAGGGGTACGCAGATGTGTACAATACACCCAAATTTCGATAGTTTAGGTATGTTAAGTTCCATTTATTGGGGATGAGCTTATTATTGTGCCATGTATTGTTAACAATATATAAAACAAAGACGGGTTTGTTACAACACTTATAACTCGAGATCTGCTATATCAATTTTCATGGTTTTTGTTTCGTTGGATTTGTCTCCGCCGTGAATAGCAGAATACATTTTAAAAACAATGAAAACTTGACTAATACATAATTATGAAAATGAATCATTTTCCATTTAATTATGTTCCTTTGTTTCGTACCTGTCAAACATTTGTTTTCCTCCTGTCATCCTGTCAAATACTGTGATTGACATTTATGCATGCGTTCAGAAATGTATTTTGTGTAAACTATTTAAAAAGGGTGAATAAACTTTTGTCTGTATTTTTTTTAAATCAATTACGTAGGTAGTAGGTAGGTAGTAGGTAGGTAGTAGGTAGGTAGTAGGTAGGTAGTAGGTAGGTAGTAGGTAGGTAGTAGGTAGGTAGTAGGTAGGTAGTAGGTAGGTAGTAGGTAGGTAGTAGGTAGGTAGTAGGTAGGTAGTAGGTAGGTAGTAGGTAGGTAGTAGGTAGGTAGTAGGTAGGTAGTAGGCAGGTAGTAGGCAGGTAGTAGGTAGGTAGTAGGTAGGTAGTAGGTAGGTAGTAGGTAGGTAGTAGGTAGGTAGTAGGTAGGTAGTAGGTAGGTAGTAGGTAGGTAGTAGGTAGGTAGTAGGTAGGTAGTAGGTAGGTAGTAGGTAGGTAGTAGGTAGGTAGTAGGTAGGTAGTAGGTAGGTAGTAGGTAGGTAGTAGGTAGGTAGTAGGTAGGTAGTAGGTAGGTAGTAGGTAGGTAGTAGGTAGGTAGTAGGTAGGTAGTAGGTAGGTAGTAGGTAGGTAGTAGGTAGGTAGTAGGTAGGTAGTAGGTAGGTAGTAGGTAGGCAGTAGGTAGGTAGTAGGTAGGTATTAGGTAGGTAGTAGGTAGGTAGTAGGTAGGTAGTAGGTAGGTAGTAGGTAGGTAGTAGGTAGGTAGTAGGTAGGTAGTAGGTAGGTAGTAGGTAGGTAGTAGGTAGGTAGTAGGTAGGTAGTAGGTAGGTAGTAGGTAGGTAGTAGGTAGGTAGTAAGTAGGTAGTAGGTAGGTAGTAGGTAGGTAGTAGGTAGGTAGTAGGTAGGTAGTAGGTAGGTAGTAGGTAGGTAGTAGGTAGGTAGTAGGTAGGTAGTAGGTAGGTAGTAGGTAGGTAGTAGGTAGGTAGTAGGTAGGTAGTAGGTAGGTAGTAGGTAGGTAGTAGGTAGGTAGTAGGTAGGTAGTAGGTAGGTAGTAGGTAGGTAGTAGGTAGGTAGTAGGTAGGTAGTAGGTAGGTAGTAGGTAGGTAGTAGGTAGGTAGTAGGTAGGTAGTAGGTAGGTAGTAGGTAGGTAGTAGGTAGGTAGTAGGTAGGTAGTAGGTAGGTAGTAGGTAGGTAGTAGGTAGGTAGTAGGTAGGTAGTAGGTAGGTAGTAGGTAGGTAGTAGGTAGGTAGTAGGTAGGTAGTAGGTAGGTAGTAGGTAGGTAGTAGGTAGGTAGTAGGTAGGTAGTAGGTAGGTAGTAGGTAGGTAGTAGGTAGGTAGGTAGCTCATGTGACGCAGACGAAGTTGCGCGGGTCAGCTAGTGTTAAATAAATGCATAGGTACAATAGCAAATATTTGTATAGGATATTACAACTAGAAAAGGAAAAATAAAAAAACTTTTTTGCAAAAAAATAAAACCGACTTCAAAAAACAAAAAAGTGAAAAATAACTTTAGCTTCAGAAGTCGGTGATAAAAAAAAAACTAAATGAATCAAACAAAGGTCACCGACTTCTGAAGCTAAAGTTATTTTTCACTTTTTTGTTTTTTTAAGTCGGTTTTATTTTTTTGCAAATAAGTTTTTGTACGCCCCAAATTAGTACTAAAATTTTGGAATATTTTGCGAATATTTTTCTAAATTGAGATTCAAACAAAGAGGTACTTACCGTTTATTAAAAATCGGTTGTCTGTAAAGTCGGTTTACTGACGATAGTTGAACGTGACAACGTCACTGAGTTTCACTCACTTGCAAGAAAGATTTTTATCTTTTTAATGCCACTTTAAACCCTAATGATTTAATTAAAGCATTGCAGGAAAGAAAATAAGATGCATTTTAAAGCTCCTTTAAATTTTAATTATGGAAATGTCAAACTTACCTATCTAATGAAGTGTCAAACCACCCACCCATTAACGGTATTTTGTATTGCACGAAGCGACTTTAGCGCATCAGAGCTCATTAAAATACATTTTAGAGGTTATCATTTTTAATGGGTCGACGACGGGCCATTAAACTGATTTTACGTAGTGTTTACTTTTATTTTCGCTGCTGAATATGTCTTTGACCAGCCTATCGTCGCTGTCTGATCCAGAAGATGTTCCTCGCCGCCGCCAGATCCTAGACAGAATAAATTTGTTCAAAAAACATGATGGAGAAGAGCTCTGGTTGTGCTACTGAATTTCAAAGGAGGCAGCGCTGCAGCTTCGAGACCGCCTCAATCTGGAGCCACAGACCCTGAGGAGTAAGGCCATTTGTGGTCTTACCCAGCTTCTGATCTGTTTGCGGTTCTTCGCTACGGGGCCCTTCCAGATGGTCTGACGAACATAAACAGCTCAACATTTTGCCGAGTCGTACAAAAAGTGTCTCGCAAGCTGGCTGCATTAAGCTCCACCTATTGGAGGAAGAAAGGAGGAAGCTATTTTCCGCAGGAATTCATGGTGATCTATATCGGTGGTTTTCATCGTACATAGATAATCGAACGCAGGCTGTGGTTTTACGTGGATACACGTCTGGATGGAAATCTGTCCCATCGGGAGTGCCCCAAGGCTCAATCTTAGGACCGTTATTGTTTACAATATTTATTTCGGATATAAAAAAATGCTTTAGAAACTCACATATCCTATTATATGCAGATGACATGAAGGTTCTAAAGTCCATACGCACATTATCTGATACTGAGCTACTTCAGTCCGACCTTGACAGATTCGTACAATATTGCAAAACCAACAAATTACAACTAAATGTATCCAAATGTTTTCACGTAGTATTCACTCGCCAGAAATCTATTATTGGCCCAGGGTATACACTAGATGGTACTTACATAAGTAAGGAAACAAGTATCAGGGATCTTGGTGTGGTACACGACAGCAAGCTGCTTTTTGATGATCATATAGAAACAGTTGTCAACAAGGCGTTCAAAGCCTTGGGCTTCATTATTAGAGCTTGTTCTAGCTTTCGTTCCCTAAAACCATTGTTTCATCCACCAAGTTCTGAACGCACCTTTTGACGTTTGACAGATTACGTTTCGTTGTCTGTGCGAATCTGTGCGATGACGTTTGCTTGTCAGTGCAATTTTGGTTCAATAATGGTCGCTCCGTGCTTGTAATTTTGATGCACGCGGCTGTCGAGTAATTATTGTTTGAAAACTTTGAGTTATTGTTAATCCGATGCAATCCTGTTCGGTGTTTGATATTTTGTTGATAATTGAGTGAAAATTGAGAAATCTCGCCATTTTGGGTCTTGACCGCGAGTAATTTGTTGGTTATGTAGACGGCCTTTTGTGTCTTTGAACGCCGTAAATTCCTAAATTCAGTGCTAGACTAATTTACATCCCCGATTGGGTTAGCAACCGGGATAAAATTCAGTTGGACATTGGGGAAAGGTGCCACGTGTGGGATCTTGGAAGGTTTGTCCGGGAGTCGAAAGTACGAGCCGCGCGCGTCCCTTGGTTGCTGTCGAATCTGCATGACTACACATACACCACACAAACCACAGTTATACTTACACCCCACTCAGATAAGACGTGACCAGGACTGCGTCACATCACCGGTACCAACGTGATGGTAAGTGTATCTAATAGGTGTTTTCACTTTGTCGATTGAACAAATATTATTTTGATTAGGGCTCCGCGTAATCGCGGACATCGTGAGTCTGTTCGTGCAGTCTCACACAACTGGTAGCAGAGCGTGGTTTAATTGTTAAATTCACCATTTATTGTCGAGTTAAAAGTATTGAGAAGTCTGATTTGTTGCCGTCGGCCTGACTCAAATTAAACATAGATTGTTTGACATAATATAATTATGATATGTAGTGTCCCTTGTGGTTTGTACTTTAATTTGTTATTGTATAAACAAGGTATTGCTTGTACAGGGTCGGATTTGAACTTGTAATAATTCAAACTAAGTTCTATTATTTGGTTTAAATTGTAGTTGGGTCCGGGAAAATTATTCCCGTTGATTATTTAATTGAATTTAATTTGTTTATTTGATATTTGTCCCAATGGCTTCATTGAAAGCTGTAAACCAAGCCATTGGTGGATTGACCTCACAGCTAAGATGGTTTGCCTCTGCCGCTGCGACCGCTGAGCGTCGAGACCTGGAAGAGGCCACGCTTGCCCGGTATGAGCAGTTGAACGCGAGATTGAGTGCGGTTGACACTTTGTTTGCTCGCTTCAGTGAATTGAGTTTGGACTTGGACCTGGAAACATTGGGTCAAGCAGCCCGTGATAAGGTTGTTGCGGATTATGACCATGATGTTGAACCTGGGTGACATGATAAGTATGCGCGCCAGGGAAATTTTGAAGAGTCAGGACCCTGCCCAGGTCAAAACAGAGACCTCTGTTGTTGCAGGCCCTGGACTTTTGGGTAGACTGCCTACCCTGGGGCTGCCACATTTTGACGGTCACTTGGACCACTGGTTAAGCTTCAGGAACCTGTTTGACAGTTTGGTTGATTCGCGCTCTGACCTCCGACCGGCCCAGAAGTTGGCTTATTTGTTGTCAGCCCTAGGAGGTGAGGCTCGAGCCTTGGTGCAGCACTTGCCGGTGACCGACTCGGCCTATCCCACTGCTCTGGAACTTCTATCCCGACGGTACCAGAACAAACGTTGCCTGGCTGATGTCCATATTGACCAGATCTTGGGGTTGCCGGCCATCACCAGAATGTCAGCGTTGCGTGCTGACCTTTTGAATCCATTGCTGGCAGCAACCAACGCCTTAAAACGATTGGAGTTGCCGGTGGACTATTGGTCCTATCTTTTGGTGCACTTGGTGTTGCAGCGGCTTCCGTCAGACTTGAGGTCCCGTTTTGAGCAGAAGTATGGTGGGGATAGTGCCACCCATCTTCCCCCCTTTGAGGACCTCGTCAAATTTTTGGAGGATGAGTGTCGTTTCCTCGACAACGCCCGTGGTGCCACGGGGTCAAGCCAACCGCCCTCTCGGCCGAGGGCCCAGGGACGGACTAGGACTGTCGGGCCTGGTGATAGCCGCCCTGCCCCCCGTTTTGGTGGCACCCAGAGTAATCTTGTTTGCGGCTATTGTAAGGCCATGGGACATGGCGTACCAACTTGCGCGGCCTTCTTGGAGTTGCACGTGAGTGCCCGCCGCCGAGTTGCCAATGCACGCCGTCTGTGCTTTTCGTGTTTGGGGAATCATTTTCATCGGGATTGCCCCAACCCCCGCCCTTGTTCAATTTGTAGGGGCTCACATCTTGAAGTTTTGTGCGCCAACGCAAACCGCTCTGTCAGACCAGCCTCTGATGGGGGTTCGCGCAGGGGGGGGTATGATGGTGATGAGCACCGGGCTTCTCGCTCGCCGGATCAGAGTCGAGGAGGGGCCTGCAACTTTGACCGCCGCACTCCACCCCCCGCGCCAGTTGATCGGGAGCCGCGCGACCGCCGATTGACCTCCCCTCGTGAAGGCGACTATGCAGCTGCTGGTAGGCGACGTTGGCCAGACCAGCACCGCCTTCCCTCCCCTCCGTTGGCGGAACGTCCCCGTTTGGAGACGCGCCCCCCGCCACTCAGGCGTCAAGTGAGATATGCCCCTCCAGCGATGGCGCGCGGCTCAGGACATCGCGCGGATGAGGAGTTTGACTACTATCCTCATCGGGATAGACCCCAGCCTGGATGCGGCGATCGGTCGCCGCCCAGGCATTACTAGGAAATTGGTGCCTGTCCCGCTAACGTACCTCCCCAGATCGACACGGTTTTGTTGCCAACGGCATCGGTCAGGGTCTGGGGACCCACGGGGGACTCTGTTGTGGTCCGTGCCATTTTGGACACGGGAGCCCAGGGTTGCCTTTTGTCGTCTTGGTTAGCGGGTCGGGTGAGCCTGGATGTCCGTGCCTTTTCAGGCACGATTAATGGAATAGGCGAAACACCTATCCCGACTGTTGAGGGACAAACCTTATTTGGGCTCACTCCTGTGAGTTGTTTTTACCCTAAGTTTTTTCCTTCGGCCATTGTTCTGACGAGTATTTTGGGCTGTCATCCCCAACGTCAGCTGTCGCCTGATATTGTCCGGTTGACGTCAGGCCTGGATTTGGCTGACCGCCGGTTTGATTCCCCTAATACAACTCATTTGATATTGGGTTCCGATGTACTAGGGAGAATATTGTTGGGTAATATGAAAGTCTTGCAGCCGAACGGTTTGGTGGCTGTCTCGACCATCTTTGGCTTTGCGGTGATGGGCCCAGTGTTGAAGGCTCCCCCTCCACCTGAGCCTGATTTTGCGTTGGCGTGTGGCTCCGCTCTCTCTGACGCTGTTCAGAGGTTTTGGGAGGTTGAGGAGCCACCGCAAGTGGCCCGCTTGAACCCGGAACATGAGGAGTGCGAGTTGTTCTATCAGAACAACACAGGTCGACTCCGTTCCGGTCGGCTCGTAACACGGTTGCCTTTTGTTGCAGTTCGACCACCTCTCGGCGAGTCCAGACCTATGGCCGAGAAGAGATTGTTGGCGATGGAGCGCCGTATGGCCAGGGATCCGGTGCTGCGGCAGAAATGTTTAGATTTCATGCGTGAGTACGCAGACTTGGGACACATGTCGGTGTCAAACTTGGATTGGCGCTCAGTTGAGCATTACTTTCTGCCGCATCACGCGGTCCTCAAGGCATCCACCGGTAAGCTGCGCACAGTGTTCGATGGGTCTGCGCGGACTTCCTCTGGTGTCTCTTTGAATGATTGCTTGCACTCCGGCCCCAAATTGTTGAGGAACCTTTGTGATGTCATCACGTCTTTTCGTCGTCATCAAGTAGTCTTTGTGGCTGACATCAAAATGATGTTCCGGCAAACGGTTATTCACCGGGATGACAGACGTTATCAGTTGATCCTGTGGCGAGAGAATCCCCGGGACCCCATGGTTGTTTATGAGCTCAACACGAATACGTACGGCCTTCGATCGAGCCCTTTTGTTGCTATTCGTTCGCTTTGGGAGCTCGCGGACCGAGAACGCTTGAGGTTCCCTCGGGCGTCCGCCATCTTGAAAACGGACTTGTATGTTGATGACGTCTGCACTGGGGCTTCCACGGTTGAGGAAGCTATCCTGTTGCGTGACGAGTTGGTTCAAATTTTGGATTCCGCTGGCTATGAGTTGCGTAAGTGGGTGTCCAACTCGCCAGCACTGTTGGAAGATGTGGAAGAGGATCATAAGCAGGATCCTCATTTGTTTGAAAATGCTGACAACCCTGCTATGTTGGCCGTTCTCGGCGTTCAGTACCGACCAGTCCAAGACACCTTTACGTATGATGTCGATTTGGAGTCACCACACACTTGGACTAAACGACTGGTATTGTCTACTGTCGCGAGAACCTTTGACCCGAATGGTTGGATATGCCCGGTATTGTTTTGGGCGAAATGTTTTCTCCAGCGGCTTTGGACCGCGGAACTTGGTTGGGATGAGCCACTTCAGGAAACCCTTTTGGAAGATTGGCTCCAATTTGTATCCGCACTTCCTGCGGTCAACGAGGTCGCGTTACCACGCGCTATCCTCCCCCCTGGGAACTATACTGCTACCCTTCATGGGTTTTGTGACGCATCTTCGCACGGTTATGCAGCTGTTGTTTATCTGCGCACCGTCAGCGCGACAGGCCAGGTGAAGTTGTCACTGATCATGGCCAAGAGCAAGGTGGCCCCCCTCCGGACGGCATTGACCATCCCTAAGCTAGAGTTGTCAGGGGCGGCGCTTCTTGTGCGTCTCTTGAATCACGTTGCTCAAACTTTGGGTGGATCTGTGAACATTCGGAATTCTTACGCCTGGACGGACAGTCAAATTGTTTTGTGCTGGTTGAAGACGTCCGTCCACTCCTTGGAGGTCTTTGTGGCGAACCGAGTGTCACAGATACAAAATTCCGAAACGCCTTTGATTTGGAGGCACGTGCCTGGAGACTTGAACCCCGGCGACGTAGCCTCACGTGGGTGCATGGCCCCCCGCCTGATTGTGCACCCCCTTTGGTGGGGACCGGATTGGCTGACTCGCCCCGAGGATGATTGGCCTCGAACGCCAGTTTTGATGTCGGATCCTTTGCCCGGGCTTAAGGTGCTCGCTGTTGGGACGAAGGACCCTCCGTTTGATCCGGATATTTTGTTGAATCGATACAGCTTCCTCGACAAATTGTTGAACGTTACCTCGTGGATCAGGCGTTTTGGTCACAATGCTAGGAATCCAGGGGACAAGCGCCTGTCACCGGTTCTCTCTCCTCAAGAGCGACAGGAGTCACTCCTCCTGTGGGTTCGCTCTGTGCAGGCCGTACACTTTGAGAAGGAGATCGAGACCTTGAAGTCCGGTAGAGTTAAGTTGTCGGGAGCCGTTAGTAAGTTGAACCCCTTTTTGGATGAAACGGGTCTTTTGCGTGTTGGAGGACGGTTGAGGCACTCTAGCCTTCCTTATGGGGTCCGTCACCCCCTTTTGTTGCCCAAGGCGGGCCATTTGATTAAATTGTTGGTGACTGATCGTCACATTAAGAACTCGCACGCCGGTTGCAATGCGCTGTTGGCCATTCTGCAGCGAGAGTTTTGGATTTTGTCGGCTCGTCGTACCATTCGTAGCATCGTCTTCCGTTGCATACCGTGCTATCGGACTAAGGCCCCAACGATGCAGCCCCAGATGGGAGACTTGCCTGCTGATCGTGTCAATGAGGCGAGGCCCTTTGCAGGCGTAGGAACGGACTTTGCTGGTCCCTTTTCGATAAAGACGTCTACCCTTCGCAATAGTAAAATTATCAAGGCTTATTTGTGCGTATTTGTCTGCCTGTCAACTAAGGCAGTGCACTTGGAGCTGGTATCCTCCCTCTCGATGGAGGCCTTTGTGGCAACTTTGGATAGATTTACGTCTCGCCGTGGGTTACCTTCTCTGATCAGGTCTGATTGCGGTACCAACTACAAGGGTACAAGTAACTATTTGAAAGAAGTGTATGACTTTCTTAATGAGAGCCAGGTTGACATTGGTAACAAATTGGCCCGTCGAGGGGTCACTTGGTTGTTTGACCCGCCAGCCTGCCCCCATTGGGGGGGTATTTTTGAGGCCGCGGTGAAAGCGGCAAAGGGACTCTGGCGAAGATTGTTGGGAGACACCGTTCTCACCTTTGAGGAATTAGCTACGGTATTTTGTCGCATTGAAGCGGTACTAAATTCGCGTCCATTGTGCCCGCTCTCTTCGGACCCTAACGATTTGGAGGCTCTAACCCCGGGCCATTTCTTGATTGGACAGCCACTTGTCGCTCTGCCTGAGTACCCTTTTGTTGATGTGAGCCAAAATCGGCTATCGCGGTTTCAGTTGGTGCAACAGCTCACTCAGAGCTTTTGGAAGCGTTGGAGCTTAGAGTATCTGCACATCCTCCAGCAGCGCGTCAAGTGGACTGATAAAACTCATCCGCCCAAGATAGGAGACCTCGTCCTTATTAAGGATGCCAACCTTAAGCCTCTGTATTGGCGCCGGGGGCGCATTCTCAATTTGGTGGCTGGCACCGACGGGGTACCTCGTTTTGCTGAGGTTTTAGTGGATGGATCGGTTATGAAGAGAGCGGTCGCAACCTTGTCAAGACTGCCAATTGATTAGCGGACGGGACGGCCCGTCCGGGGGGGGTAGATGTTTCATCCACCAAGTTCTGAACGCACCTTTTGACGTTTGACAGATTACGTTTCGTTGTCTGTGCGAATCTGTGCGATGACGTTTGCTTGTCAGTGCAATTTTGGTTGAATAATGGTCGCTCCGTGCTTGTAATTTTGATGCACGCGGCTGTCGAGTAATTATTGTTTGAAAACTTTGAGTTATTGTTAATCCGATGCAATCCTGTTCGGTGTTTGATATTTTGTTGATAATTGAGTGAAAATTGAGAAATCTCGCCATTTTGGGTCTTGACCGCGAGTAATTTGTTGGTTATGTAGACGGCCTTTTGTGTCTTTGAACGCCGTAAATTCCTAAATTCAGTGCTGGACTAATTCACATCCCCGATTGGGTTAGCAACCGGGATAAAATTCAGTTGGACATTGGGGAAAGGTGCCACGTGTGGGATCTTGGAAGGTTTGTCCGGGAGTCGACGGTACGAGCCGCGCGCGTCCCTTGGTTGCTGTCGAATCTGCATGACTACACATACACCACACAAACCACAGTTATACTTACACCCCACTCAGATAAGACGTGACCAGGACTGCGTCACATCACCGGTACCAACGTGATGGTAAGTGTATCTAATAGGTGTTTTCACTTTGTCGATTGAACAAATATTATTTTGATTAGGGCTCCGCGTAATCGCGGACATCGTGAGTCTGTTCGTGCAGTCTCACACAACCATTAAAAGTTCTTTATTGCTCCTTAGTGCGTAGCCACCTTGAGTACGTTTCGCAAGTATGGAACCCTCAATATGAGATTTACAAATCTCGTATTGAGTCTGTTCAGAGAAAATTTTTGTGGTACTTAGACTTTAAGGCTGGGCAATTCTCAGTCGACTATGAACACCGTTGTAAGCGGTATCATTTCTTACCGTTGGAAGTAAGGCGTAATATCAGTGATGTCTGTTTTTTAGTGAACATCGCAAACGGCTCAGTGGATTGTCCCGAACTACTCAGCAAAATACTTCTTCGCACTAATCTGAACAACCTAAGAAAACGGCCTCTACTCCAAGTACCATTCAAATCGACTAAGTACAGGCGCAACGCCTTCTGCATACGTAGTGTTATAGCTCTCAATAGTTTACCATCACACCTGGAAATCGATTTATTCTGCACCAGCGCACACAAAATTAGAAAGATACTTAACAAGGAGTATTTTGGTGACAATCATAAATAGCTTTTAATTGTGATCTTGCCACTGCACGACTTGACATACTTAGTATACTATCGCAACATATATGTTTACATTGTAATTACATTACTTACTTAAATCGCTGTAACTGGTTAACGCAAGTAACTCATACCTAATTAGATATAATACATGTGGAAGCTTGTAATTAGCAAATGTCACTACTTATGCATGATATTTATAATTGTTATTAGTCTGTAAGCTTTCTTTAAAATTAAATAAATAATATCAATATGCCTGAAAGGAACGAGCTTTGCATGAGCATTGGGGGCTCATTAGCTGAAATGTTCCTCTGCAGAAAAGGATATTTTTCCATTAATGTTATAAGAGATCAGCCAATAGTGATTTTTCATCTGGAGTGAAGTTTGCACCTCCTTTACGTTTTTTGTTTTGGTTTTCAGACATTTTCACACACAAACAAAATAAAACCTAAATAATAACACTTTCATATATTTTGTATATATAAATATATATAAATATTTTGTATTTATAAATATATTTTATATATTTTGTATCAACCAAAATGCGCTACTTGTTTGCATTTCAAAAAGCCAGATAAGCATAACACAGGTGCTGCTGACTGCCCGGCGAAAATAATGGCTGAAAAAAGGTACATCAATTCTGTAGATTATGAAGGCGCCTAAGAGCGCCGTTAATTAGTTTTTTTTTTTTGACCTTTTTTATTTTATATTTTTATTTAAACTACCATTATGATAAATAGTTTAATTAATGATTTAGATAATTTCTCTGTATCCGAGGCCAAAGTTTGTGAAGCTGAAAACTGCAAACAATATCTATCAGGCTACAAATCTCCACTAACCATATTAACACAAAATATTCGCAGTGTTTTTAAGAATTTTGATAGCTTTAATACATTTCAGCAACGGTTAAACATAAATTGTGACGTTATTGTTTTAACCGAATGCTGGCTTGCCAAACAATATAACATACCACTAATCCCGGGATATAATATGTACAGAAGTACCATAAATTACAACCAAAATGATGGTGTGATAGTTTATGCAAGAAATCATCTGAACGTCTCTGTTGAGGAACCTGATATGCATGACTGTAACAGATTGTTAGTTAAAATTGGATCAGATTTTGCGATATTAGCATTATATCGACCTCCGTCTTTTAAAAATACTAGCAATTTTACCGACTCTCTGAATGAGACCTTGCAGAACCTGTCATCCAACAAAAATACGATTGTAATTGGAGATATTAATATCAATATTCTTCCAGGAAGTGCTGATGCTTCTGCTCAGGACTACCTCAACCTATGCGCCTTTCATGGCCTGCTCCTAGCACATAGCTTTCCTACACATCACAGTGGCTCCTGTTTGGATCACATTATGCTTAAATCGAATTTCCCCTCACTTGCACTTGTTGTTAACTCAACAATAACCGATCACAACGCTGCCCTATTAACCCTAAATTGCAAATTACCTAAACAAGGCACTCGCAAAATTTCTAAACTTAATATAAATAGACTTGAAGAAGATTTACGCGTCATCAATTTTGATCCAGTCTTTAATTCCGCTGACCCGCAGTTTTGCATGTTGTTTGTTATTGAAAACTTACGAAATGCAATTCAGAAAAACACAGTCGTATCGCAGTTAAGCAACAGAAACCACAATATAAAACCATGGATCACCCCAGGTCTTATTCGCTCTATGAAACATAGGGATAAACTGCATAGTAAAGCTAAATCTAATCCAGAAAATGGTGTATTGCAACTTTCGTACAAAAGATATCGAAATTTCTGTAATGATCTTCTTAGAAAAATTAAAAGCAACTACGACAAAGTGGCATTGGAAAAGGCTGGAACAAATAGTAAAAAGATCTGGAAATATATTAAAGACGTAACGTATTCTACAAAACAAAATGAGTCATCTTCAAGTTTATTACAAGCACACTCGTCACCAGTGGAATCCGCTAACATAGCAAATAATTTCTTTGTTAATGTAGGAAAGTGTCTGGCAGAAAAAAATCTGAGTCAATCCCAAAACCTCACGAGCATTCCTTTAACTTCTAACACTGCTTTAACTTCCTTCGCGCTGCTAGATACTGACTAGACTGAAGTTGAAAGTATAATCATGACCTTGAAAGAAGATTGTGCAGTTGGCTGGGACAACATTTCGAATAAAATTATTAAAAGATTCAAGGACATTTTGGTACCACCACTGACTTATATTTTCCGCATTTGTTTATCTTCAGGTCATTTCCCAGAGTGTCTTAAAAAAGCTGTAATTATCCCTGTCTATAAATCAGGCTGCAAAGAGCAAGTGACTAATTATAGATCTATTTCTTTACTACCTTCTATGTCGAAAATATTGGAGAAAATAATAAACAAAAGGTTGTTGAAATATTTGGAAGATAAATCTATTCTGTCCGAAAGGCAGTTTGGATTTAGACCCAAAGTTTCAACTGCCGATGCGGTACATCATCTGACTGACTATCTAGCGCAAGAACTTGACAAGGGTAACCACACAGTAGGTATTTTCCTGGACCTCGCCAAAGCTTTTGACACTGTTTCCATTCCAATTCTATTGCGCAAGCTAGAGATCATGGGTGTAAGAGGCACCCAACTGAAACTATTCAAAAGTTATTTAGAAGATCGTTCTCAGTGCGTAAAGATTGGCGATGTTCTCAGCGATGTCATTTTTTGGTGTTCCCCAAGGAAGTATCCTGGGGCCCACCCTATTTTTGATCTACATAAATGACCTTTGCAATCTAAAGCTAGAGCATGGTACTATCATAACTTACGCTGATGACACTGCTTTACTTTTTTCGGCTGACTCAGAAAATGAAGTCTACAAGCTTGCGCAACACGGATTTAATATTGTAAATAAATGGCTACAAAATAACTCACTAACCCTAAATGCAGTGAAGACAAATTATTTTAAGTTTTCGATGCGTAAGCATATATCCAATATCCCCTCAGCGTTGCATGCTCACTGTTGCCCAGTCCCTACAGATAGCCAGTGTAGATGTCCCAATATTAGGAAGACTGATAAAATAAAATACCTGGGTATTATAATAGATGAAACCCTTTCATTCAAACAACATATGGAAGCTCTAAATAATAGAATTCGTAAGCTGATATTCGTATTCAAAAAGCTACGTTCCATTACAGATCCAGAAATACTCAGGCAAGTATATTTTGCTCTTTGTCAGTCAATTCTGACTTACTGCATTACTTCATGGGGTGGGACGAGTAAAACTCTGTTATTGCCCATTGAAAGAGCTCAAAGAGCTATTCTCAAGGTGGCTACTTGCCGCCCTTTCCTTTTCCCCACTAACCTCCTGTATAAATCTTGTGAAGTACTAACAGTTCGACAGTTATTTATTATGAGCACTATACTAAAACAACACGCAGCACTTCCATACAGCACTGAATTTACTGAAAAAAGACGGAAATATATAGTTTGCCCTCAAAAAAGTACAAAACATGCTTTCACAGCCAAGTTTTATATGTACCTCGGACCGCTACTATATAACAGGCTGAATGAAAAAGTAAACATCTACTCATTAAATCACAATAACTGCAAGAAAATCCTTAAGGGAGCTCTTCAAACTATGTCCTATGAAGATACAGAGAAGTTATTACTTGTGCTAAAGTAAATATGATTCATATTATTGTTAATTGTTATTTTTTTAAATTAGTTAGCTAAGTTAAGATAGTTTAAGTTTTATATACATTTTTACATTCATTGGTACCAATAAGATTAATATGTATGTGATTATTTGATCAATTTATTAAATGTTACCTCAAATCGCCAGAAACACAGGATTACCTAGTTCAGGCTCACAGCTTATAGGTGAACTTGGCATAGATTTAAGAAAAACTGTAATCGTTTACCTTATGTATTTTTGAATAAATTATTATTATTATTATTAATTAAATAATTAATACACAAATTGTGAATACTTTTCAAAATGAAACGCGACCACTCGTTCAATCCATTCATTTTTTTCATTTATTGTTGGCAACAATGTTAATAACGATAAACTCCCTCCCGCCCCGCCATCGCAGCCGCAGTTACGTCATCGCATGAGTCATCTGACACCACTCAGTAAAACACTTATCACTCGAGTTCTACTAATCCTTATCTCAAACCGTAAACATTGTCGTAATTGTTAAGAACCAGACCGCGTTTTATAATATAAACAACACTTGTAAAACCACTTCAGAATTAAAAACATGAGTTATAACATAGATGACATGGGAATATTTACCTGTGGTCGTATTTTTTTTTTTTTTTTGGAAAACCTACTGATTCAATTTACACGAAACTTTAGAACTAATGTAACAAATACACAAGGAACCTAATACATAATTCGTATAAGAGTCATACAGATACATTCGTAGCAGATTCTCACTAGTTTCCAACAAAAAGTTTGTTTACCGGCGAACTGTCATTCTATTGTCCTTCATCTGAAAATACTTGAAACTTAGATTAATTGAAATCTATAAAAAATGAATATTTATGTTTCGAATAAGTGGAAATATTGAATTATCACTAATTCTTACCTTGTTAGTACTGTTTCCCAGACCATATTTCATTTTAGAACAGTCAAATTCACATTTTCAATTGTTCACTCCATGTTGACAAAAAAATCGTTCGACGAAAATTTTGTTGGCTCAAAAAATACTTTTGGGATATTTTTCTACCTACATTTTTTGCTACAAAGTAGCATTATACCATAACTAGTATTTTCGTGGGTGCGCGAGCTGCGCGCAGCTCGCGTGTTGTCCTGTTCTTGAGAAGTATCCTTCAACATCATAAAATTTTGAGAATCCATAGAAATCCTTAAAATAATTGTAAAATCCGTTACAACTACCCTTAAATCAGTATGAAAACCCTTTTGACTAACGCGTTGCCCCTTTATATGAATCTGAAAGAAAAAATGTTCCAAGTCTCTCAACTTCCGAGATCCGCCTAAAGGGGGAAGAAGGGGGAAAAAAGGGTCAATCTTGAAAACTCGTTTTTACTTTCCCGAGCCTCCTCTATACGAATCTGAAAAACAAATGTTCCAAGTCTCTTGGTTTCCGAGATACGATAGGGAGGGGGAGCAAGAGGGGCGAAAAGGGGAGGTTTGGCACTTTTCCCAAACTATTTAGAGTTAGTTGTTTACGAATCTGTCAAAATATACCCCCCTCCCCATCCCCCATCTGGGAGAACAATTCTGTCAGTGAGTTAGTCAGTCAGTGGTAATCGAGCTTTATATAGTATAACTAGTATTTGCGTGGGTGCGCGAGCTGCGCGCAGCTCGCGTGTTGTCGTGTTCTTGAGAAGTATTCCGTACCATCATAAAATTTTGAGATTCCATAGGAATTCATAAAATAATTGGAAAATCCGTTACAACTACCCCTAAATCAGTACGAAAACACTTAAGAACCCCTAAAACATTCTAAAACCTAATTCAATAAAAAAAAAGAATTCATTAGAAACGATAAAAGCTGAGTTACGCTTCACCCACTCAACCTTCGTTACGCTAAGGAGGTCGCCGGCTCGCTTCGCTCGCCACCTCCCCCCTTCGCTCCACTCGGTCTCGCAGGTTCGCTCCACTCAGAACCTACCTACCACCAGACAGGTTTCGACGCCTACTATAATATTTGTTAAAACACCCAATGGCTATCTCTAACCGTTACAAAGTTACAGCCCTTTCAGTTTTAGGGGAGGTTGGGGAGTGAAGGATACCCTCCGTATACAAATTTTTAATTTCAACCCCCCTCAATAGTTTTAGGTAAGAATTAAAACATTTTTCAGTAGAAAAAAAAGGGGTGAAAAGGGGGGAGGGTGAAGTGGGGGAGAGTGGGGCGTTTTTCGAAAAATGAATTTGACTATCGCGTTGCCCCTTTATATGAATCTGAAAAAAAAAATGTTCCAAGTCTCTCAACTTCCGAGATCCGCCTAAAGGGGGGAGAAGGGGGAAAAAGGGGTCAATTTTGAAAACTGGTTTTTACTTCTCCGAGCCTCCTCTATACGAATCCGTAAAAAACGAAAAATACGGGTCTCTTTGTTTCCGAGATACGATAGGGAGGGGGAGGAAGGGGGGCGAAAAGGGGAGGTTTGGCACTTTTCTTATACTCGCGGGAGTTACTTGTTTACGAATCTGTCAAAATATACCCACCTCCCCATCCACCATCTGGGAGAACAATTATGTCAATGAGTCAGTCAGTCAGTGAGTCAGTCAGTCAGTGGTAATCGAGCTTTATATAGTATAACTAGTATTTGCTTGGGTGCGCGAGCTGCGCGCAGCTCGCGTGTCGTCGTGTTCTTGAGACGTATTTCATACCCTTATAAATTTTGAGAATCCATAAGAATCCTTAAACCAATTGGAAAAACCGTTACAAATACCCCTAAATCAGTATGAAAACCCTTAAGAACCCCTAAAACATTCTAAAAACTAATTTAAAAAAAATATTACCTATAAACCTTATTAAAAAACTTAGACCGATTAAAAATACACTACCCTAAAGTTTGCTTGTCGTCGCCCTGAGTTACGCTTCACCCACTCAACCTTCGTTACGCTGCGGAGGTCGCCGGCTCGCTTCGCTCGCCACCTCCCCCCTTCGCTCCACTCGGTCTCGCAGGTTCGCTCCACTCAGAACCTACCTATCACCAGACAGGTTTCGATTCGACGCCTACTATAATATTTGTTCAAACACATAATCGCTATCTAGGGGAGGTTGGGGAGGGGAGGATACCCTCCGTATACAAATTTAAACGCTCCTCAATAATAATTTTTAGTAAAAATCAAAAAGCCGCTACGTGTCCTAGTTTCCGAGATACGATGGGGGGAGGGGTGAAGGGGGGGAGAGTGGGGAGTTTTGAAAAATGATTTTGACTAACGCGTTGCCCCTTTATATGAATCTGAAAAAAAAATTTTCCAAGTCTCTCAACTTCCGAGATCCGCCTCAAGGGGGGAGAAGGGGGGAAAAGGGGTCAATTTTGAAAACTGGTTTTTACTTTTCCGAGTCTCCTCTATACGAATCTGAAAATAAAAATGTTCCAAGTCTCTTGGTTTCCGAGATACGATAGGGAGGGGGAGGAAGGGGGGCGAAAAGGGGAGGTTTGGCACTTTTCCCATACTATTTAGAGTTAGTTGTTTACGAATCTGTCAAAATATACCCACCTCCCCATCCACCATCTGGGAGAACAATTCTGTCAGTGAGTCAGTGAGTGAGTGGTAATCGAGCTTTATATAGTATAATAACTAGTATTTGCGTGAGTGTGCGAGCTGCGCGCAGCTCGCGTGTCGTCGTGTTCTTGAGTATTTCTTACCCTTATAAAATTTTGAGAATCCGTAAGAATCCTTAAACGAATTGAAAATTCCATTAGAGTCCTTAAAAGATTTTGTAAATTTTATAAAATCTTTTAAATATTTTGAAAACCCTTAAGAACCCCTAAGATAAAAACCAATTTTAAAAAAAAAACCTATAAAAACCAAATAAATTAAAGTAAAAAACCGTATTTAAAAACTCAGTCCCATAAAAAAAAACACTACCCTAAAGTTTGCTTGTCGTCGGCCTGAGTTACGCTTCACCCACTCAACCTTTTCGCTGTTCGCTCCACTCAGAACCTACCTACCACCAGGCAGGTTTCGACGCCTACTATTATATTTGTTCAAACACATAATGGCTATCTCTGACCGTTACGAAGTTATAGCCCTTTTATTTTTAGGGGAGGTTGGGGAGGGGAGGATACCCTCCGTATACAAATTTAAACGCTCCTCAATAATTTGGTAATTCTTTAGAGAATCTAATAATATTCTAATGACATAAAAAAATAAAGTAGGTAGGTATTAAAAAAATCAAAACTTCGAGAAAATTGCAGGGGGTAAAGTTTTACAATTTTTCACGACAATTTTTGCACATTTTGTTAGAACATTCCACACAGATTGGTTTTTTACAAATAAAACACAGATGAAATGTTTTTCGTTTCTTCTTGGGATCGCAAGTTGAACACGTATTGCGTGTTTCAAGATGATGACGACACTTGCAGGCAGTCATCAGATTCAAAGTCTTCTAAAATCACAGGAACTTCCAAATCTTCAGGTTCTACATCACTGCAACTCTCATCAAGGGTATCCTCCACATCCGACAGTTCCTCCTCTAACCATCTCACAACATTGTCGTTGTTTACCTCCATTTTTACGCTAAAACAATAAACACGAATGTAATACACAATAATCACATAAGGGTTAAACGTTCTTACCTGCCGATTAGTGCCGATCAAAGAGTATAGTAACTGTTGTGCCGATCGTGCCGCTTTGGCGTCACCACGTATTACGCGCGCTAAGTAATAAACACATTACAGTGATAAAATGACGGTATGTGCTATTAAACTGTGCCGGAATTATACAGGAAGGGTAAAAAATACCAAGCACATCACCTATCATCGATAAGTAACCAAAAAACTATATATTTCTTTTTTGTTTTTATGAACATAAAATTACACCATGTTTTATTGTAGTGTTGCCAGTTTTACCTACGTTTATATTATTTAGTTGGTCTACTTTATAAAATTTATCGATTTAAAAAAGGCGGGAATTTATAAATTCGTATTAAGTCTTTCTTTATATGATTTTGAAGTCGATGCCAAGTAAAACTTGTTATTAAACCTACTTGACCGTTATTCGAAACCTAATAAAACATGAGAGTAGCATTCTTGACTTCGTGCTAGTACTAGCCGTGCGGAAACAGCCCCACCACTATCTGCGTCTCGCTCTAATGTCTCTCCCACCACTCCCACCACCACCTAAGGCAGCTCGCGTGTCCATCGCGAGTTGGGTGTCATTGGCGTTTTGATTTCCGACCAAATTGGTCGCTAGTAAAAAGTGCTTGTCCTACAAGTCACTTTGTTATCACTATTGTGTCGTGTGGTTTTAATATTATTGTGCAACAGTGCAGTGTTTAATAATTAACAAAGGTAAATTATTCGCTATCTTGGTAAGTAGGTACCATTGCCTTTACTGCATACTTACATACACTGTTACTGACTTCCAATTTTTGGTCCGTAAAAAACTTTGTTTTTAACGGTACCTAACAGTTTGATTTCATTGTTATTTAAATTGGATTTCTAATTACGTAAGTATACTTACGAAATATTTTTGTATTTGGAAAATAGTTTGATTATAATTTACCTACCTACTAATGAAAAAAATTTTAAACGGTGATACCGTTCGTTATACTTATTTAAATTAGATATTTTATTTTTTCAAATGTAGGTTTCTTGAACCTATTATGTGTTTTATTTCCTAATGGTGATATTGTTAGGTATTCGAAGCGTAGGTATCGCAAATCTTTTCTTTGTTCTTTTTCTTTTGAACGTTATAAACTTTGACGTATTTTGATATTGCGTTTTTATTCAACAGTGTAGTGAATCTAAATTGTGATTTCGAATACGAACATGGATAAGGCAGGCCCATCCGCTGCAACGAGGGAGGAAGGTGCGGTTGAGAAGAATCGTAATGGTGCCGATGCCGTAAGGAAACGTAAACGATCTTCAAGTACAGAGTCGAGCTCGAGCAGTAGTTCATCAACAAGCTCAAGCTCCTCGTCAAGCAGTCATACGAACCGTAATAACAGACGTTGTAGGAAGTACAAATCCAAAAGGAAACGTGACTCAAGTAAGTTAAACAAATTATTAACCGAAGTGTCTAACCTAAAATACGAGCTGTCCCGGCCACAAACCAGCACTCCAAGAGAATTTTATCAAGAAGAATGTAGTTCTTATGTAGATCCTAATATTAGCGGTGACTTATTTGAAGGGGAGGCCAATGAACCCTCCTTACCTCCATCATCCGCTGTTGATGGAGCATGCTACGATAATACGTTTAGTCTAAACATTAGTACGAAATTGAAGGAACCATCGGTTCCTCATGCTTCATCAGCATTTTTGGATCAATTA
This sequence comes from Xestia xanthographa, assembly GCA_905147715.2. Lineage (NCBI taxonomy): Eukaryota > Metazoa > Arthropoda > Insecta > Lepidoptera > Noctuidae > Xestia > Xestia xanthographa. The sequence goes on from LR990662.1 coordinate 29,501,110, forward strand.
ACAACCTTGCAACACTTTGGGCTTTCCGATTGGAACAGTGTGCGCTACGCGGACGTACAAAAGCTGTATGTTCATGATCCAGGTTTTACTAACCTCCAACTTAATGAAGAAATAAAGCGTTATGATACTTCAAAGTTTACAGCACAGATGGAAAAAGCTTTTTCAGGTATAACTTATGCTTTATTAAAGCAAAGGGATGTAATGCAAATGAAATGCGTAGCTTTTTAACATGGGCACAGCAAGCTGAGCAGCTAAGCCATGCCAATATTGTTGAGAAAATAACCGATCTTCACTAAAGGTGAGTATCCAAAAATAACAAGTGACATATTTCAACTAGTTTGTGGACACAGGGCTGAGCTTGTACAATACAGAAGAGAGGCCATTATAGCTTCGGTGAAAGACCCGTATCATAAAAGTGCATTACGGAAAATTCCACCGACATGTTCCCACTTATTTGACAGCGACAAGTTTACATCTGTCCTGGAAAAAGCAGGAGGCGTGACAAGCGTATTTTGGCCCAAAAACAAGGATCGCACAAACTCTGCACCGCAGAACGATCCGGGGCCATCGGAGCGACCAAGTACGTCGTACGGTCCTCCGTCAAAAATATCCCAGGCCCCAAAACGGGACAACAAACCTGCTTTTAAAAGGAACAACCGTGACCAAAATCATCAATCCTTTCGAGGCAAAGGTGGAAGAAGAGGAAGACATAACGAGGGTAATAAAGGCCGCAGAGAAAACTCTCCCTCATCCCGCCGGGATAGGAGAGAACAAAATAAACGCAAATATTGACTCGAGAATACCTTTTCGTGCCGGTCAACTTCAATGTTACCACAGCCGTTGGGAAGCGCTCGGGGCACCGCCCTACATTCAAAAAATTATAAAAGGCTACCGTATTCCTTTCAAGCGGAAACCACCGCTCAGTCAACATTTTCGTCACCGTCTAACTGCACACTCGCCAGAGATGTCAAACATAATTTCGGAAATGTTATCACAAGGTGTAATACGAGAGACCAAGCGATCCCCGAGTTTCATATCAACAATGTTTCTTCGCCCAAAAAGCGACGGCACGATGAGGCCTATTTTCAACCTGAAAAACCTAAACGAGTATGTTCACACCGACAAATTTCGGCTTATAAATATCCACAAAGTGCCCGACTTCCTTCAGGAAAGCGACTGGATGGCCAAAATAGATTTGCATCAAGCGTATTTTCATCTACGGATTGCACGAACACACCAGCGATACTTACGTCTAATGTACAACGAAAAACTGTACGAGATGACTTGCTTGCCGTTCGGTCTAAGTTCTGCTCCCAAAGCCTTTGCCACTCTAACAAACTGGGTAGCTCAGACGCTACGGGAACAAGGCATCCGCACTCTAGTATACCTAGACGATTTCCTTCTAGTCCATCAGAACCGTTCGGTTCTACAGTCACATGTTGCAACCACAATAAACTTGCTCGAACACCTGGGATGGATAATAAACAGGAAAAAGTCAGTTCTAACCCCACAAAAGTCTCTGGAGTTCTTAGGCATCGTATGGGACACATGGGAAAATATCAAATATCTCCCAGAAAGAACAGCATCCAAACTGAAAGACTACGTTTCGAACTCCCTGCTATCTCGTTCGGTGGAACTGAAACAACTTCAGATACTTATTGGGGTACTGAACTTCGCCAGCTTTGTCGTGACAAGAGGAAGATTAAACTATCGATGCCTTCAAATGCATGCAAATGCTCTTCTGAAGACACCTGCCTGCACAAAAACACAGCTAAGCCCAAAAGCAAAAAGCGAACTCCTGTGGTGGCTAGCGAATTACAGAGTCCCTTCAACCATTCACTGTCCTCTACCATCACACTATCTGACAACCGATGCGAGCGACATCGGCTGGGGGGCCCTGCTAGACAACACGAGCTTACAAGGCACATGGTCAGCGACGGAACAGGAGTTGCATTGCAACCAAAAAGAACTCATTGCCATAATAAACGTCTTACGAGATCACTGTCGTTACCTGAGCTCTTCGGCTTTATTAGTCCAGTGCGACAACAAAACCACGGTATCTTACCTACGCAACGAAGGCGGCACGAAATCTCAAGCCCTAGTAAACCTTGCAGCAGAAGCTTTCGCAATTCTAGATCAGCACAACATCCACATGACGATTTATCACCTGCCAGGCAGTTATAACTCGGAAGCGGATCACCTGTGTCGTCAGAAGACGCCTTCAGAATGGCACCTTCTGCCAACGGCAACAGAAGTAATTTTCTCAAAATGGGGCCAACCACAAATCGACCTCTTTGCCTCTCGACGGGCACATGTCCTACAGGACTATTGCACACTCGACAGAACCGACCCGCGAGCCAGGAGGTACGATGCTCTATCAGTGAACTGGACCTACACGCTAGCTTGGGTGTTCCCACCACCTCACTTGATCCCCAGGGTACTAGCACACCTAAACAAAGCAAGAGGCGTTTACCTGATAGTCGCTCCACGGTGGGACAAAGTATACTGGAGACCAGATCTGAAGAGCAGAGCATTAGGTCCCCCGTTCACCATCAGGAACCTACCCAAAGTACTAGTAGATGTCTCAACCGGTCTCCCGCCACCAAACGTGACAACAATGACGCTCGAAGTTTGGAGATGTGGGGGTGGGAGCCAACATTGAAGGATTGGTCAGAGGAACAAAGGTCTCTTTTATCATCCAGCTGGCGTAAGTCTACTCTTAACACTTATAGACCAGCTTGGAAAAGATGGATGAAGTGGGCTAAAAATAATGAGGTGAACTCACTACAACCGACTGGTTCTCAATTTGCACGATTCCTAGCTGATCTGCATCAAATAGAGGGGCTTTCCTTGAGCACGATTCTCGTTCATAAATCGGCGGTCTCCACTTTTTGTGACCCTGATAATCAAACAAAAATAAGTTCGCACACCCTCGTAAGACAAGTTCTAAAATCGATCTCTTTGGCTCATCCTAAACCACCCAAGCCACCGATTTGGGATATAAATACGCTCATTTCATATTTAAGTCAGAAAAATCCTGAAACTGTTAACTTCTACGAAGCTTCCAGTCAAACTGCCTCAATCCTACTTATCTGCTCTGGGCGACGTGTTCACGATCTTACACTCCTTCGGATTTCACCAGAACGCTACATTCAATCCGAAGATAATATAATTCTCTGGCCGGCTTTTGGATCAAAGACAGACACAGCTAACCGGAGACAATCAGGCTGGAAACTTCTACAAAATAAAGAAAATAAAAGTTTAGACCCGGTCCATTGGGTCAAACATCTGATCCATCTGTCACGCCCAAGAAGGGAAGTAATATCGTCAGACAACTTGTTTCTGAGCACTTTTGGAGACCCCAAACCAGCGACCCGCTCTATAATTGCTGGTTGGATGAAGAAAACGTTAAAGGACGCCGGCATACAGGGCACACCGGGCAGCTTCCGATCAGCAGTGACCTCAAAGAATTGGATGGAACAGTTCCATCTAGACGACATACTCTTAAGAGGTAATTGGAAATCGGCCAATACTTTTAAGAAATTCTATTGCCGTGAAATTCGAGCAGATACATCAAAGACTGATTTGATTACTACTCTCTTTGAGCCTGTCAAATAGAAAATTCATTAATAGAGTCATTATTAACTAATTATAGCTTATTTGTAAGTTTCGAGATGCTCTCCCAACTCTCCCATTTATCCTTATACATACAAAATGTATTTTAAATCAGTAAAACGATTTTTGTATTTATTGTTGTGTTGTGATTATTAAATAAAAACACAATTGTGATTTTTCAATATTCTGTTATTTCATTGCAAATATAATATACATTTACTCTAGATCACATTGGCGACACCACCACCAGGCGATAACAAACACGTCTCTCATGTTTTATTAGGTTTCGAATAACGGTCAAGTAGGTTTAATAGAGACATTTTACCTAAAATAAAATGTGTATTAAACCATACTTACCTTATTCGAAACCTAATAACTTAAATACCTGCCTGGTGGTATAAAAACATGAGCAAATTCAATGACACCCAACTCGCGATGGACACGCGAGCTGCCTTAGGTGGTGGTGGGAGTGGTGGGAGAGACATTAGAGCGAGACGCAGATAGTGGTGGGGCTGTTTCCGCACGGCTAGTACTAGCACGAAGTCAAGAATGCTACTCTCATGTTTTATTAGGTTTCGAATAAGGTAAGTATGGTTTAATACACATTTTATTTTAGGTAAAATGTCTCTATTATATTAGCTTGGTAAATAATTTACTTGATACCGACTTCATGTTCACATTTTAGTAATTATTAGCTGACCCGCGCAACATCGTCTGCGTCACATGAGCATATCCTACCTACCTAGTACCTTCCTACCTTCCCTTCCTACCTACGTCCTCCCTTCCTACCTACCTACTTACCACCTACCTACCTACTTACCTATTTCTCACCGTTTAAACCTTCCCTGGACTTCAACAAACAATTCAAGACCAAAATTAGCCAAATCGGTCCAGCCGTTCTCGAGTTTTAGAGTGACAAACAGGAATTCATTTTTATATACGTATAAACACAATATCAAAAAAAGTTTGCGATCGCTTTGAAAAATCAAAATCTTTTATTTATTTATTTATTTGCTCTCATGCACATCACACATTTCACAATAATTATTATTGTCGGTTTCCGCACATGAACCCCGTCAGGGCACCGCAAAGTACAATGTTGGTTGCTGTTGAGTCATTAATATAATAAACAAATTGAGTTAAAACCCATCAAAAACACAACAGATCACATTTCACTTAAAATGTGTCCAAAAGTCGTCATGATGTCCAGGTAGCAGTAATAAACACTATACAATAATACACAGGTCACAAATACAAGTCAAATTGAATGGAACAAAATAATAACAATAATAAGGAATAGGTAATAATTACAATCATGTCATGTCAATATCGCAATTGATTAAATTGGATTATGGTGTCATTTTACAATAAAAGATAAAAATGTCACTAAACTAAACAATATTATGTCTTGACCAGACCGGATCTCACAGAAAAAGATTAAAAAAAAAAAAAAAACACAATGTCGTCAAATTGTGTAGGTACAGTACACCTATAAAGTTTTATCCGTCATGAATTGGTCTACCGTGTAATAACATTTCTCTATTAAAAGTAATCTTAGTTTATTATAGAATGAATTTGTATTCTCCTCATCTTTTATGTATTTAGGTAAATTATCATAAATTGTTGCAATTCTATAGTTGGGACTATTTTTCATTATTTTTAATTTTGGTGTCGGTGTAATCAACTTGTTTTTATTTCTTCGGTTATAGTTTTGGTTTGCTTCTATGTTTGATATAAAGTAATTCCTGTGTTTTTGGACGAAGGTAGCTATTTGTAATATATAAAGGGAGGGTAACGTTATTATTTTATTTTTTATGAAATGTGGTTTACAACTTTCCCATGGTTTAATATTCATAAGGACGCGTATACACTTCTTTTGCATGATGAATATGTCATTAAAGTTTGTACTATCGCCCCACAATATTATGCCATAGTTAAACCATGCATAAGCATATGCATAGTATGCTGAGAGCGCGGTCTCATAGTTTGTGTTGCTTTTAATTTGCTTAGTGCGTACATGAATCTCGATAATTTAGTCTTTAAATTTTCAATATGTTTTTTCCATGTTAGATTATTGTCCAATGTTAAGCCAAGGAGCGTTAGATCTTCCCGTTCTGGAATTTTTAATTTATTACTTAGTTTATTTATGTTTAGCGGCGTTCGTTGGTATGTTCTAAATTGCAGTAGGTTACTTTTTTTTGTATTAATTTGTAGATTGTGCTTCTCTAGCCACGATTGAACTATTTTATAGGTATTTTCAATGTTGGTCAACGTTTCGGTGTTCTCAGTACTTCTGAACAGTAGCGATACGTCGTCCGCGAATAGGACACACTTCGAGTCAATAGTTTTGGGTAGGTCGTTTATGTATATAATGAATAATATACACCCCAACACACTGCCTTGTGGAATGGAGTGGTTGATAGTCTTAGTCTGTGATGTTATGATCTGTATTTCGTTTGCTTCTTTGTTGTAGTATTCTATTTCAACATATTGTTTTCTATCTCTTAATTAAGATTTTAGCCATCTATAGGCCGTGCCCCTAATTCTTAAACCATATAATTTTTGTAGTAAAATGTCATGGGAAACCTTATCACACGCTTTAGTCATGTCTAGAAACAAACCTATGGCATATTGTTTATCATTAATGTAGTTATATATTTCTTGTACGTAGTTATATACCGCGAGTGTGGTCGATCTATCTTGCCTAAAGCCAAACTGATTTATGTCTATGAGATTGAATTTTTCTAAAAAGTTGTTAATTCTAGTAGACATTGTTTTTTCAAATATTTTTGATATAAGTGGTAGAAGGGCTATTGGTCGATAGGAACAGGGATCTTGGGGCTTGCCGCCTTTTTTAAATACGGGTCGTAGTTTAGCCATTTTTAATTTATCCGGGAAGATACCTTCGTCAAGGGAGTTATTTATTAGTTTAGTTATAGGTGGTGTCAATTCATTAATGCATTCTTTAATTAGGAAAGATGGTATTTCATCATCTCCGGCACTGCGCTTGTTCTTCATTTTGCGTATTATATTATAGATTTCACGCTCCGTGGCGGGTTGGACAAATAGAGAATTTATTGATGGGGTAAGCACTGGGCATGTATTCGTCATGTCGTTGGGTAGCGGTTCGCCGACCGAAGCAAAGAAGTTGTTAAAGATATTAGCAACCGTTGTTGGTGTACAGTACTCCCAAATTAATAATGCGCATAGAAATCTTCGTCACTGTTCGGCAACGGTCGTATTCCCTGAGCGTCGGAAGACGATATGTATATACAGTGGTTAAGTGCATTTTCTTCATGCATAATTTAGTAGAATTATGTGTTTTGTGCTAAAAGAGAAAGAAAACGACACGATTGCGAATATGCTACAATCTTTGTTCAATTGATTTACTTCTTCATACTGAAGCTGGTGTATTGATGGAAGAAAAGAAGGTTTAAATAACACAAGGTTTATATTAGAAGAAGAAAAAATGGTTTTCAAACACAGGTTTACATTAAAATCTAATCATTAAAATCTCAGTTCAAAAGTATTTACAGCACTGATCATTCCAGAATAATATTACAATTACAAAAAAAATAAATAAACTATTTCAATTTGAGTAAGATAATTAAAGTTGAAATTAAATTCACCTTTGAAAACAAAACCAAGAAGGGTGTGTAATAGCAGCTCTATATAATTCCACACAGAGAGAACACGTGCAGTCACCACCAATATATAAAGACGACTGACGGACCTTTGACTGACCGGCGACAGCCGCCGACCGCCCGAATTGTTTTCAATTGTTTCACATGATTTGACATATGACATTGACTCCTGTTTCTTTCGAACAAGGTGCAAAATGCAAGTGCATTGTTTAAGGCTCTCTCCGATTCAATGATTCGGGTGTTTCCGGGAATACGACAATTAGCGAAGATTTGCATGCGCATTATTAATTTGGGAGTACTGTACTTGTGGTTTTATTGTCATTATAATGCAGGGTAATATTTTTGGTATGGCACTTGGAATCTGGTTTATGGTAATTTTTAATAATGTTCCACATGGTCTTAGATTTATTTTGTGACCGCTTCATTGCCTTTATATGATTACATTTTTTTCACAGTTTTACACACTTCTTCAAGATTTTTTCATACGTTTTATAGTGTGTCTTTAAAAGTGCATTATTGGTTTTTTCTACAAAAATTTTAAGTAATCTTTTGTGCTCACATGATTTTTTAAACCTACAGTTAAATATGGTTTCTTTTTTATTTTATTTATTTTTACGCGTTTTTTAGGTATAGTTTCATTTATTAACTCATGCATCTTATTATGAAATTCTGTGTACATTTCGTTAACGTTTTTATTTTTGCGTAGTGTTTCATTCCAATCCGCTAAGTTTAAGTTTAAACCGTGATACTGATTTTTCATTAAATAGTCTTTTTGTCACGAAGTAAGTAGGAATATGTTGTTCTTGTCCTAGTGATTGTTGCGAATAGTTAAGGCTTTTTGGTCAGAAATACCATTATTGTCAGTAGTTAGTTTGTATTGTCTTTGGTTGGTAAATATTAAGTCTATACATGATGATGTAGTCAGTGTCTGTCTTGTTGGTTCGTTGACGATTTGGTGTAGGTTGTGTTCTAACATTATGTTTTGTAGCCGTTGGTAGTCTTTATTTTTAGATGATTTGTCAATATTGAAGTCGCCAGTGATAATAATATGTTTTTTATGAATTTTGGGTTTATAAGTTATCATCATTGAATTTATAAGTTAAGATTTCATAGATTCCCTTTCATTTAATTTATCGTATTTGTTAGAGGGATTTGATCCTTATGATTTACCCTATCGATTGGTGCCATAAAAGTACAGGGTGTTATTTTTTTGGAATTTAGACGGTTCGATTCCCGAGTGTGACACGCGAATTTTCAAAATCTTTGAATGCAGATTAATTTCTTTTTAAAAATGAAGGAATGTTTCCTTTGAGTAAAATTTGCTATCTCCGGTATTAAGAGTACTTTCCCTCCAGGTGGCATTACAAAATTCCACCCTAACGAAGATTAATAACTGGCACTGATTAAAAGCATTAAATCGGTAATTTAACCTCCGTTTTTATTCCTTGTATAAAAGTTATCTGACTAATGAATAATCAGCCCTTAACAAACGTAATTATTGAATGAGTAGAATATGGTGATCAATTTAGCATCTTATTTTTTAGAATACCCAATATTCTTATTATCAGGAATCGATGGATAGATCGCATTCAAAAAAGCTGCGGAGATGCCACGTGGAAACCAACAAAAACGACTGTAGTTTGAGAAACTACTGTAGAGAGAAAAATATAGAAATAGTCTAATTTTAGTTTTGTTTGTGAACAAGGGAATCGGCACAATTGTAATACAAATTTAATTAAATTAGCTGATTTAATACAACATTCAACAACTCTATTTAAATTTAAATAGTGTTTTTTTTTTATTTATCGAAGAAAGTAACTGCATACTTAATAAAAATACACTACTAAAACTGAATAATACATACTACATTCTTCTTAGTCGTTCACTCTTGACAGAGTGGTCGTGGTCATGAGGGATCGCCCACAACAGCGGTCGCTGCCTTCGCGATCCTTTTCCACCGGTCTCTATTGGTCGCATGGCGAGCACATTCTGCCAGAGGGATCTTGGTGATAGATTTAATGGAGTCTGTCCATCGGATTGGTGATCGACCACGTGGTCTCGTGCCTTCGACTCTACCCTGAATTACCAAACGCTCCATGGAATCATTGTTGCGGGTAACGTGTCCAAAGAATCTGAGGATTCGTAATTGCACAAGCGACGACAGTCTTTGTTTAATATTGAGTTCTTTGAGTATTGACAGGTTAGTCCGATGAGCGGTCCAGGGAATCTTTAGCATGCGCCTCGAACACCACATCTCAAGGGCGTCAATCTTGCGTCGGTCCTGCATACGCAATGTCCATGTCTCCGCTCCATAGAGGAAGATCGGAAAAACCAAGGTGTTCATAAGACGAATTATGGTATTTTTAGTTATTCGGCGGTCTCTCCAGATTTTGTCTAGTTTTTGTGCAGCCGATCGAGTTATGGCGCAACGTCGTCTAATCTCGGTGTCACAGCCCCCACAATTGGTGATAGTAGAGCCCAAATAGATGTAGCTGTTGACGACTTCACAGTTGGCAACTGGTGTGGTATCTGGGTTGTTTTCGTGAGCTCTATCCACTATCATCATCTTGGTTTTTTCGCGGTTCAGGCGAGTCCAAACTTTAGACCAGTGGTTTCGAGAACACCCAACAAATTACTGATATCCTCCTTAGACGACGCCAGGAGGGTTGTATCATCAGCATACCTCAGGTTGGATATCATCCTGCCTCCGACCGACACACCCATATCCCAGTTATCTAGAACAATCCGCATTATGTATTCGGTGTATATATTGAACAGCAGGGGTGATAGTATACATCCTTGTCTGACACCAGCTTGTGTTTTGAAGGATTCTGAATCGACACCATCCAAGCGCACACTTGCTGTTCCGCACTCATAAAGTTTCCTGATAAGATGTACCAGATGGTGAGGCACACCCATCTTCAGCAGTATTTCCCATAATTTGGACCAGATGACAGTGTCAAATGCTTTGCTGAAGTCAATAAAACAGATATACAGCGCACTATTGAACTCTCTGGCTTTCTCAATGATTTGTCTGAGGATAAGTATCTGTTCACGAGTGTCACGACCTTTGACAAAGCCCGCCTGTTCCGGACTTATTTCCCTACCTAAGTAAGCTTGAAGCCTGGTGTTTATTATATGCAGTAGAATTTTACTGCTGTGTGATATTAAGGAAATAAGACGATAGTTACTGCATTTCTTTGTGGATCCCTTTTTGTGGAGAGGTATAAACAACGATCTAGCCCATTCTGTCGGCCACTCTCCAGTATCCCAGATCTTGGAGCATATGCAGTGCATTATATCGACACCAAAATCTCCCATAGCTTTAATTACCTCTATGGGTATCTCGTCGGCTCCCACTGCTTTACCGCATTTGAGATGATTAATAGCGGCTCTTATCTCATCTTTCAGGATAGAAGGTTCGCGGTTGTATTCGTCTGAAGTAGAAAGTCCAGTAACGGTAACAGCAGAATTTTCAGAAAATAGGTAGCGACAGTAATCTCGCCAAACCTCTGTGATCGCCTTAATCTCCGTCACAGTATTACCTGTGGAGTTTTCGATTATCCAGGTCCTTGGTTTGAACTGCCTGGTTATAGTCTTTATCTTCATATACAAGTCCTTGGTCTCATACCTTCCGCTGTGCTGTTCCACTTCCGTACAGATGCTCTTCAGCGCTGAGTTGCGGTCTCTTCGACAAGCCATCTGAATTCTGGCGCCCAAGCTGTTGAGTTCGTGGAGCTCACCACCTATAGCTTTTAGCTTTCTGCGTTCTTCAATTAGTGTCCAGGTCTCATTTGACATCCAGTGCTGTTTTTTACTTTAGACGGTTGTGGTTGTGACTGGACTACAGAATTTACTATAAGTGTTCTAGCTTTTTGCCACAAAACTTCAGGTGGATCATTAGAGTCAGGAGTCCAATGAGACTGCTCGTTCTGTAGTGTACTGGTAAACGACCCCTTGTTCAAAATGTGCAAACGTTTGCAATGGTTCTTTTTTATAGAATTGCGCAACTTTATCTTAAGACTACAGATAAGAAGTTGGTGGTCCGAAAGACAGTCGGCTCCAGGTAGGGTGTGAGCATTGGAAATTGAACTTCTCCATCTTTCTCGGATCATAATATAGTCGATTTGGTTTTAGTGTTGACCATTAGGTGATGTCCACGTATATAGTCTCCTCGGGTGGTGTTTAAATACTGTGTTCATAATAGTCAACTCATTTTCTGCAGCAAATTGCACAAGGCGGTCCCGCCTCTCATTTCTGACGCCTAATCCATACTGCCCAACTATGTTACGCAATCCTAAATCCAGCCCAGTGTCACCAACTTTAGCATTAAAGTCACCCAAAATAATGAAGACTTCTTTTTTTGGAATCTTAGCAATGCAATGGTTTCCAGTTGCATATAGAAATTTTCTATGACTTCGTCTGATGCAGTAGAGGTGGGCGCATAGGCTTGAATGATATGGAGCGAAGTGGGCGATGCGCTTAGTTTTATAGACATTACGCGCTCGCAGATGGCATTGTATCCCAGAACCGATTTGCTCCATTGTCTAGAGAGAATAATGGCCACTCCTGCAAAACTATTGGTATCATTTCCAGAGAAGAAGATGCTGTGTTTCTCAGTGTCAAAATGGCCACTTCCCTTCCAGTGGGTCTCACTAATGCCTGCTATGGTAATGCCGAGTCTCTCTAGCTCATGGTTCAGAATTTCGAGCTTACCTTTCATAAGTAAGCCCCGTACGTTCCAAGTCCCTACGCGCATCTTGTTACGTAGTTGCAATTTATTTCTTCCAGTAACATTCATTACCTTCGCCCGTTGCCTTACTTGCGAGTGAACGTGTGTTCGGTTTGAATACGCGACTCTAGCCCGTAACAGCAAAGTGAAAGTGACCAGTTCTGTTTAAACATAATTAAAAATATTAATTGTTTTTGACCGGTCGCCGCAGTGCTTGTGCACCGAAGCGCTAACTCGCCGGTTTAGCCCCGCCCACTCGCAGAAGCAGGACAGTTGCCATAATAATTGCTCTCCAATTGCCGCGTGCCTGCGGCGGTACAACTGTGATTACAACGCGTACGCATCAAATATCCCCGAGCACATCGACGTCTGTGTGATCGATATTGGACTGCGTGCAATGTTTCGCGTTCAACGCTCGCCTACGGCTTCGCCATCAGTGAACTCCAGTGTAACGCAAGCAAAGTCAGACTCGGATATTCCCGCAGCGGTAATGAGCAGCCCAGTCGGTAATGTCAACACCGCGTCACGCATAAAACGTCCTTGCCCAGATTTCTCGCCTGGTGATGAACTTCAAGACGTAAAACGCGAAATACTGCAAATGCTGTCGACCTGGAAAAAAGAACAAGAGGAACGTCTTACAAAACTCTCTGACGATCAGAATACTTGCCTCTCTAAGTTGGTCTCCGAAATAGCTGAACTAAAACGACAGAATATTGCGATACAAAAATCAAACGGCGAAATAGTGAAATCTATTACTTTTATCACTGAGCAGTACGATGATATGATTAAAAAAATTGATGCTCTGCAAAAAGAAAACCAAATACACAAAAACAACATAACTAACTTGGAAATAAAGATTCAGGACATCCAACAGCTTTCCCGGTCATCGTGCGTCGAGATCCGCAATGTGCCTGCTGTGGAGAATGACTCAGCGTCAGATTTATCGAGTATTATCAGCAAAGTCGGAGTAGCAGTTGATGTGACAATCAAAGGCACTGAACTACGCGACGCATACCGTTTACCCGGAAAACCAGGCACCCTCAGACCTATAATTGCGGAGTTCATAAATGTCCAGATAAAAAACAAAGTCATCACAAGTGTGCGTAACTTTAATAAAATCCACCCCAACGAAGGTCGACTGAATACTCAATGTATTGGTTTACCTGGCGCTCGACGTCCGGTATATGTTGCAGAATATCTTCCCGCTAGCTCCAGAAAACTATTTTATGCTGCTAGAGAATTTGCGAAACAAAATGAATACAAATTCTGCTGGACGGCAAATGGCAACATTTTCTTGAGGAAAATTGAAGGAGCGAAACAAGTACTCGTCAAATCAGAGCAAACTCTAAGCAATCTACAATTGGATATAAACCAATGACTGTATTCTAGACTTATATACTTATCTGCTAATTACCTAAACTATTTTTTGAATGAATTTATAACTCACAGAACAAAACGTAAGTCCTTAAAATTCTTTATAAATTGTATAAACAATTATCTTTTGGTTACATTATCACACAATTTACACAATCTTAGCATATGTGTTATATCAATACTCCTAACAAATTTGCCCCATAAATTATACTCTCATTTACTTACACTGAATAAACCTCATTACCACATACACACTTACTATTCAACTTATTTACACACAGATTATTCATTTTTTTTACACACTGACTACGCAACTTATACCATAATTATACTTCCATATCAGTATCCAATACATCGAGTTTATAGTAAATTCCTCCTGCACAACTCAATGCGACATATACCAACACATCAAGCTAAATTTTCTAATGGCTAATGTTGCGCAAGTTATTGATGACATCGACAAAACGGCCTTTACAACAAGCATGAAACTTCTCTGTATAGATGACTGTAGGATGCACTTGGACGACATGGGAGGTCAGTACTCGGTTGTGATCCAAAATATACGAAGTATTAAAAAGAATTTCGATAATTTCCTTGTTCTCTTAAGCCGGCTAAATTTTTCGCCTGATATAATTATCCTAACAGAATGTTGGCTTGACGGCACGTATGCCTGTTCCGGAATTGATAACTATGATCATCATTGTTCCAAAAACTTCCTTAACCAAAACGATGGTATTGTCGTATACACTAATTCATCTCTTCAGGCCTCTGTCGTGGAACCATCAAGCAAAGACTCGAACTGTTTGATTGTCAATGTCGGGAACGATCTGTCTCTGATTGCCATATATCGGTCTCCATCAGTTTATAACATCAGTAACTTTTGGAGGAATATATTCAACTGTCAACGCGCGTAAAAGTGCTGTTGTAGATTTTCGTAATTGTGAGCGTAAAACTGCATATCAGTGTTTAGAAATGTTATAAAACTGTACTTTTGTTAGTGATAATTTATTAAGTGTAATTGTTAGTGGCAAAAAGTGATTGTGATCTAAAAAGAAAACAGTGATTAAAACTAGGAAGTGACAATCGTCTTTTCAAAGTTTTCTTCATATACCCACATAACTATTTACTTTTCCCTGACAATCTAACTCGTCATGTCAATATGTCATCTGACATTTGGAAAAGTGTTGCCACAGTGAAATTTAAATATCTACTATGACTAGCGAAAATAGTAGAAATATGACAGGAGTGGAGCATCAGGCTCTTAGTCAAATATACACTACTGATGAATCGCTGTCACCTAAGCAACCAGCGCGTGCAACCACTGCCACAAGCAGCAAAAAGGTCATGACTCAACAAGCATTCCATCCTGGCTTATTCCTGCAAAGACCACGATCTGCATCAATTGGAAGTTGTCCAACACAACCACCCACTGAAGACATGAAATCTAAAAATGTGCCCTTGCCACCCATAGATTCACCGCGTCCTCCTTCATGGCAGAAAGTCCCCAGTAGTATGAATAAAAAAAGAAAGTTGTCTACCAGCCCTCATGTAGATTCAACTAAAACATCAAATCGTTATGATGGATTACCTATTGACATAACTGATGAAACGGAGAAACCAACGAAGCAAAGTAAACCACCACCAATCATTCTCTATGGAATTGAAGACCTAAAAGAATTAACAAATCTTTTAGAAACAGCAGCCAACAAAAATCAATTTACATATAAAATTGTCAACAAAACCCAGCTTAGGATTAGTACTGCAGATATAGACGTCTACAAAAAACTTATCTCCCTGGTTAGAGAAAAAGGCTTGATAGGGCACACTTTTAACAGGAAAGATAATAGATGTTTCCGAATTGTAATAAAAAACTTACATCCATCTACACCAGTGGACATTATCAAAGAAGATATAGAGGCAACAGGAAACACAATAACTGGAGAGATAATAAATGCAAGGTATGGACCAAACAAGAATCCGACATCTACCTTCTTTGTTAACCTGGCTAGTGGTCCCCAAAATAAGGTTATTAGAGATCTGAAATATATCTACCACCAAAGTGTTACCATAGAAGAACCAAGAAAAAAGAAAACAATAGTCCAGTGTCAGAGATGTCAACAGTATGGTCATACCAAGAATTATTGTATGAGACCATACAGGTGTGTGAAATGTGGGCAATCACACAAGACTTCCGAATGTCAAAAACGTGACCGAAGCACTCCAGCACTGTGTGCCTTATGTGATGGACCACATCCAGCTAATTACAAGGGATGTGAAGTTTATAAGGAAATCCAAGCAAGAAAACACAAAAATAATATCCCTCCGATAGTAAACAAAACAGCATCTAAAACAGATATGACGCATAATCTGATTACTAATACAGAGCCAAAAAGTCAAGAACAGAGTTTGTCCTATGCAGAAACCTTAAAATCAGCCCAAATAAACACCACTCCTCAGAACACTTTTGACAATACTCACATCCCAGGTCAAATAAACGCGACCCTAGAACAAATCATTATAAAACAGACTGAAAAGTTTGATATCATCCTCCAACAAATGAGTACTCTTATGAGTCTCATAGCCAAGCTCGTCGACAAACTGACAAAATGACTTCACTACGGATTGCGACCTGGAACATCAATGGTCTTGCTACTAATAACCATGAAGTTAAACTGTTCATGTCTCAACATAAACTAGACATTCTCCTTATCTCTGAGGCCCACTGTAAAGCTAATTCCATAGTAAGGTTTCCAGACTACCACTGCTACATTACCAACCACCTAGACGGTACAAGCCATGCGGGATCCGCTATCATTATAAAAAACACTATCAAACATCATCAAATGCCTAACTATGAAACAGAGCACATCCAAGCCACCACGATAACCGTTCATGACAAATCAGGGGACATCAATGTGTCAGCAGTGTACTGCCCACCTAAACACAATATGACTGAGTCAATGTACTCCAATTTCTTTGACACTCTGGGACACCGCTATATTGTAGGTGGTGATTGGAATGCCAAACATACTTCCTGGGGCTCCCGATTAACGAATACAAGAGGCAAACAGCTGAAACTGAGCATAGATAAAAACAAATTAAGCACCATATCCACAGGAGAACCTACTAATTGGCCAACTGATACTAAGAAGGTACCAGATCTTATAGATTTCTTCATAGCCAAAGGTCTAACGAAGTTATATATGAAACCTGAGTCTGTTATGACAGTTCCTCAGATCACACTCCGGTGCTCTTGACAGTTAGTACCAACCTTATAGAGGTGTCAAGATCAATAAGGCTGTGTAATAAACTTACAGACTGGAACACATTTCGAGAGCACATTGAGGAATCAATAAACATGAAAATGGCCCTTAAAACACCTGAAGATATAGATGAGGCAGCTAAATATATAACGTCGCTCATACAGGAAGCATGCTGGATGAGTACACCTGAAATCCAAACCCGCAACAACAGTGGAGTAAATAACTATCCTCTAGAAATAAAAAAGGCTGTTCTAGAAAAAAGACGACTTCGAAGAATCTGGCATTTAAGTAGGCTTACTGAAGATAAAACTAATCTTAACAGAGCTGTAGAAGATCTCAAGTCACTGTTGCAAAACTGGCATGATAACTCATTCCAAGAAAAGCTAGAAAACCTAACTGCTACAGAGTCTACAAACTATTCGCTCTGGAAAATAACAAAGGCTTTTGACAGACCGCAAGTCGCTAAACCACCCTTGAAGTGCGATGAAGGATGGATGAGAAAACCACAGCAAAAATCAGACCTATTTGCTGAACATCTGTCAAAAGTATTCCGCCCAAATGATTCTGTGGATGAAGAGTTCGACGACCAAGTAAATACAACTCTAAACCAAGACTTCCAGATGGACCTACCACCAAAACCTGTATCAGTACGGGAAGTGTGGAAAGTAATAAAGGAGCTAAAGGATAAAAAAGCGCCGGGTTTTGACCTAATAACCAAAGAAATTATTAGGCAACTACCCCGAAAAGCTGTAACCTACATCACAACAGTATATAATGGGATATTAAGAGTTCAACATTTCCCTGCAATATGGAAAGTATCCCAAATAATTATGGTCTACAAAGACGGAAAACCACCAAGTGAGGTCACATCCTATAGACCTATAAGTTTGCTCCCGATATTATCCAAAATCTTTGAAAAACTCCTACTTCGGCGAATTCTTCCTACTCTAACGGAAAATGGAATCATACCAAGCCATCAATTTGGCTTTAGGCAGCAACACTCCACTGTGGAACAGGTGCATAGAGTCTGCGACAAGATAAGGAAGAAAAAGACTGGAGGAAAAAGAATACTGCTCTGCAGTTTTCTTGGATATACAGCAAGCTTTTGACAGAGTCTGGCACAAGGGCCTGCTATGTAAAATTAAAAGTTGCCTTCCACACAGCTACTTTTTGATATTTAGTTCCTACCTCTCAGGAAGACTGTTCCAGGTCAAAGAAGGTGAAACTACATCGAAATTCTTTGAAATACAAGCTGGTGTACCGCAAGGGTCAGTGTTGGGCCCTATACTCTACACTATTTTCACAGCTGACCTCCCATGCTCGAATACCATCACAACAGCTACATTCGCCGATGATACCGCTATCCTGGCGAGTCACAAGGACCCAGTAATAGCCTCAAAAATCTTACAAGAAGGCCTAGACGAGACAACAAAATGGCTTGGAAACTGGCGGATTAAAGCCAGTACTTCAAAATCAGTGCAGGTTACTTATACCCTACGCAAAGGCAATTGCCCCTCGGTGAAACTAGAAAACGCTACCCTTCCTCATCAAAACTCTGTCAGATACCTTGGTCTTCATCTTGATAGGCGTATGACATGGAATGAGCACATCAAGAAGAAACGAGATGAGCTGAATATTAAATACAAAAGCTTCTTGTGGTTGCTAGGTCGAAACAGCAAACTGTCAGTAGACAATAAATTACTAGTGTATAAGACGATCCTGAAACCTGTATGGATGTATGGCCTACAGCTGTGGGGTAGTGCTTGTAACTCCTCCATCATACGAATCCAAAGAATGCAGAACATAATCCTCCGAACAATCAGTAATGTCCCCTGGTATGTGACTAATGCTGAGATCCACGAACACCTGGAAATGCTCACAGTGAGAGAAGAAATTACCAACGTCAAGACTAGATACAGGGAACGGCTAGAAGCCCACCCCAATACTCTTGCACGACAGCTCACAATTCTCAGCTATGCAAAACGCCTTAAAAGAAAAGACATCCTATAGGGTAGAGAATTACGAGTAGATGTTCTCGCTGGAGGACACACTCTGAATGAGAGAAGCATGGAACACATCTGCTAAAAGTGAATGCACTGATTGCAGATGCAATAGAGAGAAAAAAAAAAAAGTAACTTTTGCGAATCCTTAACAAAACTGATGGAGTCGTGCAAGGCAGCAACTTGCGCTATTGTTGGGGATCTGAACATTGACATCAAACCAAATTGCACTGAAAGGCGGACCGCTGAGTACCTCGATTTATCTGGCCACTATGGGTTTTTTCCAGGTCACACTTTGCCTACGCGAGGCGACAACTGTTTAGATCACGCTATGCTTAAGACTCAGAAGCCGGCAACTGTTATTGTGTGTGACACTGGCATAACAGATCACGAGACGGTTATCTTAGGCATTCATAAAGAACTAGTTAGGGCCAAAGTTGAGAAACGACAAGCACGAATCGACTACATAAAATTAAAAGAGGATGTTGAAAATGAATCTTGGGATTGGCTTCTTGAAGAGTCCAATGTTACGATTGCATATCAAAAATTTGTCGAAACACTATCGACTAAAATTAAACAACACACCACTAACCGTGTCTGCAGTAGCTAGGGGGATATTATTAAGCCCTGGATAACTAAAAACCTCTTAAAGTGCATAAGACGACGTGACCTCATGCACATTAACGCAAAGAAAAAAGAAAATCGCGATAACCTTGTCATCCAACAAGAATATAGGAAGTATCGAAACTACTGTAACAATCTATTAACCAATCTTAAACTTGACCATGACCGTAAACTTCTTATAGAAACAAAGGGTGACTGTAAAAAGCTGTGGCATGAAATTAAGAAAATTTGCAATATTAAAAACAAAAAAACCGGAAAGACAGAGCTTTTGACAGACAACGAAAATCCTGTGTCCACATTAAATAATGTGAACGACTATTTCTCAACTGTTGTTGTGGCCAACAGTTGAGAAATAGTCGTTCACATGCAGCAAAAACACTCAGTCAACTGGGCTTAACTGAAACCGAATTGGCACGGAGCAATGAGCAATACAGTACTGTCAACCCCGGCACAAACTCTTTCTTTCTTGCTCCGACCGATGAAGAAGAAATATTTTCAATTATTTCCCATCTTAAAACGACGTCTGCAACAGGTTACGATGGCATTAATAACAAATTTCTAAAACAATGTTCACATGCTTTGGTCGGCCCAATTGCCTTCCTGTGCAACTTAAGCCTAACAACGGGCAAAGTACCTGATTGCGCAAAGATTGCAAATATATGTCCGATATTTAAAAGTGGAGATCCCAAAGTCCCTTCAAATTATCGTCCGATTTCCTTGCTGACAGCTCTCTCAAAAATCCTTGAGAAAGTTGTGAACAAGCGACTACTCGCATACCTTGAAAAAAATAACTTATTGTCGGACAATCAATACGGTTTCAGAGCTGGCAGGTCCACGGAGGATGCAGTGACCAACTTGGCCGATTTCATATCTGTCAACCTTGGTCACGGACAGGCATGTACTGGCATCTTCCTGGATCTCGCCAAAGCGTTTGACACGATTTCTAGGAAACTCCTGATTAAAAAAATGTCACTACTGGGAGTTCGTGGCGTTGCTTTGGACTGGTTTACCTCATACCTCAATGACAGAACCCAAAAAGTCATCTTAGGAGAATATTGTAGTGACTCAACGATAGCACATTTTGGTGTGCCACAAGGAAGCGTGCTGGGACCTACCCTATTTATTATATATATAAACGGACTATGCGCTATGAAAATCTCTCAAGCCAAAATTTTTACTTACGCTGACGACACCGCAATCGTATTTTATGGGAAAAATTGGGATGACGTTCAGGCTTCAGTTGAAACTGGGATTAAAGCTGTTGCGAACTGGCTGCAACATAATCTCCTGACACTTAATGTGGACAAAACGAAGGCAATAAACTTTGCAATCTCGAAACGCACGTCCCCTAGCAGTGTTGCTTGTCTACAGCTACACTTCTGTTCTAGCCCAGATAATTGTACTTGCCCACGTATCGAACAAACAGATACGATTAAATATCTTGAAGTCTTTGTAGATAACCGTCTGTCATGGTCCACACATCTGAGTGCTTTGAGGGGTAGGGTGCGAAAGGGTTCCCTATCCATTTGCATAAAATTTTAAGACCTAATATAACTTGGCATACTTTTGTTACTACTAATTATATTTTTGCATAACATTTTTACGCATAACAGCTTACGCATATTTTTTTTAAGCATAATTTATCTAATCATAATAATGATTAAGCATAACATTGTTAAGCATAAATTGATTTACGCATAATTATACTAAAACATATTTTTTATAGGCATAACAAAGAAGCATAATCCTAATATGTTAGACATGATTGTGAACATATGTGAGTTTTTTCCCTGTAAGTAGCATGCAAACAAGCATACACCATGCATGCAGCAAACATGCAGCTTGCAAACATTTAAACAAGCATACACCATGCATGCAGCAAGCATAAAGCAAGCATGCGTGCAGCAAGCATGCAGCAATCATGCAGCAAGCATGCAGCAAGCATGCAGCAAGCATGCATTCAGCAATCATGCAGCATGCAAGCAAGCATGCAGCAAGCAAGCATGCAGTATGCAACATGCAGCAGGCAAGGTTTCTGTCACGGCTCCGGCGCTGCGGGGCTCCGGCGGTCCCATGCGAGCTTATCGTCGCAGATGTGTTTAACGCTCACCACCGCAGCTTCGGCTTGCTGGCCGGCTTCGCCGGCCAGCCTCAGCAGCGGCGGCGAGTGTTACAACCACCTGCTCCTCAACTCGCGGGCCGCCTCGCCCCTCCGCGCCTACGCGATTTTAAATTACACTCTAGGGGTAGGGCAGACAAGACTACGTGGAGTCGGTTTTGCAGCGATTCGTTTCTGTCACTAACTTTTGTAGTACAACTTAATGAATTTTTAATTCAAAATAAATACGTAAAAATAACTCCAATTTTATTCTGGTATTAAATTATTTGTATGCCTAAATACTATTATGCTAATAGTCATTATGCCTAGCAACATTATGCAAAATTCAATTTATGCCAAAACAAATTAGCCTTCAAGATGATTATGCCAACATAAACAGTATGCCAAAAAAAAAATTGGCAAAGTATTATTATGGCAAAACAAATTATGCCAAAACAGTTATGCCAAAGTATATTAGGAAAAAGAAGATTATGCAAAAAAAAGGGATCCCGTGCGAAAGATGCTCCGTATCTTTAAGCAACTCGGTAAGATTGCCGACGATTCAGTACTAAAGATGATTTACTACTCTCTGTGTCAATCAGTCCTTAACTACTGTATAATAGCATGGGGTGCTGCAGGTAAAACCTCATTAATAAAGGTAGAAAGAGCTCAGCGAGCTCTGCTTAAAGTTGCCTACCGACGGCCGTTCCGGTACCCCCCTAACAAATTATACACCGAAGTTGGAGTTCTTAGAGTCAGACAGCTTTACATCATGTCTGTCACTCTAAGATTTCACAAAACCTCCCTGAGTACTTGCATACTGTCCAGTCGAAGGGTACACTGGGAAAGGGTGCGATGCCATAAAACAATCGGGAGAAGGTCTTACGGTTTCATGGGACCGCACATTTATACGAAACTCAATGACCGACACAAAATTCTGCAACTAACACATAACAAATGTAAAAGTACGGTAACAAAATGGCTTCTTAAACTGGACTATGATTTGACCGAAAGCCTCTTATCCTAAAAAACACACTTTTCTCAATTTGACAGGTACACCAGCATTTATATACAGTTATATATTCACAACTAGAAATCACAAACTTCCATATACAACAGGTATAAGACATTCATTCAGACACAGTGTCACAACACCAACACAACTCTTAATTCACCCCAAACACACACACATACACACACACACACAACATTCATTCATACAAATATACATAATATCTTAAGTAACCAATAACTGTTTTTCTTTATGTATTCCTTTTTTTGTTTTTTTGATTACAAGTACGAGTAGATTAGATTACATGTAGAAATTTATTGTAGCGGATACTACTATTTGTGTAACAATAAAATGTAAACGGAACGAAGGAGCCTGGAACTCACGACACAGGGAATCCTAGTGTGAGTTTCAGGAATCAATGAATTGAATGTACTTTTTGAAACAATAAATTATTCTTATTCTTATTCATGCAATGAGTCGCCTGGTCGCCTGCATACCCATAGCCGGTAGCCAACTTCACACCTGGAGTCCCGGAAAACCCCAAGCGCCGGTTGCCACACGGATCGCCCAGCTTCTCACATTTCTTGTTAAGAGCGGGCGTAACGCCAGGATAAATTCTGATTTCCACAGACCACTAGACGGGACTATAGCAAAGAGAATATAGACAAATTCAAATCCTACCTCAATAGCCTATCGTTTGCTGAAGTATATGAAGCTAAGGACCCAAACATTGCTTATAATGCCTTCACAGAAATGTTTTCTTTCCTATATACACAGTGCTTCCCTGAAACTCTTATCTCTGTAAAAGTGAAAAGAAAGCCAAGTTGGGTATCTCATGGTATTAAAACATGTAGCAAAAAGAAACGTCATTTATTATGGCAATATAGACAAAAACCTACCGAAATGAATAAAAATAAATTTAAGAGCTATTCAAAATTGCTTAAAAGAATAATTTATTTAACTCAACGCGCACAAAATATACATAAAATTAAAACATCAAATAATAGATCTAAGACTACTTGGGAAATAATAAACCAAACAAAACTAAACTTACCAAAAAATACTATAGACAAAATTCGAAATAATAATGAAACTGTAACTGACCCTAAAATTATTGCAAATATATTTAACAATTACTTTATAGAAAAAATTAAACCTATGACTACTTTGGGAACCACAGTCACTAAACATATTTTAGCCAGAAAAGACTCAATGTTCATGGCCCCAAGTCTATCACTTGATATATTAAAAATAATCGCGGCCTTAAAAAATACAAACAGTGTAGGATACGATGGCATATGTACAAAAATTGTTAAGTCGGTAGCATATGAAATCTGTGGCCCCTTAAGCTACATTATTAATTTAAGTATCAGTGAAGGTATATTTCCGAATGCGCTAAAAAAATCCATTGTAAAACCACTATTTAAGAAACAGGATAGGGAGTTAATGGAATTTTACAGGCCTGTTTCATTAATACCAATATTTTCAAAAATTATAGAAAAATATATTTACAAGGAACTTAATACCTATTTTGAAAAAAATCATATACTCTGTGACGAACAGAAAGGATTTAGGGAGAAAAAAACAATTAACTTGGCCATATACGACTTCTTGCATACTGTTATGACAAACATGGATAAAAATACACCAGTCTGTGCCATTTTCTGCGACATGACACAGGCATTTGATTATGTCCAACATAATATACTACTAAATAAACTTGATGCGTATGGTATAAGAGGAAACATATCTAATTTAATACAATCATACCTACATGACAGGAAACAAGTAACGCAAATTAGTAGAATAAATATGAGCTCCAGACGTGAAGAGATTTTTACATCATGCGAGCGTACCGTCCCTCATGGAGTTCCGCAAGGCAGTGTACTCGGACCACCCCTTTTTACTCTCTATATTAATGACTTTCCTAAATCTATTAAATATCCCATGACACTGTTTGCGGATGACAGTACTATAACAATACCATGCCATAATAAAAATACATATGAAACGGACATAAAAAGTACATTAATTGAAGCGGTAACGTGGCTGAACAATAATAATTTAAAAATTAATATAAATAAAACTTTGATTATGCACTTTAGCCAACGATCATCATTATACTCTAGTCTTGACATCGAATATAATAATAATAAAATACAGACAGCTAATTCTACAAAATTTTTAGGACTAACAATCGACAGACACTTAAATTGGAAATCGCATATTGAGGCCCTAGCCAAAAGAATAAGCAGTGGTGCTTATGCGTTATATAAATTATCACGTACTTTAAATATAGAAGCGCTGTTAACGGCTTACTATGGTTTAGTTGAATCGATCATTAGATATGGTGTTATCTTCTGGGGTAACTCGACCGATAGGGATATCATCTTTAAAAGACAAAAGTTCTGCTTGAGATCTATGTTTAATCTCAAAACTACCGATAGCTGTAAAAATTATTTCACAAAATATCATATATTAACATTACCTTCACTTTATATCTTAGAAGTAGTAATGTTCGTAAAAAAAAATCCACATTTGTTTCCTCGTATGGCAGACAAATTTCCAAGAAATAGACGTGACGATAGCAAACTATGTGTACACACATCAAAAACTGCACTTATGCGCAAGAGTGTTTTTTGCATGGCACCAACTATCTACAACAAATTGCCCAAAAGTTGGAAAGAGCAAACTATACCGAAACTTAAACAAACAATGAAATTGTTTTTGGCACAAAAAGCATATTATAGTGTTATAGAATTTTTAAACGACTCATGGTGATTATTATAAATAAATAAATATAACTCAGAGTGTAGTAAGGTAAAGTAGAAGTGGAAAACTTAATTATATTATAAATGTTTTTAAAACTAAATGCTTGTTAGAGTGATGTAAATCTTCATTGAGAACATACATTGTAATATTGGACAACGTAAATAAATCATAGAAATCTTAATTTAAGTTTTGTTTAATGTGACTGAATAAAAATATTTAATAAATAAGTGTAAAAATTAAAATTTCAATGATTCTGTAATTATAATTGTATTTAATAAATTGGTTTATAATGTATAACGTTTAAAATGTAAAAATCATTAATTAAATAATAATAATTGTGGGTACCTGAAAATATTTGCACGCCATGAGAAATGGCAGACATGTCGTGAGCCACTCCTATTTAAGACCTTGCATGCATGTATTATTTTAATTCTGTATGTAAACACATGTTTGAGCTAATAAAATTTCTTATTCTTATTCTTATTCTTTCCCCCGCGCGTCTTGCTACACCCGCATTAGTGCCGATAACAAACACGGGCGGCCGCGGCGCCACGACGCGCGAAGCGCGGGACCAAGCTTGCGTAGTGTAGTGGGTAGGGCGTAGTATATGCAAGCAACGCAGTTAAATAAAGCCACTTTTTTTTCTTATTTTTTTTTGTGTTCATTTTTTAACACCTTCTATACAATACATTCCTATGTTGTTTGTATGTCGTGAAATAAAAGTTTTGACTTTTGAGTACTCCATTTCATTCTCCTTAATTTTTTTCTCCATTTCGTTTTATCATCACGCCTGTTATTTTGACGACCCGATTGGCGCAGCGGTAGTGAGGCTGCCTTACGTTCTTAGGGTCCCGGGTTCGAATCCCGGTCGGAGCAAATGTTTGAGTGATGAGCATGGACATTTTTTTCCGAGTCATGGATGTTTATATGTATGTATTTACAAACAAAAAGTATCTATGTAGTACATCAACTATCTGGTGTCCACGACACAAGCCTCGTTGCTTAGTGTGGCACTAGATGGCGCTGTGTGTAATGTCCAGCAATATTTATTTATTTATACTTGAAGGTGGTTTTTTTTTTGTTTTTCTGTCTTGGTGTCGTTTTCATGGTTTTCGTGGTTGCTGATTACGAAAATGAGGTCAAAATGAAAAACCAAGATGGCGCCAAGGAAAATTTTTGGTTATTCCATCATGGGTGTCGTTTTCATGGTTTACGTGGTCACTGATAACGAAAATGAGATCAAAATGAAAATCCAAGATGGTGCCGAGGAAAATGTTTGGTTATTCCATCATGGGTGTCGTTTTCATGGTTTTCGAGGACGCTGATTACGAAAATGAGGTCTAAATGGATATCCAAGATGGCTCCGATGAAAATTTTTCTGCAGCCCACGAGTGCCATACGCTCGACAACATAAACAAACACATATTAATGTCTACAATTTTTGCACAAACACCAACTAAAAATAAAATGTTATATTATAAATACATTAAAAACGATAACAAAAAGTAAAATGATAAAATAATAAAATAAATAGCATTCGATTTTTCAATAACTTATAAAATTTATAAATACTGTGACCATTAATAAGAGCAAAAAGGCATTCATAAACACCAAACATGACAAAATCGATAAATGTATAAAATTGATAACCATAATAAAATTGAGGACATACCGTACAATAAGAATCAATAATAAAAGTAAAAATAATAGAATGTATAAAATTTATGACATTGGTAAAATTGAATAGGTAACGAATAAAAATTGATGAAATTAAAAAAAAATAAAGATAATATATTGATAACTATGCTAATATTTAAAAATGCATAAGATTGTATTAATGACACCTATACATGATATATACCTAATTGATAAAAACATTGATGAAAATTGTTTTAAATTGATACATCAACACAATAACAAAAATTATAAAATGTGTAAAATTAATAACATTGGTAGAATAAATATTTATAAAATACTGTGCCCGTTAGTAAAAAGTACAAAAAGGCAATAATAATAAAAAGCACAAAAGATAAAATCGAAAATTTTATAAAATTGATAACAAAAATATTTGGCGAATGGCAGGCTTGTATGGGAATCTCGTACCGCTAATAAAATGTCGTGTTTTGAGATATTTTTTGTTTTAATTGGTAGTAAATATGATAGAAAAGCCCTTTTTAAATTCTTAGATTTTTAGAACTCGGGACGTAAAAGTTATAACCAGTCTTATTTTTTAAGGTAATGCACCAGTGTACTTTGGTACGTAGAGCTGCCTAAACATTGTTTTGGTGATAAAGTAAATGTTCTAGTATAGTTTTCGCTATTTTTATAGCAGGAGCTTAACTCAACGTAAATAGGGCCAGACAATCCGCTGAATTGCTCAGATGCAGTCACAAACTACAATCCAAAACAACAGCAAAGATCTGAAGTGAAGTGAAAGACGGATTTTCTTTACCTGTCAATAAATAATTGCCATAAGAACAAAAAAAAATATTGGTGACGAAAATCATTCCTATCATTAAATCGTTATCTATTAAGATTGTATGCAAAAATTATGCTTTCTTATGTGTATGTAAGTGTATAATTATATTTAATGTTATTTCTATGTTTAAATAATTATTAAACATTTAGATTTTTGTGTTATTTTACTTATGTCAACATTGAAAAACACAGCCGCGTTTAGTTTACGATTTCATTACGTTTAATTGTTAGCATCTTTTTATTGATATTATTAATCAATCCGAAGTTCTAAAAATAGTACACTTACATGAAATAAAAGGCTTATTTGCGTTAATAAGTGGTACAAATTCTATAACAAAACAACAAACGAAGTTTGCGGTACGAAACCTGCCGTTCGCCAAGATGACATACACTAAGAATAAGAATTTCTTTGGCACCATCTTGAATTTTCATTTTGACCGCATTTTCGTTATCAGTGACCACGTAAACCATGAATAAGACACCCATGACGGAAAATCTAAAATTTTCCTCGGGGCCATCTTGGATTTTCATGTTGACCTCATTTTCGTTATCAGTGACCACGTAAACCATGAAAACGACACCCATGATGGAAAAACCTAAAAATTTCATCAGCGCCATCTTGGATTTTTATTTTGACCACATTTTCGTAATAAGCAACCATGAAAACCATGAAAACGACACCCATGTTTGAAAAACCTAAAATTTTGCTCGCCGCCTTCTTGGATTTTCATTTTGACCTCATTTTCGTTATCAGCGACTCCGAAACCATGAAAATGTCACCCACGACAGAAAAACCAAAAAACCAACTTCAAGTATAAATAACAGGCGTGAATGTTTACAGAGTGAACCTCAGTGGCCATTAAGTCGCGCAAAAGTCCAGTCGCGCAAGTGCCTTTCGCGCAAGTTTCTTGATACCTACTGCCTACCTACTGCCTACCTACTGCCTACCTACTGCCTACCTACTGCCTACCTACTGCCTACCTACTGCCTACCTACTGCCTACCTACTGCCTACCTACTGCCTACCTACTGCCTACCTACTGCCTACCTACTGCCTACCTACTGCCTACCTACTGCCTACCTACTGCCTACCTACTGCCTACCTACTGCCTACCTACTGCCTACCTACTGCCTACCTACTGCCTACCTACTGCCTACCTACTGCCTACCTACTGCCTACCTACTGCCTACCTACTACCTAGCTACTACCTACCTACCGGTTAATTCGGACGGGTTGTATATATTTAAAATAATTTCGGACAAAAACAATTCACATAAATCAATTATCCGTTTATTTTGCGTTTACTATGAGCTTATGGACTCACACACACACAGACTTTGATCGAGTGATGTTGGATGTGCAAGACAGTGAAGAAGTGTATGTGGGGGGTGATTTCAATGGGCATGTAGGAAGAAGGAACGATGGGTATGAGAGAGTGCATGGCGGTTGGGGGTATGGAGATCGTAACAATGACGGCGAGGCACTGCTTCAAGCTGCGTCTGCCTTCGACCTGGCAATCACAAATACGTGGTTTAAGAAAAGAGACGAACACCTTATAACATATAAAAGTGGCCACCACGCGACGCAAATAGACTTTTTCCTAGTTAAACGAGACAGTCCTAAATACGTCAAAAACTGTAAAGTGCTGCCAGGCGAAGATTTAGTCTCCCAACACAGACTGGTCATAATGGAGGTAAAAATCAGTGTCTCGGCCAGTAGAAACAAAGAACGGCCCCCACCCAAAACCAGATGGCGTATGATAGAAAACGAAGAATGTGCAAGTATGTTTAAGAATCAAGTTGTAGATAAGATGATTGAAATGAAGGATATGCTGGATATAGAAGGAAAATCTGTGAATGAATGTTGGAAGGAGATGGCGGATTGTATAAGAAGAGTAGCAAAAGATGTGTTTGGAGAATCCAAAGGGAAAGGTATGATAGATAAGGATACATGGTGGTGGAATGAAGAGGTGCAAAAGAGTCTGAAAGAGAAAAAGGTTGCGTTTAAAGAATGGCAGGGTGTAGCAAACGGGAACGACAGTTTGAAAGAAGAAAAGAAGAAGAAATATAAAGAATGGAAGAGAAAGGCAAAAAAGGCGGTAGCAGTTTCCAGGGCTAAGGCGCAGGAGAAGTTATATGACTCACTGGACAGTCCTAGAGGCCAAAAGGAGCTCTACCGGATTACAAAAGCAAGAGAAAGGAGAATGAGAGATATAAATCATGTAAAGTGTATGAAAGACGGCGCTGGTAAGGATTTGTCTAAAGATGATGAAATAAAAAGGAGATGGAAGGGTTATTTTGAAAAGCTAATGAATGAAGAGAATGCATGGAGCGGTGTGCTTAAAGAGGTACAAGTAAATATAGGTTTGGTGAGGGAAATTAGTATAGATGAAGTGAGGAAGGCAGTTCAAAGTATGAAAAATGGAAAGGCCATGGGCCCTGATGAAATACCAGTAGAAGTATGGAAGTGTTTAAAAGAAGACGGATGTATGTGGCTGACTTTATTCTTCAATAAGTTGTTGTATGAAGGAGCGATCCCACAAGAATGGTGCAATAGTTCGCTAGTGCCCATCTTCAAAAATAAAGGTGATGTGCAGGATTGCAATAACTATCGGGGGATAAAGCTCATGTCACATAGTATGAAAGTATGGGAGAAAGTGATAGAGAAAAGAATAAGAGAAGAGAGTAAGATCACCCAAAATCAGTTTGGGTTTATGCCAGGTCGAGGAACAATGGATGCCACTTTTGCACTCCGCCAATTGTGCGAGAAGTACAGACGTGCACACAAAAACTTGCACATGGTGTTCATTGATCTGGAGAAAGCGTATGATAGGGTACCTCGTGATGTGTTGTGGTGGGCCTTGAAAGAGAAAGGTATACCTGGGAAGTATGTAGAGTTAATTCGTGCTATGTACAGTCAATCTTGTACCTACGTCCAGTCAGCTGCTGGCAACACCGATGAGTTCAGTGTGGCTGTAGGCTTGCATCAAGGGTCGGCTCTAAGTCCTTACGTGAAGATGGACCTGAGATCCAGAGCAGATTGGAGAAATGGCAACAGAAACTGGAGAATGTTGGCTTGAAAATCAGCAGAAGTAAAACTGAATACATGTTCTGCGATTTCGGCGGTCTCTCTAGTTCTGGAGCCATAGCGTAAGATGGCGCGCCTCTCCCTGTCTGCTCCGACTTTCGGTATCTCGGTTCACTCGTGCAAAGCGATGGCGAAATAGATCGTAGCGTAAAGCACAGAATTAACACGGGATGGATGAAATGGCGGCAGGTCACGGGAACAATCTGCGACTCCCGCATTCCCCTTAAACTCAAGGGGAAGATTTATAAAACAATGGTTAGACCTGCTGTCTTGTATGGATCAGAATGTTGGGCCACAAAAGGGATGAATGAAAGGCATTTGCATGTCGCGGAGATGAGAATGCTAAGGGGGATGTGTGGTGTTACGCGAATGGATAAAGTTAGAAATGAGTATAAAAGAGGAAGTCTGAAAGTGGCGCCGGTGACTGAAAAGTTGTGTGGCAATCGGTTGTCGTGGTATGGGCATGTGATGCGGAGGGATGAGGAAAATGTCGTGAGGAAAGTTTTGAGTATGAATGTGGATGGGTATATGAGTAGAGGAAGACCAAAGAAACGATGGATGGACTGTGTAAAGAATGATATGGCAAGAAAAGAAGTGTCTGATGAGATGACGAAAAATAGAGAAGTATGGAAGAAGAAGACATGCTGCGCCGACCCCAAATGAATTGGGATAAGGGCAAGAGAATGATGATATGAGCTTATGCACGTAAAAAATACATAGTACCTTCGACTTTGGCAATCATTTGAGTCTTCAACTGTTTTAGTTATCGCTTTTCAATTGTATTTTTCTTGTTACCCATGTTACACAAAAAAAATAATTGATTCAATGATATTATTAATGGCGAATTGGCGCGGAGCAAAGTGACATAGACTACCCGTCTCAACAGAGCGAGGGCAACTGATCGGCGAGTGATCGGTGAAACAAACTGATGTCTCGAGCTCGCGTCACGCGGGACGGAAGACTGCGTATTGCGCGGAATAAAAATGTAGTAAGCGCCAAATGCTTTGAGTCTGTTATCTCTTAAAATAGAAAATATTTTGAAAAACTGCCATTGTCAGCTCTAGGTTATACATGAGTGATAATATTTATCAAGTTTATGGTTCAGTAACATGCACCAAAATAGAATAAAAACCAAAAATGTTGAAAATTAGAGGTAACTTTGTGATGGTTTTCTATCGAGAAAATTTTATCCTATTATGTTTTTCGTCAAAGCCAACCTTCACATTCATAATGAAGTTTCCTGACATATACTTTTTTTCCAATTTGAACATGATTTACTACTCTAAAATCTAATCAAAGATTGAAGATTTTGCTTTAGGCCCGCTCTTAAGCGACATTTCATGACTCTCATGGGAAATAGTAGCAGTGGTTTCCCGTTGCCTTCTGCCCCAAGCATTTTAGGAGTTATTTCGACCCCAAGGCTGTTGCTGCCTCTTCTGACCCGTTGCCGGGCAGGGACGAGTGGTTATACCGCCACTGACTCGGACGCCAGAGCCCCGTCTGTTATCTAGCAGGGAGCACCGCGATAACATTTATGTGGTATCGCCGCCAGGAGGCGCGTGCAGGTGGGGTTGACAATTGGGCCGGTCAAGATGTTGTTTCCGATCCCCCTTACTCCCCTACTTACTACATACATACACCTAAAACTTATCTTATTTAATTAGTCTATTTTTTTATAAGTGAGGGAGAATTATTGTACTAGCTGGTATTCACGCACACAGAGACACACTATGACAGTGTAAAACACCGCCTGCACACTGCACGCACACAGGTTTAAATTGTTAGCTCGTTTTTTATGGTTTGTATGGTTGGTTTGTTGGTATTGTAGGGCGACGCCGACGCTCCGTCTAGACAATATATAATCAAAGTCTGTTTAATAGAATATCATTGGTCCCGACCGACTGATAAGTTGCGATGTTCTATTCTTATAAGTTTATTATTAGTTATATTTGTGTATCGATCACGAAATTAATGCCACGGAATCAGTTATTCAATAGCAGGTACTCAACATAATATATACTCCTGCACTTGCAGTCGGGTTTTTTTATTTGAGGTTTTTCAGTTAAGAATTCAGAGTAGTGTTGCCGCAGGAGCAGCTGCTCAGCCGGGTGTTAGAACTCATTTAAAAATAAATTAAATAAACCAGTGCTGCCAGCTGCCATCTTGTTTTTTTTATTTTTTCGTTTTGGAATACCCTCAAATAATACATTAAGGTGAATGCTTCAACGAGCCCGCGAAATTCAAATTTTCTTACGTTTTTTGCAATTTGCAGGCCAGTGCTAGGTTGTATGTTACTTAAAATATTGTTCGCGATTGTAAGACGTATGTAGTTACAGAAATATAATCATCAAAATCATCAATACAACCCTCCAAGTTCATAAAGGTCTAGCAATGACTTTGACCTTGAAAAAATCGTTCCTCGACTTATATGAACTCAGAGGGTTGTATGCGTGCGTTTTGTCTAATGCATAGATAATGGTACGGAACCCTTCGTGCGCGAGTCCGACTCGCACTTGGCCGGTTTTTTTTGTTGGTTTTTCCGTCATGAGTGTCGTTTTCATGGTTTTCGGGGTCGCTGATAATGAAAATGATTTATTGAAATCAGATTTAACCAATGGCAAGGTAAATCGTGTGTGTCAGAATGGCTGGTTGCCTGTGGCTTTGGTCTATGAGAGTTGATTAGAAAATTGCTACATAATTGCTTATATTTGCTACATTTAATAAATAATTGCTACATACTATATATATTTAGAAATAACATATTTTTTTTGTACAGCCATCCTGACGTTTGGTTGGCTGGTCGCCTCCTAGTTTAAAGCCAAGCATGCAGAGTTTCCCGAAATGTATTGCGTCAATAATTGCTACATATTTGCTTCATTTATCTAATTTAGTTGTATCTTCAAACATATGTTAAATAAAAGATGTGGCAATTATTTTAATTATCCCAAGGAAAAGTGCCTGATAAAACAATAAAGGCAAATAGTTGCAGTGTGTCTTCAGTCAACGGTATTGCTACTTTATGTTAAACTCATAGACCAAAGCCACAGGCAACCAGCCATTCTGACACACATGGTAAATCATTGAATCCATTTCACTATTCGTCATTCAAAAGTGCCTTTGAATGACCTAATTGAAATAAATAATTATTGACCTCATTTTCTTAATCCTTTAACCATGAAAACGACGGCCCTAGCGGAAAAACCGATTTTTTTTCTCGGCGCCATATTGGTTTTTCATTTTAACCTCATTTCATTATCAACGACCTCGAAAACCATGAAAACGACACCCATGCGTAAAAAACCAAAAATTTTCCTAGGCGTCATCTAGGATTTTCATTTTGAGCTCATTTTCGTAATCAACGACCCCGAAAACCATGAAAATGACATCTATGACGGAAAAACCATAAGTATCTAAATATAATTATGACATCACAAAAACTATCTCATCACAAAAAATTATAATTCTGATCTTATGCCATTTTCGCTTTACGAGGTCATCGCGTCAGGTGTGCAGCACATTATGGTCACGGTGCGGGGGCGTTTACGTCACACGTAAATTTATAAGCATAAAATTAGTTTCCTAGCAAAAAATAATAATAAATTCGAATTGGAACAACACAAGATTCTCAACCCCTGTATGTCTAGCCAACTGGTATTATGATACTACTTTAGCGATGTAGCAAAGTATCGCTTACTAGCTGTTGCCCGCGGCTGCGCCCGCGTAAAGTTCGGTAACTATCCCACTGAAAAATACTAAAGGGATAAATAGTGTCCTACCAGTCAATCCAGGTTATAAACAAATTGTGCAAAATTTCACAATCATCACAATTTACTATTATCATCACAATCACAATCACCATCACTATCACAATCACTATCAAAATCACCATCACAATAACAATCACCATCACAATCACCATCATTATGACCATCACAATCACCAACACAATCACCATCACAATCACGATCACATTCACTGGTGCCGATTCCCTTGTTCACAAACTAAACTAAATTTAAGTTGAATGCACCTTTTTCTTTCTATTTCATTATGAAAAGGACAGAAGATAAATATTAGTTTAATCCTGTCAAATTAGTCAGCACCTGACGTAATTTGATGTAATTTTAGTAGTCAACTTTTTAATCGCGTCTAAAACTTGTATGGCGCTGATTAATTTGACAGAACATAACTAAAAATTTATCTTCTGTCCTTTTCTTAATGAAATAGAAAGAAAAAGATGCACTGAACTTAAATTTGGTTTAGTTTGTAAACAAGGGAATCGGCACCACTATCATCATTATCACAACCATTATCATCGTTATCACAATCATCATTATCACAATCTCCATCCTCGTCATCACAATCATTATCATCGTAATCTCAATCATTATCATCTTAATCACAATCATCATGATCACAATCGCCATCACTATCACAACTGTTGAGTACAGTATGACGGTCTCGATGATGGTGATGAGAAATAAAGTGGACTGTATAATTTGCTGGTACAAACTGAATTTAATAACTGAAACATATATACAACGCGGTGGCCCAGGGAGAAGTGGTCTATGTGGCGCGAGTGCGTGACGCCGGCCGTTCCGCGCCGCCCGTCGCCCGCGCAGCCCGTCGCCTGCGTCCCCCGCGCGCCCGCTCCTCACACAGCACCGCCTGGCTCAGCGGCTCGCGCGCACTGACTGCAGCACCCGAAGATGTCGAGGTTCGATTCTCGACACAACAATCAAATCAAATCATAATTTATTTGTTAACATAGGTAAAAAAAAAGTACAGATGTTATGTTTGATGAACAGAGCGCTATGTTATGCCAGGATGCGTACAAATATGGTGTGCAAATCTAGCTGAGGATTACAATATTATTACTAAATATTTGAAAATCATGGATTTATGGTATGGTAAAAACTATGTCACAATAATTAAAATGTTAAAGTTGTCGATATTAATATTTATCTCAAACCTCAATATAATTTTGTAATTCTAAATTAATTCTTCATTTATGTATTCGTCAATAGTGTAATAACATTTATCAATCAAGAATAATTTCATTTTTTTCTTAAATTGTGTAAAATTTAATTCTTATAAGGCGTCTGGAATTTTATTATAAATGCGTGGAGTCATACCAAGGACACTTTTTGTTACTTATATATAGATTCTCTGTGTTACTAATGCAGTTTTACATTTGCAATTACTCATAGCATTTTTGTACTGACGACGAATTGGAACATTTCGTACCATTGTTATTTTTTCAAAAAGGTTGATATTGGTTTTAACGAAGATATTTAACAACCACAATCATTATCACAATCACCATCACTATCACAATCACCATCACTATCAAAATCACCATCACTATCACAATAACAATCACGATCACCATCACAATCACCATCCCAATCACCATCAAAATCACGATCACAATCACTATAACAATTACTATCATCATTATCACAATCATTATCATCGTAATCACAACCATTATTATCGTAATCACAATCATCATCATCACAATCTCCATCCTCGTCATCACAATCATTATCATCGTAATCACAATCATTATCATCGTAATCACAATCATTATCATCGTAATCACAATCATTATCATCGTAATCACAATCATTATCATCGTAATCACAATCATTATCATCGTAATCAAAATCATTATCATCGTAATCACAATCATTATCATCGTAATCACAATCATTATCATCTTAATCACAATCATCATGATCACAATCCTCATCACTATCACAGTCACCATCATAATTACAATCACAACCACTATCATTATCACAATCACTATCACGGTCACTATCACAATCCTCGTTATCGCAATCCTATTCATCGTAATCACAATCATCTTCATCATTATCACAATCACCAACACTATCACAATCACTGTCACAATCACCATCACAATCAGAATCATTATCACAATCACCATCATCGTTATCACACTCATTATCATCGTAATCACAATCATTATCATCGTTATCTCAACTATCATTATCACAATCATCATCATCGTAATCACAATCATTATCATCGTAATCAAAATCATCATCATCACAATCATCATCAACATTATCACAATCATCATCATCGTTATCACAATCATCACAATAAATCAACAATAACCCTGTACAGAAGTCGAATCCGAAATCTTCTGGATCTCAAAGTAAATGCTATTTTCGTAATCAGCACCCCTGATAATCTCGGTGTAGACACCCATATTGATTTTTAGACATTTCAAAATTTCAACCCAATCACACCCCAATACCCCAACAGGGAATGATGGTATTTCAGGTCCGCCACATTCAATCTTAAAATCGTTGTATTTGTAATACACCTGACCAAATTCACCATATAAACAATACCTATGTTGAATTTCAGGCTTTGTTACCCCGTTTCCCCCTTTAGCGGTTGAATTCTGAAAAAACCTGAAACACAAATGTTATCTCATTTAGCGATAGGAGTAGGTACTCCTGTTAAGTTTCGAATATTCTAAACCAATCTTATTTTCCCATGTAATCTTTGAACCCCCGTTTCAACCCCTTAGGGGCTAAATTTTGAAAAATCCTTTCTTAATGCACCCCTAAACCTCATTAAAAACCTATGTGCCAAATTTTGAATCTCTAGACTCAGCGGTTTGGGCTGTGCATTGATTTTTAGACTTTGTCACCCTATTTCTCCCTCTTAGGGGTTGAATTCTGAAAAAACCTGAAACTCGTTTCTACTCATTTCTCA
The DNA here is from genome assembly GCA_905147715.2 of Xestia xanthographa. Lineage (NCBI taxonomy): Eukaryota > Metazoa > Arthropoda > Insecta > Lepidoptera > Noctuidae > Xestia > Xestia xanthographa. The sequence goes on from LR990662.1 coordinate 29,538,565, forward strand.
ATAGGAGTACTCCTGTGAAGTTTCGAATAAAATAGTCTAATTAACCTTGTTTCCCCATTCAAACTGTAGAGCCCCGTTTCATCCTCTTAGGGGGTGAGTTTTGAAAAATCCATTCTTAGTTCACCCCTAGACCACTAAGGAATCCACTTGCCAAATAGATATGTTTTCATGGTTTTCGGGGTCGCTGATAATGAAAATGATTTATTGAAATCAGATTTAACCAATGTCAAGGTAAATCATTGAATCCATTTCACTATTCGTCATTCAAAAGTGCCTTTGAATGACCTAATTGAAATAAATAATTATTGACCTCATTTTCTTTATCCTTTAACCATGAAAACGACGGCTATAATGGTTAAACTGAAATTTTTTCTCGGCGCCATCTCGGTTTTTCATTTTAACCTCATTTCGTTATCATCAACCCCGAAAATCATGAAAACGACACCCATGATTAAAAAACCAAAATTTTTCCTCGGTGTCATCTAGGATTTTCGTTTGGACCTCATTTTCATATTCAGGGACCCCTAAAACCATGAAAACGACACCCATGACGGAAATACCAAAAAAAATCCTGGACGCCATCTTGGATTTTCATTTTGAACTAGTTTTCGTAATCAACGACCCCGAAAACCATGAAAACGACATCCATGACGGAAAAACCAAAAAAATCTTGGACGCCATCTTGGATTTTCATTTTGAGCTCATTTTCGTAATTAACGACCCCTAAAACCATGAAAATGACACCCATGACGGAAAAACCATATGTATCTAAATATAATTATGACATCACAAAAACAGCTATCTCATCACAAAAAAATATAATTCTGATCTTATGCCGTTTTCGTTTTACGAGGTCATCGCGTCAGGTGTGCAGCACATTATGGTCACGGTGCGGGGGCGTTTACGTCACACGTAAATTTATAAGCATAAAATTAGTTTTCTAGCAAAAAATAATAATAAATTCGAATTGGAACAACACAAGATTCTCAACCCCTGTATGTCTAGCCGACTGGTATTATGATACTCTAGCGATGTAGCAAAGTATCGCTTATTGGTCGATTTAGGTAACTAGTAAGTGTCGTTATCACTTTGTGATCAAAAACTTGGTAGGTAGGTGTTAATGACCTCTATTCCGATGTTAACTGGCACCAACTTATAGGTGTTAATGACCTCTATTCCGATCTTAACTGGCACCAACTATAAATTCTTTCTATCTCTATGGTCTAAATGTACACTTTATTGTATTCTATTCCTACTCTTTGTAATACGAGAATACAAACTTTTTTATCTGCAGCCAGCATTAGCTTTGTAGGGAATTTACTGGGTCCAGCGACTCACCTGCTTCAACCTTCCCGCAGCCACAATCCAAGGGTCCTGGCTTGGTAGAACGTCGGGGCTTGTCGGCAGAGCACACCACAGAGAATCTCCAGTCAATAATCCCACACATATAGGTCCATAGGTCACACGTGAAACACTGTCTTCCAGGAAGATGAAAGGGGAACTGTTTTTGGGTATATCAATCAAACGGGACACACTAGCACTGCATATCGGCGTTGCGTGCTCTCGCGACGGAGTCCATTTTTGACTACGTCATGGTGGTGGCGCGAAGTTTGCACCAACGACCATTCCTCAAGGAAAGGATGCGTTCCAGTCGACGCAGTTTATCGTCGACCCAGTATACCAAATAAAAATTAAAAGAACCACGTTTATGAACCAAATTGTGTCATCTTATCCTAACACGAATAAACAAATATTTATACAAATATAAACAAAAAAAACAAACTTGTTTTGAGACGAAACAAGCTTTTTTAGGGATGTTGAAAGTTGCGGCAGTTCGAGTGTGTCCCCAAGTTGGTGGTTTTGGGACACTTCACGACAGAAAAAGAATATCCTGTGGACGTTTATACAACCCTAAAAATCTACGTTACACCCATTACAAATACTTTACTTATGTCTTCAGTGAGGTCCGTTTATATGATGCTCTATGAGTGAGGCATCATCGTCATTTCCTCATCAGTAGACCTAGACCATAGTAGTGGACTTTACGGGCAATGTCTTTCCGCTATTAAAATAAATAAAAAAAAGAAACCAAATAAAATTACGCATTTATTTAAAAAATATCTAATTCCTTTTTCTAAACAATAAACGATCACTAGCTACTACAATCAATACTGAACATTATTTTGATGACTTGTACAGTGTTTACTCTGTTACAAAAGTATTACTAACAAGTCAAAAAACATACGTAAGAATGTAATTCTTGCTGCTGATTTTTTGGAAGAACTAGACAAGAACATGAAACTCTAATTTTAAATCAGCACCAGATGTTTTCCGTTGGGGTTATTTTATAACCTCACGATAAAATTATATACAACATCAGTAAGCGCCATTGACTGTAGTTTTACGTTTTTTAATAGGCTGTGCCTCATCTTGACGACCTGAATGGCACAGTGGTAGTGAGGCAGCCTTGCGTTCTTAGGGTCTCGGGTTCAAATCCCGGTTGGAGCAAATGTTTGTGTGATGAACATGGACATTTGTTTCCAAGTCATGGATGTTTATATGTATAATAAGTATGTATTTACAAACAAAAAACCTATATCAACTATCTGGTGTCCACGACACAAGCCTCGTGGCTTGTGGCACTAGATGGCGCTGTGTAATGTCCAGCGATATTTATTTATTATCTAGCATCTGCAATCCTTGGCAAGGTTAGTTATCTGCATTTTATTGTCTCCACTGCTGATGCTTTATGTACTAACGCGACCAACAGGACCAAACTATCATGTCCACACCAAAAACAGACTATCAGATTTTAACATGAAAATTTTGATAATGATATAAAGTATAATTTATTTATTATGCAAACCATAGAGAGATGCTTATAGGTATAAAAATATAATTTAGGGCTGGTTTTTCCATTGCCAGTTAGGTAACTTTATTTACCAAGGATATTAATTTGCTCTCAAATAAAGTTACATTTCTGACCATTAAAGAAAAATCAAATCAGCCTCTAACCAAATTAAATTCTAGGTTATGGTCTTTCTTGTGTTAAATAAGCACTGGTATTCCAAACACTTATTATTTAAGTGGCCCAACTGAAATCGTTCGTGTCTAATTCCACGTAGGGTCAGACGGGCAGCGCGGGCTGGCGGCGCGCTTGCAGCTTGGCGCGGTTGTAGGCCAGCACGCCCAGCGCCGCCAGCGCCATGCCGCCCAGGTTCAGCGGCGGCGCCGGGTTGCGCAGCAGCAGCAGCGACGCGCCCACCACGGCGGCTCGCTTGGCAGCCGACGCCACGGCGTACGCCAGCGGCGACACGCGCGACAGCACGCTGAACGCCGCCACGGCCTGCAGCCACGCCAGCGCGCCGTCCGCGGCCAGCAGCGCGCCGCCCGCCGCCCAGCCCGCGCGCGGCGCCGCGCCCGCCAGCAGCGCCGCGCCGTCGCTCCACGCCCACAGCGGCGCGAACAGCGCCAGCGCCAGGCGGCCCAGCAGCTGCAGCAGGCGCAGGTGGTGCACGCCCGTGTCGCGCAGCACGCGCTTGGAGTACAGGTGCTGCAAGCTCAGTAGCGCCGCCGCCGCCAGCGCCGCGCCCAGCCCCAGCGCGTCGAACTGCAGCTCCGTGGCCGACGCCACGCCCACGCCCAGCGCGATCACCACCAGCGCTAGCTGCACGCCGCGCGTCTGGCGCTCGCCGAACAGCAGCCACGCCAGCCCCGCCGTCCATAGCGGCGTCGTCGCCTTCACTGCGAAATCCCACACCCCATGCCATTACTAAACTTGGCAGTAATCCAATCCACGTCCCGAGCCCAGTGAAGGTTTGTGAACATCATGTCTCAAAATGTATGGTTCAATCATGAATTTCTCATGAGGCTTCCCTTTACCAATTTGAGAACAGCGGTTATTAAATAATGGCACCAAGTAAAGTGCAGGTCAGTCCTGGTTTGAACCCATATGCACTTGTAAGTTAAGGCCTTTAGTACTGGCACTCCTGGTACTGCTCATTTAAAGCATAAATATAAAAGCTAACCTGTGTGAGCATAGGAGATTGGCACTTTCCAAATGGACACTTGCGAGCATATGGTGGTGAGGAACTTGGCGAAGGCGAGCGGCACAAGTGTGCGCCAGTAGTAGCGGCGCGGGAAGTCAGGCGCGCGCCGCACGCCGCACAGCGCGAAGGCGGGCGCGCTGCACAGCACGATGCTCAGCAGCTGCACCATCGTCACCGTCACGGGGTACGGGAAGTCCGTCAGCACCAGCTTGCCCACCACGTTGCTGGCCGAACTGGCAGCGTACCACGCCAGGCACAGCGCGACCACCACCAGCGATTCGCGCCGCGACCCGTCTAACCCCATAGCGCAGACTGATCACGACGCCCAGCTAACGCCACTTCCTCCAAACACCCTCATAATTGGCTTGCAACGATCATAATAATGCATTCATTTTTATAATATATACTAGAATTACGAGTTGACTTGCTTTGTAATTCTTGCAAGATGACATAGCATCAGGCAAATTTTGTTTCTGGGAATATTTACAATTACAAATGAACAGAGAAAAACATTGATACATAACACATAATCGGCAATGCGTTATTAGTCTGAATATCTGTCAACGAGGACATGTTTATAAATAAAATTGTAAGTATGTTGTATCTTCACGACCCGTATTGAAAAATTATAAAATAAACTGGTACGAGTGGTACGTGTTTTCGACAATCGCCTGCCCTGCCTGACTAGAGTGACTGATGAACATGCATGCATGAACTCAAGAACTCAACACAGCAGCAGACATTCAAGCACAGCTGGATGGAACAGTGGTGGAAACGCCAAGGCCAGGACAAACCGAAAAATGTCAAAACTACAATACGAATACGGCTATATGTGGCTGACAGTGACAATCAGTGTTGCCGGCAGCAAGTTTCGATTTATTCCGATTCCTCATCTGAAAAGTTCCGATAAGTTCCGCCTGAGTAAAATAAAAAAAATGATATTATAACATACAGATACAGGGTGTAAACCACCTCATCACGAAGCCGTAAACCAAGCATTCTGTACATCAAATTAAGTAACTTTACGCAAAAATTATTGCTGGGAAACGACTTTTTTTTTGGGGTGAAAAATCATGTTTTGTGGTAGAACTCAATGTAACGCACTCAAAACATTGTGCTGATGAATGGATTGAATAGTACAGGGGTCGTGGAGGCGTATAAAGTAATGATCTTACATTAAAAACTTTAAAAAAAAAAACTTGTCAAGAAGTTGGAACTTTGATCCCCAATATCTCCGTAATTACAAGGTTTCTAGGTATGGTGTTGAAGAAAAAAATGATCGCAATGACGGGGAGAACAAGTGCCTTTCGGCGTCGTTAGGAGGTGTTTTACACCCTTTATATTTTTTTGCCATGTAATTCATTACACCCACTTTTACTAGCATTTTTTTTTAATGCTGTAGACATTGCATTTGTGTTATGTCATGTCATGCCTCGGATAATAATGTCAAAATACTATGGTGTTTTGACATTAGTATCAGAGATAAATATGTGATATGTAATCCAGAATGAAAACGTTTCACGATAAAATCGCAGCGATTTAACACCAACGAAAACATTGATTTCTATAGGTACACTCCAACAAAGTATTTTACATCTGTGTAGGAGTACAATACCATGTCAGTGAACGAAAATAATTTATAGCTAATCCTGTCAGTCGAGTTTATTTTATTTATTATTTAGAGGAAACTTAGTCCTTAATGCCAATTCTACGATAAATTTGATGATGGGTAATAATTGTAATAAAATTATGACAATGTCATTCCAATGTCGCTTGTTTGGTTTATGCCAAAGTTCCGAAAAGTCCCGCCAAAGCTGAGGTTCCGCAAAAGTTCCGCCAAGGGCTTCAAAGTTCCGAATTCGGAACAAAAGTTCCGCGCCGGCAACGCTGGTGACAATGGGCTGCGGTGGCAACTGGCATGTTCCAAGGCTGCGTTCCGAATTAAGCTGTATTCATAGGCTGCGTTCCGAATTAGGCTGTAATCGATTTGAGCGACCATAAAGTCGTACCGAATTACCGTGAGCGCGATAACGATGTCCCTTGAATCATCATAGATGACGTCATGACATGCTCCATCTTGCGATTACAGCGACCATGCCCCAAATAAATATCACTGTGATCGCTGTCAAAAATGACAGTAGTGTTCACAGGTTGTGTTGTTTGATTGAAAAAAAATTGAATGAGTTTCAAACTCATGAACATTATATTTCAATAACGTTGCATATATGTAATTTGTAAATCGTAGGATTTTTTTAAGGGGTAAATCTTTGCCGGGAGCAATATACGATAATAAAAACGCTTTCGTCATCCTTTTCATCACTGGACGGGTCGTCGTTCTTTATCTCAAAATCGGAGTTATCAGGATAGGTAGGTGTAGGTAGATAGAGTCAACCAACTTATCTTCCATTTTCAAAAGTAGGTCTTGTGAAATGTTTTGGTTTGGGGTTATGTTCACGAGCGTTCCGAATTGAAGACAGCTCTTAGCTGTCATAATCGTGGTATTTATATCGGAACGCAAAATATCGATGTGAGCGCTGTGAGCGATTATTTTGTAATACGGAATGCACCCTCTATTTGTCAAAATTACGGTGTTGCTAGTCACCGTATTTTTCAGTATTTTTAGACAAAAATACGGTATTTGGCGGAAAATTACGGGAGACAGACAGAATTAAAAACACGGTAAATTTATGGTTACTTTATTTCACGATTAAACGTAAGGCGTTTCGGCCTTTTTGTTCATATAAACATTAATACTTTTATTAATTTTTATCAGTAGGATGGAAATCTACGCAGTTTTTTCCTGTTCTTAAACGAGTTGCTCCGTAATTAGATTCCCAGCAATAGATTTTGTAGACAACTGGTTCATTTTTTTGTTTTAAAATGCGCTCACAATCAGCGGCGTTTGAGTGGGGCAATGACAGCATTCCTAGCATAAAATATGCTAAATTATAAAATGGTCCGACTGGTCGCGAGTCTTCTTTATTTTGATTTCTAACACCACATGCCAAAATACATCTGGAAGATCGTTGACGTCTAAATCACATTTGTTTTGTGCAATGTAATTTGGAAAATGCCACCATTCATCGTCTAAAATCTGCTGGACATCAAGTTTCTTGGGAGTTTTGAAAATGTCTACGCTAATGTATGACCACAGAAAACAAAATACAATGTCACTGGACATTTTTATATTTTTTTGTAATTTGTATTATCAGAAAGACACATTTAAAAGTTTTACAACATTGTATTATCTATGTTACCATCATATTGTAAAAACCGTCATTTTCTAATCTGCCTGTGAAACCGTCAAATGCATGCGATAAAAGTATCTCTGCCCCCATAATCGGGACATAGGGCACTCCCACGTTAGGTTAGTTAGGTTCCTTCAAACCCTGCAGACAGAAATAGGCGCCCCGCCTAGCCTGCGTTTCTGCGTCCCAATACTAAATGTTCTAAGAACTCTTAAAGCAATATCGCCTAAAAATGCGCCTGTGTGTGGGAGCCTTAAGGTCCCAGCACTGCCAGCCACTAAGTGTGAATTACTTATAAGAGAAAAATAAAAATAAACAGATTTTTAGTATGATTGTACTATTATAGGTCAGCCTATAAGTCGCCAGAGGGCGTTCCCCCTACTAGAGGCTCAGGATTTTTATTTAATCAATTAGCAGCCCCTTGCCTCGAGGCTTTATTAGTCAATCATGGCATACCTGCATAATACACAAGGTAGCAAAAAATTAAGCATCATGTGGACTTTTATGATTTCAAATTACATATTATTTGCAGTATCTGAATTTATTTGAGGCAAGATGTAAATATTTTCGAGCTCGCTTCGCTCTCTCTTGCAGCCCTCCTCAGCCTCCTCTCTATTGAATCTTTACATTATCCTAGAAGTCAGAGGTCGGTTAACTAGTATCGGCGTTATGGGAATCGCAAAATAAGTATTTGATTTACTTGGTGATGGAGTCATCATCATCATCAGCCTATTAATGTTCCCACTGCTGGGACACGCCTCCTCTCTGAGAGGGAATGGGCTATAATCCACCACGCGGGCCCAGTGCGGATTGATAGATGTCACATGTCTTCGAATTTTTTGGTTCTAGGACATGCCGGTTTCCTCACGATGTTTTCCTTCATCGTTTTGAGAGCAGTGGTGATGAAATAAATTACACAAAGTAATGCGCCTGTCTGGGTTCGAACCCACTCGCATAAACAACTCGCTAAGGTTGTCAATCTGCATAACCAGACGTAGCGATTGAACAAAATGGCCGTAGTTTATACAAAATTTCCAAAGCAATTGATCAATCAAATTCGTTCACAAAATTCCAAAAAACTCGGGAAAAACTAAAATCCAATGAAAAAAAGGCAAAAAAGCGGGAAAACATTGTGCAAATTACCCTAACTACTGAGAAACTTGACTGTAACGAGAACCGTGTTTTTCACTAACTTTTTCTATGTGAAGCTTTATAAAACTATGTACCTATTTATCGAGATCTATAATTTAGTAAGATGTAAAATATAATTTCATGTAATCGTGTTACAATATTTAGGTGTTTTGTAAACGTGATTGTAATAACAAATATACGGATACTTGTGATTAGACAGCTGACTGGACAGAACCATTCGATTCTGTGTGGTTATTTCTTCAGAAGACAACACAACAAACATTAGCGTTAGTTCAGACTACTGCCACTAGCCAAAATAACCATGCAGCACCACAAAACTGTCGTCCATCGTCTTTGCAAGTAAAATAATAATTAATTACCTGTGGCAATCCACATCTGTGGTTATTTAAGTTACATTTATTTGTACATGACATCTGTGTGTCATGTAGAAAACAAGAAAGTTTTAGTTTCTATTTTCTTAATAAGTAAGCAAGTTGTCTAAATCCAATAAAGAGAAATAAGATCACAATATTCGAAAGGTGTTTATAAGTAAAAAGTGCTCATATGAAATTCGTGTTGACATCAAACGAGAATAATAACAAAGTTGAAAACAATCTTTTCAATCTGAAGGACTTTAGTACTATGGACAGCTTGTCATCTCCAGGACATCTGCTGTAATCGTAATTGAGGTGAGTTTATTTTTAGTGCTGAGCAATGTCTCTCTACTACATACCGGCCAGAACACGCCGAGCCAGTCACTCCACCCATCGAAGAGGACACTTGTAACATATATATGATGATAATATATAATTGTTAGATATCACAATCAGCACAGGCCAGGGCAGCACTTTCAGGTTTTAATGTTTCACAGCTGTTAAAGCTGGCTCTATCATGTGATCTAAGTTTAGAACTTTTTTCAGTGTATTAGAGTAATGTATTGTGTTTTACATTGTGAGCTTCCTTCCTTCCTCAACATTCAACGTTTAACATAACATGTCTGTAGTGGTAAGGTTGTCAAGTCATGTTTCATCATAGATCAACATTCTTCGGCCATATTGTGGCTGGGATAAGTTTAGGTGTCCACCTAGCACACATGAGTGTCGGATTTGTCTTTCAAAGATATGTGCCTGCACCAGTAACACTTCCCTGAAACAAAATTGGTTATCAGTCTTGTAGCATAAAATACATTTAAATTCTATGCCATTGCCTAGTGATGCTGTGTTTGGTGGTAGGTAATTTTTATAAACATGTTATCCTTATGGGTAGTGTTCCACATGTAACAAGTTTGCCTACAGCTTGCGGAACTCGTCTGGTCCCAGTACTGAGCTCAGCTCGGTGCGGGGACTTCCACTACTCCAACAACTTCTTTACAACTCTAAGACACGAAACTAAAAGGGTCAGAAGTATGAACACTGCTCAGCCTAGTTTCTGCCATTTTAGTTTATTTAGCTATTGAAGTTATATCGTCGACATCACTACTATCGACATCTGATACTAGAATGCCATAATGCCCTAGAACGAATCACGGTACTAAACCATAACACGGTAACACTACAATGGGTCACAGTGGATCACTTGGGAACGATGCAGCTGATGAGCTTGCCAGAAGAGGATCCAGCCCAAAACCCTGCGGACTCGAGCCCATTGTGCCTATTCCCTTCAAGCAACTAAGAAGCTGGTTAAAGGAACACACTCGAATACAAGCAGAGAAATGGTGGACCTCGGCACCAGGGTGTAGGCAATCCAAGGAAGCCATGCCATCCCTTGACACAAAGCTGACCAGGCGCCTTCTGCGCCTGGACAGAGATAGCCTACGACTGGTGGCGGGGACCATCACTGGACACTGTTCACTAAATAAACACTTCCACACCCTAGGAATCACTGACAGTCCCCTATGCAGAGCATGCATGGAGGCGGAGGAAACGGTGGCGCATGTGCTCCTTGAGTGCACTGGCGTTACCAAGATTCGCGAGGAGACCTTGGGAACACCAAGATACCTTGCGGACGCTCGGAGAAGACCGGGAAGTTTGATCTGCTTCTGGAGGGAGGTGGGCTGGTTGGAGAAAACGGCCACCACGGCTCATGCACAATGGTCCACTTTAAGGACTAAGTGCGGAAACCAAAACCCCATGATAGATAGATCGTCGACATCATCAGTCAACTTTGATTGTTAGCATTTTGGAAACTTATTTTTTATTGTTGGTGCATTAATACCATAACCTAACCTCTCCGACGCTAAACGCGCGGAATTGCACATCCCGAAAAGCGCACATGCAAAAATTTTTGCAAGTTTTCAAAACATTTTCTGCCCGATCCGATAAAAACACCTGTAGCTCAAAAACTACAAGTCCTAGAGCAATTTCAAAAATACTGTTGTCAAGCTGATTAGATAAGGAATCTACTTATCTAGAAATCAAAATGAAATAATAAATAGAATTACTTATATTTTGAAAATAAAATGAAATGGCTGAAGGTAGGCCACCTAAAATTCGAACTCCTTTCAAAAACTTAATAATTATCTTGCAAGTTTTATTTGCAATCTTTTATGTACGACAACCTTATTATTGATAGGTATAGACCTTGACAATTTCATGTATATTGATAACAGCTGGTTGATTGTTAATAGCTGTGCTCCTGATAGTTACTGATTAAATGCAGCAGCAACACTGACAATCAAAATATGTAATGATAAGTGGCCATGATTCATACAAATAAGTAATCGTGCATTACTTATCATAATATTACCGTGGTCGTACTGTCGTACAGGGTAACGTGGTGGTGTTGCAGGCGCGGTGCGGGCGGGGTGCGGTGCGGGGGGTGATGCGGCGATGGCCTCGCGGCGCGTGACGCGCAAGTGGGAGGTGTTCGCGGGCCGCAACCGGTTCTGGTGCGACGGGCGGCTCATGACGGCGCCGCGCTCCGGCGTGTTCGCGCTCACGCTGGCGCTCATCTGCGGCACGTGCGCGCTGCACTTCGCCTTCGACTGCCCCTTCCTGGCGGCGCGCGTGTCGGCCGCGGTGCCGGCGGCGGGCGCGGCGCTGTGCGCGCTGACGCTGGCGGCGCTGCTGCGCACGGCGCTGTCGGACCCCGGCATCATCCCGCGCGCCGCGCCGGCCGAGGCGGCGGCGCTGGAGGCCAGCGAGGCGGGCCGGCCGCCGCCGCGCGCGCGCGAGGTGCTGGTGCGCGGCCGGCCCGTCAAGCTCAAGTACTGCTTCACGTGCAAGATGTTCCGCCCGCCGCGCGCCTCGCACTGCTCGCTGTGCGACAACTGCGTGGACCGCTTCGACCACCACTGCCCCTGGGTGGGCAACTGCGTGGGCAAGCGCAACTACCGCTACTTCTACACGTTCGTGGTGTCGCTGTCGTTCCTGGCCGTGTTCGTGTTCGCGTGCGCCGTGACGCACGTGGCGCTGCTGGCGCGCGGCGCGGGGCTGGCGGCCGCGCTGCGCGCTACGCCCGCGTCCGCCGTGGTGGCGGCCGTGTGCTTCCTGTCCGTGTGGTCCGTGCTGGGCCTGGCCGGCTTCCACACCTACCTCGCCTCCACCGACCAGACCACCAACGAGGACGTGAGTCTCCCTATACCCGACCCGACCGTGTCGTGAGTCGAGCGCCCCCTATAACGTTGCTGATGACGGTGTTCATTGTTTTCAGATCAAGGGCTCGTTTTCAACACGTCGCGGCGTGTCAAATCCGAACCCGTACTCGCGCGGCAACGCGTGCGCCAACTGCTGGCACGTCCTGTGCGGCCCCATGGCGCCCAGCCTCATCGACCGGTGCGTGCGCGCTCTGCACTCCGCACTAGCGCTCGGCTCCCGGCGCTCGCTCTCATCACCCGTTTGTGTCGCAGACGCGGCGTGTTCACGGTCGACGAGGAGCTGCCGCCGAACTTCGTGCTCGCGCTGAGCGCGGCGCCGCCCGCTCCCGCGCCCGCGCCCGCCGCCGCGCCCGCGCCGCAGTCGCTGCAGCTCGCGCTGGGCGGCAGCTACAGCAACCTGTTCGAGGGCGCCTACATGAACCGCTCGCTGGAGCTGGACCCGGTGCCGTCCCCGCGGCCCGAGCGCCGCCGCCGGCCGCGCTCGCCGCCGCCCGCGCTAGCGCTGGGCGCGGCCCCGCGCGCGCCGCCCGGCCTGAGCGCGTCGCGCCTGCGCCTGCTGCACGACACCACGATGATCGACGCGGCGCTGGACCTGGACGAGCCGGACATGTCGCACGCGCCGCGCGTGGCGCACGTGCCGCACGCGGCGCACGTGCCGCACGTGCCGCACGCGCCCGTGCACGGGCGTGCGCTGGCCGCGCTCTGACGTGCGCTGGGGGGGGCGCGGCCGCGCCCCCGCGCCCTCCGCGGCCGCCGCCGTCGTCTTGTAAATAGATTATGATAATTATAATAAATAGCTTGTATTGTAGAGTTTGTTTGCCTTTCATTCATTGCAAACCTTCCTTCTCTCCTGGATTTTAAGAGCCTATACTACCTCAAATGGCTTAGCTGGATCCTACGTTACGCCTAAAATACTGCAGCATTAATTCTGAAATAAATATATGGTAAAGTTGAGGATTAATGTTAAGTCCTACATTTGTCGAAAACACGATTCCATAAAATTTTCTCGATAGAAAAAAAATCCAAAGTTACCTCTAAACTGAACAATAAACCGCTGGCAATCATAGAATACTTCAAATTAGATCATGAAACTTTTTATTTACTGAAATAACTATAAAGCAGGTCTTATATTATTTATTTTTTTGAATTTCCTTTTTTTCGCCGCAAAATAAATAACCTATAATATCGGCCATATTAAAGTTTGTTCCCTGCCGCGCGCCACCTGCGCTCAGTCCTGCTCCGGCTACCGTACGGGAGGGCTGTGCCTAGAGTATATGTGTTCTGTGGGGCTGTGTCAGTTTGCGCTCAGGACACATTTACGCAACAGAACGGCGTAAAATAAAAATATTGAATTGCATGAATTTATATTGTTTGCGTAATGGGAAATAACCGAAATAAAAATAAAAAGCGACAGAGTTGGCGTAAAGAAATAGGCAAACATATGATCGAAATGAAGTAAGTATCTACCGACCTATCTATTTACAGTATTAGTGATTACAAACATGTAGGTAAATATGTAGTAGGTACACACGTTTGGAGCAGTTTCTGTATGTGTGGGTAGACCAGGTACTTACCGTACATACAATTATATTTTTTATAACTTTCTAACTTGGCGGCTGCAGTACGGGTCGCGGGTTCGATTCCTGCACGGAACATGTGTTATTATGTGATGGTCTGCAAATAGTTGTGACGACTTGTGTTTGTAATCGCACCGTCCACGTTTCAGGAGAAATAAAAAATAAATAGTTTTAGGGCAACTTTTATAAATAATTAAATTACCAAAATAGGTTTGTTTTTGTTTTGGCACATACAACAAAATGAAAAAAACGGTGCAATTACAAACTCAAGTCTTCACAACTATTTGTAGGCCATAACATACTAATACATGTTCCGTGCGGTAATCTAACCCCGGGCCGCGACCCGTACTGCAGCCGCTAAGCGCTTAGAAAGTTATAAAAAATATAAGTAATGTACCTACGGTAAGTACCTACACTAGCTGCATGAAACAAAACTATTGCTTCCTTCACACACAATCGGACGTGCCGGTCACACGGTGCGCGGCGCGTATACCTACTTACCCTACTGACTTATCAGACTGTAGCTACGCATGTTGTAAAATACATAAAAAATATGAACCTACTGGACTTACCTACTGTAGTAGTTTAGCTACATAATAAATATGATGATCTTTCTTTTAGAGGATGACGTCGATTACACACAACTGAAGATGATGTTGATAAAGGGAATATTCCAGAAAATTCGTGAGTATCTGCTACCTACTTATCCATGTAACTGATCTGTTATTAGAACACACAGCTATATAGTAAGGTATAAAAAAAAGCAATATATTTCCAGTATAAGCTGATCTCACATTGTATAGGTATTTCGCACAATGAGAGGTCAGCTTATACTGGAAAGTACAGCTTCATTTATGTAGCTACGCGTACCCGTACCCGCACCTGTATTTCTCTAATAAACGTAGGTAGATGATAATAATTACGTAGGTATATAATTATTCGGTGTTACATTCGCAAATATGATTTTATAGACGATTTCGTCTTCTTTTTTTTATTGTACAATTTTAGGGTTCCATATCGAAATGATAAACAAAAATATGTAATGTATGTATGGTCTATAGGTCAGTATTATTATACCCACAGAACAATTATACCAGCCACTTGTGATTGTTACAGGGCCCAAATACCTCCGATAGATGTAGAAATAGACGAAACAAATGTTCATACATTACAAAATATTGAATTGTAAGTATCATACGTATTTGATCATCAAGATATTTTTTCCTGGCTTTTGCCACATGGCATTACCGTTTTGTGCGTTATTACACGTCCTACCACGAAATTGGCGAGTTCACAAACTTTTCATATTGTTGTACTTTATAGGGTTCCGTATTACTAATTCATGTTGATTAAATTATGCTTTCAGGTGTAAGTACTTTAATAATGAATGTTGCGTTTTCTTGCAGATCACAAGTACCACTTGAGGACACAAGTTGTTCACTGAATATACATAGTGACGAAAGAATATTGGATCCGTAAGCTATTTATTAATAATACTCTTGATTTTATTAGTGACTAGCTTTTTGCCCGCGACGTCGTTTGTGATCCAGGATAAAAAGTATACCCGTTTCCAGGACATGGTCTTTTCATGTGCTAAATTTCA
This sequence comes from Xestia xanthographa, assembly GCA_905147715.2. Taxonomy (NCBI): domain Eukaryota; kingdom Metazoa; phylum Arthropoda; class Insecta; order Lepidoptera; family Noctuidae; genus Xestia; species Xestia xanthographa. Next base: position 29,553,768 of record LR990662.1, read on the forward strand.
TGCAAATCCGTTCAGCTACTTTAGCGTTACAAACAAACAAACTCGCTTTGCACATTTATGTTATTAGTAAGGATTATAATTTCTTAATTCTTATACTTGAATCAAATGAAGTTATACAGAAGACCGAAGAGTGCCCTCTGTTTAGCGTTTGTGGACTACGAGAAAGCCTTCGATTCGATCGAGACCTGGGCTGTACTGCAGTCTCTCCAACGCGCAACGGTGCCAAATCGACTATCGGTACATCGAGGTGTTGAAGTGTTTGTACAAAAACGCCACCATGTCCGTCCGACTTCAGGACCAAGCCTCGGAACCTATCCTCCTGCAGCGAGGTGTGAGAAAGGGAGACGTCATGTCTCCGAAACTGCTCACCGCTGCATTGGAGGATGTCTTCAAGGTTCTGGACTGGAGAGGGCTAGGCATCAACGTCAATGGCGAGTACATCACTCACCTTCGGTTTGCCGACGATATAGTGGTCATGGCTGAGACCATGGAGGACCTCAGTAGAGCTTCCGGAAGAGTAGGTCTTAAAATGAACATGGACAAAACCAAGGTCATGTTGAATGCCCATGTCACACCCACTCATATCAAGATTGAGACTCTACAGTCGAAGTTGTAGACGATTATGTGTACCTGGGACAAAGGGTCCAGCTAGGTAGGTCTAACTTCGAGAAAGAGGTCAATCGTCGAATCCGAGTCGGCTGGGCAGCGTTCGGGAAGTTGCGCGGTATCTTCTCGTTCAACTTACCGCAGTGTCTCAAGATGAAAGTCTATGACTAGTGTGTGTTGCCAGTGATTACATACGGGACCGAAACGTGGTCGCTCACAATGGGCCTCATCAGAAGGCTTATAGTTACCCAAAGGGCAATGGAAAGGGCTATGCTCGGAGTTTCCTTGCGCGATCGAATCAGAAATGAAGACTTCCGCAAGAGAACCAAGGTTACCGACGTAGCCCGAAGAATTGCCAAACTTAAGTGGCAGTGGGCAGGGCACATTGCTCGCAGAACGGATAGCCGATGGGGTCGAAAAGTTCTGGAGTGGCGACCGCGAACCGGAAGACGTTGCGTTGGAAGACCTCCCACTAGGTGGACCGATGACCTGGTGAAGGTTGAAGGAATCCGCTCGATGAGAGTCGCACGGGACCGGGATATGTGGTGACACTTGGGGGAGACCTATGTCCAGCAGTGGACGTATTTCGGCTGAAATGATGATGATGATGATGAATTCTTATACTAAAAAAACCTCTTTTTTTTTAGATATTCACATAATCTTCCGCAATACGACACATCAGATGATGAATGTGATGATGATACTGATTGGTAATTGCTAGATTTTATATGTGAGAAGATTGTATGTGTATCATGTATGTTATTCAGTTTAGCAAGAATTTGTAAAAAAAATATTGTGGTAATTTCAGGTACGAAGTGAGTTTTAATAATCCTGTGGAAGAGAAAAGCTGTTTATATGTAGAAGGACGGAGAATGATTGATGTAGAATATTTTTATAAAAGACTTCAAGAAATATGCAATCATAATAAAGCATTCGGATGTACATTGAGCAATGTTCACATTATATCAGAAAAAAGAAAAGGTCTACTCTCCAAATATAAATTAACCTGAAATATGTGTAATCTAACATTTTATCTTGATTCTGAGCCGAAATCAGACCTAGATTTAAACAAATCTGCAACATCTGGCATCATATCTTCTGGAATTGGCTATTCCCAATTTAGCGAATTATGTGCATCAATGGAGTGTCCATCATTCTCTCAAAAGCACTATGCTAAAGTCCAAAATGAAATATAATGATGACTGGCGAAAAACTGCTATAATTACAATGGAGGCAGCTGCAGCAAGGGAACGAGATGCAGCTATTGCGGAAGGGCGAGTAAACGTAAAAACGTAAAATGTATTTTCGGAGTATGGTCTGGATGGAACAAAGACGTCAAAGTTGAAATTATAGAGAGAGATGACCAATATTGGCAAGAAATGGAACCAAAATTAGTACATTTTTATAAGACATGCATGTTGCCTGAGCTATGCGATCCCAGACATGTTCGAAATATGCCCATAAGAGATTTAAGCGAATTAAATGCTATGTAATTTTGACAATGTGTAATAACTTATGATAAAAACCATATCTATCCTACCTACCTACCCTATCCTACCTACCTACATACTTACCCTCCTACCTACCTACCCTATCCTACCTACCTACATACTTACCCTCCCACCTATCCTACATCTTTGCCTACCTACCTAACTATTCTACCTACGTACATAACTACATACCTACCTAAGTATTATACCTACGTACCTACATACCTACTGATAGATAACACGAAAACGCATCACATTTTTCACATACATGTATGGCTACATAACAAACTATCCTACTTATCTACATACTTACCTACCTATCCAATATTCATAGTCATACAAACCATGCCTTGAGAATCACGAACACAACAAAATAAAATATCCAATATGTTGCAGTCCTTCGTCAGTTATACGCAGTCATACATTTCGGTGATTTATTTTGAAATTTGTATACCTAATGGCAAAGCGTTTTACTACCACGCCAATGTACCCACAGAACCCTGAATGCAATGGTGACTCGCACTTGATTTGTTTTTTGTAACAGTAGACTTTATGCAGTGGCTCAGAATCGGTTTAAAATATTTCTTATAGGTATAGTAATAATATGTAGATACTTGCATTTAGGCCTACTACTTGAACTATAATTACATACAAAAACGGCTGTCACAAATACATACAAGGAAAAAACTATAAAACTCAAACTTACTACAAAATCAATGGGCGGAACCCTCACGGTAACGTTGGCTCGTCTATTATTTTATAGCAAAATACCAGTATAAGTTGATCTCGCATTGTACAGGCTTTCCGTACAATGAGAGGTCAGTTTATACTGGAAAATTTAGCTTGATAAGCAACTGTCAGTAGGTAAGTACATAGGGCTATTGAAGGTACACCGTGGATTTTAGTCAGTAAGAGTCTAACAGTCCCTTCCGCTCCACTCAGGGTGGGAGGATTTTATCACGATAAAAAAGGTACCTACATTGAAATTAAAGTGTTATAACATTTTATTTTGATAATAGTGACAAATTAATATTATTATTGATAATTTTATTACTTAGAACTTGTCCGATAAATAAAGTAAGTAGTTTATTCTAACAAAATTGCATCGACCTCGCGGTGTGCCCGCGTGACCGCGAGTAACAGTGTGCGAGTGAGATAGAGTTAGGCGGCGCGACGCCGCGCGTCGCCCGCCGGGCGCGGTGAAGTGGGGGCGAAATTAGAATTTGAGCTGAGGTTGTATAGGCTCTTAATTGATGATGTGAAATACAATTGCCTGCCTATAAACCCGAGAAAGTATAAAAACTACCTACGCATTATGAACGGTTACATTTTAAAGTTACGAATATTTTACAATTTAGTCTCGATTCGTTAAGTCCGGGTAACATAGGCCACATTTTAACCGACTTCATTCAGTAGTCAGGTTTTAGTTTTAGCAACTACTTGTTCCCTGTTCTGTTCTTTGTTATATTGTATGAGATACTAATAAGAATATAAGATACTAATAATTATAGACCTGTAACCGTGTTACCAGTTTTTAGCAAGGTTGTTGAAAAAGTAATGCTCAATCAAATGCTTTATCATTTTAACACCAACACACATGTTAAATACCGGATGGTATTTAGGGGTGGCTGGCTGACCTGAAGGTACACTAGCGGAATCGAAAATAAAACCACCGTGTACTGATCTAACTTGATAGCTGATTTTATACTCATAAAAAATTAAAAGTGTTTGCTTATGTACTAATCGAGGTAACGAAACCATATCGACTTTTATTTCGACTACAACGCCATCTATCGAGCATGCCGGAAGCTTTACAAATAATTAAGTCTTAAACATACCGCCCACCAAGGACGTTACTGACGGAATGTCCTTCTAAACTGAACTAAAGTGATACATTGCAAAGCAAATTGAACTAAACATTTGTACTTTAACTGAATCTGCAAGCTATGACTCTTATAAAATAACTATAACACTCAGTTTGTAATGGCTAAAAAGGATGTTACAATAACTAAAGCTAAACATGAATTATTCTATATTGTACAAATTGTACACAGTGTAAAGAAACTTAAAATCTATTATTTGATTTCTCACAGTTGATCTAAACTTAACAAGCGTAAAAATAGTAAAAATGTAAAAAATAATGAAATAAAATATGTAAACAGTAAAACAATACAACTTTCTTAATCGGCTACGGGTAAAATACATATTTTGGATGTTGGTCTTTTAATTGTTGATGATTTGGTGCGTAACGTGACGACACGGGTGATGTTATCATCCCCAGGATGTTTTTGTAGTATTCTACCCATCAACCAACGACTTGGCGGCAAGTCGTCTTCTTTGACTAGCACAATGTCTCCAATTTTTGGCTCAGCAACTTGGGAAGACCATTTGTAACGTCTCGTCAAAGTAACGAGATATTCGTGAGACCAACGTCTCCAAAACGACTGAAGCATCCGTTGAATAAATTGCCAGCGTGATAAATAATTAATGTTGGAATTTTCGTACTTGTGATCTGGTACATTTACTAAGGACTCACCAACAAGAAAATGTGCAGGCGTCAAGGGCAACGGTTCACCAGGATCGTCAACCTTAATTGTGCACATAGGCCGCGAGTTCAAGCACGCTTCTACCTGACTGAGGAGCGTTGTCAGTTCTTCGAAGGTGAGAGTAGCTTCACCGATAACCCGTTTCAAATGGAACTTCGTGGACTTCACTCCAGCCTCCCAAAGTCCCCCAAAGTTGGGACTGTGAGGAGGAATGAAGTGCCATTCCGTACCATTCGCTTCGAGGTGTTCGGCTAGTGACGATTGGATAGCTGTCAACTGCTGCAACTCCCTGGAGGCACCTACAAACGTGGTGCCATTGTCACTCCACAGTTTGGCACAATGACCTCTTCTCGAGACAAAACGTCTAAACGCTGCTAAAAAGGTTTGAGTGCTCATGTCACTCACTGCTTCTAAATGCAGTGCACGAGTGACCATGCACACAAACAGGCATATGTAGCCTTTGTATGACCGGTGGCCACGACCTTTGGTTGTCCTCACATTAATTGGACCAGCATAATCAACCCCGCTATGCAAAAATGGTCGAGCTGGGGTGCACCGAACAGCTGGTAGTGAACCCATGAATTGATTTTTAGTACTGGCTCTTTGTCTGGCACATGTCACACACTTGATGACATGATGTTTTACCACATTTCTGACCCCAATAATCCAATAGGCTGTCCTCAAAAAACTTATCATGAGTTGAGGACCTCCGTGAAGAGTTTTATGGTGTGCGTCAGCTATGATCAGCCGCGTTAGATGACTGGAGTGAGGCAGGACTATTGGATGCTTCATTTGATCGCTTAGTTCTGACTTCTCCAGTCTACCTCTAACTCTCATAATGTCCTTATCATCCAGGTAGGGGCAGAGTGACCTCAATGGACTTGTTTTTGACTGTAGATAGCCTTTGTCCTTTAGTTCTTTGTATTCTGTTGTAAATAGTTCTTCCTGTGTTTTTCGAATACAACATTCGAGTGCAGCGTCTAATTCTGTTTTTTGTAAATATCCTTTCCTGTATATTTTGTTCTCCTTTAAAAATCTTCGGCAGTATGCAACGACCCTAACCAATTTTCGTAACTGAGAAAATTGATCTAAGAAGGAACAGTTTGGAATGATCGCTACATGTGCCTTTACTGATTCTTCTAAATTTGTACTGCAATAATTATTTGGCCTATGGTAAATTACGTTTTGTAATTTAAGAAACGATGGTCCAGAAAACCATAAATCGTTTTCTAGCAGTGAACTTGGAAGTATCCCTCTAGAGGCGCAGTCTGCTGGATTATCTTTAGTGGGGACGTGAAACCATTGCGTCGCTTTCATCGAGGTCAATATTTCAGACGTCCTATTGGCCACAAACGTCTTCCACTTACTTGGGTGGCTATTTATCCAAGCCAACACCACAGTGGAATCCGTCCACGCTTTGACCTTGTCTTGGGAGATACTCAAGACTTCAGATGTTTGAGACAGAATCTGTGACAGCAAGACTGCTCCACAGAGCTCTAACCGCGGAATACTTATCTGCTTTACTGGCGCAACCCTGGTCTTAGCAACCAGTAACGACACATGGACATTGCCATCTGCGTCTACAATCCGCAAGTAAATCACAGCTGAGTAAGCTGTTTTGGAGGCATCACTAAAACCGTGAAGTTCCAGATAATCGTTCGACTTGGTGCCAAGCCAACGTGGAATCCGAACCTTGGTGAGTAGTAACAATTCCTCACGATACGATCTCCATTCATTTATTAAGTCGTTGGTTAGCTCCTCATCCCAACCAACACCTGCAAGCCACAATTTCTGGATGAATACTTTGGCTAACACCACACTAGGGGCTAACCAGCCTAACGGATCAAAAAGTCGTGCTATCACAGAAATAATGGATCTTTTAGTTACAGGTGCGGTCGTCGGTGGCGGGAGATTCACCGTGTACTGGAAAGTATCTGCGTTGCGGTTCCAGGTAAGTCCTAGAATTTTGATGGTACTATCTAATTTTATTTCTACTTCCCTTTCCTTGTGTTCTGGTTTCTTTGGTTTGTTGTACTCTATTGCTTGTTGGACGTCCTGTATGATTTTGTGCTTATTTGTGTTGTCCTTGTTTATATTGTCTTTTTCTATGTTGTCCTTTTCCATATTGTCCTTTTCTATGTTGTCCTTTTCCATATTGTCCTTTGTCCTAATTTGATCTATTTGTCCTTTCAAGGTATTGCTTTCTATTTCCTGTATCCTTTCTACTGTTTCTTGATTGTTGCTGTTCCATTTTTGGAGCGTGAATCCACCTTTTCCTAATAACGCTGTCATTTGCCTGTAGATTTCTATGCCTGTTTCTACGTTATTACAACCAGTCATCAAGTCGTCCATATAGAAGCAGTCCAGAACCATATCGGCAGCAAGATTGTAATTTTTACCTTCATCGTAGGTGACTTGATGTAGGGTTCTAACGGCTTGGTATGGTGCTGATGCCGTACCAAAAGTAACCGTCACCAGCTCGTAGTCTTTGATTTCGTTTTCAGGACTGTCTCGCCATAATATGCGCTGAAACATTGCGTCTTCTTCCGAAATCCTGACCTGACGGTACATTTTGACGATGTCCGCTACCAGTGCTATGGGATGAAGTCTCCATCTTAACACTGTGTGTCGTAAATCTGACTGCAATGTAGGTCCCACCATCAACGTGTCATTGAGTGAGACTCCATTATTATTCTTCTCGGACGCGTTGAAGACAACACGTACTTTCGAGGTAAGTTTGTCTTCCCGGATTACAGCATGGTGAGGTAAGTACACTGCCAGATCCTTGTTCTTATCATTCTCGTCTATCTGCCTCATGTGTCCTAGTTGTAAATATTCTTCTATTACCTGCTTGTACTTTTCCTTAAGATCTGTATTTCTTTCTAGCCTTTTTTCTAAATACTTAAATCTTTTTTCAGCGATAGCACGAGAGTTTCCACCTTTGCAAGAAGGATTTTCATCGCGGAAAGGTAGTCTCACCACGTACCTTCCACTGCTATCCCTTATTGTAGTTCTAGAATACAACTCTTCACACTTCTTTTCTTCAGGTGTTAGTATTTTCTTTGAACTACTTTGCTCTTCGATTTCCCAAAATTTTCTTAATATTTCGTCTTCATTAAGTTGTGCATGCAATACATTAACTTTAGGTGAACTTTTAGATGTGTCCTTACTAACTGCTCCGGATAGAACCCACCCTAAGGTAGTGCTCTGAGCAATCAGAGTTCCTGACGGATTCTTAACTATGCCTACCTTAATGATGCAGCTATAAGCATCAGCGCCCAGTAAAACATCTATTTTATTGGGAGTGTTGAACTTTGGATCTGCAAGCTGCAGCGTGTTGACGCTTAACCAATCTAAGTTAGTGTCAACTCTGGACTCAGGTAAGTACGATGTAATTTTACTTAGTACATAAGCGTTTATTTTAAGATTAAAATTTGAATTTACTCGAGATTGGATCTTCAATTGTACCATGTACGTTGCCCTGGTTGAACTATTACCACCAACTCCTGAAATAGTTCCTTGAATGGGGATTTTTTTCAGGTTGAGTAGCTGAACTACGGCCTCTGTTACAAAACATGCCTGCGAACCCTGGTCGAGCAAGGCTCGGACAGTCTGAAATTCACCAGAGCGTGACTCGGCTTTTATTAGCGCTGTGGCTAATAAAACCCGTCTGGGCTTGGGAATATTACCTGTCGAGAGACACGAAACAATTGGACCAGTATTAGGTGAACTAACACTGTCGATAGCTGATGATGTCGAAGGTTGGTCCTTTTTGTCCGACTCCTGACCTAAATGCAACAGCGAATGATGGCGCTTTTGACAAACTTTACATGTGGTTGCTTTTCTACATTCAGAAACAATGTGATTGCCGCCTAAACAGTTGAAGCAAATTTTATGTTTTGCTACAAAATCGCGTCTAACTTCAACTGTCTGCTTTGAGAATTTCTTGCAGAAACAAAGTTTGTGTTCTTCTGAGCAGAACTCACATTTTATTGATGAACTCGTAGCCAACATTGCTTTTGGAGTATGAGCAGCTGAACCTTTATTATTGTTGTTGCTCTGATGAACTGGTGCCCTTTTAGGCTCTACACACTCTAACGCACGAAACCGATTTTCCATAAAAGTTTTAAATTGGTTGAAAGTTGGTAAGTCATCGTTGGAGTCATTGTTGCAAGTACTAAGCTCCCATTGTTTACGCGTTTCGTTGTCTAATTTAAAGGTAACAATGTCTATGATGATGACATCCCATGTACTCACGTCTATGTTCAAATTAGTCAACGCATTAAGACAATCGCACGTGGTATCCAGCAACTCCTTTAAAGCTGAGGCTGATTCCACTTGCATACGTTTTTGACCGAACAACCTCCTAAGAATACATTTTGATAAGTATTTTCTATTGCTATAACGCTTCTGTAACTGAGTCCAGCACTGGATATAATTGGCATCAGTTATAGGAGTATGACGTATTAATTGCTCTTCTTCGCCAGAAAGGTGACTTTTTAAAAAATGGAGCTTTTGCACATTATCTAAAGCATCATTTTTGTGTACTAGTGATGTAAAAAGATCATGGAATGTTGTCCATTCATCATATTTACCCGAGAATGTAGGAATGGATATTTTGGGCAACTTAACAAACGAATTACTTGACTTATTGATACTTGTTGAAGCTTTATCTGATTGATGTACAGAATCCTTAGTTAACTGAATTTTATTAAGAGCTGTTTTCATTAAACTTTTATAAATAATATAAGTGTCCTCTGTCGCATCATATATGTCAACCACTTTCTGCACTATATCTTCTGATTTAAAACGTTCATATAACTTAGTGTTATTTTCTTTAAATAATGCCCAATCCCTTTCTAACAATTCTTGCCTTGTTTCAATGTATTCTAGCGTTAATCTGTCTTTACTACATTTCTTAAAATTTGTCAATCCCTTTGTGATAATATTCTGTTGATCTTTTAAAACATTAATTAATCCTTCCATTTTTACAATCGATTTGTGTACTTAAAAAATAAATAAAATGCTTTTAAATTGATTAAATTTTGTAAACACAACAAATTAATAAGTTGATAAATCAATGTGAGTATTAGTAACAACTTTCTCAAAGAGATGAAATCTAAACTGGAGTGTTTCAAACTTTTAAAAATTAACAACAGCTGACTAATCTATATTATTTTCTAAGTGTGGACAATCATATCAAACAAAATACAAGTCCCAAAAACTACTTAAAATTTTACAAGTGTTTTGGAAACACAAAATCTGGTGGAAATCGGGCATAAGTTCCCCGTTCCCCCGTTTTCTCTAAAATATTCTAAGTCCTAATCGTAACATGCACACAAGTTAGTAAAATTTTACAAGTTCAAGTTATTTTCTTAGTTGAAACTTCTTCACTGTATATTAATCTTCTTGATAAAATTTGTTGGAATAGAGTTTAAAATCGTTTGACTCGACCTGCTTGTCCAATTCGTGGACAGATAAAATAAAACAAAAGAATGTACTCACAAAATTGCACTTCACTCAAACACCGTTTTCAACCTGCAAGTGGCGCCGTCTGGTGGCTGCTATCGGAACTGCGCGTGACGTCCCTGCGACGTCGCGTGATAGCTGCGCTGCGCCTGCGTCACCTTGCCGTCGCGTCGTCCAGTGAAGCGTTGAACTGAGAGTGGCGCCCTCTGTGGCCACTTCTTGAACTAGTCCGCCAATGCTGACTCAGCTCACCGCCAATGCTGGGTGAAACTGTTGCCGCTAGTGCGGAAGACCGTGTACCTTGCTGCAGCGATCCACTGCAAGTACACGGGACGGAGAAGCGGGCCAACTGTGGCTCCACTTGTATCAACTTGATATACTATCAAGTAAAAACTGTCCCAATGATCGGGCTCGTAGGACCAATCGTGGGCTTAGTTCAAATACCAACTAACTCGAAATTTTGGCAAATTGAGTTTAATATACAAATCGATTCCAATTTTTTTCCTTTTTCTGCAGGTAAAACCGACTAACCCTTGCGATGCTTCGTTTCGGAGATACTGAATCTTAAAACCAACTAAATTAAGCTTTTAATTGTATGAAAACCTAATATTCCTTGTTAATCAGTGAAAATATATATTTTTATCGAAGTAAAACAAAATACCTTCACTTATCAGTTTTCAAAATAAAACTTTGCGACTAAAATACGGAACATTTAAAAAGTAAAACGATCTTATTCTGCTTAGTTGGTTTTAATAAGTACTAAGATATTAGAGAAAACACAGTTTTATAATTTTAATAACAATTACTAGAGGTTAGTTGGTTTTCCTATTGATCGCGTATTATCTAACTGGACACAATAAAACGAAGTCATTGCGAGTAAATTGGTGTAATAGGTTTTACTTCTATAATTTTGCTCATATACCACGCGCATTATCTAGAGATAAAATACCGGCTAACCCAGGGTAGTTGATATAAATTCTCGAGTTACCGAGGGGCGGGCAAGCGCAGCGCATGCGTTAGTCGTTTCTGCTCTCGCGCCACGAGAACACCTCTCGTGTCATTTTTAGTGTCGGCATAAAAGAAAGAGCGACTAAAGACAAGAACTTTATTTTGGCAACTTTTGATCTGCAAAATTGCCATAAATTAACGGTCTACAACCTCACCATTTATAAAATTGCCTTTCCTAATGAAGCTTATTGCTTTAGTCAGAGGCACACGGTAAAAAAGGCAGCACAGAAATCGGATCTATATTATCTATATCTTTATTTGTCTCAGTATGTACCGAGAAATGTCAACGAAGTGGCTTTTATTCCGACACATGCGGAGTCCAGAATCGCAACCAATATGTGGCATCTGTCTTGCTATGGGCAGTGCAAACCATTGTAAATTGAACAATAATTGAGCATACATTTTTGGAATCGGGCCACTTTTACATGGAGGTTGATTCGATGCATAGTAGCATAGAGTCGGCTCGGAAACACTCAAAGATTTATTCTATGTCGGATGTTTTCCGACGGGCTAGGTCTTCTCTATCGACGAAATTAGTCGACTATGTTTCATGAAAAACAAGAATAAAAACACAGAAGGAGACAAAGCGAATTGGTTAAAGGATAAAACGCATGAAATATGAAAAGGGTCAGATGAAGATCTTTATGACTATGACATGTCCGATAACTTCTTCGCTAAAGATCAGGAAATAAACATGGAGTCTAAATGCTGCTCCTGATGTCGGGCTCATCGTGGAATGGATACAAAAAAAGACCATGCTAAATTCGACAGCTATAACGAAGCCGAAGCAAAAAAATTTGATTTACTGAAGTTGTGTACAAAAGAAGTAATTGCAGAAGAATATCACGCGTGGTTTGAAAATTGAGCGACTGATAGACCCTTACTAAAATAGACCGTACCCCAAGGTGTTACGCAGTCTGATATGTCTTCTGATGAAAAGTAATGTTTTTTTTTACAATTTCAAATTCCTTTCAAATGTTTTATTTGATAATAAAATGATTACCTACTTTTAAATATTGTTTATGTTTTTTATAATATATAAAAAAACGTTATTATTGATAGCTGTTATAAGTTTTTCATAGTGAATCAGTATTTCTAGACAGGAAGTTATGGTTAATAAAAAAATAAAACTAAACTTGAGAAGTAAAACCAACTAATATTTTACATATTTGCGTTTTTATAAAAAATTAAAAGGATTATTGAAATCTTCGTATGTTTAATTTTTATCATCATTTAAATTATTATTTATAGATCTAGTAGCACTCAGCAATAACTTTTAGTTTCCAAAATACAGCGTTTTCTTGATAGAGAGGTAAAAGCAACTAAATAGGGGGGTTCGGGCCACAAAGTGTATTTTTTTGTGAAACACTGTGACTTTTCTTTGAAAAGATATAAATCAAAGCATACTTCATTAAATTATCAATTAGATACCATTTCTCAATAAACCATTTTCTAAAGTAATGTATTTAATTTTAGGCACCAAACTTTCAAAACATCATTGCTCATTTTCATTATTTTCGAGTTAGTTGGTATTTGAACTAACCCCACGCAATGTTAAATACCGGATGGTATTTAGGGGTGGCTGGCTGACCTGAAGGTACACTAGCGGAATCGAAAATAAAACCACCGTGTACTAATCTAACTTGATAGCTGATTTTATTCTCATAAAAAATTAAAAGTGTTTGCTTATGTACTAATCGAGGTAACGAAACCATATCGACTTTTATTTCGACTACAACGCCATCTATCGAGCATGCCGGAAGCTTTACAAATAATTAAGTCTTAAACAACACATGACAACAGTATGGTTTCACCAAAGGACGTTGTACAACTGACGCCGATGTAACCTTATTAAAGCACATATTTACTGCGTGGGAAGAGTCTCAAGACGCCATAGGAGTTTTTTGTGACCTCTCCAAAGCGTTTGATTGCGTAAATCACTACACATTACTTTTGAAACTTGAGCATTACGGCCTGGGTAAACTTGCACTTAGTTTGGTAAAATCTTATTTGAATAATAGACAACATGTTCAAATAAATGGTGTTAATTCACACGGTTTAAAATAAAAATGGGGGTTCCACAAGGCTCATTATTGGGTCCTTTCCTCTTTCTATTATATAAATGATCTACCCTATTTATTGAAAAACTAACCTCAAAATAATGGTGATTTGCTGATGACACATTTTCAAGATATGTTGGGGCGTAACTCCCAACAGTGAAAATGTTATGTTATGTTGTATAGGAATGTTATGTTGATTGAGTAGACAACCGATTGGTATAAAGGTTTAATTGCTACTAAAAATAACATGTTATAAAGTAATAATGTACAATTAATGTTGAATTAAACAAACTGCAACGCATCACTAAAAGTAGGACAAGTTAGTGGAATGTACAGCGTAGCTCGTACATATTGCCCACTCACAAAGATAACTTAAATGTAAGTACATCGGAAATGTAAAAGTAAAATGTAAAGTTCAAATGTAAAAGTTAAATACAAAAAATGTTATATTAATGTAAAAGTTAAATACAAAAAATGTTATATTATTATGGTAATTCACAACGCGCAATAGGCGACGTTGCTTTATTGAGTGCGCGTGCACTCGATAAGTGCGCTGCGCTACTGTCATCTGTGACCTTTTTTTTTTTTTTTTTTTTTCGGATGGGAAATCATCAAATAACCCCTCCCGCTCTGGGCGGAGCAGGAGGGAGTGTCAGACTTTTACTGACTAAAACCCATCCATGTTCCTTCATCGCCCTTTGTGTTCCGGGGCCACGGTATCTCTTTCGAATAGTCCCGCAACCCCGGCAGGCATCAGTCCTTACGGACCCCTTCCTTTTTGCTGACTCTCTTTGAGGCGCGCGTGGAACACGAACGCGCCGTCGACACGGCCTGTCGTCATGAGACGGACGGACGGCGAGCTAGCCCATAGCTCACCGTCCACAGGCCCGCGCCTACGGTGGCCGGGGGCTACGTGGTGGTGGCCCCCGACGCCCGGGGCGTCTCCCGCGGCGGCCGGGACGTTGAGAGGTTCTCTCCCTCTCACGTTCCGCCACCTCCTTCTCTAGCATTACTGCTTCGCAGAAGGAGGTGACGGCGTCCCATTCCGTCTCGCTCCGGACCATGGCTTGCACCAGGGCCGGACGCGAGAGGTCGCCGCCGCCGATCGCCGCTTCGAGGACACGGCGGTGCTCCGCCCACGCGGGGCACACCTCCACCGTGTGTTCCACCGTGTCCTCCGGTCGATCCTCACAATGGAAGCACCCGGGCGTTTCCTCCCGCCCGATTCGGTGCAGGAACCTCCCGAACACTCCGTGTCCGGTGAGGACCTGCGTCAGGCGGAAGGTGAGGACGCCGTGGCGTCTCTCAAGCCACTGTCGTCTGTGACCTCAATTATGGAGTTGTCCACGATGCTCGCTGTTGACCTTCTTCGGGGCATCGGGTTAGGAACAGATGGAGCTTCTTGCTTCCGTCGACTTGCCCAATGCTTGCGGAATTTCTGCAGGACCTGTGTCGACCTGGGCTTGGATTTTGTTCATTTGTTGCTTTTGAGGATAAACAGCAAAAGTTTCACTACTAATTATGCAATCGTCATTGAGTGTTATGCCTTGTGTAGTAGCTGCGTTGAAACTTGATGCCCACAAATAATACGTATTTTGCATTGTTGACAGCAAAAATATAAGTAATTGTTTACATTGTTTAATTCCAACCATATGTCTCGGCAGGTTTCATGTTTGGTTTCGCAGTGAAGAGATTCCTTGTTCTTCATGCAGAGGCTCTCGTCAGACTTCATGCGGTATATGGGTTTCTGTAGTGAACACAATCGAGTTGTCGCGTCATTTTGCACGCATTGATGTATTTCGGATTCCGTCATTGGTATGTACGAATCCTTTTGGATGTTTATTGCTAAAATTTCAGCAATAGGTATTAGGGTGACCATATCCACGTCATTGTTTTTTGTTATTCCTCCTAGCATGATTTGCGAATAAATGTCTGCTCCAAATAGTAAATCCACCTGACGGCTGTTATGGAAGTCTGGATCTGCGAAATGGATGTTCTGTATGTGGGACCAAGATGGTTTTGCAAAGGTCTTATTTGGCAGGTTCTTAATCAAATTGTTCATAATGAAGACAGACGTTTGGAATTTGAAGTTGTTGTAGACAGAACTGCAACTAATTGTTGTCATTCCTTTGCAGTGGTTTTCTTTCTGTCCAACCCCAAAGATGACTCCTTTACATCTCTCGCGCTTGACACCGAGAAGTTGAGCGGCATGTTCCGTGATCAAAGATATCTGAGAACCTTGATGGATGAGGGCTCGCAACTTGATTTGGGTCCCATCAGCTGTTTCTATGTTTACTACAGCGGTTGCTAGTAGTATCTCCGAAGTATCATCATCCTTTGATACATGAGATGAATTTGTTAGTTTTTCCGTTTTGTTCTTAGTACATGCATCGTGCATCAATGTGTTATGTTGTTCTGCGCACTTGCGACATCGGTAAGTTGACGTACATGTTTTTCCGTTATGGCTGAACAGGCAATTTACGCAAATGTTCATTTTATTTACCGTGCTAAGTTTTAAGTGATTCGGCATTTCTAAAAACTTTGCACAATTGTACATTCCATGTTCTTCATCGCAAAGAGGGCATCTAAATGTTGACGCATGGAACGATTTCGTAATTTTCTTGTTGCTAGTGGCTTGATTACTGCTGTATTGTTTTCTAGAGTACGACGAATTTTGATGTTGACTCGATGACGTATTTGGTTTTTGATAGTTTTCTTGTTTACGGCTCGATGCTTCCAACGATGTAAACTTTGCTTCTAGGAAATCTAACAGATCTTTCAGTATTGGCAGCGTTCGGCAATTCTTCAGCGAGTCATTATACTCCGAATGTGTGTCTGCGTCTAATTTCTGCGATAATATATGTACAAGAATCGGATCCCAAGTGTCGACATTCACTCCTAAATTCTTTATCGCATGTAAGCATTCTATGGTGACGTCATGGATTTTCTTTATTTGCGCTACTGACTGTTGTTGCATGTTTGGCAGATTAAAAAGCATGTTGATGTGCGATGTGAAGATAAGTTTTTCATTATTATATCGGTGATTGAGGATATCCCAACACACGAGGTAGTTGTCAGAACTTATCTGTAGGTGTTGAATCAAGCGTTCTGCTTCTCCTTGCACCTTACTCTTCAGAAACTGCATCTTCTGAGCCGATGAAAGGGAATTGTTGTTGTGTATTGCTTCTGTGAAAAGGTCTTTGAACGGCATCCACTGGTTGTAGTTACCGTTGAAGACTGGTATCTCCAACTTCGGTGTTGTTTTTTCACGATGAGCGCCGGACCACATTTTCGTATTCAAAGCCTTTTTTAGTTCATGGAACTGGTTTTCATACCTGGTGTAGCGATCTTCGTACACTATTATCTTCTCTCCGTTTGTTTCGCACTCTATCTCCCAGTGAAGGTTGTCAATTGCTGACCAGCGCGTTTGGAGTGTTTGTAGAGCGTCTTGAAATTCCCATCTTTCAGATAGAAACTCTACGTGTATGTTCGCGACTGCTCTCATGAAGGCTTTGAAGTTTGCTGTCTGTTTGCGCATCATGTCGTCCAGCTTGCTATTGGATCCCGTATCCCTTTTCGCAGGTTTTTGTTGTTCTTGCCGAGTAGGAGGTGGTGATGGTTCTCGGTTTTTGTTATCTTGATTGGCATTCTTGGCTTGTTCTGCCACCTCATTCTTGATGGCTTCTTGTTCCTGTCTTGCCTGAATCAAAATCAAAATCAAAGCATTTATTTCAAGTAGGCCAGTTACAGGCACTTTTGAATTGTCGAAACAAATATGAAAATTAAATGTAGCTACAGTCCCAGACACAAGACATAAAAACTGTGAAAGTACTGTAGTTGCCCATTCCCTAGCGTAGATCTCTATGGAGAAGAATGGGCAAGAAACTCCATGGACACTCTTTTAAATCAGAATATTTTTACAAAATCTTGGTTACATCATTCATGTTGAGATGGTACATTATGTGAGAACAATGTAGCAAGATGTGCACGTTAAAGGTGTCCATAGTAAAACAAAAAAAAAACAAAAACAATTAAAAAATAAAATTATTAAATTCAAAAGCCGTGGCAACCAAGAGCTGACCAGTCCCAACTGACAGCGCTCGTTCACGAACATGACGCATGTATCAGCACCATTCAACTCAACCATTTTGAAGGGAACTAAATGATCCGACACACGCGTCACCATCAGCGAGACATTTGAGTGAGCATGACATATCTCCTAATCGCCACGGCACATTCAAGTCAAGGAAAAACGTAGGTTTCTAGCGACTGATAGCATTCTAGTACATAGCACTCACACAATATGCGATATGCGGCTATATAATAATAAAGAGATTGATTCTATACAATGCAAAGATAGGTGTACAATCTTCAGCAGCTCCAACAATACAATTTAATGCTATCAATTTATGCGCCCCTGTCCTTGTGGAGCAGGACCGGCATTGAGCCAAGCAGTTTTATCAGCGATATAGTCGTCCAATTTGTAATAAATGATCTGAGATCTGATCTGAGGTACCTTCCCCTGTTTGTTGGTTGGTACCTCCAAATGTTTTTGTTTGGACCGACTGCTCCCTTGGAGAACGAGCGAGGGTCGTGAGTTGTTGGTGTTGTTGAAGAATCAGCTCCTTTACTTCATTGTAGCACTGCAGCGTTTGATTATAGGAGTCATTTGTAAAGTAGGGATGACTTACACTTTGTTCCGTAGACAGGCGGTCATGATTGAATTGATAATCTGACCACAAGTTTTCCAACATTACCATACGGCGTTTGAAATAGTCGGGGTTTTTTCTGTCCCAACCATCTTTCTTGATATTTATTCCGATCTTCTTTATGTTCTCGTAGAGTTCGTTCTGATTCTGGTATAAATCTGCTGACGACATATTGTTTATGTTGTTTTTCTTGTTGACTTCAAGATGTTCTTCTGTTCCGAGTGTCGACTGTTGCTCCACACTCCTGGTTCTTAGTATTGTGCAACCTTTCTCTTCTACGATATGCGCCTTCTCAATTGGTTACTGGGGCGACTCGCTTGTGAGAGACCAGTCCAACCGATTCGCGACCGTAGAAGATCTAAATCACACAACACTAAATTAATAGCTCGAAGGACCAAATGTTGGGGCGTAACTCCCAACAGTGAAAATGTTATGTTATGTTGTATAGGAATGTTATGTTGATTGAGTAGACAACCGATTGGTATAAAGGTTTAATTGCTACTAAAAATAACATGTTTTAAAGTAATATGTACAATTAATGTTGAATTAAACAAACTGCAACGCATCACTAAAAGTAGGACAAGTTAGTGGAATGTACAGCGTAGCTCGTACAAGATAAATAGGCGGGCCCAAAATCTAGATGACTTGAATAATGCCCTACTTCAGGTCCAAAATTGGTTCACAGCGAACAATTTGGTACAAAATGAAAAAAAACCAAATGCATAAGATTTGCTTTACCAAATGTTAAAAGTAGTGATTGTCTCCGTAGACCGATTTGTCGTGAAGGTTTATAGTTTAGAGAAACGCGTTCCAAGATGCACTAAGTGTTAAGTTTATTTTAGGTAAAAGTAAGTAACAAATCTTATTATTTCGTAAAATCATTTATTAATTGTGACAGACAGTTTTTACATGACATTTTATTATATCGTCTCTAGCGACTTAGCACAGAGACAGCTGTCCCAAGGAGTTTCCAATATACCACATCTCTCCCTTCCTAGCTGCTGCGGATCAAGGGTGCACCCAAGAGCTGGTCAAGGTGTCGGCGCCAGACATCACCGTTGTCGGTGCGAACTTCGTAGTGTAGTCGGCCCAAACGTTTTATGATGCTTCCAAACTGCCACCGCTGCGTGGCACTCGTGTAGTCACGAGCCTGTACCCGATCGCCTGGGTTGAACTCTCTGATATTGAGCTCCTGAAGCGTTGGTGCTGTCTCCTTTTCTTTTCTTAAAAACATAGCATGAAGTGCCGTGCGAATTTCTCTGCCAAACATAAGCTGGTACGGAGTTTGACCATTAGCATTTGGCGTCCGTCGGAGACGAGTTTTCACTGTCACTAACTTCTCTATTAAGTTACCTCCTTCTCCCTCTACACTTCTTAAGATTCTCTTGACTGTCTGCACAAAGCGCTCAGCTTGCCCATTGGTTGCAGGGTGGTATGGAGCGGAGGTCTTATGAATGATCATACAATCTTTTAAGTATTTTTCGAACTCTTCCGAAACGAACTGTCGACCATTGTCTGAAACCAAGACGTGAGGTGTCCCAAAGGTGCAAAATAGTTCTTTCAATTTTTGTATGCACCAAGAGCTTGTAGTTGACTTGGTTGGTATAATTTCAGTCCATTTTGAGAATGCATCTACAATAATTAAAAGTTGGTGTCCGTGAACAGGTCCAGCGAAATCAATATGAAGTCTTTGCCAGGGGCCATTTGGCTGTTCCCAATGGTGCAGTGGTGCTTTCTCTGATTCATTTTGTTGCAATCTACAGGTTCTACATGATTTGACTTTGGTCTCAATCTCGTTGTCAATTCCTTTCCAGTATACGAAACTGCGAGCCAGTAGCTTCATCTTTACAATGCCTGGGTGACCGAGGTGGAGTTCGTCTAGCACTTGTTCGCGTAGTGCTTTTGGAATTAAGACTCGTGATCCTCTCAATAAACAACCATCATGCAAAGTAAATTCATTGTCCTTGTAACCGAGTGTTTTTAGTGATTGGCCAGTTTCTAATGCGTGTAGCAAAGATGTAAAGTCGGCGTCATTTCTTGTTTCTGTAGCTATGACATCTGGATTAATATCAATGGTATGGATTTGCTGGAATTGAAAACTGTAATTTTGGTCAATTCTGTTGGTCTTGGTGTTTTCTACCGGAAACCTGGATAAATAATCTGCATTTGAGTTGTTCGCCGAAGTTCTGTATTCAATGTTGTAGTCAAATCCAGATAAGAAGTGAGCGTAGTGAAACAGCCTCATCGTACTCATTGCTGGTAGCGTTTGAGCCCAGTGTATCGCTGTTTTTCTCGCTACCAGACAGCGTTCTCGAAGCGAATGCTATAGGTCTCTCTGATCCATCTGGAAGTCTATGTGACAAGGTTAGGTTAGGTTTTTTTTTTTTTTTTTTTTTTTTGGCAGGAGTGGGAAATCCCCGCGGACACCTCGACTATCCCACAGGAATTTCTCTTGTGAGACAGTCGAGGTAGTGCCGGACTCGAACCGGCTAAAACCACACTCCTGCCTTTCCAGTGCCCTCTGACATTGTCAAAGCCGTTTTGTGCGTATTTGTTTATATTGGCTACTGTTACTTTTATTCCCTTTATTTAGGAATCCAGAGAGACGTCCTCTCGGTGTGGACAACTATGACATTACTTATATTATTACAGTGACGATCAATTTTACCTATTCAACTACCAAAAGCCCCCCCTCTTTTATCTCAACAACCAAAAAAAAAAAAATACTCAAATTCTATTTTCATAATATACTCAAGTATTTTTATTACTTGTTTCTGCATATCACTATTTCTGCAATTTGTGTGCAGTATTCCAGAAATATTTCGCGGGTTTTTTCCGCTATCAGGCTAGGGAGGTTTTGCGCAACGAGCGCTACACCAAGCTGCTGCTCTACCTCGAATCTGGCTTTTGCGGTGATGGGGCACTCCAGCAGTATATGGAGCACCGTCTCTTCTTTTCCAGGCTCGCAAGCGCACGATGGGCTCTCTTTACAGTCTCTTTCAGTCTACGCTCGCGCGGCCTTGGGTGCGCACGCGTCCTTGGATTGCAGTGTAGTTATTAGTAATCATGGCTACAAATAGAAAATGCGTAAAGTGTGACAGTTGCAATGTAGTAATCAGTGAGATCCTAGCTTTTATACAAAATAAGCTAGAAGTTATGGATGAGCCGAGCATGATTCGTTTGTGCGCGGGTTCGTTCGATGTGGACGAAATAGCCGAAGCCAAAAACTTGCTATTTGACTGTGTGACAACTTCCAAGCGCAAGATACAGCGAAAAAAGGATGGTAAGTCGCAGAAAGACTTGCAAGATATCATTACTTTATTCAAAGAACTGGATCCAAATGATTTTCCTGTTTTTGTTGCAAAAAATTTGAACGCCCTACCCCCAATTGTTTTTGATCATCTCGATGCTACAAGACTTTTAAAAGACTTGCTGATTCTTCAAAAAGAAGTCGCTCAAATTAAGAGTACATTTGTCACAATGCAGCAACTGGATGATGTTAAAAGTGAGTTGACTAATCTCAAAACAGCTTCCCTTATTAATAACTTTGATATACCAAATGTAAACACCTTGAGAGGTAGTTCGAGAATCACTGTCGATAGATACGACAGTGGTCCGATTGGACTGGTTAACCTTCCTGAACAGGATTTAATCCAGAATTCAGTTCAGGAAAACCCTTGCTTGAACCCTAGATTTGTGGAAAATCAAAATACCAAGGAGTTATGTAACCCCGCTACTGAACCGTCTGGTAGTCAGGCGACAACAAAGTCTCCTTCTAAAACACCTGTTCGGAGTAACAAAGTACCTGTCTTATCTATGCAGGCGGCTGTGAAATCACCTGTATACCGTGATGTTAACAAAACTGACACAGAGGCAGCGGGTAAATCATTCGCTCAAGTAGCTAGGGAGGAAGGGAATTTTGTGAATGAGAAGGATGAAAACTGGATGCTCGTACAGAGAAGAAAGCTAAGAAATAAATTTTTAAGTTCTAGAGGACAGGCGTCGGTAGATGCAGCAGGAAAATTTAAAGCCGCGGACTTAAAAATTCCACTGTTTGTTAATAACGTCGCCAAAACAACGTCTAAAGAGGATATATCCGATTATATAATACAAAAAACACAAATCGTAGTTACTTTAGAGAAAATAAAGACAAGGGCAGAACGAGATTATGACGCTTATAAAGTTTATGGTACCTAGGACTAAGTTATCTATATTTATGGACGAGGACCTGTGGCCAGACGGAATAATATTCAGGCGATTCGTCAACTTTAGGCGATTTGATAAAAGCGGAGAAACAAACTCCTTGAATGAGTAAGAATAGTCGTTAAACCTATACAATAATTATAATGGATGACAAACAAATGTGCAATATGACAACTTTTAATTGTAAGTCTTTAAAAAGATCCGCAGGAAACATAAGGCAATTATGTTATACTGCAGATATTATTGCCCTGCAAGAAACGTGGTTGTTGCCCCACGACATCCCACTTCTTGGCTCAATACATGACGATTTTGAATTCTTCGGAAAGTCAGCTGTTGATACGTCACAGCAATTGATTCGCGGCAGGCCATATGGTGGCGTTGCCTTGTTATGGCGGAAGAACCTGTTTCGTTGCGTAACTGTACTCACGTGTGCGAGTGTGCGTTTGGCAGCTGTTAAGTTTGAACTCGATAATAATAAGTCATTCGTCGTTTTTAGTATTTACATTCCTACCCAGTGCTCAGACAATTTAGCAGATTTATCGGATTGCCTAAGTGAAATAAGTGCTGTTATTGACAGTGCGGGTGTAGAAACAGTGTTTATTCTCGGTGACTATAATGCGCACCCGGGTGAGTTATTTGATAACGAGTTAGCGAACTTTTGTGGGGATCAACATTGGCGTTGCGCTGACATTGAAAAGTTGGGTATAAGCTCGGGAACGTACACGTTTATTAGCGATGCGCACGGATCTCGACGTTGGTTGGATCACTGTGTTGTGACGCAATCCGCCTGGAATACCGTTAGAGACATTAAGGTTTGTAATGACGTGGTTTGGTCTGACCATTTTCCTGTGACAATAATTTGTGATTTAAATCTCGTGCGCTTGAAATCTATTTCTGACATTAAGAATTTTATAAATAATAAAGTTGCATGGGGTGAACGGACAAAATCTCAGACAGATGACTATTATGAATTTTGTAACAAAAAACTTAAAGACATTAATTTTCCATCAGAATTCTGTTTGTGTGCCGATAAATTTTGCTGTGACGGGACTCATAAAGATACCATTGATGACATGTATAGTAACATTATAAATATTTTAAAACAATCTGCTAGTTTATGTTATGAACGTAAAAAGAGTACACACAGGCACAATTCATGCAATATTACAGGGTGGAATAAACATGTAAGCGCTGCTCACAGGGAGGCCAGGTGTAAGTTACAGGTGTGGACTTGGTACGGTAGGCCAAGTAGTGGTACTTTTTATGATGACATGTGTGAAAGTAGAAGAAAGTTCAAGGCAAAATTAAAATGGTGCATGAAAAACCAAGATCAAATAAAAATGGACATAATAGCTAGCTATAGATCTGCCAAAAACTTCTCTCAATTTTGGAAAAGCACAAATAAGCTTAACTTGAAACCTGGTCTCCCTGTGAACATTGCAGGACAGACGGAAGCTAAAGACATTGCTAACTTATTTAAAGACAACTTTCAAGTTGATTCGCCTTTGAGTACGTGTAGACACTCAGCAGGTGTTCAGTGCCGAGACGGTGCAGGTTGGCATGTCGTGTAATGTTAGGTTTACAGCAAAGGAGGTGAGAGACACAATTAAGAACATGAGTAGAGGCAAATCGCCAGGCCACGATGGTCTTAGCATTGAACACCTGCAGTATGCAGGATCACATCTACCGCGAGTGCTTGCCATGTTTTTCTCTCTGTGTGTTTCTCATTCCTACCTGCCATTAGATCTGATGAAGACTATTGTCGTACCAATAATTAAGAACAGAACGGGAGATATTTCGGATAAAGGCAATTACAGACCAATATCGCTGGCCACAGTTATTGCAAAGGTTCTGGACCGTTTGATGGACAACTACCTAAGCAAGCACCTAAATCTGCATGACGGACAATTTGGTTTCAGAAAAGGTCTTTCTACAGAGAGTGCCATTTTAACTCTAAAGCACACTGTAAGATACTATGTCGATAGAAAGACTCCAGTGTACGCGTGTTTCCTGGATCTCTCGAGGGCTTTCGACATGGTGGCTTATGATGTGCTATGGAAGAAGCTTAGGGAAACTAGTTTGCCTAAAGAGCTGTGTTCTGTTTTTGAGTATTGGTATGACAATCAGATAAACTATGTTAAGTGGGCAGGGGAATATTCGGATGCATACGGTATGGGATGTGGAGTGAGGCAGGGGGAATAACCTCTCCGAAACTATTCAACTTGTACGTTGACGAGTTGATAGGTGGCCTCACCAGCATGCATGTCGGCTGCTCCATTGACGGTGTCTTTGTCAACAATTTGAGTTATGCAGACGACATGGTGCTGCTGGCGCCATCTGTCAGCGCACTGAGGAAGCTGTTACAGTTGTGTGAAACTTACGCCTTAACCCATGGCCTACGATACAATGTGACCAAGAGTGAATTTATGTTGTTTTCAAAAGGCAATCTTGGGCCCGACTCTGTTCCCCCTGTGATGCTGAATGGTGTTATTCTTAACAGGGTTAGTCAATTTAAATATCTGGGTCATTTGGTGAGTGCCGACCTTAAAGATGACGCAGATATTGATAGGGAGCGCAGGGCGTTGACGGTCAGGGCTAATATGTTGTTCAGAAGATTTGCGTCTTGTTCAAAAGAAGTTAAAATTTCCCTCTTTAAGGCGTACTGCCTAAACTTCTATGGCAGCAGCTTATGGACAGCGTACTCTCTTAAGACCCTCAACACTTTGCGCGTCCAATATAACAATGCCTTCAGAATGCTATTGCGGCTCCCACGTTTCTGCAGCGCATCTGCCATGTTCACGGAGGCTCGAACGGACGGATTCGCAGCGATACTGCGCAAAAAAGTCGCTTCGTTATTGCGCAGAGTGCGTGCTAGCGGCAATGGTATTCTGGCGGTCATTGCGGACAAATTTGACTGCCCTATTTTATGTCTTCACATTATGGTACTGACAAAAATGAACAACACGAAATGATAGAATTATTAATTTATTATTTGAAAAATGATCAGAAATAATTCTGATCATTTTTGTGTTATGAATGTAACAAAATTTCCTAATTTCTCACCGCTAACATAGTTCATAAGTACTATTTTACTAACCCCTATGGACCTTGTTGTTTGCAATGAATAAATATTTGAATTTGAATTTGAATTTACACTTGAACCGACTCAAGTATGCAGAGAACCCACCGTGCCCCGTGAGTATCTGCGTGGTGATGCTCGTGGGGACCATTTTGCGCACGACCTTGTACGCCGCTACCGCGTCCGGGAAGAAAATTTTTGTGCCCGAGGCAGTATCACCTGATCCGTACCTCCCGTTAAGTTAAGAATGGGGGTGTACTGATTAGCACTGAAAATAAGGGCGACATAGACAAATTGAAAAATTCGGAGAAGATAGTCACCTCGGGCCTTACAATAGAAGAACCTTCTAAACGACGCCCTAGGGTTACTGTCATTGGTGTTCCCGTAGCCCTTACTGAGAAGGAGGTATTCGACTGTATTTACGAGCAAAACCTATCCGATAAATTGCCCAACACAACTCGTGAATCCTTCCTTGAGACCATTAAACTGAGCCATAAATCGGGGAAGAAAGGCCTTCCCACCTGCAACTACATTTTGGAGGTACCCGCTGGCATAAGAAAAATGCTGGTCAACCAAAGCAGAATTTTTATTAATTGGACTTCATGCCCGGTGAGAGATTTTACGATAGTCACCAGGTGCTACAATTGTCAGCAGTTTGGCCACGCAGCTAAGTTTTGCCGTGAAACGAGTCCTACATGCAACCACTGTGCAGAGACGGGACACTCCGTGAAGGAATGCAGTAGCAAATCTTCTCCCTCCCAGTGTGCGACGTGCAAAAGATTCAAGAGGAAATGTGACCATCCAACCGGCGATGTAAGTTGCCCGGCACGTAAATATGCAGAGACCAACTACATCAACTCAATAGACTATGAGGGCGCCTAAGAGCGCCACAGTATATTATATTTAGTAGGCACACAAACAGGTAGCTCATCCCTTAGTTGTATTTCTTCTTAGTTTTTAATTATCATGAGCAATCAGCTAATCAGTGATCTAGATAGTTTTACTGTGTCTGAATCCAAAATTTGTAATGTTGAGGACTGTAAATACCTTCTTCGTTCTGGCGACAAATCGCTTACCTTGCTTACACAAAATATTCGCAGCATAAACCGAAACATGGACGGTTTTGAAGTGTTTTTACAAAGTCTTGACATAAGCTGTGATATTATCGTACTAACAGAATGTTGGCTGTCAAAACAGACAGTCAACTTACCGTCTCTGAACGGTTTTTATTCATATAAAACAGAGAAAAACACCAACCAAAACGACGGAGTTGTAGTGTATGTTAAAAATAATCTACGAACTATCAAAGAAGAACCACTATCCCAAGATAGTAATTGCTTATTCATTAAAATTATTCCCGATACAGTAGTCATGGCTATTTATAGGCCCCCCTCTCTTAATATCGACAGTTTTCTCGACTCACTTGACACTAACTTAAAAAACATAAGTACTTTCAAAAATGTAATACTTGTGGGAGATATCAACATAAACATTTCCTCCGGAAAACCCGATACCCATCATACACATAATTATCTAAATCTCGACCTGAGACGCATAAGGTCGAATTTTGAGATCAGAGCAAAATAACTTTAATAGTCAACTGAAACCAGTATCTCGCGCTCTTTCTAAGCATATAACAATCATAATTCTATCTCTTTTTGTTCTGATAATATACAAATGCATAAGGTCGTATCTGTCGATTTTTTAAATTTATATCGTGGAATAAGGCTTGATAGCAACTACAGTATTTATGCTTAAAATTTTGGTTTAATAGAAGGTCGAACACTGACTTCAGCTTTTATGCTTTTAAATTATTTTACGCGTAAGAAAGGGACTATTTTGTCATTCGACTTTATCCTACAAGGATTGTTGGTAAAAATAATACGTATTGTCTAGTAGAACTTTATGCCTCTTGAAATTAAATAATCAGATGTCGTACCTTTTTTTTTTTTTTTTTTTTTCGGATGGGAAATCATCAAATAACCCCTCCCGCTCTGGGCGGAGCAGGAGGGAGTGTCAGACTTTTACTGACTAAAACCCATCCATGTTCCTTCATCGCCCTTTGTGTTCCGGGGCCACGGTATCTCTTTCGAATAGTCCCGCAACCCCGGCAGGCATCGGTCCTTACGGACCCCTCCCTTTTTGCTGACTCTCTTTGAGGCGCGCGTGGAACACGAACGCGCCGTCGACACGGCCTGTCGTCATGAGACGGACGGACGGCGAGCTAGCCCATAGCCCACCGTCCACAGGCCCGCGCCTACGGTGGCCGGGGGCCACGTGGTGGTGGCCCCCGACGCCCGGGGCGTCTCCCGCGGCGGCCGGGACGTTGAGAGGTTCGCTCCCTCTCACGTTCCGCCACCTCCTTCTCTAGTATTACTGCTTCGCAGAAGGAGGTGACGGCGTCCCATTCCGTCTCGCTCCGGACCATGGCTTGCACCAGGGCCGGACGCGAGAGGTCGCCGCCGCCGATCGCCGCTTCGAGGACACGGCGGTGCTCCGCCCACGCGGGGCACACCTCCACCGTGTGTTCCACCGTGTCCTCCGGTCGATCCTCACAATGGAAGCACCCGGGCGTTTCCTCCCGCCCGATTCGGTGCAGGAACCTCCCGAACACTCCGTGTCCGGTGAGGACCTGCGTCAGGCGGAAGGTGAGGACGCCGTGGCGTCTCTCAAGCCACTCCTCAAAGAGGGGACTTATCGCCACTATCGTGGCGTGCCCTGCACGGGGTTGCGACAGTCGCTCTCTCCATGTCGCCATGAGATCCCGCCGGAAGTCTGTCCGCTGAGCGACAATTTGTCGCGGCAGCGGAGTTTCCCCCCGGCGTAGCGCCTCCGCGCGCCATTCATATAGGCGTGCGAGGACTATCGCCTCTAGATCCCATGGCGGCAATCCGGCAAGGAGGCTCGCCGCCTCGCGGGAGATCGTACGGTACCCCCGGGCCAGCCTTACGGCTACTACCTTTTGGGGTGCGTTCCGTGCGTGGCCTCTCTCCAAGCATGCGCTAAGGAGCCCCTCTAGTCGGGGCCCGATAGCCTCCGAGGCCAGGACCCAGGCTTTGCCAGGCAAGCCGTCGGGTCCCGGGGCGGTATTTTTGGCACTGAGCCTGCGTACCGCCACTCTCAGGTCTACCCCAGTCACTTCCGGAGCGTTGTCGTCGTCGTCCTGTTGGTCCGCTTCCAGCATCGCAGGCGGCGGAGCCATAGGCGGGGGTGGGTGTTCCCCTCGCGAAGGGAACAGAGTGCTCACCACGTCCTCCACGAGCTCAGGCCGGAGACTCTGCGTCAGTGGGGGGGCCCAGGGGCGGAGTTTGTCCCGCACCAACTTGTAAGGGCGCCCCCACGGATCTCTGTCGAGAGTCCCCAGCAACTCCTCGCGGGCCTGATCCCTGGCCCGCAGGACCGCTTCGCGGAGGGCGGTCTTCCCGCTCTGTACCCCTCATAAAGCTCCGCCTCAATGGCTGCCGCATCCGGTGGGCGGATGCGGAGCCTCCGATGCCTGGCGTACAGGTGTCGTGCAGCCACGCACGCCTCGCGCAGAGATGTCAGCTCACGCGACCACCAGTCTACCTGACGCCGGGCGCTTCTTGGCCGAACACGGGGCATTGCCACGTCACAGATGTCAGACATGGCCTCCTGGAACCACCCTGCCTCATTGTTAACGTCGGCAGGCCTGTCCGGTGATGTCACCCAGGCCTGCACGATCGAGGCTTCCAGGAGGAGCTCCCGGTCCAGCTGCTTCAGCGCCCAACGCGGACCACTCGGGGCCTGTTGGACCGGCGCGCTTGGGGTCTGGGTGGAGACGTCGAACTGGATGTACCGGTGGTCGGAATAAGTCTCCACCCCCTCCATAACACGCCAGTCAATGACACGTGGCGACAGAGCGGGGCTAGCGAACGAAATGTCCACCACCGACTCGCCCCGCATTCGCACACACGTGGGGACAGAACCCCGATTTAGGACGACCAGGCCCTTCTCCAGGGCCCAGTCTTCCACCATCCTTCCCCGCACGTCTGTACAACGAGAACCCCAAGCCAAATTCTTGGCATTGAAGTCCCCGAGGACAACCACAGGGAGGGAATGGTTTCCGACGACAACACTCAACTCTGCGAGAGAGTTGTGGAACTCGGCGAGAGTTCGGCTCGGGGAGAAGTAGACTCCCACCACTACGATCTCCCCGAACCGGGCTGCTACGCACCCCCGACCCCTCCTGACACCTTCAAGGGTCGGGGTACCGGCGGCGGCCGACGACACTATGGTCACTGAGCCGCTAAGGTCCGCCACCCAGTCTTCCCTGGGCAGGACAAAATACGGCTCAGCGACCACAGCGATGTTAATCAACCACTGCGCCATGCTCTGGAGCAACAGATCCTGAGCGCAGGCGCAGTGGTTGATGTTCGCTTGGAGGAAGCGTAATGGGGCCGTTATTGGCACTCCATTACCGCTTCCTCCCTGGCCCCCTGTGAGGGCCCGTCTGTGGCGGTGACAGCGGCGACAGTGGCTGTGGCGGCAGCGGCGGCGACAGCGGCAGTGGCGGCAATGGCGGCAGTTGCGGCTGCGGCGGTGGCGACGGTGGTGGTGGTGGTGGAGGGCCTTCCTTTGCCTCTGATGGCCTTGGTGGGCGGAGCGCAGGCCTTGCTCCCAGCCCGGTGATCGGCCGGCTTACCGGCCGCCGTACATGCACCACAGTGCGGCGTGGCGCAACAAGCTGCGGACACGTGACCGGGCTGGCTGCAGCGGAAACAGAGTCCACTGTGGTCAACCTCCGAGGCGCACTGCACTGACACGTGGTGTCCCACGTGGCAGCGATAGCACCTCAGAGGTCTGGGCTCCAGCAGCTTCACCTGCGCTGAAACCCAGCCCACCAGTAGCCTTCGGCCCTCCACTATGGTTTTAGCCGCCGTCACCGGGCAGCATACCGTAACGGTATGCATACCCGTGGAGTCCGGGCGAAGGGCGCCTGCCCTGACCTGATCGGCAGGGCACCCTCCGGACCTGGCGACGGCGGCCACCACCTCCTCCTCGGTAACCGAGTCGTCCAGACCCAGGATGCGCAGGTCTGCGCATCTGACGGGCCTGGACACTCGGGCCTCGTCCGCGTTTAGGGACGCTCTGAGCTTTTCAGCCAGAGCGTCGGCGGACGAGCCGCTGGTTTCGCCGGGGATCTCGAGCAATCGAGCCCCTGTCGCGGTGACTTTAAGCCGGAGGCCCCCGGTGATCCCAAGCTCACCGAGGTTCACCACCTCTTTCGCCTTCGCCAGAAGGTCGCGGTAGGACACGCCCCTCTTTTCCGCGTCTGGCTGTAGTGTGATCACTACAGCCGCGGTCTTCGGGGCGCAGAGCCTAGCCGCGATCTTTCGCGCCCTGTGCTGGCGCTGCCGCTCCACATTTCGGGCCTTTTTGGCCGCCTTCCTCCCCTTCTTCTTCTCCCCGACCACTTGCCATCCGGCTTCAGCCGCAGGTGTCGGGGGCTGGGGGGGCGGTGGTGGCGGCGACAGCTGGCCTGCCGCAGGCACTGGCCCACTCGCCGCTGGCACTGGCGCCGGCACAGTCACCGCCTGTGCAGCTGCCTTGCCCTTCCTCCTCTTGGGCGCCTTCTTTACCGGCGCCGGTTTCGCCGGAGCCGGCTTTTCGGGGGTGGCCACCACAGCCCTGCTGGAGGTCTGGCTCGCCGGCCCCGGTCCGGGTGCGGGAGCCACAGTCGCAGCGGCAGCCGCGTACGACACCGTGCTCGGGCCCGCGGCTGCCCTATTTGCACCCAGGGGGGGGCGCAGGACCCTTCCCTCCAGGACGGAGAACCGCTGTTCGAAGGCAGCCAGCTCCTTCCGTACCAGATTCAGGATCTGGTTCTCCGCCGGTTCGGGCTGGGTAGGCCGCTGGGTCTGGCCCCCAGTTTGAGAGCCGCGCCCCCGCAGGCTGGCCAGGTCTGCTTGGAGCTTGGCATTCTCCTGTTGGAGAAGCTCCGTGGCGGCCGTCAGGCGGGTCACCTCCTCCCGCAGTTTGGCCACATCTCCCTCTGACGGAGGAGGAGGCCCCGCAAAGTTGGCCTCCGCTGCCGCCAAGATGGAGGGGGAAGCCGCGGGTATGGCCTTAAGTTTCGACGACGTCTTCACTTTATAGTCCACTCCCCTTATCGCGGCTTCCACCGCCTTTGCGAACCTGGCCTTACGCTCCGCATCGGAGCCGCCAGGTGCACCTGCCTCTTCGCCAGACCCTCGAGCAGATGTGCCCGGTTGGCGCCCTTCTTCGGCGAGACTCACCGACCTCTCGGGGGCAGATATCCCCCTCCCCCTGCCTCTGATCCCACCACGCTTGTTGGTGGGAATCTTTCTGGCCGAGGCCTCCTCTTCTCCGGATGACGACCTCCGGTCGCCATCCCGCCTGGGTCGCTTGCGGAAGAACTTACTGTTCTCCGCGGGCGTCCCGGCCCTAACGCGGCGGGAGCTCTCTGAGCCTCCCGCGCTCACGTCACTGGATGCGATGTCGGACTCCGACGCCGCATCCCTTCTCTCCTCTCCTTTGCCGTTGCCGGCGGTGTTGGGTTTTTTAGAATTTTCCATATTGTTCCCACGAGTATGGGGGATTTAAAAGTCCATCTGGGCAGAGACCCCTTTACCCTAGATAAGCAGATTGTACAGTGCACGTACATGGGTTTTCAAATAAATTTATTACAATAATTTAGCCAGTAGGCTCGCGTATTTGCACTTTGGGCGCGACCTACATTTGGCAGTGCATTGACACTGACACATTGCATTGTTCTATGCATTTTATGTATATTACATTATTTAGTGTTCAATTAGACGTGGTTTGAGTCGGACAACTTGCATTTTTATTTAGATTCATCCCGTTGAGCATTCACTGACATTTTCTGCATTTAAGTTTAAGTTTGACATTTTACATTTGCATTGACATTACTTATGTTAGGGAAGCACCCTACATAGTTTTTTGGTCCTTCGTAACTATTGCAAGTACCATACAGTCCGATACGTCGGTCGATAAGTCGCCGCGCGGGATCTGTGTCGTGTCGTGTAATACCGTGCCACGTGTGTTGCCGTGCAGGAGCATTCGGGGAGGTAGCAGCGATCCAGGTTCCAGAGCGTCACATTGCATTGCATTTGCATACAGGGAGAGTTCCTGAATTTCAAGTAAGATCGTTCATTATTTATCTTACGGCTTTAAAATGGAGGGTTTAATCGTGCGTCAAGCTGAGATCCTCGAGGAAGTGAAGAGAATCCATTCTAATTTTAAGAAGGATTCAGCGAGCAGGAAGACCACTGATTACATTCGTAAAAGGCTTGAGAGGTTAGATATACTATGGGCGGAATGTGAAGAGAAGAACCGGGAGCTGAGTGCAGTAGAGGAGAAAGATCATCAATATTTCACTGGTAACATTTATGAGGTCATTAAAAGCTGGTACCATGGAACGCGTCAGGAGATTGCAGCGTTCGAGATGAAGACTCTTGCTGGACCCAGTAACGCAGGCCCTAGTAAGTTAAACGTTGAGTTTGACAAAACCATGTTCGAGACATCTGTAGGAGCAGAGGACAAGCTACTCGAGTTACAGCAGTTGCAACAAGCTAACTTCCGTGCATTCACTAGGTTAGTAAATCGAAGCCTACACGAGGTTAAGGAGAAATGGGAAATTGAGGATATGCTTAAGACTGTAGAGTTTCGGTGGACTGCGATTGACAAATTACATTTACAAATTGATGGCATATTAGAGGGGAATTCACAGGACTACTATGACGAGTTCTGTCGTCACGAAAATGCATTTACAAATATGAAACGGGCGTTGAACACGAAATTAAACGCTTCTCTACATCAACAGCAAACATTGCCTAAAATTGACATACCTATCTTTAACGGCAACTATACTTTATGGCCTACTTTTATGGATCTCTACGTAGAAGCGATTCATAATAATTCGGCGATCGCAAAAACACAGAAAATGCAACATCTTAAGGGTAGACTTCGCGGTGAAGCGGAAAAGCTCGTGCAGCATTTACACATTGCACCTGAAAATTATGACACGTGTTGGGAAATTTTGAACCATAGATATAATAATAAGTTTCTGTTATTTACCAGAAATTTCCAGGCATTTATGCGTCAACCTAATTTGCAAAAACAATCTGCATTCGACCTCAAGCGGTTATATGACACTAGCAACGAAACCATAAACGCCATACACAACTTGGGCGTTGATACAAGCTCATGGGATCCGATTCTAGTTTACGTGTTATGCGAAAAATTAGACTCCGAAACGTATACGGAATACATGCAGTCCAGGTCGGATCCGCGCGAGATACCAACATACAATCATTTTATGGATTTCGTCGAAAACAAGTTTATGGCATTAGAACCATTGCACAGGAAAAAGCCAGAAAACGGTGATAAACCTGCATCAAAACCACATTTTAAGACGCAACATCCGTTCGGCAAAAATACAAAGTCATCAAATTCACAACCCAATAAAGGTTCAGCAAACTATTCTCGCAATTTCCATGCGTCAAACGCTGGACAATTCAGCAAGACTATTTGTCCATTGTGCAATACGAATCATGCATTATTTCAATGTTCTAAATTCGCTGACATGCTGAGTCCGGAAAAAATGGCATTTATAGACAACAATCATATATGCAAAAATTGTCTGTATGTGCATACTAAGGGTTACTGTGCGTCGCAGAAAAGATGCAGAGATTGCAACGAACAACATAATACACTTCTGTACAGCGATATTGTGAAGTCAGCGCAAACGCCCTCAGCAACACAAACAGCACCTAAACCGTCGTCATCGACTTCAACTAGGTCAAATAAAAATCTGCAAAACAACTTCGCATCAAATAATGATGATGAAATATTATTACCAACAGCATTACTGCAAGTAGCCACAGCTGGAGGTGACTACATAACACTAAGGGCTCTAGTTGATCAAGGCTCGCAAATTACGTTGATAACGGAGAATGCAGCTCAAAGATTGGGCATAAAGCGTCAACAGCTGAATGCAAACATAAGCGGCATCGGTACTTTATCCAACAGGAGTAAAGGAAAGGTCCATCTATCCTGCAAGTCCTTATATAACGACTTCCAGTTTACAACGGAAGCGTTAATCATGACACGGGTAGTAAACAGTCTGCCTAACGTTACATTTGCAAAGAAACCTTGGGCTCATGTGACAGACATCACACTAGCCGACCCAGATTACAACTTATCTAGGCCCATTGACATACTTCTGGATGCACACGTATTTTCCGAAATACTCATGAATGGCTTAGTCAAAGGGGAGGTTAATGAACCCATGGCTCAACAAACACGGTTGGGGTGGATATTGTCAGGCAATGTCACCAAAACATTTAATTGCAACGTCGTAGTTAATGAAGTTAACGACTTGTCAAAATACTGGGAAATTGAAGACATCAATGGAGATGCATGCAATTCTATGACGACAGAGGAACGATATTGTGAGGAGTTCTACACTGCAACAACCAAGCGATTAGGTGATGGCAGATATGCAGTTCGTTTGCCAATGAAGCCTAATTTTAATCAGCTGCTGGGCAAGTCAAAGCCACGAGCGGTAGCACAGTTTATGCAATTAGAAAGGAGATTAGGCAGGGATGACAAATTATCAGATAGTTACATCAAATTTATGCAAGAGTACCTGGAAATGGGACATATGAAGGAGAGCAAACCTGACTGCAATACGGCATGCTACTTACCTCATCATGGAGTCCTAAAACAGGACTCAGTGACATCAAAATTGAGGGTGGTTTTTAACGCCTCCCAGAAAACTGACACAGGTTACAGCCTGAATGACTTGATGGAGTGTGGCCCTAAGCTTCATCAAGATATATTGACATTATTATTAGGATGGCGGCTATACAAGTACGTCTTTACTGCAGATTGTGAGAAGATGTACCGCATGATCCTTGTCCATGAAGAAGACCAACACTTGCAAAAGATCCTGTGGAGGGAATCCAACCAAGGTCCTTTAAAGGAGTTCCAGTTATGCACAGTGACGTATGGCACGAAGGCAGCACCATTTCTAGCTCTTCGAACGCTGAAACAGCTTGCAAAGGATGATGTACAGAAATATCCGTTAGCAGTGGATGTCATCGCTAACGAAATGTACGTTGATGACGTCCTAAGTGGCAGCAACTCCATCGAACGAGCACGAGAAATTCAAAAGCAACTCATCGACATGCTGAGTGGAGCTGGCCTTACACTACGGAAGTGGTCAAGCAACGACCAGACCTTGATTGAAAGCTTATTTTCTTCAGATCCTAACCAAACGACAATGCATTTTACAAACGATGGAATGACAAAAGTCCTGGGGGTCCAGTGGAATCCTACAACTGACACATTTTCATTTAAAAACAAAATACAATTTGACAATAAAAACCAATTGACAAAAAGGAAGCTACTATCGGAAATCTCGAAAATTTTCGACCCACTGGGCTGGCTGACACCTTTGACAGTAAAAGCAAAACTGCTGTTCCAAAGCGTCTGGCTATCGGGATGCGAGTGGGATGAAACCTTACCTGACAGCGTGCAAGAAGAATGGAAGCAGTTCACTAGCGACTTACACAACATAATCGAATACCAAATACCAAGGTGGCTGGGAGATATTACTAAACCATTCCAAGTACATGGGTTCTGCGATGCATCCGAAAAGGCCTACGCATGCGCTATATACCTGCTGACAACAAATGACAAAAACGAGCCTACGATTAGACTTATCGCTGCAAAGTCGAGGTTATCGCCAATCAACAAAAAATTGACACTACCGCGACTCGAATTATGTGGAGCGCTACTACTTTCACGGCT
The DNA here is from genome assembly GCA_905147715.2 of Xestia xanthographa. Lineage (NCBI taxonomy): Eukaryota > Metazoa > Arthropoda > Insecta > Lepidoptera > Noctuidae > Xestia > Xestia xanthographa. The sequence goes on from LR990662.1 coordinate 29,589,756, forward strand.
CATGAAAAAGGTCCTGACAGCCTTTAAATGGGACAATGTGCACAAAAATACATACGCCTGGACGGACTCTATGATTGTATTAGGCTGGCTGCACGGGGACGTCACAAAATGGAAGTCGTTCGTCAGCAACAGAGTACAGCAAGTGCATGACGTAATCCCAAAACAGCACTGGAGTTATGTCAAGTCCGAGGAAAATGCTGCAGACTGCGCGTCACGCGGAATCAGTTGTTCCCAACTATTGCAACATCCTTTGTGGTGGCAAGGCCCCTACTGGATGAAAAATTACAGTGAAGATACCTTTGACAAAATTACAATTACACCGACAACATGCGAATCAAAACAAAAACAAATGCAAACGTATGTTGTGAAATGTTAACCGTCTTCAATAGTAATTGAGTTATTAGACAGACACAGCGATTTGACTCGTATTACAAGGGTCATTGCCTGGATGAAACGTTTCATTATCAGCTGTTCGAACACCGACACTCATCGTACTACTACTTATTTGACATCTACAGAACTAAAAAGCGCTGAAAACCTAATAATGAAACATAGTCAATTGCATGCTTTCAATGACGAGATTATGAGATTGAAGGAAAACAAAGGTTTGAGCACAAAAAGTAACCTTTTGAGTTTAAATCCATTCCTTGACAAACATGACATTCTGCGAGTGGGTGGAAGGTTACGTAACTCAAGCCTACCCGAAGACACTAAACATCCAATTCTACTACCACATGACAACAAACTGACAGAGTTATTAATTTGGCAAGCTCACAGAAGAACATTACACGGAGGTCCTAAGTTAACCCTGACACATCTTCGACAAAGAGTTTGGATCGTAGGAGGACATCGCGCCGTCAAAAAGGTCTTACACAAATGCGTAACATGTCGCCGATTTAATACTAAACAAACAAACCAAATTATGGCGGACCTACCAGAGCCGAGAGTGACAGTATCTCGCCCTTTTACACACACAGGTGTCGATTTTACTGGACACGTTGAGATCAAGGCAAGTAAAGGCCGAGGCGTCAGAACATTGCTGGCGTACGTTGCAGTATTTGTTTGTCTAGCAACAAAAGCCATCCATCTAGAACTAGTTTCAGAACTATCCAGTACAGCATTCCTATCGGCTTTCAAGCGCTTCTGCGCACGTCGAGGTACACCACGGGACATGTACAGCGACAACGGCACGAACTTTGTGGGTGCAAATCGGATCCTATTGCAACAATACAAATGCATTGTAGAAAACATTGACAACTTCTTCTTGGGCAAAATATAAGAGATGGGAGTTCAATGGCACTTCAATGCCCCGGTCTGGCCAAGCGCAGGCGGACTGTGGGAAGCCGCTGTGAAGAGCATGAAATATCATCTCAAACGGGTCATTGGAGACCAACGTCTGACATACGAAGAATTTACCACTCTGCTATGTCAGATAGAAGCTTGCTTGAACTCACGACCACTATGCACCGTTTCAGAGAACGCCGAAGAGATTAACTGTTTAACTCCAGGACATTTCTTAACCGGCACATCACTCATGACAATTCCAGAACCGGACATGGACAATACTTACCGTTTAAACACGAGATGGCAAATTGTACAACAACTTAGCAAGGATTTCTGGAAGAAGTGGTCGCAAGAATACCTCCAACAACTGCAAGCAAGACAAAAGTGGAAACAACAGAATACTGACATAAAGAAAAATGACATTGTATGCATTAAAGATGAAAGGTTACCTGCAGGAAAATGGGCACTGGGTCGAGTAGCGGAATTACACCCTGGAAAGGACGGCCACACTAGAGTTGTGACATTACAAACTGCAAAAGGCGAAACTAAACGACCTATTACAAAACTGGTACCACTAGTGGAGGCTGAGGAACAACACAACACTGACACTGACAAACTACCCAAAAACAGGCGAAACCGAGCTAAAAAGCTTACCTGGAACAGCTTGGTATGTTATATGCTGATGCTAGTTATGACATTGATAACACCCACTGTTCAGCAAGATATGAAATTTACTCAACTGACAAAAAATCAAACAATTTACTTTGACAAGATTGCAGATCTACAAGAAATTAGAGATGAATGGAAACTGGTATTCTATTACAATATGACAAATTATTGGCGCAACGTGGACACTCTGCAAGCATTCGTATCGCATATAAAGCAAGCTCGTTGCGAAGAGTGGTTGATGCAATTTCATGTTCTGATTAACCAACTTGAACAAAGCACGAGTGAACTAAATTATTACAACGAATTACTGAGGTCCCAGCGGATAATTCAACACAGGTTCAAAAGAGGAATGATCGACGGAGTAGGGTATGTTGCAAATTCGTTATTTGGAGTGTTAGATCAACATTTTGCAGAAAAATATGAACAGGATATCGACACAATCCAACACAATGAAAATCACCTATTCCAACTGCTTAAAAACCAGACAAGTGTTCTGGAAACCGAGAACAACATTGTACAGCGTAACGAAGCAACAATGGTGAAGCAGTTCACTTTTATCAACGATCACCTCACGTCCCTAGAAAACAAGACGCTCAAAGATAAACTTGAGAGTTCCAATGCATTCTACATCATTACATCGGCCATAGCTGCAGACAGAATGGCCCAAAACTTTAAAGATATCCAAGAATCACTCATCAACACACTGACAAATATGTACCAAGGACATATGGACGTACATACATCTATTATCACCAACCCAAATGCAAAGCGAACTAGATAGAGTAGCTCGACTACTACCTCGCGATTCTACACTACCTGAAGTTCGTAATGACATAAGAGACATCTACAGGCTGTTCAGAATACATGCACGCATAACACAACACTACCTGTTGATGGAAATAAAAGTACCGATCTTGAGTGATGCCCTATACGAACTTAACAGACTTATCAGCATTCCTCAACGTATTGACATAAATCGGGTAATGTACGTTATTCCCAACTCTGCATTAATAGCATTTAATGCCAACCAATACTCATTTATACCCCTAGAACAATATGACATTAACGAATGCCAAAAATTACATGACCAAACTCTACTGTGCAAACTAAATCACCCTATATACAACACCGGTGATCGTCACAAATCTATTTGCGATGTACAGCTGATTCGAGACAACGAAGAACACAGCGTTTATTGCCATACGGAAATAAAAGTATGCGCCGACAAATGGGTCAAATTACATAAACAAAACACCTGGTTTTATTATTGTTGTGACACGTGCGAAGTACAATTAGTGTGCGGCACTCAAATGACATCGGAGACGATACGTCACTCGGGTCTGATAACGCTGAAACAAGGATGCAACTTGCAAGGCGACTCATTCACACTGCACGCATATATGGAACATACAAGTGACATTTTAGTCAATGTACCATATGCGATGATCGTGCCCACGATCTCTCCAATCAACAACATAATCAATACATCGATTCGTAACTCAACGTTGCATATTGAAACGCACGAAGAGACGTTCAAGAAGATTGACACGCAACTACGCTCTATAGAAAAACAGTCTAAGCTAGACACTTTATCCTCTCACGACGTTTATCACTACATTGCAATTTATGTGGTTGTTGCGATTAGCATTGCACTGTTTGTAACATCGGTGTACTTTTGGCGAAAGATGGCAACCCAAAGACAGGGGGAGGGTCCGCAAGACGCGAGAAGCAGAAGAAGACCATGACATCGAGGACAGGAACAGCAAGATCGACAAACGGGACTCAAAAGTGAATAAAGTGTCGTGTGCTAACCCTACCTCAAGTGAAGTGAAATTTGACACTGAAAAACATAGTGATGTGTGCTAATTTATTATTATGGTGACATTCTATTTATAGACTTTAGTTGTATTTCTTCATAGTAGTGGTAGATCAATCATATTTACATTCGAGTCCTGCATTTTTACATTTTTTACATTGTTTTTTACATTCTTATTTTATTATTTTTACATATTTTGGGATTGTTATTTAGTTATTCTCTTTCTGTGTTGTGGCAATATGTACAGTGCACGTACATGGGTTTTCAAATAAATTTATTACAATAATTTAGCCAGTAGGCTCGCGTATTTGCACTTTGGACGCGACCTACATTTGGCAGTGCATTGACACTGACACATTGCATTGTTCTATGCATTTTATGTATATTACATTATTTAGTGTTCAATTAGACGTGGTTTGAGTCGGACAACTTGCATTTTTATTTAGATTCATCCCGTTGAGCATTCACTGACATTTTCTGCATTTAAGTTTAAGTTTGACATTTTACATTTGCATTGACATTACTTATGTTAGGGAAGCACCCTACACAGATTTTAGCATTTATTACTCGCCATGGGGGTCTGCAGGTACCCTGGCGAGGAGTGCACTAGCGACTGATTTGTTCCATGGAACACCCGTCAGCCATACATCCCCTCGCGGTGCGTCGCCACTTGGGATTCGGGGTAACTTTTTATAGAGGTTTTCTACCTCGCGGTCCGGGCGGTTAAGCCAAGACCCTCGGTCCCCGGAGGTGACTGGGGTAGACCTGAGAGTGGCGGTACGCAGGCTCAGTGCCAAAAATACCGCCCCGGGACCCGATGGCTTGCCTGGCAAAGCCTGGGTCCTGGCCTCGGAGGCTCTTGGGCCCCGACTGGAGGGGCTCCTAAGCGCATGCTTGGAGAGAGGCCAGTTCCCGCTTCGTTGGAAGACGGGGAAGCTGGTCCTCATCCGGAAGCCGGGGCGCCCTGCGGACTCTCCGTCCGCATACCGGCCCGTGGTGCTGCTCGACGAGGTGGGCAAGCTCTTTGAAAGAGTCATTGCAAACCGCCTCGCCGAGCACCTTGCGGGGACTGGGCCGGATCTTGCGGAACACCAGTTTGGTTTCCGCAAGGGACGCTCTACGGTGGACGCCATCATGCGCGTGAGAGCCCTCACGACGGGGGATGCGGTGTCCAGGGGTGGGGTTGTCTTGGCGGTGTCTCTCGACATCGCCAACGCCTTCAACTCCATGCCCTGGAGCTGCATTAGGGAGGCACTCCGGTATCACCGGGTGCCGACCTACCTCCGTCGAGTGGTCGGGGACTATCTGACGGACAGAGCCGTCATCTACCCCGGTCGCAGCGGAGAATGGAACCGGCGAGAGATGTCGTGCGGTGTTCCGCAGGGATCGGTCCTGGGGCCGTCCTTGTGGGACATCGGTTACGACTGGGTGCTGCGCGCCGACCTCCCTAGCGGTGTCAGCGTGGTTTGCTACGCAGACGACACGCTGGTGCTGGCACAGGGGGGGTTGCACGAGGCGGCGGCCGAAGCGATGACACGCGGGGTTGCGATAGTCGTTGAGAGGATCCGGCAACTGGGTCTCGAGGTGGCACTGCACAAGTCCGAGGCCATGTGCTTTCATGGGCCTCGGAATGCGCCACCTCCGGGATCCTCGCTGACGGTAGGAGGGGTATCCATCGGCGTCGAGTCGACGTTAAAGTACCTGGGACTTGTCCTTGACAGCCGGTGGAACTTCGTGGAACATTTCCGACGTTTGGCCCCCAAACTGGAGCGGACTGGGGCTGCCTTCAGGCGGCTCCTGCCCAATCTGGGGGGGCCAAACGCCTCCTGCCGGAGGCTCTACGCGGGAGTCGTGCGGTCAATGGCCCTTTACGGGGCCCCGGTGTGGGCGCGTTCATTGAGGCGGCGAGCCGCCCACTACCTGAACGCGCCCCAAAAGGTGGTAGCCGTAAGGCTGGCCCGGGGCTACCGCACGATCTCCCGCGAGGCGGCGAGCCTCCTTGCCGGATTGCCGCCATGGGATCTGGAGGCAATAGTCCTCGCGCGCCTACATGAATGGCGCGCGGAGGCGCTACGCCGGGGGGAAACTCCGCTGCAGCGACAAATTGTCGCTCAGCGGACAGACTTCCGGCGGGATCTCATGGCGACATGGAGAGAGCGACTGTCGCAACCCCGTGTAGGGCACGCCACAATTGGGGCGATAAGTCCCCTCTTTGAGGAGTGGCTTGAGAGACGCCACGGCGTCCTCACCTTTCGCCTGACGCAGGTCCTCACCGGACACGGAGTGTTCGGGAGGTTCCTGCACCGAATCGGGCGGGAGGAAACGCCCGGGTGCTTCCATTGTGAAGATCGACCGGAGGACACGGTGGAACACACGGTGGAGGTGTGCCCCGCGTGGGCGGAGCACCGCCGTGTCCTCGAAGCGGCGATCGGCGGCGGCGACCTCTCGCGTCCGGCCCTGGTGCAAGCCATGGTCCGGAGCGAGACGGAATGGGACGCCGTCACCTTCTTCTCGACGGTCCCTACGTACATAACGACATGTCAAAAACCGAGGTTTACAGGAGAGCGTTATTTATGTTCAAACCGCTCTAGAAATAATTCTATGAACAATTATAAATATTTTTTTTCTATATTTTTTTATTAGCTTTACGAACTATAAAATGGTATATAAACATATTTTCTTTTTTTAGATTTTCTTAGAAATACTGATAGATAACTGTTTTTACGCTGATATTAAAATAAAAGCATGTCAGACATGTCTAAGATACCTTTTTATACGCAGGAAAGAAGAAAACAGTTTATAAAATTGAATTTAAATAAAATGTTTTATGAAAACGTAGAATTATGTTATTGTTTTCAAACGGGAACGTTAAACATCCTAAAATCGCACCCATGGATATAAAAAATACATAAATGAAGACATATCACTTTATACGCGGTTTCATTCATTCGGGGTAGGACTATATTTCTTGCAATGTTATTTACATTGCAAGAAATATAGTCCTACCCCTAAGACATGTCCTTATATAAAATTATCGGGACTGTGTTTTATAAATTAAACAAGGTTTATAATTGAAAATTATTTATTGTTAATTAACAATCTTCTTAGAATCTAAACAATAGGTACTTGTCATTGAAGCAGGAACGAAACATTAAAAATCACAGTTTTCTAAGATTTTTATTTATTTTATTTAAGCATGAGCCTCAGCTTAATTATTTAACTAATTAGTTAGTAATATTTAATAATCACCACAGCATTATTTATGTATGTGTCCCATCTATCTACCTAATTTGTAATATTTAATAATGTTCACAGCATTATTTAAAGTGTGTGTTCCATCTATCTACCAATTGGTAACATTTAATAATGTTCACAGCATTATTTAAAGTGTGTGTCCCATCTATCTACCTAATTGGTAATATTTAATAATGTTCACAGCATTATTTAAAGTGTGTGTCCCATCTATCTACCTAATTGGTAATATTTAATAATGATCACAGCTTTATCCTGTCATCAGTCTGAATAAAGTTGTGATCATTATTAAATAAAAAATACTTTAATAGTAATATGATGCATCATCATCTTATTACTTTTAAGGTTTTCTCAATAGTTAAATAACAAACAAAAAAATATATATAGAAAAAAGACGGTATAAATAAAAACAAACTTCTTTGTCATTACCTTGTTCTTCCTTACTATGCATAAGGTTAATATATAATGTATGATACTTTTTTGGGATAATCATCGTATCGTATAAACTAATCAAGTCTTATATTTTACTTCAGTGATAGGAATAGGATTATTGTACACCTTCTCTAGTATTAGTTCTTTCTTCTTCTTTTTTCTCCCTCTAGTCAGTTTGAAATTATTACCACAGTATAGTTTTCTATAACTTTCTTAAAAAAAAAAATCGTACTTTAATTCAATAATATCTTGATTATTCCTTTGCACTTTTACATCTCTTATCTTATTCCAAGAAATTTTCTTTGAATTTGTACCTTTTATCCAGTTTTTACTATGCAGCGCTTTTTTTTTCGTTGGTTGATGTTGATGAACCATGCATTTCGCTGGGTCCTAATGGGCTTGATCTTATGATTTCATCAGATAGAAAAACAGAACTTTCGCTAAAATACTTACATTCATTTACAGTATCCCCAAAGGTCATGCAAGGACTTGGCATTGGTGTTGAAACCAAAGATTCTTCATTAATATCATTTTCAGGTATTGGTTGTGGTGTTTCATTTTCACAAATGAAACACCACAACGTTATGCTAAGGTCACTTCCATCACTCGAAATTTACCCTACCGTATCAATTATATAATTTAAATCACTTTGCGATGGTATAATAGCTGATGTGTGATTTTGTTCTCCATCACATGTGCTTCGGCAACTTGTCTTTCGTCGTTAGAAACTTCCAAAGGCCGATCTTCAATATCCATTGAAAACCTCTTTTTAGGTACATACACGTGTCCCGAAAAAGAAAAACCAAAAAAATAAGACATTGTAGTAAACGTAAATGAAAATAAATCCATATATAAATTTAAAAGTTACACGTATATTTGTATATACGTGTAACTTTTAAATTTATATATATAATATATATATATATATTTATATACATGTTTGTACATGTAGGACGTGACTTCATATACTTCGATAATAATAAAAACTTTGTTATCTTTGTAATAATTATTTAGGAAATCATATTTTAAAGAAGCATGTAACATTATAATTATTTGTGAAATAATGGTATTTTAATGACTTTAACATAATATAAGCGGATATGTCTGATATGACCGCTTTTACACTGATATTCTACTGCTATAAGAAACCGTACGAAACGATACGTATAGATATCCGCATCTACGACACTTATTCGTTGTAAATATAAATACTTGTTCTCATATACGATTTGTAAATGACCTTAAATATGAAATATAAAAAAAAAAAAAAAATACAGGTATGTGCATATGGAAAATCTAAAACCAATTGTGCAATAAAAAAAAATTGCCATTTTTGACATGTCTTTATATACGTAGGGACCGTCGTTCTGCGAAGCAGTAATGCTAGAGAAGGAGGTGGCGGAACGTGAGAGGGAGAGAACCTCTCAACGTCCCGGCCGCCGCGGGAGACGCCCCGGGCGTCGGGGGCCACCACTACGTGGCCCCCGGCCACCGTAGGCGCGGGCCTGTGGACGGTGAGCTATGGGCTAGCTCGCCGTCCGTCCGTCTCATGACGACAGGCCGTGTCGACGGCGCGTTCGTGTTCCACGCGCGCCTCAAAGAGAGTCAGCAAAAAGGAAGGGGTCCGCAAGGACCGATGCCTGCCGGGGTTGCGGGACTATTCGAAAGAGATACCGTGGCCCCGGAACACAAAGGGCGATGAAGGAACATGGATGGGTTTTAGTCAGTAAAAGTCTGACACTCCCTCCTGCTCCGCCCAGAGCGGGAGGGGTTATTTGATGATTTCCCATCCGAAAAAAAAAAAAAAAAAAAAAAGACCCTCGGTCCCCTATCGAAACCGCGAGACGTGATCCACAGCGCTTCGATAGCCAGATTACGAGATTGGCGGTGACAGCGGAGGACGGATCCTTCTCTGTCTGCTCGGAGGCAGGGTGAGTGCACACCAAGCCCGCCCTCATTCCTCAGCTGTGCCCTCTGCTTTACAGAGGGTCACGCAGAGGAACGCACCGTTGGTCCTGAAAGGACCCTACCCTTGTCGGATTCATTAGCCGCGGCGGTCACATTTCCCGGGGGATACAAGGAAACTCTCATTTCCTCTCATTCCCCGGAGAAGGATACCGCCGCGTCCAGGGTGCACCGGCCCAGCAGCTGCTCTTCCCTCCAGACGTATCGAGAGGGACCAGCAGCCGCCAGACACACGTGGAGGACTTCTGACATCGCACCCCATCAGATGTCGTACCTTGAGATATGGTGTTATGCCTCGAAAATTTTATTTGTTTGGTCAAGGTCTACAAGCCTAATTAGCCCTTATGCCTTTAAAAAGTGCTACTTAATCGTTGTACAGAAATGCCTATGCAAAGAAGAAACATTATTCCATTAACTTCGTGACCGCACATCGACGCGATAGAATGACATCGGACATTATCGCCGGTCACTCAGCCGTTTTCAGCGCCACGGTGGCTTGACCTATCTAGTTTTGTTTACAAGTTAATCGCGGTCGAGTCGTTATTCGTGCCGAATTATTAGTGAATTTAATTACTTCTAAATCAACCAACATATTGAGAGTAATTCTATCATGTCTGCCTCTCAGAATGGATGTAGCAACGGGTCCCGCGGTACTAAGGAGCTGCTCTCCATTAGCGAACTGGTTCGCTGCTCCCGAAAGAATGTCTACATGTTGGGTAGATTAAGAAGGCCTATGATTCTGTTCCTCATACATGGCTCATGAGGGTGCTAGAGTTGTATAAAGTAGATGCAACTCGACGTACCTTCCCGATGTCATGTATGAGGCACTGAAGAACGGTTCTTCGCTGTCCAGAATGTCGACAGATCCTAGGGAACCGATAAGGATCGAGCGCGGTATATTCCAGGGTGATAGTCTGACTCCATTGTGGTTTTGTCTAGCCTTGAACCCTCTCAACACACTGCTGGAGTGGTCAGGTCTAGGCTCTCTTTTGAGGAAAGATGGTCAAGTCATATCTCACCTTCTATACATGGATGATCTGAAACTCTTTGCCCCCAACAATTTACAACTGATGAAGCTACTGAAGGCAACAGAAACTTTCAGTAGCGCCATCAGGATGAAATTTGGTGTGGACAAATATGCAGTCATGCATGTGAAGCGAGAGGAGATTATGGAATCCGTGGGAACTCAACTCTTGGATTCGATACACCTTAGATCCCTCTCCTCAACAGGAACCCACAAGTATTTGGGTATGTCGGAAGCGTTAGGCATTAACGTAACTGACATGAAGCAATCGTTGAGGGAGCGCTTCTTAGGTCGCCTGAAGAAGGTATTAAATAGCCTTCTATCAGGTAAGAACAAGGTGCACGCCTTTAATGGTTCGTTCATGCCGGTTTTATTGTACTCTTTCAGCATACTCAAATGGACTCCGACACAGACGGAACTCGATGCCCTGGATAGGAGGGTACGCGCACTGCTGACCGCAAATCGAATGCACCCACGGTCGTCGATGATGAGGCAGTATATTCCGCGGAAGTGCGGGGGCCGAAGCTGCTTAAATGCTAAGAACCTGCACAACCGTGAGATATGCAGTCTCAAGGAATACTTCCTAGCAGCCGACGCGGTGACGTGGCGATGCACCGAGATGTGATTTCAGTGGACAAGGTCTCTCTAGCTAACGCGAACTGGCGCAAATCTAAAGTATTTGACACTAATGACCGCAGGGAGGAATGGCAGGGTAAAGAGCTTCACGGACGCTTTTGCCGGGCCCTACACGGCCCGGATGTAGTCTTCTTAGCGTCGGTATCCTGGCTGCGCTTTGATAAACTCGTCGGGGAAACCGAAGGTTTTGTCTGTGCAATAATAGACGAAGTTATGATGACGAATAACTACTCGAAACACATTGTGTAGGACGGCACGGTTGACATAATAATATGTCGGGGATGGCACCGTCCGGGAGAATCAGTCTGACACATTATTTCTGGGTGTTCTAGTCTGGCTAACGGAGAGTACTTGTATAGACAAAACCTTGTTGCCAGCGACTCGGATTATTCACCAGCAACTTGCTTTCAAGTACAACCTTATGGAATCAGAAGTGCCATACTATAAGTATGCGCCCGACTCAGTTCTCGATAATGGTAGTATCACGTCGTATTGGGATCGACCTATCACCACTGACAGGACTGTTGTTGCCAATAGGCCTGACATTGTGGTGATAGATCGATTGGAGCGTCGCATAATGATTGTTGATATAACGGTCCCGCATGACCAGAGCGTCGTGAAAGCAGAGAAAGATAAACAATTCAAATATCTAGATAGAGGTTGTCGACATGTGGAACGTGAATACAGCATTCATTGTGCCGATAGTCGTGTCGGCCAATGGCTTAATAGCCAAGAGCTTCGACCAACATCTGAGGAGGCTCACGCTTGGCAGCTGGATCAAGGGCTTGATTTAGAAAGCAGTACTTCTGGACACGGCACGTATTGTTAGAAGGTTTTTCTCTCAAGAGCCCTGACCACCGGCAGCTCGGACCCTGTTTCCAGCGCTGGTGGGCTACTATTTTATATTTTTAAATGATTTTATTTATATTATAAGAATATTTAAAAATGTAAATTAAAATATATGTAAAGAAATGAATAAAGGAAATTTAAACTTATATTGTCACTTATGCGATATCTTCCGTGATTGGTAATTGTTTTGAGCTCCTGATCGAAAATTTAAATGCCTCATAAATAGACATATATAACAAGATCGGACGTAACTAAATTTCTATTTTTGGTCAAACATAATGTTATATGTTTTAAAAAAGCGTACAATACGCATTGAATTTACCAAAAAATTGCAAGCATAAAGTTGGAACAGTAAATAGAATTAAATGGATTCGTCGTTTAATAACTCTGTACAAGCATAAGGTTGGATGTCACCAAAAAAGTAGTTTTTGATTAATAACATATTAATATTTTACTGTGACTGGGTTTATTACTATACTATACAAAGGTACACGACTTAGCTAAAACATTATTCTATTTTTGTTAGCCTATTCGATAAGAAACACAAGTTTTGACACGATTTAGTCAATAACTTTCTTTTGGCTCTCCTCTAAACTTGTGAAATTCCACATCAGACCTAATGCGTCTCAGGTCGAGAAATATTTGTGCATTTCATGGACTTTTACCAGCTCACTATTACCCCACACATCAAAGCGGTTCTTGCTTAGACCATATCATTCTAAAATCAAAAAATCCATCCAAAACATTGGTTACTAACTCTGCGCTTACCGATCATCAAGCTGTTTTACTAACAATGCAAATAAGTTCACCTAGAAAAAACTGCGAGCGTAGCTACACTAAAGTCAATATGACAAACCTTGAATGTGACATACGCGGCATTAATTTTAACCCTATTTACGTTTCTGCTGATGCAAATATCTCTTTATAATATTTCATCAATTCTTTACAATACGTAATAAGAAAAAACACTTTCACTAAGATAATCCCTAGAAAATATAGTTGTATAAAACCGTGGATCACACCCGGTCTCGTTCGTTGTATAAGACACAGAGACAAACTCCACCTAAAATCCAAACTTGCACCTGATGACGTAATACTTTCTGTTACATATAAAAGATATCGGAATTTCTGTAATAATCTTTTGAAAAAGCTAAAAAACCAGCACGATAAAAATGAACTCGAGAAGGCGGGAAAAAATAGTAAACTTGTGTGGAAATTTATAAAAACCAATACATTGAGGTGTAAAAATTCCGAACCTCCGATTGATTTACTATCAACAGAAATAAATCCATCCGAAGCAATAAATAAGATAAACCACTATTTTGTCAATGTTGGTAAAAACTTGGCTGAAAAATCCATATTAGCCGTCCCCACACTCAAAACCCAACTAGGACATCTTCCACGTTAAATTCTTTTGTTTTATTAGATACGGACCTCAACGAAGTAATTAGAGTAATAAACGGCTTAAAGGATGTCTGCGCAACTGGGTGGGATGATATACCCAATAATGTACTTAAAAGATTTAAACACTTACTGGCCCCTCCGCTCACTCACATTTTTCAGCTATGTTTATCTAAAGGGATATTTCCAAAAGTTAGAGGGGGGAGATAGGGCAACACTGGTTGAGTGACATGTCAAAATTTAGCTCCGTAATTTTAAATTAGTTTTAATTAATATTTTAGTGTAAAAAACTTGTATTATTATAATTAAATGTCTATTAAGTGTATTAATACCCAAGATTATTGTTTTCACGGAAAAATACACTGTAACACGTAGTGATTGGTTTCCTAACTCGACCGGTAACCTATTACACGAACAGCTGATGTACCTGCGGATCTATCTGGGGAGTATAATTGTTTCCTTTTAATGTCTAATAAGTAGCTCTTATTAACCAATTAAAAGCTCTGTAGCACTAAGTTCATTATTCTGACTAATCTGGCACTCTTTTGTAGTTGAAGTTAGGTTCTATGTCAGTTAGCACTTGTTAGTTATCTAGTTGTGTAGTTTGTAATAAGTAAATGTACTTGCTATCTATATATTTAATTAACTAAATACACAACAAAAAAGTACGTTGGTTATTCTTTAATAATTTTTGGCATTATTATTCAAATAAGTCCAATAATTTTAAACCAAGAGTCCTACCCACTTCATAAAAAAGTTATAGACATGAAATCAATTTAAAGTTTAATTTAATTTAATAATCTTATTAAAGTATTTTGTGTAAGACTCATAAGCCTACCACAGTTACCAATTTATTAATCACATATTCCAGTCTATTCTCATTTTCTTCTTTTATTTCTAGCTTTCCTAATTTTGTCCATTCAATTAGTTCTCACCATTCTTTGTACTTCTACTTTCAGTTCTATTCCCTGAAACCATGCCTGTGATGACCCGTAAGGCAACTACCCAGGAGTTACAGGCTAAGTTGAGAACGGCCCTTGATGAACTTAAGGAAGCAAACAGCAAATGTCAACAGCTGTTATTGGATAGAGAGGAACATGAGGTTGAAATCGAGAAGGTCGTTCACTAAAACACAAGCCTGAAACGGGAGCTAGTGGACCTGCACCAACAATACATGGATGTTGTTCAGGAACGGGACAATCTGCGGGTGGTCACAGATGGTTTCAACGACTGCAGTAACCATTATGAAATGGCTTTATGTAAGGTTAGGGACTTAGAAGTTGAACTGCTTCATGCCAACAAACAAATTATTGAGTTTCAGAAAGAAAGAGAATGTACTCAGGTTAGGGAAACAGATCACCTATATAATCAATTATTGAATTCAAATTGCAACCCACATTTCTTAACAACAATAGATCTTACTGAAGATTCTATTCTGAAATATAATTGTAGTAGTTATAAAGTAAGCCAAAATAAAATAAAGAAATATGCAAAACTAAATAGAATTATAAAAAAATGCAAGAAATTTAAAAAACAACAAAAACACAGTTCCAAAAATATTCAACTAATAAAAGAACGTGTTTTCCTCATAAAAAAGTTGAATAATTATCAAATTAAATTAGAGGATAGTAAGAAGTTTTATGAAATAGACACTCAAAACTTACAGTCTGAAATTCAAGTTTTAGAGCGTCAACTAAAGTCATGTTATTCTATGTATGTAAATTCTCAAAAACAAATTAAGGAACATATCCTTGCTGCAAACGAATTAGTTGATAGCGGTAATAGTAATGCATACTGTGTAGACACGATGACCTTCAACAACACTCAATGTACATCACAAAGTGAATCCAGCCCGGACACTCTCCTACCCGAGGTAACGGAGAACCCGACCCGGCTGAGCAGTGTTCCGGACTGTATCTCCATTCAAAATTCACCAGATATTGTACAAGGTTCATCACAGGTAGGTCAAATAGATAGTAGTTCTCCCCCTTCTTGTAATACACACAGTTGTTGCTCCATTTTGTTCTCAGATAGTATAGGAAAAGGGTTAGGCAAGTTAATTAGTAACAATCTGAGTCATTCTTCTCTAAATTATTGTACTCCTCAGGCTTCTTACAACCAGATAATAACATCAATAACTCGGAAGGAATTTGATCCTAATACCATTATAACTGTACTTGTAGGTAACAGTTCTAACGTTAAACTTGATGATATCACGGACAATGTCACTCAACTATTAAAACTAAATTGTAAGAGAGTAATTCTGTGCTCGTTCCCGTACTTTACGAAATTGTCTAGCAAGCAAAACCATAATATCCATGCCTTAAATAATCATTTGCATTTTCTAGTTAGTCACACTATAGTGACAGGTTGACATTTTTCGACACTAACAGTTTCGTTCAGAAATTGAAGTCAACCAGAAACCATGCGTACTTGCCTATTAGTTTTAGACGTCAAATAGCTCGGCTATTAGCTTTTAATATAAACTCAGACATATGTGGTATGTCGCAGTTTTTTGTAAATAGGTCTACGGAAATTAGTAATTATACTAATTGTAATTATACAAATAGTATTAGCTTAGATTTAAACTAGTCACTAAGACAATAGAAGGTACGAGTGACAATGTAGTTAATCTCGTCAACTTCGAGGTATCTTCTAGCTCTCAATCAAATAACTGTAAAAAAGGGGCTGAGCAGAATTCCTTAAATTTGTTTCACCAGAATATTCAGGGACTTTCTTCCAAAGAACTAGAAATAGAACTATTTTTAGAAAAAACTAAGTTTGATATTATCTGTTTTACTGAACATTGGATGAAAGATTATGAAGTAATGCAAATAAATTATGAGAATTACAATGTGAGCAGTTGCTTTAACCGAAAATCTAAGATGCGTGGGGGTTCATTAATCCTAGTAAAAAATTGTATTAAATCTAAGTCTCGTAATGATATAGTCGATCTATCGGTTGAACATAGCATTGAATTGTCTTGTGTTGAGCTAGATAAGCATATAATAGTGTGCGTTTACAGACCCCCTAATTACCTGAACTATTCTATCTTTGAGTCAGTAATGGAAGATGCTTTGGCAAAACTTGTAACTGGTAATAAACCCATAATTATCTGTGGTGACTTTAATGTCAATATCATAGAGAATAATGTGAATAGCAGTAGATTCTTAAGTCTCTTTAAATCATTTAACTTGTCAAATGTGTTTTCAGAACCAACTCGAATTACGACAAATACTGCTACATGTATCGATAATGTTTTTTGTTGCTGCGATTACATAAATAAATCCATCGTAAATTACCTGCCTTCAGATCATAGTGGTCAGACGGTTACTTTCGCGTACAATAGACAATTACAAAGAATTCAGATACAAACTAGACAAATAACACCCAGCAATCTAGACAAATTTAATAATAATTTAATTAGCAAGTTAGGTATACCGGGTCATATTAGAAACAATGCAAATGTATTTTATGAAGAATTCTTTTCGGTAGTGCACACCGAATTTAATAATACTTTAAAAAAGAAATCTAAAACTATTGGCCCAAAGTTTATTTTCAGTGACTGGGCAACACAGGGTATTCGGAAAAGTAGGGAACGATTGTTTGAGCTGTACGGCCTTAAGCCTTACATCAACACTGAAGCTTTTAATAAATATGTTGCTACTTACTCGAAAATTTTTAAAAACACTTGCAAGGTAGCCAAATCCTTATTCATTAGCAACAAGATTAAATCAGCCGACAACAAAATAAAAACGGTTTGGAAAATCATCAACAGTGAAACAAATAGAAATAAAAAACAAGGCAATGACTTCACACTAGAGACATCGCGTGGCCTTGTGAGCTCCAACAATGAAGTTGCTCAAGAATTTGTAAATTTCTTTACCAGTATCCCACTTAAAACTACAGAAACCTTAAATTCCTCTCCCTTGCTCTCTATTGATTTATTGAAAGCGAACGTTTCAGCCTGTCCGAATGAATTTAAATTTCAGCATATAAACCCCATAACAGTCATAAAAGGTTTTAAGCAAATCAAGATCAAATTAACGGAAGATCTATGGGGTATGTCTATCAAAGCTTGTACCTCAATTATTGAGACTGTAGCGCCGTATTTAGCCTCAATATTTAATTTGTGCGTGGATCAAGGGGTCTTCCCGGATCTAATGAAATTCAGTAAGGTAATACCGCTTTTTAAATCCGGGGACAGTAAAGACACCAATAACTATAGGCCCGTATCCGTGTTGCCGGTTTTCAGCAAGGTGTTTGAAAAGATAATGCTCAATCAAATGCTTAACCATTTTAACACTAATAAAATATTACATGAGCAACAGTATGGTTTCACCAAAGGACGTTGTACAACTGACGCCGGTGTCACTTTATTAAAACACATATTTACTGCGTGGGAAGAGGCACAAGATGCCATAGGAATCTTTTGTGACCTTTCGAAGGCATTTGATTGCGTAAATCACGAAACCCTGATCTTGAAACTTCAGCATTACGGTTTAGGTAAACTTGCGCTCAGTTTAATAAAATCGTATTTGAATGATAGACAGCAGCAGGTACAAATAAATGGAGTAAACTCAATGGGTTTAAAAGTAAAAATGGGTGTACCACAAGGTTCGATATTGGGTCCCTTCCTCTTTTTAGTATATATTAATGACCTACCCCATCTATTTAACAACCATCCGCATATGGTGTTGTTTGCTGACGATACTTCTTTAATATTTAAAATAAACAGACGTGCCACTAATCTTGATGACGTAAATAACGCCCTACTGCAGGTCCACGATTGGTTTACCGCTAATAATTTAGTACTAAATGGGAAAAAAACTAAATGCATTAGATTTGCTCTACCAAATGTCAAAAGTAGTGATTGTGACATAATATTGAATCAAGAGAAACTAGAATTTGTCGATAAAACGGTTTTCTTGGGAATCACGCTCGACTCAAGGTTACAATGGGGTCCTCATCTAACATCTCTTGCAGGACGGCTAAGCTCAGCAGCATATGCTGTTAGAAAAATCCGTCAATTTACTGATGTTGATACCGCGAGGCTGGTCTATTTTAGTTATTTTCATAGTATTATGTCATACGGTATTTTACTATGGGGACGGGCTGCAGACATCGAGTCTATATTTATTCTGCAGAAAAGAGCCATCAGAGCCATTTATGAATTACGTAGACGCGATTCTCTAAGAGAACTGTTAAAGGAAATTAATATCATGACAGTACCTTGTCAATACATCTATGAAAACATCATGTACGTTAGAAAAAATCGGCATTTATTCAGTAAGAGAGGGGACAGACACCACTATAACACTAGAAATAGGGACCAACTAGTTCAGCCAGGTTTCAGGCTTGCTAAAGTGGATTCATCTTTCATGGGGTACTGTTTGAAATGTTACAATAAAATACCTCCCCACATTCTTCAACTGAATGAGACGAAATTTAAATCTTGTATAAAACGCACACTATGTAGGCAAGCATATTATAAGTTGGGGGATTACATTGATGATAAAAATGCTTGGCTAAATGCTGGTCCTGCTCCACAACCATAGGTGGGGGGGAGGGGGCAAACTAATTGTTTGTACTGGACGGGCATTATTTGAGTCCATCGACACGTAAAGAAGAAGATGAAGAATTGATTCCCATGTTAATGTATTGTGGAAGCTGCAGAAGATTGTAAAAATATACTTGCATTGTATAGATTCCAGTTCTTAGTATTATATAATTGCATAGCACATGTGTGAGTACTTTGTACTGTTCAGCCACCATTTACATTTATTTATCTTTCATTGACTTGAATATGCCTTGGTGACTGAGAGAATGTCATGCTCACTTAAATGTCTCGCTGATGGTGGCGGGTGTGTCGGGTCATTTAGTTCCCTTCAATATGGTTGAGTTGAATGGCGCCGGTACATGCGTCATGTCTGTGAACGGGCGCTGTCAGTTGGGACTGGTCATCTCTTAGCTGCCAAGGTTCATTTTAATTACTTTATTCATACATTTTTAATCTAATCTTTCACTCTGGATGCTCTTAGTGTGCACGTCTTTCTACATCGTTCTCACATTTATGTATAATCTCAAAATTAATGATGTAACCAAGATTTTGTAACAATATTTTGATTTTAAAAGAGTGTCCATGGAGTTTCTTGCCCATTCTTCTCCATAGAGATCTACGCTAGGGAATGGGCAACTACAGTACTTTCTCAAGTTATTATGCCTTGTGACTGGGACTGTAGCTTTGATTTTCTTTTTTGTATTTTTGACTTTCAAAAGTGCCGTAATGGTCTAATTGAAATAAATGCTTTGAGTTTGAGTTTGAGTTTGAGTTCTAAAAAAGTCTGTGATCACACCTATTTTCAAGTCTGGAGACAAAATGAGTGTGATTAACTACAGACCCATTTCAGTACTAACGGGCCTATCAAAATTTTTAGAAAAAATCATAAATAGTAGACTGATAAAATATCTGGAAGATAACAAACTACTTTCAGATAATCAATTTGGGTTTAGGCCTAAAAAATCAACTAGCCAAGCAGTAAACAAATTAGTTAATTACATTTCTACGAATCTGGATAGTGGAATGCATACAGTTGGTATCTTTCTAGACCTTGCCAAGGCCTTTGATACTATTTCTTGCGCTACTCTTTTGCTGAAGCTTGAAACACTTGGGATAAGAGGAGCGCAGCTTCAACTATTATCTGATTATCTTAGCGATCGACAGCAATGTGTTAAAATTGGTCCGAATACAAGTTCTGATCTTTCTAATACTCGTTTTGGAATACCACAAGGCAGCATATTAGGTCCTACATTATTTTTGATCTATATTAATGACCTTTGCAGCCTGCCACTCGAAAATGGTGTTGTAATGTCCTATGCGGATGATACTGCCCTGTTGTTTTCAGCTAAATCAAGAGTTGAGGCCTATGAACATGCTCAGAATGGTTTCAACATTGTATCTAATTGGCTCCAGAATAATCTTCTAACACTGAATGCTGACAAAACAAAATACATTTCATTTACAATGAGAAATACTAACACACCGCTTACTAACCTAATCATTTACGCGCATACCTGTAGCACGTACGCTGACACTGCATGTTCTTGCCCTACTTTAGAAAGAGCTGACCATTTGAAATATCTTGGTGTCACTATT
Organism: Xestia xanthographa; assembly: GCA_905147715.2. Classification (NCBI taxonomy): domain Eukaryota; kingdom Metazoa; phylum Arthropoda; class Insecta; order Lepidoptera; family Noctuidae; genus Xestia; species Xestia xanthographa. The sequence continues at coordinate 29,610,240 of LR990662.1, forward strand.
GACTCGAATCGAAATTTCCGTAAACATATCGAGTTACTATGTGCTAGAGTGCGCAAACTAATATTTGTTTTTAAGTATTTACGTAATGTAGCCGACTATAAATTAATAAAACAGGTTTATTTAGCGTTGTGTCAGTCTATTCTAACCTATTGCATAACGTCCTGGGGGGGGGCGGGAAATTCGATTCTTCTCCCTCTAGAACGTTCTCAAAGAGCTATTCTAAAGGTTGCTACCTTTCGTCCGTTTAGATTTCCTACACACCTGCTCTATAGAGCATGTAATGTGCTCACAGTGCGGCAATTATTTATTCTTCACATCATACTACATCAGCACTCTACACTTCCCTATGACCCAGTCCCTGACGATAGGAGAAGGAAGGACCTGGTTTGCACAAAGCCTCAAACTAGACATGCTTTTGCTAGTCGATTTCATGTGTTTTTAGGACCTTTTCTGTATAATAGACTCAGCAAGAATCTAAACTTCTACAGTCTTAGTTATAGGAAATGTAGTTTTGTAATATCGGATTATTTAGCGATACTTAATTACACGGACACAGAAAAACTGCTAGAAGTTCTGGTTTAATTATGTTATTCCCTGGTATCTAATTGTACATAGGTATTTTACTTATTTAGTTTTAATGTTTATTGATTTTTGTACCACTTAGATTATTCTTATAGTTGTTAATATATTTATTTTATTTTATAACATTTACTGACCTACTTAATTTTGTGCTATGTAAAGTGATGGCCTGAAACACAGGTTTAAATAAACCTAGATCGGGCAGGTCGCTAGCAAACATCTGTGAATTCCACATTATCGTTTCTTGCAACTGTTAAATATATTTTTAGTTATGGTTTACTATTATGCATTAATTATACCATTGTTTTAGAAATAACACTACTGCACATAAATGTACATTTTTGTAATACTTTTTATAAAAATAAATTATTCTATTCTTAATTATTATTCTAGTTTTACTTGTTCCGCGGGGTGCGGAGCCTCTATCGCTGGAGCCATCCGCTCAATCTCCCTCCCTCCTAGTACCGGCTGGGGTACACCCCTCTTGGCCTCGTACAACGCAGCCGCTTCCCGTATACGGAGGTCGAGTGGGAGTATACCAGCCAGCACCAGTGCCGAGTTTAGGGAGACCGTGCGGTAGGCTCTACACAGCTTCTGGGCAAACCCCCTCTGGACCACGTTCAACTGTTTTATGACCCCTAATTTGTTGGCGGCAGGTGCCCATGCGCTTGCGGCGTACAAAATCGTAGGCTCTACTGCAGCGGTGTAAATTGCCCTTATCACCTCCGGGTGCAAACCCCAACTGATACGGGCTGTCCTGGCCAGCTGCTTGTACATAGCTATGGCCTTTTTACAGACCATAGCTACGTGTTTGTTGAAGGTGAGTTTGGCATCAACAGTAAGCCCCAGTATTTTGACATCTTGGGACATCCCAATGTCGATCCCCCCCATGCTCAAACGTGGCGTGTCATATTTCAGCCTTCGCGTTAGTACCATCGCGCAGGTTTTGTGCGGTGCAAAGTTCAACCTATTTCTGACACCCCACGTCCGAACATGTTCGAGAGCGGCATTGGCCTGTCCCTCAATTTCCAGTGCAGTGTCCCCGTCGAATACCAACACCACGTCGTCAGCAAATGCCTGGCAGTAGTCACCTCTACTTTCTAGCTGCTTCAGAAGCGGGTCCAGTATCAGGTTCCAAAAAATGGGCCCTCCTATCGAGCCCTGAACGCACCCTTTGCTGGTACTTCTCCTGCTTTCTTCACCGGCGTATCTCACTGTGACCACCCTGTCGCTGAGATAGCTGCTGACTACCCGTCTCAAATTCACAGGACACTTTTCCTCAGCCAATCGTACTTTGATAGTGGGCCACCACGCACTGTCGAATGCTCCCTCAATGTCCAGTGACACAAGCGTGACAATCTTTTTCTGTGCCAACTTCGTGCGGATGTGCTGCACAAGGGTATAGAGGGAGTCTTCAGTGCTTTTTTGGGGCATAAAGCCGTATTGGCGAGTACTTATCCTGGGTAGTAAGTAAAATTTGAGGCGGGCAACCAGCATCTTCTCGTACACTTTCCCCAGGACAGGCAATAGCCCAACCGGCCTGTAAAACTTGGGTTTGGTGTACGAGTCTTTGCCTGGCTTTCTAAGCACAACCACCGTTGCTTCCTTCCAGATCTTCGGGAAGTGGTGTAGCGCCAGGCACTTGTTCAGCAGTGCCAGGAAGTAGTTGGGGTCACAGTGAACCGCGTGACTGCAGATGTCCGCCGTGAATTCGTCGGCTCCCGGGGCCTTTTTTGGGTTGAATGATCCCACAGACCTATCAAGCTCGCTTAGGGTAAACGGAGGGTCATGTCGTTCATCATGGCTCCATGCGTTTACCATTTCTGCCCGTTCTCTTATTTGGCGATGGTCTATGGTATCATCTTCCTCTCGGTCCTCGGGGTAGAACGTCTCGGCCAACAGCTTCACGGAACCCTTCGCGTCCAGCGGCTGTCCACCCATCTGTAGTGGCAGATCCTCTTCTCTCTATCCGATCCTTCCCATTACCCTGTAAATTCCCTCCCAGACCCCTTCTCTGTCCTGCTTCCCGCAGAACTCCTTCCAGCTATCTGTTGCGGCTTTCGTCACTGCTTCCTCATATCTGTCCCTTTCCTTTTTGTATAGGTCTACAACCATCGCTCTTCGGACCGGCGCTGCGCTCCTGACTCTGCGTCTCTTGGTGGCGACCAGCCTCTTCATCTCAGCAAGCTCCTCAGACTACCACGGCAAGGTAAGTGTTTCTGTATTGTTTTTCCCCGGAATTGTGTGTTTGCATGTGTGTGTAATTGCTTGTGTGTATGTGTTAATTTGTGCCTCTAACTCGTGAACCTGTGTAACATTTGAGAGTCCCGCAAGGGTCAAATCCTTGTCCTGCTTAATTTGAGACAGTTTCTCACGAAACTGGCTCCAATTTGCTTTCTTCGTGTTGTAAACCCTAGTGGTCCTCTCAATGTTTATTCCTTTAGATTTAGTTAAGTTAATGCCGAAAATAATGCCGTTGTGGTCAGAGCTCATGAGACCCTCGTCAATCCACCAGCCATCCACCAAGTCCAGCATGTCCACCGAACAGGCCGTCACATCTACGTGGCTGCAGTACCTGATGTCACCCCGAATGGTGTCGAAGGTGGGTATGTCCCCAGTGTTGAGGATCTGTAGCCCCAGCTCCCCCAGCGCTCCACACATTTGCGCACCCCTCCGATCTTCACTGCTGCTACCCCACCAGGTACTTTTCGCATTCGCGTCTCCTCCAATAACCAACCTGCTAGAGCCCAGCTCTCGCTCTATCTGACGGAGGTGCTCCAGGTATGGCTCAATGGGCTTGTCGGGCTCGAAGTAGAGGGACACCAGCGTGATCGTCCAGGCTCTGGTTCGGACTCCCACCACAACGATGTTGTTTGTGGTGAGTTGCGGGTACTGTAACACGTCCAAGTCTTTGTCGAAGACGGCTATTGCCGCCTTTACAGTCCCTTCTCCTCCCTCAGAGCTCTGGAAGACCCTTACGCCCCGGTGGCCTCTCATTCTTCTTACCCCACCCACGTAGGGCTCCTGGAGCAACGCTACGGCGAGTTTGCGCTTTGTCGCCTCGAGCAAAAGTTCGTTTGTGGCTAGCTGACTCCGTTGCAGGTTGGCCTGGACCATTTTGTACCTAGTAGTGGTTTCGGGGACGCCCTTAGCAGTACGCTATGGAAGCTCGGGCCAATCCGTCCCACCTCCTACGCACCGGGCAGTCGCTACTGAACGCGTTGTGCCCAGTGTTCCCCAACTTGGCTCTGGTGCAGTTTACGCACACCGCCGCTTCACCGGTCTGTCGGTTTGGGCAATCCGCTCTGATGTGTGAGCCGCCGCAGTGGCTACACAGGTCAGCTGGCTCCTTACAGAGGCGTTTGCCGTGACCGTACCCCAGGCAGCGGGTACACTGCACCAGTGGCGTCTGGTCTTCGACGCGGACCCTCTGGAGGTCGATGCGAAGTTTTTCTGCATCGATTGCACGCCTCCAGATCATTGGGCACACACTGAGCACAACGTGATTCATGTGTGGGTTACGGGTATTCCTCCGGTACTTTATAACAGTCCTTTGGTCCTCGTCGTCGAGGCCGTGAAATATCTCCCGGTTCTGATTCTTCAGGGCTTTAACGACCTCTTCGTCGCTGTGTATTTTCAACACGTCCCTAAGAATCAGAAGCGGGTCCCGATTCTTCACTTCCTCGACAACGAGGTTTCCTCCAGCCGCCTCCAACCGCTCTTTTACTTTGCGTCTCTCTTCCTGTGTTGCGCACCCCATGATAATCTTCCGATCTTTGGCCTTCCTGACTTTCTCAATGCGCACCCAGCCCTCCTTTGCGTCCACTGCTTTCCTCACCCTTTCTAGGATTTCGTCCCCAGTTTCCATCTCTTGTGTCGAGGAGACGACCACGGAGTGCAGCGTCGTTCGCTCCAGGGTTTGTGCCCCAGTGTGGCCTTTATTGACGGCTGCGACAGCCGCGTAGGTCGTCTCCCCCGCACTTACCTTGCTGGCCAGACTGTGCTGGAGCCTTTCCAGTTTCTCGGAGTTATCTCTTAACTCCGAGATGTGCTCCTTCAGGCTGTTTAGGAGCTCAGCCTGGCCAGCAAGAACTTCGACGGCAACAGGATGGGGAATACGGTCAGCAGTGGGTGCGGGTTCCGGTACGGCAGAGGGTGCGGCAGGGCCTTTGTCTCGCTCAGACTCCTTGACCAGCTCATAGAGCCTGTTTATGGCCTCGAGCACCGCAGTCTTAATGTCGGCCTTGAGGTTGCGAGAGTTGCCCAAGTTTAGCTTTGCCTTATTAAGGCAAGCTCTCGCCTCCTCAGTGCGACTGCGGGACCCAGTCTCAGGCCTTTTGAGCGGTCTCGGGGCATCAGTGGTAGCTCGGCGCGTCCCCGGAGTGGCAGGGACCCCCTGCGAGGCAGAAGGAACGTCTTCTCCAAACGAGATTCTCCTCCTCGCATCGGCAGGCGAAGGTCCCGCTTTCTCCGCCAATCGCGGCGAGCTACCAGAGCCATGGGTCTTCACGGTGCTAGATGGGGTGCAGAACATATTTAGGATGTGGGAGCAGGTAATATCGGAACAGACCCCTGTAAAGAGGGGGTCGGCACAGCAATATCCGCTCGCGAGGAGAGAGACTGTCGAGCACTGGTACTTCTGTGACCCTGTAAAAGGGGGGACACAGTAAGTATTAAGCTAATCATCATCTGCCTAGCTTTTTCCCAACTATATTGGGGTCGGCTTCCAGTTTTACCGGATGCAGCTGAATACCAGTATTTTACATGGAGCGACTGCCTATCTGACCTCCACAACCCAGTTATTACCGGGTAATACGATACCCCTTGGTAAGACTGGTTGTCAGACTTTTTGGGCCTCTGACTACCTGTAACGACTGTCAAAGATCTACAAATGACAGCCGGGACCAACGGCTTAACGTGCTTTCCGAGGCACGGAGGAAACTCGGTATGTAATGGGTGGTCACCCATCCACAGACCAACCTAGGCAAGCACGGCTTAACCTAACGATCGACCCGAGCGGCTAAGTAAGTAAGTATTAAGCTAATGTTAAATAAAAATATAAATAAAACAGGTATTATATAATTATAGTCGTACACTTCCAGTCGACCGTCACAATAAAATATTTGTCCTTCTGTGTCCCTGTAAAGGGGGGAACACAGTAGGCTATAGAATAATAATCAATAAAATAGAAAAACAATAATTAAATAATAATTTCTATCATAAGCCTTTTAGACTCAGTCAATAAGGTTAAAAAGTCAAATTTCCCTACCAAACACTACAAAAACTATAAGAAAAGCAAAGTCAAACAAATCCAAAAAACAGGTTAGGTTAGGTTAGGTTAGGTTAGGTTAGGTTAGGTTGGGGTGCGTCAGAATTCCTCCACGTGTGCCTAGTGGCTGCTGGTCCCTCTCGATACGTCTGGAGGGAAGAGCAGCTGCTGGGTCGGTGCACCCTGGGCGCGGCAGTATCCTTCCTCGAGGCATGAGAAGAAATTCTCATTCCTCGGAGAATGTTACTGTCGTGGCTAATATTCTGGGGAGGTGTCACATCGTTCGTCGTGCGATTACTCACGGAGCGGGTTTATCGTGCGAGGTGCGATGTGTATCAGGGGTCGGGGATATTGTCATGTGCCGTGCGATGGCTCACGGAGCGGGCTCATCGGACGGTACGTGACTAGGATTCACTCCTCGAAGTTCTCGGGGAGTAAATCGGGGAGGGGTAAAAACGTCGTGTGCCGTGTGATGGCTTACGGAGCGGGCTCATCAGACGGTACGTGATAAGAGATTCACTCCTCGAAGTTCTCGGGGAGTAAATCGGGGAGGGGTAAAAACGTCGTGTGCCGTGTGATAGCTTACGGAGCGGGCTCATCAGACGGTACGTGATAAGAGATTCACTCCTCGAAGTTCTCGGGGAGTGAATCGGGGAGGGGAAAAAGCGTCGTGTGCCGTGTGATGGCTTACGGAGCGGGCTCATCAGACGGTACGTGATAAGAGATTCACTCCTCGAAGTTCTCAGGGAGTGAATCGGGGCGGGGTAAAAACGTCGTGTGCCGTGCGATGGCTCACGGAGCGGGCTCATCGGACGGTACGTGATAAGAGATTCACTCCTCGAAGTTCTCGGGGAGTGAATCAGGGTTGGGGAGCCTCCTTCATCTTGGATCACGGCATTCGTCGCCCTCTAGTACGCTTCTGCCCATCAGACGTGACTGTGAGCGTGATGAATCGTCGTGGTAAGGGATCAAGGGGGAGGGGGGAAATATATGTTTTAATATATGTATGTATATAATATATTAGATATGTCTATATGTTTATGTATTATATTTTATGAGTAGTAGTAGGGAGTAGTAAGTAGGGAAACAGGGACCATACCCTTAAAAGGAAAAACAACATGAAAAAGACGCATTGCAAAGATTTACCCCAGGGCGGTACCAGCTGCTCAGCAGCTGGAGAATCCGTCACGATCCTTTCGGGGTCGTCAAGCCCTTCGTATTCTGGGGAGGGCAACAATCGTCTTCCGCTTGCCAAAGGCAACGAGAGCCGAGGAGGCTCAAGATCACGGTCTTTCGGAGACCTGATCTCGTTTAAACCACCTGACCGAAGGCCGGGTGAGCGCCGCGTGGCGGACGCAGACGCAGTGTCGGACTCCGGCGCTGCGTCACTGAGAGTGGGAGCAGAGGCTCCAGTAGAGCCACGCGTGGTTCTAGAGAGGGTGTGCATGTCGGAGTCGGAAGACACACCGCATGCAGTTACGGCCGCCGCACCCTCCAAGTTTTGGGGGAAGCGTTCCAGAGGCTGTCAGTCGGACGCGGGTTCGGCGGCGGGTCTGTCCTCTAGTGAGGAGAACCTGCCAGCCAACAAGGTGCCGACAGCCAGGAGAGGCAGAGGTCGCGGGACGAATAGTCCGGCAGCGTCACGCGAACCCCGGGGCCGCTTCCTGAAGCAGCGCCCCGATACGCCGACGGTCAGCGATTCGGATCGCGTCTCGCCCGTGGTCTCAGTCGACGACCTTGGAGGGGTCACCGTCGCTCTTGTGGGCACAAAGGCGGAGGCCAATGCCGCGAAGCGTGCTCAAAGCAGAGCGGTCGCGGCCGATGAGGTGGCCGAAATGGCCCGACAGGCCCGAGAGCGGCGGTCTGCCCAGGCGGCCAGTGGGGAGAGCCTGACAGCAGAGGCTCTCAGCCGCCAAGCGATGGACGGCGTGGACATTGTCCTGAAGGTTGCCACCAAATCCGGCAACCTGAAGGGCTCGTTCACGCGTGCCCTCAAAGAGGCGGCAGAGGGAATCAGGGAGGCGGTTCAGGTTCTCCATGACCACACGACCTCGGAGGAGACGGCGAGGTTGTGGACGGAGAACAGCCGTCTCCGATCCGAGCTGGAGGACCTCAAGCGGCAGTTTGCCGCTTTGCGAAATGTTGGGCAGCAGCAGGCGGCTCCCTCGTCGGCCCCTGCACATGCGGCGCCACCAACTCAAAGTTTGTCGGACTACGACGTAGAGAGGGTGGCGAGAATCTGCATGGTGCAGTGTGGGGGCATGGTGAGTGCCCGCCTGGAGGCAATCGAGTCTCGACTGCCCCCAGCTGAGATCCTCCGGCCCCCGCTTGCGGCGGATAGGCGGAGGATAGAAGAGGCTGCGAGGACAAAGCCCACGCAGATCACGCAAAAACCTCCAGAGGGGGGCAAAAAGCCCGCGGCGGGTTCGGGGACGCCCGGACAGGTTGCGTCTGCACCCCTCGTTCCGACGTCCCAGCCCCCGGCGACCGCTTCTCCCGCCCATGTGACGGTGGGTGGAGAGGGCCGCGGCAAAAAGAAGAGGAAGAGGAGGAAGAAGACGGCGGTTGCAACCGCACCTCCTACCTCCCAAGAGGCCGTGCTATCGGCGACCGCACCTCCCACCCAGGAGGCCTGGACGACGGTGGTGAAGAGGGGGCGCCAAAAGAACGCGCCACAGCCGACACCGCCCCAGGTACCGGCTCGATCAGAGGGCACGAGGCCACCCAGGGTCACTACCCCACGCTCCGAGGCTGTAGTTATTACACTGCAGCCCGAAGCCGTAAGCAGGGGAGTGACCTACAAGTCGGTCCTGGCGGAAATGAAGCAGAAGCTTCAATTTAGCGAGTTTGGCACCCCGGCTGGTTTCGTCTTCAGGACGGCAGCCACGGGTGCCAAGATGCTTCAGGTGTCGGGTGCCGGAAGGCAGGAGAGGGCGGACAAGTTGGCTGCCAAACTCCGGGAAGTCCTCAAGCCAGAGGACGCCCGAGTGTCCAGGCCATTGGTCACGGCTGAATTGCGCGTGGAAGGCCTGGACGACTCGGTAACCCCGGAGGAAGTAGTGGCGGCCATGGCCCAAACCGGTGGGTGTCCGCCAGACAGCGTGGTGGCGGGCGAAATTCGCAGCGGCACGGACGGGCTGGGCACTGTTTGGGTGCGATGCCCGGTCACGGCTGCGAACAAGGTTGCAGATGGCGGGCGACTCCTGGTAGGCTGGGTGTCTGCCAGGGTCAAGCTCCTGCCTAAGCGGGCTTTGAATTGCTTTCGGTGCCTAGAAAAGGGGCACGTCAAGGCACAATGCACTGCACAGGTCGACCGCAGTGAACTATGTTACCGCTGCGGTCGACCTGGCCACAAGGCGGCCCATTGCTCTGGAGCGCCAAACTGCAGCCTTTGCGCAGCTGCAGGGAAACGCTCGGAGCACAGACTTGGCGGGAAGGCCTGCAAGGCACCCAAGTCTAAAAACAAGAGGTCTAGAGCTGTCGGAGAAACTGCGCCTCTCCCACAGCCCGACTCTCGACCCAGGGAAGGAGGAGCCGAGGAAATGGAATGTCATTAATGGCACAATACCGTTTCCTCCAGGCGAACATTAACCACGCCGCCAGAGCTCAGGATCTATTGCTCCAGAGCATGGCGGAGTGGTTAATCAACGTGGCTGTGGTCGCCGAGCCGTATTTTGTCCCCCCCCGCGATAACTGGGTAGGGGACCTGGACGGCTCGGTGGCCATCATTGGCGGGACTCTTGACAGTCCGTCCCGAGGACACGGTTGGGTGGCTGCCCTCGTGGACGGCATAGTCACAATTGGGGCGTATTTCTCCCCCAACAAGAGTCTCGCTGACTTTGAGGAGTTCCTTGTCGAGCTAGGTGCTGTCGTGAGCCGGTTCCATCCTCGCCCGGTGCTGGTGCTCGGGGATCTCAATGCCAAGTCTGCGGCATGGGGATCCCCGATCACCGATCCCAGGGGTGAGGTGTTGGAGGAGTGGGCGGTCGAGACCGACCTGATCGTCCTGAATCGGGGCTCGGTGTACACGTGCGTGCGGCAGCGGGGCGGCTCCATAGTGGACGTGTCGTTCGCAAGCCCCGCTATTGCGAGCCGTGTGCGCGACTGGCGAGTTGCCGTAGAGGTGGAGACGCTGTCGGACCATCGATATATTCGATTTGACGTCTCCGCCCAGACTGCGGGCGCCGGTCGCCCAACGGCCCCGCAAATGGATGGTCCTCGCTGGTCATATAAGCGTATCGACAGGGAGCTTCTCGAGGAGGCCGCAATCCTGCAGGTTTGGGTCCGGGAGTCAACGACGAACGAACCCGTCGACGTCGAAGCGGAGGCGCAGTGGTTCCGCGGGGCAATGACGCAAATTTGCGATGCGTCTATGCCCCGCGTCACCCAACCCACAAGGCGCCAGCTGTATTGGTGGTCCGCCGTCATCGCGCAGTTGCGCGTGAAGTGCGTGGAGGTGAGACGCCAGTACACCCGATACCGGAGGAGACGTCGTCGGGTTCCGGAGGAAGAGGCCGCGCTGTATGAGGTGTACCGCGCGGCCAAGGAGGCTCTGTGGCTGGCCGTCGGTGAGGCTAGGACTCGAGCCAGGGAGGAGATGTTGTCGACCCTCGACGTGAATCCGTGGGGGCGCCCTTATCGTGCGGTCCGAGGGAAACTTCGTGCCTGGGCGCCCCCACTCACTGAGAGTCTGCAGCCTCAGCTGCTGGAGGAAGTGGTCGCAACGCTCTTCCCTGCTAGAGAAGAGCATGTACCGCCGCCGATGGCTTTGCCCACAGCCACAGAGCCAACGGATGAGGAGGACGTTAGCGTCCCCGAGGTGACAGAAGCAGAGATGAGGGCGGCAATAACGCGGCTTCGGGCCATAACCGTTGCCCCGGGACCCGACGGAGTTCCTGGCGTCGCGCTTGCCCTCGCTCTGAAAGAGCTAGAGCCCCAGCTGAGAGGACTCTACTCAGCGTGTCTTGAGCAGGGCCAATTCCCTAGTGAGTGGAAAAAGGGTCGTCTGGTCCTGCTCAAGAAGGCGGGGCGCCCAGCGGATTCGCCATCCGCATACCGGCCCATAGTGCTGCTGGACGAGGTGGGTAAGCTTTTCGAGCGGATTATTGCTGCCCGCCTCGCCGGCCACTTGTACAGAGAGGGGCCGGATCTGGACGATAGCCAGTTCGGCTTTCGGCATGGGCGCTCCACTGTGGACGCCATAATGCGGGTAAGAGTCCTGGCGGAGGAAGCGGTGTCCCGGGGCGGGGTGATGTTGGCGGTGTCCTTGGACATCTCCAACGCTTTCAACACCCTGCCCTGGAGTTGCATTCGGGAGGCGCTGTGTTATCACAGGGTGCCCCCGTACCTCCGCCGCATCGTTGGGGCTTATTTGGCGGAAAGGTGTGTCACCTACAGGGGACGCGACGGTGGAGGCCGGCGCGACATGTCGTGCGGTGTTCCACAGGGTTCGGTCGTTGGCCCACCCCTGTGGAACATCGGCTACGACTGGGTGCTGAGAGGCGAGCTCCAACCGGGGGTGGCCCTGGTGTGTTACGCGGACGACACACTGGTCACGGCCCGGGGGAGTTCATACAGGGAGGCAGCGTTGCTGGCCACGGCTGCGGTCTCACAGATTGTGGGCCGCATACGGCGCCTGGGCCTGGAGGTGGCCCTCAACAAGTCGGAGGCCGTGGTCTTTCACGGCCCCCGGCGGGCGCCGCCGCCAGGATCATATATTGTGGTCGGGGGCACTCCGATTGCTGTCGAGTCTACCATGAAATATCTGGGATTGGTACTCGACAGCCGTTGGAGCTTCGGCCCCCACTTCCAGCGGCTGGCGCCCAAGTTGATGGGCGCGGCGGGCGCGCTCGCAACGCTGCTTCCCAATCTGGGGGGCCCGAGCACCGCCTGTAGGAGATTGTACCTGGGGGTCTTGCGATCCATGGCCCTGTACGGGGCCCCGGTGTGGGCCTCTGACCTGACGGCCGGCAGCATCGCGATCCTGCGAAAGCCGCAGAGGGCGATGGCCATCAGGTCTGTCAGGGGGTATCGCACAGTCTCCTACGAGGCGGCTTGTGCACTGGCCGGGTCGCCACGGGTGGCGCGAGGAAGTGCGGACGCGGGGCGGTGGGCCGATACAGCGAGAGATCGATCTGCGTCGGTCTCAGCTCCGCGAGGTCATGGTGGCGGAGTGGCGGGAGAGGCTTTTGCGCCCTACCGCCGGCCTCGCTACCATCGAGGCGATCCGACCAGTGCTCGAGGAATGGCTCGAGAGAAGGCACGGCTCCCTGTCGTTTCGGGCGACGCAGGTGTTCTTGGGGCACGGTTGCTTCGGGAAATACCTGTGTCGCATAAACAGGGAGCCGGACGCCCGGTGTCATCACTGCGTCCATTGTCTGGAGGACACGGCGCGGCATACGCTGGCAGAGTGTGTCGCATGGGAGGAGCCGCGCCGTGCCCTCGTGACAGAAGTGGGAGCCGATCTGTCGCTGCCGGCCGTCGCTCGTGCGATGGTCGGGAGCGCAGAATCGTGGGATGCGGTGATCTCCTTCTGTGAAACGGTCATCTCACAGAAGGAGGCTGCGGAGAGGTTGAGGGAGGTCGAGACCGCTCTCCCCACCCGCAGCAGACGTATCGGGCGTCGGAGGAGGGCGGACAACGCCCTCTTCCGGCCCCCCTAAACGGGTCCAGAGGGACGGTGGACTTGGGGACGTCCGCCGCCCTGCCGAATAACTGGACCCGAGGCGGTGGCGCGTAGTGTTCCGCGCGCGCCCCTATTGGCGTTGCGGGGGGAGTACACCTCACTCCCTCCGCAAACATGAGGTGGCCTGCTGAGGCGGGCCAGCACTAGCCGGGGATCGTGGAAGGCGCACTAGTTCCCATGATCTCCGGTGCAAGTGTGGGAAGGGAACACCGGGGTGGTTTTTAGTCGGTTAGAGTCCGACAGACCCCTCCACCCGCCCCAGGGCGGAGGACATCCGTGTGGATTTTCCACCCCGGCAACAAAAAAAAAAAAAAAAAAAAAAAGGTTAGGTTAGGTTAGGTTAGGTTGGGAGGACACCGCCCAGTGCAGGACACTGGACAGTAGGGGCTATCCAGCCGATCCTGGAGGAATGGGTGCGGAGGCGACACGGGACGTTGTCCTTCCGTCTGGTGCAGGTGTTGTCAGGGCATGGCTGCTTTGGCAAATACCTGCACAAAGTGGCTAGACGGGAGACGACTCCCGTGTGTCACCAGTGCGGCTGCACCGAGGATACGGCGCTTCACACTCTCGAGCATTGTCCTGCTTGGGTGGTGCAGCGCCGTGCTCTCGTAGCAGCAATCGGGGCAGACCTCTCCTTGCCGGCCGTGGCCAAGGCCATGGTCAACAGCAGGGGGGCATGGGAGGCGGTGGCGACCTTTTGCGAGGATGTCGTCTCGCAGAAGGAGGCGGCGGAGCGCGTCAGGGAGGAAGACTCCCTCGCTGACGCGATTCGTCGCAGGAGGACAGGGCGGCGGAGGAGGCGCCATGGCGACCTGATGCCGCCCTAGGAGGTGCCAGCGGGCGATATAGATCGGGGAGTCTATCGTCATCGCTTCGCACGGCCCTCACGAGTGGAGGCGATGTCTCAGGTGAGCCCGGACATCGCCAAAGGAGTTTGGTGCCCGGAGACGGGCAGCGCTGGATGGGTCGCGAACGTCATGCGTAGCAGTTCTCGCGGCCCGTCCGCAAAGGCGACAGTAGGCTCACGGCGGTGTTTTTTAGTGGGTGCAAGCCCCACATAACCAAACCGTCTCCCCGGACGGTGCGGTATGCGTTAGGCATTTTTCACCGCGAAAAAAAAAAAAAAAAAAAAAAAAAAAAAAAAAAAAAAAAAAAAAAAAAAAAAAAAGGTTGGGAGGACACGGCGTGGCATACGCTTGCAGAGTGTGCCGCTTGGGAGGAGCCGCGCCGTGCCCTCATCTCAGAAGTAGGCAATGACCTCTCGCTGCCGGCCGTGGTCGAGTCCATGGTCGACAGCGAGGAGTCCTGGGACGCGGTGGTTTCCTTCTGTGAAACGGCCCCGGGGTTCGCGTGACGCTGCCGGACTATTGGACTATTCGTCCCGCGACCTCTGCCTCTCTTGCCTGTGGGCATCTTGGGGGCCGGTAGGTTCTCCTCACTGGAGGACAGAACCGCCGAACCCGCGTCCGAATGGCGCGAACGCTTCCCCCAAAACTTGGAGGAAGTGGCAACCGCTTGCGGTGTGTCCTCTGACTCGGACATGCATACCCTCTCCAGAACCACGCGCGGCTCTGCTGGAGCCTCTGCTCCCATCCTTAGTGACGCAGCGCCGGAGTCCAACACTGCGTCTGCGTCCGCCACACGGCGCTCACCCGGCCTTCGGTCGGGTGGTTTAAACGAGATCAGGTCTTCGAAAGACCGTGATCTTGAGCCTCCTCGGCTCTCGTTGCCATTGGCAAGCGGAAAACGATTGCTGCCCCCCCCAGAATACGAGGGGCATGACGATCCCGGAGGGATCGTGGCGGATTCTCCAGCTGCTGAGCAGCTGGTACCGCCCTGGGGTAGTTTTTTACAAATCGTCTTTTTCATTTTTTGTTTTTCCTTTTAAGGGTGTGGTCCCTGTCTCCCCACCTCATCATAAGTATATAAACATATTTACATATAAATATATCAAATATAATATACATACATACACATAAAATTATATATATTCCCCCCCTCCCCCTTGATCCCTTATCACGACGATTCATCACGCTCACAGTCACGTCTGATGGTCAGACGTGTACCAGAGGGCGATGAACGCCGTGATCCAAGATGAAGGAGGATCCCCAACCCTGATTCACTCCCCGAGAACTTCGAGGAGTGAATCTCTTATCACGTACCGTCCGATGAGCCCGCTCCGTGAGCCATCGCACGGCACACGACGTTTTAACCCCGCCCCGATTCACTCCCCGAGAACTTCGAGGAGTGAATCTCTTATCACGTACCGTTTGATGAGCCCGCTCCGTAAGCCATCACACGGCACACGACGTTTTTACCCCTCCCCGATTCACTCCCCGAGAACTTCGAGGAGTGAATCTCTTATCACGTACCGTCTGATGAGCCCGCTCCGTAAGCCATCACACGGCACACGACGTTTTTACCCCTCCCCGATTCACTCCCCGAGAACTTCGAGGAGTGAATCTCTTATCACGTACCGTCTGATGAGCCCGCTCCGTAAGCCATCACACGGCACACGACGTTTTTACCCCTCCCCGATTCACTCCCCGAGAACTTCGAGGAGTGAATCCTAGTCACGTACCGTCCGATGAGCCCGCTCCGTGAGCCATCGCACGGCACATGACAATATTCCCGACCCCTGATACACATCGCACCTCGCACAATAAACCCGCTCCGTGAGTAATCGCACGACGAACGATGTGACACCTCCCCAGAATATTAGCCACGACAGTAACATTCCCCGAAGAATGAGAATTTCTTCTCATGCCTCGAGGAAGGATACTGCCGCGCCCAGGGTGCACCGACCCAGCAGCTGCTCTTCCCTCCAGACGTATCGAGAGGGACCAGCAGCCACTAGGCACACGTGGAGGAATTCTGACGCACCCCAACCTAACCTAACCTAACCTAAGTTAGGTTAGGTTAGGTTGGGCGCCGCCGCCGGGATCACATATTGTGGTCGGGGGTACTCCAATCGCTGTCGAGTCCACCATGAAGTATCTGGGATTGGTGCTCGACAGCCGTTGGAGCTTCGGCCCCCACTTCCAGCGGCTGGCGCCCAAGTTGATGGGCGCGGCGGGCGCGCTCGCAACGCTGCTTCCCAATCTGGGGGGCCCGAGCACCGCCTGTAGGAGATTGTACCTGGGGGTCTTGCGATCCATGGCCCTGTACGGGGCCCCAGTGTGGGCCTCTGACCTGACGGCCGGCAGTATCGCGATCCTGCGAAAGCCGCAGAGGGCGATGGCCGTCAGGTCTGTCAGGGGCTATCGCACAGTCTCCTGCGAGGCGGCTTGTGCACTGGCCGGGTCGCCACCCTGGGACCTAGAGGCGAGAGTCCTCGCGTCACTGTACCGGTGGCGCGAGGAGGTGCGGACGCGGGGCGGTGAACCGATACAGCGAGAGATCGATCTGCGTCGGTCTCAGCTCCGCGAGGTCATGGTGGCGGAGTGGCGGGAGAGGCTTTTGCGCCCTACCGCCGGCCTCGCTACCATCGAGGCGATCCGACCAGTGCTCGAGGAATGGCTCGAGAGAAGGCACGGCTCCCTGTCGTTTCGGGCGACGCAGGTGTTCTCGGGCCACGGTTGCTTCGGGAAATACCTGTGTCGCATAAACAGGGAGCCGGACGCCCGGTGTCATCACTGCGTCCATTGTCTGGAGGACACGGCGCGGCATACGCTGGCAGAGTGTGTCGCATGGGAGGAGCCGCGCCGTGCCCTCGTGACAGAAGTGGGAGCCGACCTGTCGCTGCCGGCCGTCGCTCGCGCGATGGTTGGGAGCGCAGAGTCGTGGGATGCGGTGATCTCCTTCTGTGAAACAGTCATCTCACAGAAGGAGGCTGCGGAGAGGTTGAGGGAGGTCGAGACCGCTCTTCCCACCCGCAGCAGACGTGTCGGGCGTCGGAGGAGGGCGGACAACGCCCTCTTCCGGCCCCCCTAAACGGGTCCAGAGGGACGGTGGACTTGGGGACGTCCGCCGCCCCGCCGAATAACTGGACCCGAGGCGGTGGCGCGTAGTGTTCCGCGCGCGCCCCTATTGGCGTTGCAGGGGGAGTACACCTCACTCCCCCCGCAAACATGATGTGGCCCGCAGAGGCGGGCCAGCACTAGCCGGGGATCGTGGAAGGCGCACTAGTTCCCATGATCTCCGGTGCAAGTGTGGGAAAGGAACACCGGGGTGGTTTTTAGTCGGTTAGAGTCCGACAGACCCCTCCGCCCACCCCAGGGCGGAGGACATCCGTGTGGATTTTCCACCTCGGCAAAAAAAAAAAAAAAAAAAAAAAAAAAAAAAAAAGAAAAAAAAAAAGGTTAGGTTTATCCTTCAAGCGAACACCAACCACTGCAGGACAGCCCAGGATCTGCTGATGCAGACCATGGCTGAGTGGTTGGTGGACTTGGCGGTGGTCGCCAAACCCTACTCGGTCCCTGGCCGTTGGCTGGGCGACCGGGACGGCTTGGTGGCGTTGGTGGCGCGGTCTTCCACAGACTCCCCTCCCCTCTCGCTCTTAGAGAGGGGACCGGGATACGTGGCCACCGCGTGGGGAGAGATAGCGATGGTGGGGGTGTATTTCTCCCCAAACCGCCCTCTCTCGGAGCGCGCGTGGGAGGACGATCCTCTCGCTGCGCCGCTCCGCAGACGAAGAAGGGGGAGAAGGCGTCGAGCCCTTCCTCCTCATGGTGACGGGCGGGCGACAGGCACGGGGGTGCCTTCGCCCGCATTGCACCCGTCACCTTCGTCGGTCATTCCCGACCCCCCCACACCCGTGAGGGTGTAAGGGGTCTGCCTTGCAATCGTCGGCGGAGGACTGGAAGTAAAGGCTGTGCCGGTTTCCCAGTCCCCCGCCACTCGGACGAAGCGGGAATGCGCTGGGTCGCCCGGGGAGTCCCACATACCCCTCCCGTCCCCCGATGGGAGGGTATGCGTAATGCATTTTTTCCCAGCGTCAAAAAAAAAAAAAAAAAAAAAAAAAAAAAAAAAAAAAAAAAAAAAAAAAGGTTAGGTTAGGTTAGGTTAGGTTAGGTTGGGGGACCCCCCCACAGTGCTTGCGTCCACGTCGCGTCCCCTGGAAACGACCCAGTTTGACCACCGTAACGGAGTGGCAGACTGGGTTGGCCAAAGTGCACTGTGACTTCGTAGCTCATTTTATTCTATTGCGTTGTTGACTACGAACCTGCGGAGGCTATGCCAAAACCTACGCGGGGCGCCTGCGGGCGATTTTTAAAACAAAAAGGCCCTTCTCAGGGCCAACCCAAAGGCCCTTCTCAGGGCCAACTAGAGGGCCCTTCTCAGGGCAACCCCGACGCTCCGGTGTCAGAGATAAGCCGCGCGCCGTCTGCGGCTAGCTATTTCGGAGGGGCGAGTGAGTCGTCCGACAACGACTCACTTGTTACTATGTCGGAAGCGGACGACTCTCGTTCGCGGAAGCGGGTCCACCGGAGCGGTGGGTCCGAAGGCTCCTCGGCCTCGGGGTCGACGAAGTTGCCGAAGGCTAAAAAGCCGACGGCGGCCGCGGACACCCATGTCGTTGGGCTCGCGGACGCCCAACGCCAGTTGGACCTGGCTCGGCGGGTGCAGCTTCAGCAAGAACTGGAGGAGCGGGTTGTTGCGAAGGAGAAGCGGGCGCAAGTCGCGCGGGCCAGATCCGGGTACGGTGCGTCCCGAGTTGTATACGCGGACCATTCTCTGGCCGAGCTGGAGAAAATGGCAGAGGAGGACGAGGAGGAGATTGTGGAGGTCGCCTCTAAGTCCTCCAACCTAAAGGGGACCTTTCAGAAGGCCCTCAAGAGCCGGGCCGCGAGCATGCGCGGTGTCGTCGCGGAGTTGATCCGGCGGAAGGCCACCGACGAGACGCAGCAACTGCAGGCGAAAATAGATCACCTGCAGTCGGAGGTCATTCCCGACCCCCCACACCCGTGAGGGTGTAAGGGGTCTGCCTTGCAATCGTCGGCGGAGGACTGGAAGTAAAGGCTGTGCCGGTTTCCCAGTCCCCCGCCACTCGGACGAAGCGGGAATGCGCTGGGTCGTTTTAGTGGGTATACCGGGTCCGCCCGGGGAGTCCCACATACCCCTCCCGTCCCCCGATGGGAGGGTATGCGTAATGCATTTTTTCCCAGCGTCAAAAAAAAAAAAAAAAAAAAAAAAAAAAAAAGGTTAGGTTAGGTTAGGTTAGGTTGCCTCAGAATGAGGCAGGCGATTACGGGGGCGCGACTGCTGGAGGTGTCGGGTGCCTCTAGCGGCGAAAAGGCGGACGTTCTGGCCGCCAAGCTGCGGGAGGTCCTGAACCCGGAGGACGTTCGGGTGTCCAGGCCGATGAAGACCGCTGAACTGCGCGTCGACGGCCTGGACGACTCGACGACTCCGGTTGAGGTCGCGGCGGCCGTCGCCAAGGCCGGTGGATGTCCGCCCGGGGACGTGCGGACGGGGGACATTCGCGTCGACGCCACCGGGCTCGGCGCGATTTGGGTGCGGTGCCCGGTGTCGGCGGCGAACAAAGTCGCTGACGCTGGGCGTCTGTTGGTGGGGTGGGTCGCAGCGAGGGTGAGGCAGCTGCAACCCAGGGCTTTGCGGTGCTACCGTTGCTTTGACATTGGGCATGTCAGGGTACGGTGCACCTCGTGCGTAGACCGCAGCGAGCTGTGCTATCGCTGCGGTCAGGCCGGCCACAAGGCGGCCCAGTGCTCCGCGGCGCCAAACTGCAGCCTCTGTACAGCTGCAGGGAGGCCCGCTGGGCACAGAGCGGGCGGAAAGGCTTGTGGCGGGCCTGCCCAAAAGGGGAAGAGAGGGGGTGCCAAGGCTGCCGGGGGCTCTTTACCCCCCCCTCAGCCTGGTCTCCCTTCGGCCGACTCCCGACCTAGGAATGGTGCGGAGGGAATGGACTGTGCCTAATGGCGCTGTACCATTTCCTCCAGGGCAACATCAACCACTCTGCCAGAGCTCAGGATCTCTTGCTCCAGAGCATGGCAGAGTGGTCGATTCACGTGGCTGTGGTCGCCGAACCGTACTTTGTCCCCCCCAGGGATAACTGGGTGGGAGACCTGGACGGTTTGGTGGCCATCATTGGCGGGGCTCTTGCCAACCCGTCCCGAGGTCACGGCTGGGTGGCCGCCCTCGTGGACGGCATTGGCACGGTTGGGGCGTATTTTTCGCCCAACAAGAGTCTCGCCGACTTCGAGAGGTTCCTTGTCGAGTTGGGTGCCGTCGTGGGCCGACTCCACCCTCGCCCGGTGCTGTTGCTGGGGGATCTCAACGCCAAATCTGCGGCGTGGGGATCTCCAGTGACCGATGCTAGGGGCGAGGTACTGGAGGAGTGGGCGGTCACGACTGGCTTGACCGTCCTAAATCGGGGCACGGAGTACACGTGCGTGCGGCAGCGGGGCGGTTCTATAGTGGACGTCTCGTTCGCTAGCCCCACTGTCGCGAGCCGTGTCCGCGACTGGCGGGTCGCCGCGGAGGTGGAGACGTTGTCGGATCATCGGTACATCCGTTTCGACGTCTCCGCCCAGACCGCGGGCGGCCGCGGTTTACCGGCCCCGCGTGCGGACGGTCCGCGCTGGGCGCGTAAGCGCATCGACAGAGAGCTTCTCGAGGAGGCCGCTATTGTTCAGGCCTGGTTCCGGGAGTCGGCGACGGACGGACCCGTCGACGTCGAGCAGGAGGCGCTGTGGTTCCGCGGGGCGATGACGCAAATCAGCGACGCGTCCATGCCCCGGGTCCACACACAGTCAGCAAGGCGCCAGGTGTACTGGTGGACCGCCGAGATCGCGCAGTTGCGCGTCGCCTGCGTGGCGGTCAGGCGCCAGTACACCCGATACCGGAGGAGACGTCAACGGGTCCCTGACGAAGAAGCCGCGCGGTATGAGGTGTACCGCGCGGCGAAGAGGACTCTGTGGCTGGCCATCGGCGAGGCGAAGACGCGAGCCAGGGAGGAGATGTTGGAGACTCTAGACGGGGATCCGTGGGGGCGCCCTTATCGCGCGGTTCGAGGAAATCTTCGAACCGTGGCGCCCCCGCTTACGGAGAGTCTCCAACCCGAGCTGCTGGAGGAGGTGGTCGCAGCCCTCTTCCCGGCGAGAGCGGAGCACACTCCGCCGCCGATGGCTTTGCCCACAGCCGCAGAGTCCACCGAAGAGGACGCCATCAGCGTCCCAGGGGTGACACAGGCAGAGATGGGGGCAGCCGTGATGCGGCTCCGGGCCAAAAACGTGGCTCCGGGGCCCGACGGGATCCACGGCTGCGTGTTAGCTCTCGCTCTGAAGGAGCTTGAGCCCCAACTGAGAGGACTCTACACAGCGTGCCTTGAGCGGGGCCAGTTTCCCACTTTGTGGAAATCTGGTCGTCTGGTCCTGCTCAGGAAGGCGGGGCGCCCTGCGGACTCGCCGTCCGCGTACCGGCCCATAGTGCTGCTAGATGAGGTGGGTAAGCTGTTCGAGCGGATAATCGCTGCCCGCCTCGTCGGCCACTTGTGCGGAGAGGGGCCGGATCTGGACGGCAGCCAGTTCGGCTTTCGGCACGGGCGCTCTACCATTCACGCTGTGTCGCGAGTGAGAGTCCTGGCGGAGGAAGCAGTGGCCCGGGGCGGGGTGATGTTGGCGGTGTCCTTGGACATCTCCAACGCCTTCAACACCCTGCCCTGGAGTTGTATTCGGGAGGCACTGCGGTACCATCGGGTGCCTCCCTACCTCCGCCACATCGTTGGGGCTTATTTGTCGGAGAGGTGTGTCACCTACGTGGGACGTGATGGCGGACACCAGCACCGCATGTCGTGCGGTGTTCCACAGGGCTCGGTCTTGGGCCCGCTCCTGTGGAACATCGGGTACGACTGGGTGTTGAGGGGCGAGCTCCAACCGGGCGTGGACCTTACGTGTTATGCTGACGACACGTTGGTCACTGCCCGGGGGAGCTCGCACAGGGAGGCAGCGTTGCTGGCGACGGCTGCGGTGTCACAGGTGGTGAGCCGCATACGTCGCCTGGGCCTGGAGGTGGCCCTCAACAAGTCGGAGGCCATGGTGTTTCATGGCCCCCGGCGGGCGCCGCCGCCCGGATCACACATCGTGGTCGGGGGGGCTCGGATCGCTGTCGAGTCCACCATGAAGTACCTGGGATTGGTGCTCGACAGCCGGTGGGATTTCGGCCCCCACTTCCGGCGGCTGGCGCCCAAGTTGTTGGGCGCTGCTGGGGCGCTGTCAACGTTGCTTCCCAATCTGGGGGGCCCGAGCGCCGCCTGTAGGCGGCTCTACGTGGGGATCGTGCGATCCATGGCCCTGTATGGGGCCCCGATCTGGGCGACTGACCTGACGGCCGGAAGCATCGCAGTACTGCGAAAGCCGCAGAGAGCGATGGCCGTCAGAGTCGTCCGGGGGTATCGCACGATCTCCTACGAGGCGGCTTGTGTACTGGCTGGATCCCCGCCCTGGGACCTGGAGGCGAAAGTACTCGCGTCACTGTACCGGTGGTGCGAGGAAGCGCGGGCGCGAGGCGAGGGGCTGACGCAGCGCCACATGGAGCTGCGTCGGTCTCAGCTTCGCGAGGTCCTGGTGGCGGAATGGCGGGACAGGCTTTCGCGCCCTACCGCCGGCCTCGGTACCATCGAGGCGGTCCGGCCAGTACTCGAGCGCTGGCTCGGGAGGAGGCACGGCTCCCTGTCGTTTCGAGTGACGCAGGTGCTCTCGGGGCATGGTTGCTTCGGGAAGTACCTGTGTCGCATTAACAGGGAGCCGGACGCCCGGTGTCACCACTGCGTCGACTGCCGGGAGGACACGGCGTGGCATACGCTGGCAGAGTGTGCCGCTTGGGAGGAGCCGCGCCGTGCCCTCATCTCAGAAGTAGGCAATGACCTCTCGCTGCCGGCCGTGGTCGAGTCCATGGTCGACAGTGAGGAGTCCTGGGACGCGGTGGTTTCCTTCTGCGAAACGGTCGTCTCGCAGAAGGAGGCTGCGGAGAGGGAGAGGGAGGTAGAAACCGCTCTCCCCACCCGCAGCAGACGTGTCGGGCGTCGGCGGAGGGCGGATAACGCCCTCTTCCGGCCCCCCTAAACGGGTCCAGGGGCGACGGACTCGGGGACGTCCGTCGCCCCCTACACATCAGGACCCGAGGTGGCGGCGCGTTGTGTTCCACGCGCGCCCCTCTTAGACGTCGCGGGGGGAGTCTAACACCTCACTCCCCCCCCTGACCAGACGGGGCCCGCAGAGGCGGGCCGGCACCAGCCGGGGGTTGCGGAAGGATCGTACGTTCCCGCGACCCCCGGCGTAGGTGTGAGATGGAACACCGGGGTGGTTTTTAGTCGGTTAGAGTCCGACAGACCCCTCCGCCCACCCCAGGGCGGAGGACATCCGTGTGGATTTTCCACCTCGGCAACAAAAAAAAAAAAAAAAAAAAAGGTTAGGTTAGGTTAGGTTGGGGGACCCCCCCACAGTGCTTGCGTCCACGTCGCGTCCCCTGGAAACGACCCAGTTTGACCACCGTAACGGAGTGGCAGACTGGGTTGGCCAAAGTGCACTGTGACTTCGTAGCTCATTTTATTCTATTGCGTTGTTGACTACGAACCTGCGGAGGCTATGCCAAAACCTACGCGGGGCGCCTGCGGGCGATTTTTAAAACAAAAAGGCCCTTCTCAGGGCCAACCCAAAGGCCCTTCTCAGGGCCAACTAGAGGGCCCTTCTCAGGGCAACCCCGACGCTCCGGTGTCAGAGATAAGCCGCGCGCCGTCTGCGGCTAGCTATTTCGGAGGGGCGAGTGAGTCGTCCGACAACGACTCACTTGTTACTATGTCGGAAGCGGACGACTCTCGTTCGCGGAAGCGGGTCCACCGGAGCGGTGGGTCCGAGGGCTCCTCGGCCTCGGGGTCGACGAAGTTGCCGAAGGCTAAAAAGCCGACGGCGGCCGCGGACACCCATGTCGTTGGGCTCGCGGACGCCCAACGCCAGTTGGACCTGGCTCGGCGGGCGCAGCTTCAGCAAGAACTGGAGGAGCGGGTTGTTGCGAAGGAGAAGCGGGCGCAAGTCGCGCGGGCCAGATCCGGGTACGGTGCGTCCCGAGTTGTATACGCGGACCATTCTCTGGCCGAGCTGGAGAAAATGGCAGAGGAGGACGAGGAGGAGATTGTTGAGGTCGCCTCTAAGTCCTCCAACCTAAAGGGGACCTTTCAGAAGGCCCTCAAGAGCCGGGCCGCGAGCATGCGCGGTGTCGTCGCGGAGTTGATCCGGCGGAAGGCCACCGACGAGACGCAGCAACTGCAGGCCAAAATAGATCGCCTGCAGTCGGAGGTCAGCCAGCTTCATCAGAAGCTGGCTGAAGCCACAGCCCGGCCACTACAAGCCGAGACGAGCCCTGCGGTGGAGGGCCCCTCCCCCAACCTTGAGGATATAATCCGCAAGGTTGTAATGGAGGAGAGGGCCTTCACAAGAGCCTGCTTAGCAGGGATTGAGGACCGGCTCTTGCCGGAGAAACGCCTCCGACCGCCACTTGCGGCGGATAAGAGGCAGTGCGAGCCGGGGCCGTCCTCCTCCTCCCAGGCGGAAGATGCCCTTCTCCCTTCAACCACCCCGTCCAACGAGTGGACGGAAGTGGTCCGTAAGGGGAAGGGCAAAGGCAAGAAGTCGGCGACGGCCGTCACTGTCGTCCCCGCCACCACCGCTCCCAGCCAGTCACAGGCGACCGACAAGGGAAAGGGGAAGGGGAAAGGGAAGGCAAAGGGGAAGCTGGTCCCCCCGAAAACCGCGGCCGTCGTGGTGACGCTCACCGCGGAGGCTGCGGAACGAGGGGAGACGTACGCGTCCATTTTGGTGCGGGCGCGTGCCAATGCCGATCCTATCCAACTGGGGATCGGCAGTGTAACTTGCCGGCGGACTCAAGCCGGGGCTCGAATTTTCGAGTTCCCGGGGGCAGAAGGGAGTGCCGATGCGGACCTCTTTGCAGCCAAGCTGCAGGAGGTCATCGCGGATTCGGCCAAGGTGGCCCGACCGGTCAAGTCAGCGGCCATAGAGGTGTCTGAGCTGGATGACTCCGTCACCAAAGAGGAGGTGGTAGCGGCGGTCGCAGCGATAGGGGGCTGTAGCGTTGCAGCGGTCCAAGGCCGGGACATAAGGCCCGGCCGAGGTGGCATGGGCACCATCCGCCTCGAGTGCCCAATCGCCGCTGCCAAAGCCGTCCTTGCGAAGGGACGGCTTCTAGTCGGGTTCAGCTCAGGCGCAGTCCGGGCACTCGAGGACCAGCCTCTGCGGTGCTTCCGGTGTTTCGGCATCGGCCACACCAGGCCTCTGTGTCCGTCCAAAGTAGACAGGACGGACACATGCTACCGCTGCGGCAAGGAGGGCCACAAAGCCGCCTCCTGCAAGGCCGCCACGCCGCACTGTGCGGTGTGTGCCGCCAGTGGCTGCCGATCAGGCCACGTAATGAAGGGGAGGAAGTGTATTCCTCCCTCTAAGCGTGGCAAAGTGCAGGTGCCGACCGGGCCTGCGCCTACTGCTGCCGCTAACACCACCGTTCCTGCGGCGGCTGCGGAGGAGGGTGCGATGTCCGACTGATGGACACAGTCGGACATCGCATCCCTCAGGCAAACACCAACCACTGCAGGACAGCCCAGGATCTGCTGATGCAGACCATGGCTGAGTGGTTGGTGGACTTGGCGGTGGTCGCCGAACCCTGCTCGGTCCCTGGCCGTTGGCTGGGCGACCGAGACGGCTTGGTGGCGTTGGTGGCGCGGTCTTCCACAGACTCCCCTCCCCTCTCGCTCTTAGAGAGGGGACCGGGATACGTGGCCGCCGCGCGGGGAGAGATAGCGATGGTGGGGGTGTATTTCTCCCCAAACCGCCCTCTCTCGGAGCGCGCGCGGGAGGACGATCCTCTCGCTGCGCCGCTCCGCAGACGAAGAAGGGGGAGAAGGCGTCGAGCCCTACCTTCTTATGGTGACGGGCGGGCGACAGGCACGGGGGTGCCTTCACCCGCATTGCACCCGTCACCTTCGTCGGTCATTCCCGACACCCCCACACCCGTGAGGGTGTGAGGGGTCTGCCTTGCAATCGTCGGCGGAGGACTGGAAGTAAAGGCTGTGCCGGTTTCCCAGTCCCCCGCCACTCGGACGAAGCGGGAATGCGCTGGGTCGTTTTAGTGGGTATACCGGGTCAGCCCGGGGAGTCCCACATACCCCTCCCGTCCCCCGATGGGAGGGCATGCGTAATGCATTTTTTCCCAGCGTCAAAAAAAAAAAAAAAAAAAAAGGTTAGGTTAGGTTAGGTTAGGTTAGGTTAGGTTAGGTTGGGGGACCCCCCCACAGAGCTTACGTCCACGTCGTGTCCCCTGGAAACAGCCCAGTTCTGACCACCGTAACGGAGTGGCAGACTGGGTTGGCCAAAGTGCTCTGTGACCTCGTAGCGTATTTTATCTTTGCCTTGTGTGACCTACGATTCTGCGGAGGCTATGCCTAAACCCTCGCGGGACGCCTGCGGGCGCTTTTTAAAACCAAAAGGCCCTTCTCAGGGCCAACCCAAAGGCCCTTCTCAGGGCCAACCAAAAGGCCCTTCTCAGGGCCACCCTGATGCTTCGGCGTCGGAAACTAGCCGCGCGCCGTCTGCGGCTAGCTTCTTCGGAAGGGTGAGTGAGTCGTCTGACGACGAACTTGTTACTGTGTCGGACGCGGACGACTCCCGTACGCGGAAGCGGGTCCACCGGAGCGGTGAGTCCGAGGGCTCCTCGGGCTCGGGGTCGACGAGGCTGCCGAAGGCTAAAAAGCCGACGGCGGCCGCGGATACCCACGTCGTTGGGCTCGCGGACGCCCAACGCCAGTTGGATCTGGCTCGGCGGGCGCAGCTTCAGCAAGAGCTGGAGGAGCGGGTCGTTGCAAACGAGAAGCGGGCGCAAGTCGCGCGGGCCAGATCCGGGTACGGTGCGTCCCGCGATCTATACGCGGACCACTCTCTGGCCGAGCTGGAGAGAATGGCAGAGGAGGACGAGGGGGAGATTGTGGAGGTCGCCTCTAAGTCCTCCAACCTAAAGGGGACCTTTCAGAAGGCCCTCAAGAGCCGGGCCGCGAGCATGCGCGGTGTCGTCGCGGAGTTGGTTCGGCGGAAGGCCACCGACGAGACGCGGCAACTGCAGGCGAAAATAGATCGGTTGCAGTCGGAGGTCAGCCAGCTTCATCAGAAGCTAGCTGATGCCACGGCCCGGCCACTACAAGCCGAGGCGAGCCTTGCGGTGGAGGGCCCCTCCTCCAACCTTGAGGATATCATCCGCAAGGTTGTAATGGAGGAGAGGGCCTTCACAAGAGCCTGCTTAGCAGGCATCGAGGACCGGCTCTTACCGGAGAAACGCCTCCGACCGCCGCTTGCGGTGGATAAGAGGCAGTGTGAGCCGGGGCCGTCCTCCTCCTCTCAGGTGGAAGACGTCCTTCTGCCTTCGACCACCCCGTCCAACGAGTGGACGGAAGTGGTCCGTAAGGGGAAAGGCAAAGGGAAGAAGACGGAAACAGCCGTCCCCGTCGTCCCCGCCACCACCGCTCCGAGCCAGTCGCAGACGACCGGTAAGGGAAATGGGAAGGGAAAAGGGAGAGGGAGGGGAAAGAGACAGCTA
Source organism: Xestia xanthographa (assembly GCA_905147715.2). Taxonomy (NCBI): domain Eukaryota; kingdom Metazoa; phylum Arthropoda; class Insecta; order Lepidoptera; family Noctuidae; genus Xestia; species Xestia xanthographa. The sequence continues at coordinate 29,637,329 of LR990662.1, forward strand.
GTCCCCCCAAAAACCGCAGCCGTCGTGGTGACGCTCACCGCGGAGGCTGCGGAGCGTGGGGAGACGTACGCGTCTATTTTGGTACGGGCGCGTGCCAATGCCGATCCCACCCAACTGGGGATCGGCAGTGTGTCTTGCCGGCGGACCCAAGCCGGGGCTCGAATTTTCGAGTTTCCGGGGGCCGAAGGGGGTGCCCGCGCGGACCTCTTTGCAGCCAAGCTGCAAGAGGTCATCGCGGACTCTGCCAAGGTGGCCCGGCCGGTCAAGTCGGCGGCCATTGAGGTGACGGAGCTAGATGACTCCGTCACCAAGGAGGAGGTGGTAGCGGCGGTCGCAGCGGTAGGGGGCTGTGGCGCCGCGGCGGTCCAAGGCCGGGACATAAGGCCCGGCCGCGGTGGTATGGGCACCATCCGCCTCGAGTGCCCAATCGCCGCTGCCAAAGCCGTCCTTGCGAAAGGACGGCTTCAAGTCGGGTTCAGCTCGGGCGCAGTCCGGGCACTCGAGGACCAGCCTCTGCGGTGTTTCCGGTGCTTCGGCATCGGCCACACCAGGCCTCTGTGTCCGTCCAAGGTAGACAGGACGGACACATGCTACCGCTGCGGCAAGGAGGGCCACAAAGCCGCCTCTTGCAAGGTCACCACGCCGCACTGTGCGGTGTGTGCCGCCAGTGGCTGCCGATCAGGCCACGTAATGAAGGGGAGGAAGTGTATTCCTCCCCCTAAGCGTGGCAAAGTGCAGGTGCCGACCGGGCCTGCGCCTACTGCTGCCGCTAACACCGCCGTTCCTGCGGCGGCTGCGGAGGAGGGTGCGATGTCCGACTGATGGACACAGTCGGACATCGCATCCTTCAGGCGAACACCAACCACTGCAGGACAGCCCAGGATCTGCTGATACAGACCATGGCTGAGTGGTTGGTGGACTTGGCGGTGGTCGCCGAACCCTACTCGGTCCCTGGCCATTGGCTGGGCGACCGGGACGGCTTGGTGGCGTTGGTGGCGCGGTCTTCCACAGACTCCCCTCCCCTCTCGCTCTTAGAGAGGGGACCGGGATACGTGGCCGCCGCGCGTGGAGAGGTAGCGATGGTTGGGGTGTATTTCTCCCCAAACCGCCCTCTCTCGGAGCGCACGCGGGAGGATGATCCTTTCGCTGCGCCGCTCTTTAGACGAAGAAGGGGGAGAAGGCGTTGAGCCCTCCCCTTCATGGTGACGGGCGGGTGACAGGCACGGGGGTGCCTTCGCCCGCATTGCACCCGTCACCTTCGTCGGTCATTCCCGACACCCAACACCCGTGAGGATGTGAGGGGTCTGCCTTGCAATCGTCGGCGGAGGACTGGAAGTAAAGGCTGTGCCGGTTTCCCAGTCCCCCGCCACTCGGACGAAGCGGGAATGCGCTGGGTCGTTTTAGTGGGTATACCGGGTCCGCCCGGGGAGTCCCACATACCCCTCCCGTCCCCCGATGGGAGGGTATGCGTAATGCATTTTTTCCCAGCGTCAAAAAAAAAAAAAAAAAAAGGTTAGGTTAGGTTAGGTTAGGTTGGGGGACCCCCCCACAGAGCTTACGTCCACGTCGTGTCCCCCGGAAACAGCCCAGTTCTGACCACCGTAACGGAGTGGCAGACTGGGTTGGCTAAAGTGCTCTGTGATCTCGTAGTGTATTTTATCTTTGCCTTGTGTGACCTACGATCCTGCGGAGGCTATGCCTAAACCTACGCGGGACGCCTGCGGGCGATTTTTAAAACCAAAAGGCCCTTCTCAGGGCCAACCCAAAGGCCCTTCTCAGGGCCAACCAGAAGGCCCTTCTCAGGGCCACCCCGACGCTCTGGCGTCAGAAACTAGCCGCGCGCCGTCTGCGGCTAGCTTCTTCGGTAGGGTGAGTGAGTCGTCTGACAACGACTCACTTGTTACTTTGTCGGACGCGGACGACTCCCGTCCGCGGAAGCGGGTCCACCGGAGCGGTGGGTCCGAGGGCTCCTCGGCCTCGGGGTCGACGAGGCTGCCGAAGGCTAAAAAGCCGACGGCGGCCGCGGATACCCATGTCGTTGGGCTCGCGGATGCCCAACGCCAGTTGGACCTGGCTCGGCGGGCGCAGCTCCAGCACGAGCTAGAAGAGCAGGTTGCTGCCAAAGAGAAGCGGGCGCATGCTGCCCGGGCCAAGTCCGGGTACGGTGCGTCCCGCGTTCTATACGCGGACCACTCTCTGGCCGAGCTGGAGAGAATGGCGGAGGAGGACGAGGGGGAGATTGTGGAGGTCGCCTCTAAGTCCTCCAACCTAAAGGGGACCTTTCAGAAGGCCCTCAAGTGCCGGGCCGCGAGCATGCGCGGTGTCGTCGCGGAGTTGGTTCGGCGGAAGGCCACCGACGAGACGCGGCAACTGCAGGCGAAAATAGATCGCCTGCAATCGGAGGTCAGCCAGCTTCATCAGAAGCTAGCTGAAGCCACGGCCCGGCCACTACAAGCCGAGACAAGCCCTGCGGCGGAAGGCCCCTCCTCCAACCTTGAGGATATCATCCGCAAGGTTGTTATGGAGGAGAGGGCCTTCACAAGAGCCTGCTTAGCAGGGATTGAGGACCGGCTCTTGCCGGAGAAACGCCTCCGACCGCCGCTTGCGGCGGATAAGAGGCAGTGCGAGCCGGGGCCGTCCTCCTCCTCCCAGGCGGAAGATGCCCTTCTCCCTTCAACCACCCCGTCCAACGAGTGGACGGAAGTGGTCCGTAAGGGGAAGGGCAAAGGCAAAAAGTCGGCAACGGCCGTCCCTGTCACCCCCGCCACCACCACTCACAGCCGGTCCCAGATGACCGACAAGGGAAAGGGGAAGGGGAAATGGAAGGGAAAGGGGAAGCTGGTCCCCCCGAAAACCGCGGCCGTCGTGGTGACACTCACCGCGGAGGCTGCGGAGCGAGGGGAGACGTACGCGTCCATTTTGGTGCGGGCGCGTGCCAATGCTGATCCTACCCAACTGGGGATCGGCAGTGTGTCTTGCCGGCGGACCCAAGCCGGGGCTCGAATTTTCGAGTTCCCGGGGGCAGAAGGGAGTGCCCATGCAGACCTCTTTGCAGCCAAGCTGCAAGAGGTAATCGCGGACTCGGCCAAGGTGGCCCGGCCGGTCAAGTCGGCGGCCATTGAGGTGATGGAGCTAGATGACTCCGTCACCAAGGAGGAGGTGGTGGCAGCGGTCGCAGCGGTAGGGAACTGTGGCGCCGCGGCGATCCAAGGCCGGGACATGAGGCCCGGCCGCGGTGGTATGGGCACCATCCGCCTCGAGTGCCCAATCGCCGCTGCCAAAGCCGTCCTTGCGAAAGGACGGCTTCTAGTCGGTTTCAGCTCGGGCGCAGTCCGGGCACTCGAGGACCAGCCTCTGCGGTGCTTCCGGTGCTTCGGCATCGGTCACACCAGGCCTCTGTGTCCGTCCAAAGTAGACAGGACGGACACATGCTATCGCTGCGGCAAGGAGGGCCACAAAGCCGCCTCCTGCAAGGCCGCCACGCCGCACTGTGCGGTGTGTGCCGCCAGTGGCCGCCGATCAGGCCACGTAATGAAGGGGAGGAAGTGTATTCCTCCCCCTAAGCGTGGCAAAGTGCAGGCGCCGACCGGGCCTGCGCCTGCTGCTGCCGCTAACACCGCCGTTCCTGCGGCGGTTGCGGAGGAGGGTGCGATGTCCGACTGATGGACACAGTCGAACATCGCATCCTTCAAGCGAACACCAATCACTGCAGGACAGCCCAGGATCTGCTGATGCAGACCATGGCTGAGTGGTTGGTGGACTTGGCGGTGGTTGCCGAACCCTCTTTGGTCCCTGGCCGTTGGCTGGGTGACCGGGACGGCTTGGTGGCGTTGGTGGCGCGGTCTTCCACAGACTCCCCTCCCCTCTCGCTCATAGAGAGGGGACCGGGATACGTGGCCACCGCGTGGGGAGAGATAGCGATGGTGGGGGTGTATTTCTCCCCAAACCGCCCTCTCTCGGAGCGCGCAAGGGAGGACGATCCTCTCGCTGCGCCGCTCCACAGACGAAGAAGGGGAAGAAGGCGTCGAGCCCTCTCTCCTCATGGTGACGGGCGGGCGACAGGCGCGGGGGTGCCTTCGCCCGCATTGCACCCTTCACCTTCGTCGGTCATTCCCGACCCCCCCACACCCGTGAGGGTGTAAGGGGTCTGTCTTGCAATCGTCGGCGGAGGACTGGAAGTAAAGGCTGTGCCGGTTTCCCAGTCCCCCGCCACTCGGACGAAGCGGGAATGCGCTGGGTCGTTTTAGTGGGTATACCGGGTCCGCCCGGGGAGTCCCACATACCCCTCCCGTCCCCTGATGGGAGGGTATGCGTAATGCATTTTTTCCCAGCGTCAAAAAAAAAAAAAAAAAAAAAAAAAAAAAAAAAAAAAAAAAAGGTTAGGTTAGGTTAGGTTAGGTTGGGGGACCCCCCCACAGAGCTTACGTCCACGTCGTGTCCCCTGGAAACAGCCCAGTTCTGACCACCGTAACGGAGTGGCAGACTGGGTTGGCCAAAGTGCTCTGTGCAATCGTAGCGTATTTTATCTTTGCCTTGTGTGACCTACGATCCTGCGGAGGCTATGCCTAAACCCTCGCGGGACGCCTGCGGGCGCTTTTTAAAACCAAAAGGCCCTTCTCAGGGCCAACCCAAAGGCCCTTCTCAGGGCCAACCAGAGGGCCCTTCTCAGGGCCATCTCGACGCTCCGGCGTCAGAAACTAGCCGCGCGCCGTCTGCGGCTAGCTTCTTCGGAAGGGTGAGTGAGTCGTCTGACAACGACTCACTTGTTACTATGTCGGACGCGGACGATTCCCGTTCGCGGAAGCGGGTCTATCGGAGCGGTGGGTCCGAGGGCTCCTCGGCCTCGGGGTCGACGAGGCTGCCGAAGGCTAAAAAGCCGACGGCGGCCGCGGATACCCATGTCGTTGGGCTCGCGGACGCCCAACGCCAGTTGGACCTAGCTCGGCGGGCGCAGCTCCAGCAAGAGCTGGAGGAGCAGGTTGCTGCCAAAGAGAAGCGGGCGCACGCCGCCCGGGCCAAGTCCGGGTATGGTGCGTCCCGGGTTCTATACGCGGACCATTCTCTAGCCGAGCTGGAGAAAATGGCGGAGGAGGACGAGGAGGAGATTTTGGAGGTCGCCTCTAAGTCCTCCAACCTAAAGGGGACCTTTCAGAAGGCCCTCAAAAGCAGGGCCGCGAGCATGCGCGGTGTTGTCGCGGAGCTGGTCCGGCGGAAGACCACCGACGAGACGCGGCAACTGCAGGCAAAAATAGATGGCCTGCAGTCGGAGGTCAGCCAGCTTCATCTGAAGCTGGCCGAAGCCACGGCCCGGCCACTACAAGCCGAGACGAGCCTTGCGGCGGAGGGCCCCTCCTCCAACCTTGAGGATATCATCCGCAAGGTTGTAATGGAGGAGAGGGCCTTCACAAGAGCCTGCTTAGCAGGAATTGAGGACCGGCTCTTGCCGGAGAAACGCCTCCGACCACCGCTTGCGGCGGATAAGAGGCAGTGCGAGCCGGGGCCGTCCTCCTCCTCCCAGGCGGAAGATGCCCTTCTTCCTTCAACCACCCCGTCCAACGAGTGGACGGAAGTGGTCCGTAAGGGGAAGGGCAAAGGCAAGAAGTCGGCGACGGCCGTCCCTGTCGTCCCCGTCACCACCGCTCCCAGCCAGTCACAGGCGACCGTCAAGGGAAAGGGGAAGGGGAAATGGAAGGGAAAGGGGAAGCTGGTCCCCCCGAAAACCGCGGCCGTCGTGGTGACACTCACCGCGGAGGCTGCGGAGCGAGGGGAGACGTACGCGTCCATTTTGGTGCGGGCGCGTGCCAATGCTGATCCCACCCAACTGGGGATCGGCAGTGTGTCTTGCCGGCGGACCCAAGCCGGGGCTCGAATTTTCGAGTTCCCGGGGGCAGAAGGGAGTGCCCATGCAGACCTCTTTGCAGCCAAGCTGCAAGAGGTCATCGCGGACTCGGCCAAGGTGGCCCGGCCGGTCAAGTCGGCGGCCATTGAGGTGACGGAGCTAGATGACTCCGTCACCAAGGAGGAGGTGGTGGCGGCGGTCGCAGCGGTAGGGAGCTGTGGCGCCACGGCGATCCAAGGCCGGGACATAAGGCCCGGCCGCGGTGGTATGGGCACCATCCGCCTCGAGTGCCCAATCGCCGCTGCCAAAGCCGTCCTTGCGAAAGGACGGCTTCTAGTCGGTTTCAGCTCAGGCGCAGTCCGGGCACTCGAGGACCAGCCTCTGCGGTGCTTCCGGTGCTTCGGCATCGGCCACACCAGGCCTCTGTGTCCGTCCAAAGTAGACAGGACGGACACATGCTATCGCTGCGGCAAGGAGGGCCACAAAGCCGCCTCCTGCAAGGCCGCCACGCCGCACTGTGCGGTGTGTGCCGCCAGTGGCCGCCGATCAGGCCACGTAATGAAGGGGAGGAAGTGTATTCCTCCCCCTAAGCGTGGCAAAGCGCAGGCGCCGACCGGGCCTGCGCCTGCTGCTGCCGCTAACACCGCCGTTCCTGCGGCGGCTGCGGAGGAAGGTGCGATGTCCGACTGATGGACACAGTCGAACATCGCATCCTTCAAGCGAACACCAACCACTGCAGGACAGCCCAGGATCTGCTGATGCAGACCATGGCTGTGTGGTTGGTGGACTTGGCGGTGGTCGCCGAACCCTACTCGGTCCCTGGCCGTTGGCTGGGCGACCGGGACGGCTTGGTGGCGTTGGTGGCGCGGTCTTCCACAGACTCCCCTCCCCTCTCGCTCTTAGAGAGGGGACCGGGATACGTGGCCGCCGCGTGGGGAGAGATAGCGATGGTGGTGGTGTATTTCTCCCCAAACCGCCCTCTCTCGGAGCGCGCGCGGGAGGACGATCCTCTCGCTGCGCCGCTCCGCAGACGAAGAAGGGGGAGAAGGCGTCGAGCCCTCCCTCCTCATGGTGACGGGCGGGCGACAGGCGCGGAGGTGCCTTCGCCCGCATTGCACCCGTCACCTTCGTCGGTCATTCCCGACACCCCCACACCCGTGAGGGTGTGAGGGGTCTGCCTGGCAATCGTCGGCGGAGGACTGGAAGTAAAGGCTGTGCCGGTTTCCCAGTCCCCCGCCACCTCGGACGAAGCGGGAATGCGCTGGGTCGTTTTAGTGGGTATACCGGGTTCGCCCGGGGAGTCCCACATACCCCTCCCGTCCCCCGATGGGAGGGTATGCGTAATGCATTTTTTCCCAGCGTCAAAAAAAAAAAAAAAAAAAAAAAAAAAGGTTAGGTTAGGTTAGGTTAGGTTAGGTTAGGTTGGGGGACCCCCCCACAGAGCTTACGTCCACGTCGTGTCCCCTGGAAACAGCCCAGTTCTGACCACCGTAACGGAGTGGCAGACTGGGTTGGCCAAAGTGCTCTGTGACCTCGTAGCGTATTTTATCTTTGCCTTGTGTGACCTACGATTCTGCGGAGGCTATGCCTAAACCCTCGCGGGACGCCTGCGGGCGCTTTTTAAAACCAAAAGGCCCTTCTCAGGGCCAACCCAAAGGCCCTTCTCAGGGCCAACCAAAAGGCCCTTCTCAGGGCCACCATGATGCTTCGGCGTCGGAAACTAGCCGCGCGCCGTCTGCGGCTAGCTTCTTCGGAAGGGTGAGTGAGTCGTCTGACGACGAACTTGTTACTGTGTCGGACGCGGACGACTCCCGTACGCGGAAGCGGGTCCACCGGAGCGGTGAGTCCGAGGGCTCCTCGGGCTCGGGGTCGACGAGGCTGCCGAAGGCTAAAAAGCCGACGGCGGCCGCGGATACCCACGTCGTTGGGCTCGCGGACGCCCAACGCCAGTTGGATCTGGCTCGGCGGGCGCAGCTTCAGCAAGAGCTGGAGGAGCGGGTCGTTGCAAACGAGAAGCGGGCGCAAGTCGCGCGGGCCAGATCCGGGTACGGTGCGTCCCGCGTTCTATACGCGGACCACTCTCTGGCCGAGCTGGAGAGAATGGCAGAGGAGGACGAGGGGGAGATTGTGGAGGTCGCCTCTAAGTCCTCCAACCTAAAGGGGACCTTTCAGAAGGCCCTCAAGAGCCGGGCCGCGAGCATGCGCGGTGTCGTCGCGGAGTTGGTTCGGCGGAAGGCCACCGACGAGACGCGGCAACTGCAGGCAAAAATAGATCGGTTGCAGTCGGAGGTCAGCCAGCTTCATCAGAAGCTAGCTGATGCCACGGCCCGGCCACTACAAGCCGAGGCGAGCCTTGCGGTGGAGGGCCCCTCCTCCAACCTTGAGGATATCATCCGCAAGGTTGTAATGGAGGAGAGGGCCTTCACAAGAGCCTGCTTAGCAGGCATCGAGGACCGGCTCTTACCGGAGAAACGCCTCCGACCGCCGCTTGCGGTGGATAAGAGGCAGTGTGAGCCGGGGCCGTCCTCCTCCTCTCAGGTGGAAGACGTCCTTCTGCCTTCGACCACCCCGTCCAACGAGTGGACGGAAGTGGTCCGTAAGGGGAAAGGCAAAGGGAAGAAGACGGAAACAGCCGTCCCTGTCGTCCCCGCCACCACCGCTCCGAGCCAGTCGCAGACGACCGGTAAGGGAAATGGGAAGGGAAAAGGGAGAGGGAGGGGAAAGAGACAGCTAGTCCCCCCAAAAACCGCAGCCGTCGTGGTGACGCTCACCGCGGAGGCTGCGGAGCGTGGGGAGACGTACGCGTCTATTTTGGTACGGGCGCGTGCCAATGCCGATCCCACCCAACTGGGGATCGGCAGTGTGTCTTGCCGGCGGACCCAAGCCGGGGCTCGAATTTTCGAGTTTCCGGGGGCCAAAGGGGGTGCCCGCGCGGACCTCTTTGCAGCCAAGCTGCAAGAGGTCATCGCGGACTCTGCCAAGGTGGCCCGGCCGGTCAAGTCGGCGGCCATTGAGGTGACGGAGCTAGATGACTCCGTCACCAAGGAGGAGGTGGTAGCGGCGGTCACAGCGGTAGGGGGCTGTGGCGCCGCGGCGGTCCAAGGCCGGGACATAAGGCCCGGCCGCGGTGGTATGGGCACCATCCGCCTCGAGTGCCCAATCGCCGCTGCCAAAGCCGTCCTTGCGAAAGGACGGCTTCAAGTCGGGCTCAGCTCGGGCGCAGTCCGGGCACTCGAGGACCAGCCTCTGAGGTGTTTCCGGTGCTTCGGCATCGGTCACACCAGGCCTCTGTGTCCGTCCAAGGTAGACAGGACGGACACATGCTACCGCTGCGGCAAGGAGGGCCACAAAGCCGCCTCCTGCAAGGCCGCCACGCCGCACTGTGCGGTGTGTGCCGCCAGTGGCCGCCGATCAGGCCACGTAATGAAGGGGAGGAAGTGTATTCCTCCCCCTAAGCGTGGCAAAGCGCAGGCGCCGACCGGGCCTGCGCCCGCTGCTGCCGCTAACACCGCCGTTCCTGCGGCGGCTGCGGAGGAGGGTGCGATGTCCGACTGATGGACACAGTCGAATATCGCATCCTTCAGGCGAACACCAACCACTGCAGGACAGCCCAGGATCTGCTGATGCAGACCATGGCTGAGTGGTTGGTGGACTTGGCGGTGGTCGCCGAACCCTACTCGGTCCCTGGCCGTTGGCTGGGCAACCGAGACGGCTTGGTGGCGTTGGTGGCGCGGTCTTCCACAGACTCCCCTCCCCTCTCGCTCTTAGAGAGGGGACCGGGATACGTGGCCGCCGCGTGGGGAGAGATAGCGATGGTGGGGGTGTATTTCTCCCCAAACCGCCCTCTCTCGGAGCGCGCGCGGGAGGACGATCCTCTCGCTGCGCCGCTCCGCAGACGAAGAAGGGGGAGAAGGCGTCGAGCCCTCCCTCCTCATGGTGACGGACGGGCGACAGGCACGGGGGTGCCTTCGCCCGCATTGCACCCGTCACCTTCGTCGGTCATTCCCGACCCCCCACACCCGTGAGGGTGTAAGGGGTCTGCCTTGCAATCGTCGGCGGAGGACTGGAAGTAAAGGCTGTGCCGGTTTCCCAGTCCCCCGCCACTCGGACGAAGCGGGAATGCGCTGGGTCGTTTTAGTGGGTATACCGGGTCCGCCCGGGGAGTCCCACATACCCCTCCCGTCCCCCGATGGGAGGGTATGCGTAATGCATTTTTTCCCAGCGACAAAAAAAAAAAAAAAAAAAAAAAAAAAAAAAAAAAAAAAAGGTTAGGTTAGGTTAGGTTTTTTTTTTTTTTTTTTTTTTTTTTTTTTTTTTTGTTCCTACCTCCAACATAATCGGAGCCTATTTTATGCTTAATCATTCATACAAGTTCTCGCTGTTATTCCTCTCGTACTTTCATTCTGCATACTTTATCTTTCTATCATTCATTCTTCTTTCTGTCTCTAAGGGTGGGACGCCCTTCTACTTTCCCTATTCTGTACTTTGTTCCATTTTCCAGTTTTATTTCGGGTGTAACACGACAAGACAAATGTTTTTATTATTCTTCTACAGTGATTCTTATTCTAATTTTTACATTGTATGTCTGTTTCCAGCTTCCAACAATCGTTAATACTATTCTTATTTTTATTTACATGTTTTCTAGAACTACTTCTATTTTCTATTCCTTAATACTATTACATGACTGTTTTAACGCTACTACAACCATCTTATAAGCTATTCTTACTTTATTTCTACTTTATTCTATTTAACAATGTATTACTCTTAAATTTCTATGTTTTCTTAAAATATATATAACAATATATTTGAAACATAGTTTAAACATCTTAAACACTTTTGTTTCTTTCAATAACTTTACTGCAGATTTTGATACAATATTTTAAAAACTCTTGTCTCTCTTTTCCTAACATTATTTTTCCGATGCTACCTCTTTCGAGCTTTGTGTCTATTTTATTTTCTAATTCGTACCTTTCCGTCGCGTACACCGGGCAGTCTAATAGTAGGTGTGGGACAGTTTCATTTACTCCAGGGTCACAGATGCACGATGGGTTCCCCTTACACTTGAAGCGATGCAAGTATTCAGAGAACCCACCGTGCCCCGTCATGATTTGTGTTAGCCTTGAGTTTATTTGTATCTTTTTGACCGTTCTGTACGCCGCCACTGCGTCCGGGAAAAACATTTTTGTAATAGAGGCCGTCTGACCCGCCGTATACCTTTGATTCCATTCATCAAGCGTCGCCATACGAATGTGACGCTTGACGAAGGAAACCGGGCACAGGTCGTAGTCGGGCTTCCTCTTGCTATTCATGGCGGCCTCCTTTGCCAGCTGATCCGCTCTTTCGTTGCCCTGAAACCCTGCATGAGCCTTTATCCAGAACAAGTTAACCACCTTGTTTTGGTGGGATACTGATGTTAAATTATCCCTTGCTTCCACTGCCAGGGGGTGAAGGCAGCTGTGGTTTTTCACTGTCTGGAGAGCCGCCATGGAGTCGCTGTACACTCCGAAACTGGATGCCGAGTGCTTCTGGATTTCCCTTGTTGCCCGGCATATCGCCAGGAGTTCCGCCTGATAGACCGTGCAGTAGTCCGACAGCGCTAACTTGATAGCACGCGCCTCGGCGTCGCCCCTCCATATAGAAAGTGCGGCCCCGACGCGCCCGCCAATTTTGCTGCCATCTGTGAAGATTTTAACCTCCAAATCGGCGCTGGCGTCGACTTGCTCACGGTCCGCCAGGCTCACGAACTCCAGGTCGATACGCCTAGCTGGATGTGGTGATTCCATAGCGGATGCCACCCGCTCCACCTCCCTACCCGCCAGCACTGCCTGGGATACGCCTCTCCTGGTCTCATAAAGTGAGGCCGCCTCGCGGACCCGGAGATCTAGAGGGAGCATCCCAGTCAGAACTAGTGCCGAGTTCAGGGAAACAGTGCGGTAGGCTTTGCACATTTTTTGCACAATTCCACGTTGCACGGCAGCCAGCTGCTTTTGAATTCCCACTTTATTCGCCGCTTGGGCCCACACACTGGCGGCGTACAGGACGATCGGTTCTATGGTGGCTGTATATATAATTTTAATTACCGCTGGACTTAGTCCCCAACTCACCCTTGCCGCCCTACTCAACTGCTTGTACACACCTATGGCCCTGCGGCATACATTAGAGACATGGGTATTAAATGTCAGCTTGTCGTCGATGGTGACACCCAGAATCTTAATTTCTCTCGAAATAGTAATGTCAATCCCGCCCATGCTCAGGCGTGGGGCATCATATTTTAATTTCTTTGTGATGACCATCGCATTCGTTTTCTGTGGTGCAAATCTAAGTTTGTTTTTAACACCCCACGCCCGAACATGGTCGAGGGCGGCGTTGGCTTTCCGCTCTATTTCTATTGCTGTGTCACCATCGAAGACCAGAACAACATCGTCCGCGAAAGCCTGGGAGTAATCCCCCCTACTCTGCAGAGTCTTTAAAAGTGGGTCTAGGAGCAGGTTCCAGAAGAAGGGGCCTCCGATCGAACCCTGCACACAGCCTTTGCTCGTTCCCTTAGTATATTCCTCTCCACCATACCGGACTCTGACCCTTCTGTCCGTCAAGTAGCTGTCGATGACCCTCCTCAGGTTGACCGGACACTCTTCCTCAGCCAGTCGGACTCTGATAGCCGGCCACCAGGCGCTGTCGAAGGCTCCCTCTATGTCTAGCGATATAAGTATAACAATTTTCTTTTCGTCAATCTTGTTGCGGATGTGCTGCATAAGAGCATAGAGAGAGTCTTCGGTGCTCCTCTGTGGCATGAATCCGTACTGGCGAGTACTCATCCTAGGTAGAATGTGAAACCTGAGGCGGGCCATCAGCATCTTCTCGTATATTTTTCCTAGGACAGGCAACAAGCCGATTGGTCTGTATGCTTTCGGGGTGGTATAGTCAGTTTTACCCGGTTTCTTTAATACCACAACCGTAGCCTCCTTCCAAGGTTGTGGGAAGTACCCACATTCCAGGCATTTGTTCAGAAGTGCCAGGAACATCTCCGGTGCACTTTCAATGGCACGGCTACAGATGTCGGCTGTGAGGCCATCTATTCCCGGAGCCTTTTTGGGGTTGAACGAATCGCTGGCTGATTTCAATTCTGCCATGGTGAAGGGTGGATCATGGCTATCTCTGTTCTCCTCTTTGTTGACTCGGTCCGCTTCCAGTCGGATGTGGCTATGGTACTCATCATCAGTGCTGACCAAGTCATCCGGGTAAAAGGTTTCCGTGATAAATTTCACAGAGCCCTTTGCGTCTAGGGTTTCTCCATCCTTCACCATCGGCAGATCCTCCTCTCTACGCGTAGTCCTTCGTATTACTCTGTATATCCCCTCCCAGACCCCTTCCCTATCCTGCTTGCAGCAAAATTCTTTCCAACTCTCGGTTGCAGCTTTTTCTTCCTCTAATTCGTACTCTTCTTTCTGTTTCAGGTACTCTCCTACGACCTTCGACCTTCGGACAGGAGCGGCGCACTGAATTCTCCGCTTCTTGGTGGCGACTTGTTTCTTCAACTTTGTGAGGTTTTCCGACCACCACGGCAAGGTAAAAGTTTCTTTTGTTGTTTTGATTGGCATTGCCGAGTTGCATGCTTCTTTAATTGCTATAGTTAAATTATTTGTTATTATATCTAATTGTTCAGTATTTCTAACCTTATCTATTTCTGATTTTGTGACTTTGTACTCTATGGCTAATTGGTTGAATTTTTCACAAAAGTCGTTCCAATTGGCTTTTTTGGTATTGTAAATTCGTGTTGTTCTTTCAATTCTTATACCTATGGATTTCCGTAATTTAATGTTGAAAGTTATGCCGTTGTGGTCGGAACCCGTCAAACCCTCGTCCACTCTCCAGTCATCCACTAAACCAAGAATGTTCGTCGAGCAGGCTGTGATGTCGACGTAGCTGGTGTACCTCTGTCCTCCTCTGATGGTGTCGAAGGTCGGGATTTCCCCTGTGTTGAGTACGTGGAGCCCCAGCTCTCCGAGAGTTCCGCACACGTCTTCGCCTCTACCATCAATGACTGGGCTTCCCCACCACGTGCTCTTTGCGTTGACGTCCCCTCCAATGATCAGCGGCTTGGTGCCATTGACATTTTCAATTTTCTTGAGGTGTTCCAGGTATTCCTCTATAGGCTTGTCTGGCTCAAAGTAGAGTGAGACGAGTGTGATCTCCCAAGCACTGGTTTGGATTCCCACCACAGAGATGTTATTGGTGGTGAGTTTCGGGTACTGTATAACGTTTATGTCCTTATCAAATACGGCAATTGCCGCCTTTACAGTCCCTTCTCCTGCATCAGCGCTTTGGAAGATCCTCACTCCTCTCTGACTCTTAACAGTCTTGATATTGCCGACGTAAGGCTCCTGGATAAGCGCTGCCGCTATTCCGCGTTTTTCTGCCTCTAAGAACAGCTCATTTGTCGCAAGCTTCTTTCGCTGGAGGTTAGCCTGTGCGAATTTGTAAGCGTGGTGGTCCCCCTGGGTGCCCTTAGCAATATGCTACTGTCGCTCGCGCCAAGTCATCCCATTTCTGACGCTGCGGGCAACCGGCGCTGAATGCATTGTGTTCCGTCTGGGTGCTGTTTGCTTTCTTGCAGTTTCTGCATGCTGCTGGTATTCCCGTCATAAAATCCGAACATTCGGATCTTAGATGGGGGCCGCCGCAGTGGCTGCACATGTCCACTGACTCCGCACAGTATTTTTTGCTATGCCCGAAGCCCAGACAGCGCGTACATTGCATCAGTGGGGTCTGGTCTTCGGCCCTGATACGCTGGAGGTCAATATGTACGTATCCCTTTGCTGTCACCCTTTTCCAAATAGTTGGCGAGACGCTGAGCACAATGTTGCCGGTATGTGGATTCCTAGCCCTTTTCCTATATTTTATCTCTACCCTACCCGTCCCACCGCTGAGGCCGTGGAAAACATCCTGGTTCTGGTTCCTGAATGCCTTAAGGACGTCCTCATCGGTATTAACCAATAGGACGCCCTTAAGGATCAGCAACGGATCCTTGTTCTTCACCTCCTCAACGGTGAGATTGGCTCCATTCTTCCTCAATCTTTCCTTCGCCTTATCTCTTTCTTCCGTCGTCTCAAAACCCATAATCACCTTTCTATCCTTCGCCTTTCTTACTTTCTCCACCTTTATCCATCCCTCTTTTGCATCTATTACCTTCCTTACCCTGTCCAGAACTTCCTCTCCCGAGTCCTCTTCATTGCTGGAGGTGACCACAACTGAGTGCAGCGTTCGCTTTTCCAGCGCGCCGCCACCCCCACCTGCGACCACCCCCGCATATGTAGGAGTCTCTGCATTCTCCATTCTTTCTTTCTGTGCTTCTATAGCCCCCTTGAGCTCCTCCATCCGTTTGTTGTTTTCCAGCAGCAACTTGGAGTGCTCCTCAATTTTTTCTATGAATTGGCTTGTGTTGCTCGCATGGATGGTTGGGTTCAGTTTCTCCTCCGTGTCAACCGAGAATGTTGCGTCTATGTCGGCAGCTTTGGGTTCTATGTACTCCTTGGTCCTTTTTGATTTGGCCTCCCTTTCGGATTCTCTGACCAGCTGATAGAGACGGTCCAGGGCTTCTACGACGGCTGCTTTTATCTCATTTTTGGTGTTCCTTGAGTTGTTAAGGTGAAGCTTTGCTTTGTTTAAGCAGGCCCTAGCTTCTACTGACCGATCCGCGTGCTGTAACTTTGGCGGCTCGGTTGGTTTCGTTTGCTTTGGCAGGGTCGTATTTTCTTGCAACTCCAGCTGTTCTTTCTCGGCAGGTCGTGGAGGGCTTTTAGAACTCTGCTCGCTAATGTCTAGTTTAGCCGCGTCGACGCTTCCCCGTTGCTTCGCTGCTTCGGGCTTTGCCTCTTGTGAGAGCGTCATCATTGGCTTTGTTTTAGGGGGGTAGGTCAGGACCGTTTTCTTGGGTGGCGATGGTGTTTTGTGGGGTGGAACTATTTTGGATCCGCCTTCCCAGTGTCCGATGCTACGCCTCACCGACGGGCCCGCCTGACCTGTTTGGTTCCCTTCCAATTCTGAAATCTCCGTGGGATTTGCCTTTTTTGCTGGTGTGCGTGTTGCCGGCATTTTGTCAAAGAGCTCTTCCTAGGAACTAGTTAACGTCAGAGGTCTGCCGGGTATTGTAAAGGGATACCACGGTCAGTTAAGGTGTAAAGATAAAAGCAAAAAAAATAAAATAAAATAAAAACAATATAATGTAAGTAGGATTCAATGAATCCTGTCGACTTATATACTAATTTTCCGCTTTCCTTTCCAGATGGTGTACGCGACTTGGAGGTCAACGACGCGCTTCGGTAGTTCAACGCACGGGCGATGGTGTAAGGCAGGAAAAGAGAGCAAGAAAAGGGAATATAAATAATACACACGAAAAGTAAATAAAATCAAACAAAATGCAATTACTCTGCCTCAGATTCAAGATCTTCGGTGGTCGATCTCTATGTAGAGTCACGGTCCTTAGCTCAGAAGAGCGGTCAAGAGGAACCAGTCGGAAAACAGTCGAAGGAAAATTTTTTTGGAGTCAAAAACACCCAATAGTAGAGTGGTCTTTGGAAGGACTCTACATAGAGTCGTTCTGTCAAGTCCGGTGGATAGCTCTCACCGAGCCCTCCAAAATGAACCCAAACTCGGTGCAGTTACACCAAGGGGTTCCGGAGATATCTCAACTTGAAAATTTTTGGTTTTTCACGAAATAAAAAACCCAAAGTGGTTACAAGAGGATATCTCCGGATCCACCAGTCCAAAAACCCCGGTGTTTGGGCTTTCTGAAGTTGGCTTGGTGAGACCGATCCACCGGATTGGTTTTCAGCCTGAAAAATCTTGGCGCGCTGAAATCGCCTGAAAATTAACTAGGCCTGTGCCCTAAGCCCTACTGACATAAACAGCGAAGACCCCAGTCCTCTACGACTCTCCGTTGGGAAGTTATGGCCGTCTTAAGTTTTCGCAAAATGGCCGCGGTGCTGTCAAAGTTGGTTTTTAACAGCAAATAACTCCCCTCTGGAAAGCCGCAGACCCCCCGAGTTTGGGCTCTCCTAACTCGGCCTGAGCTCCGCTGTCCGCTGAAACCACTTTCAGGATCCTGAAATTTTTTAACCCCAAACCGCCTGAAATCGTGGGGTGGATGGGACACTATGTCCTTGAGTATAAAACCAAAAATCGCAAACTCCCACGACCTCTGGTTCAGGAGTTATGGCGGTTTGAAGTTAAACAAAATGGCCGCCGAGCTGTCAAAGGTCGACTAAAAATGTCCGTAACTTCGGTACCCCTCGTCACAATTGGACGGGGTTTTGGATGTACAACTCGGCGTCACTTCAGGTATCTCCTGAAAGCAGTTTCAGCGACAAAAATTTGAAACGCCTGAAACAGGCTGAAAATCTAAAAAACTTAAAAATAACAATAATCCACAGGCCAGAGTGAAAAATCGGGTTAATTCGGGCCAGCGGTTCCGGAGATATCTTGATTTGAAAATTAAAACCTAAAAACCAAGATGGCGCAAATTTACCAAAAACGCCAAATTGGGAGCAATGGGGCCCGTGTTTGGGCTTGAGGAGGTCAGGATGGGTGTATTGGACACTCTCCTGTCGTTAAAATTTTGAATTTACTATTTATTTAAGAATTACGGACAAAAAACATTAAAAAATCGATATCTCTGAAACCTTTCGTCACAAAATTATGAAAAAATATACTAAAAATAACTTAAATATAGGGCTACAGTAAACAGTAATAAGAAAAAAATAAATCCAAAAACAAAGTCAAAATTTTTCAAAAAATATGGTTTTTCAGCAATTTACCCTATAATTAAAAAACTAGTCAACCTAAAAATCTAAAACTTAAAATCTCTATTAAACCGATGAGCGCGCAGCAGGCTGCAGTTGTAAATTTTCAAAAAGTTGATTTGGACCGAAGATAAACAGGTCCAAATTTTCCAATTTCTAACTGCTCTCAAAAATCAGGTGTTGTGATTAAAAAGAAAATTTTTGAAGTTACCGTCTTAACGATAAAAGAGAATGTCGGCTACAAAATTTCAAATGTCTGGCTCCACTCCTTCTAGTTTTTCAGGCCACGTGGTTTTTCCTTTTTTCCGCTTACAAGCTGGAACTTCAGGATTTTGGAAGTTTTTGGTGGTCGAGATGGTGTGCAGTGGTGATCCCCACCCCTTTCTACAATAAAAAGGCAGGGTCGTCGATCTCGTTTGGGCAGCGTTCTCGATTGAAGTTTTTTCTTGTAGATTTAACCTCAAAAATTTGAGGTTTTTCAGGTCTTGAAGTAGAAGCACTACCGTCCGGGTTTTAAACTTCACTGGGGCTTATAGGCTTCACTTTACCACACTCACTGGTACCAAAATTGTGACAATCCGATCACTTTTTACCACTTTTTCGAATTTTTTAGTCGGGAGCCGTACAAAAAACGTGGCGTTCGCGGCGGTGGTTGGAGCCAGACTGGGTTAGGTTAGGTTTTTTTTTTTTTTTTTTTTTTTTTTGTTTTGGCAGGAGTGGGAAATCCCCGCGGACACCTCGACTATCCCACAGGAATTTCTCTTGTGAGACAGTCGAGGTAGTGCCGGACTCGAACCGGCTAAAACCACACTCCTGCCCCAGCCAGTGTCCCTCTGACATAGTCAAAGCCCTTGTCATCGACAGATGTTTTGGTTTATTTACGCATTTTAGTGGCCGGAGAGACCGCGTTATGTGCGTTTTTTATTTTGCAGTATAGTTATTTGTGCACAATTTAAACACGCAAGAATTAACTATTTCTTTGTTTGTTACTACTTTTTTGGTGTATTTACTAAGTTTTTTAATAATATATAACCTTTTATGACTGCTATTAATTTATTTTACGTTTGTTTATTTTTACTTGATCTAAATCATATCTATTGTAACCCTAATATTTATGCCCTTACACTATGATATCTTTATTTATCTATTTTGTTTTAATTCTGTCTAATTTTTATTTTACACTTTTTTAATTTTTAACTGTATGATATCTCATCTATATATTCAATATATAACTCAATATCGTATATATTTTAAATAACTTATTAATATTGAAGCTATTGTTCTAATTTTTATATGTGTTTTACAAAATGGGTTTCCATCCGTGAAACTATTCCCAAATTCAACACAACTTGACGCATTTAGCGGGGCTGGCCCTTGTTCCAACATAACTTGAGCCAGTTTCATATGAAGCAGACTCAAGTTACTGATTTGCTTATAGCCAATGCTAGTCTTTTGCTCAACGCGTCTGTTTTTTGGTTGGGCCGATTTGGTTTCGTTTCTAGGTTGCGTGGAAGTGGTCGCATCGCCAACTTTAGCAATATGCTATCGAAGCTCTTGCGAATGCGTCCCACTTCCTCCGCACGGGGCATTCTTTGCTGAATGTGTTGTGCTCGGTGGCCCCTAGTTTTTCTCTGGTGCAGTTCACGCAAGCCGCTGCTTTGCCGACCTGTTTATCCGGGCAGTCTGCCCTGACGTGTGGCCCACCACAGTGGCTACACAGATCGGCTGGCTCCGTACACAGGCGTTTCCCGTGCCCGTAAGCCAAGCAGCGGGTGCACTGCACCAGAGGCGTCTGGTCCTCGACGCGAACTCGCTGAAGGTCGATGCGGAGTTTTCCCTCTTCAATCGCCTTCCTCCAGATCATAGGGGACACACCAAGCACAACGTGATTCGCATGTGGGTTTCGTGTTTTACGGCGGTATTTAACCACCATCCTCTGTTCCTTGTCGTCGAGCCCGTGAAATATCTCCCGGTTCTGATTCTTAAGGGCTCTCAGCACCTCCTCGTCACTGTGCATGAGCAATACGTCTCTAAGAATCAGAAGCGGGTCCCGATTTTTCACGTCCTCGACGACGAGGTTCTCTCCAGCCGCTTCCAATCTGGTTTTTAATTTGTGCCTCTCCGCCTTCGTTGCGCACCCCATTATTATCTTCTGATCCTTGGCCTTTCTCACTCTTTCCACTCGCACCCAGCCCTCCTTCGCGTCGACCGCCTTCCTGACTCTTTCCAGAATCTTGTCCCCCGTGTCCATCTCCTGTGTTGAGGAGACAACCACGGAGTGCAGCGTGGTTCGCTCCGGGGCCTGTGCCCTGGTGTGGCTCTTCATCACGGCCGCTACAGTTGCGTAACTTGTCTCCCCAACACATTCCCTGTTAGCCAGACTGTCTCGCAGCTTTGCCAGCTCATCGGAGTTCTCCTTTATTAAGGTTATGTGCTCCTTCATTGTTCTAACGAGCTCAGTCTGGCCAACAAGACTCTCCGGATTGGACTGGGGACCAGAGTCGGCGGTAGGTGCGGGTTCCGGTACAGCGACGGGTGCGGTGGTGGTCTTATCACGCTCAGACTCCTTTACCAGCTCGTAAAGCCTGTTTATGGCTTCGAGCACCGCAGTCTTTATCTCGGCTTTGAGGTTGCGAGAGTTTCCTAAATTAAGCTTAGCCTTGTTCAGGCAAGCTCTCGCCTCCTCAGTGCGACTGCGGTGTCTCGCCTCAGACTTTTTGAGTGGTGCTGGAGCGTCCACAGGAGCTCGGCGCGTCCCCGGATTGGCATGCCCCCCACGAGAGGCGGAAGGAGTGTCGTCTCCAAAAGAGATTCTCCTCCTAGCGTCTGCAGGCGATGGCCCCGCCTTCTCCGACGATCGCGCCGAGCCACCGGAGCCTAAATTCCTCAAGGTAGCGGATGGGGTGAGGAACATGTTTTAGTGCACGGGCAGCAGATAATACAGAGAAAAACGAACCCCTGTAAAGTGGGGGCCCGGTCGATAATATCCGCTCGGGAGGAGAGAACGGTAACAATATATTAAAGGTGGACACTGGACTCTACTGTGTCCCTGTAAAAGGGGGTACACAGAAGATAATAAAAATAACGAATCGATTAAAATATAAATACGATAATAAATAATTATTAAAAACTCCTATATAGTGTGAGCCGTACAAACTCGGTCAAATAATGTTAAAATGTCAAAATTCCCTACAACTACACTCAAAAATTCACGAATATAAAGCCAAATGAAGTTACAAAATTAAATTTTGCCAAAATCCCACGTCTACCTTCTTCCTATAGGCCAGAGGGCGGGTGGGCGGGCAAAATTTATTCGAGCTAGAGGCGCGAGCGAGGTGTCCAGAGACGCGTCTCCGCGCGGGCTAGCTATATAAAGAATAAAACTTATTAGGTGCCGACCAAAAATTTTGAGTTTCGGTCAAAAAACCCGTTTTTGAACCGAAAAATTTTGAATTTCTCCCCAAAACCTGGAAAGTGGGACGCGGAACGCGGACCAGAATTCAGGGATGAAGGGTGAGGACTATTGCAACTATAAACTAGCGTTATTTTTGCGAAAGAATTTGGAAAAACAATTAATTTTGACAATTTAATGTGAAAATTCGAAAAATTCCCGAGTGTTAGTAGGGATAAAGTCCCGACGCGCGTGTAAGCGCGTGCGATATGGTCAAAACGTAGGCGGAGGCCTAGTTTGGTCTAAAAACACTGAAAACCGCTTCAAAATCGCGCGTCTGGAAGCGAAGATATCTACGTTTGTGTTTTTTACTCGCTCCCTTAGGTAGATTTTGGGTACTAACAGAGATGTATGGGAAAACTATTTTTTAGAAAAAATACAAGTTCTATTCGGGCTAGGGGCGCGGGCGAGGGGTCCAGAGACGCGTCTCCGCGCGGGCTAGCTATATAAAGAATAAAACTTAGTAGGTGCCGACCAAAAATTTTGAGTTTCGGTCAAAAAACCCGTTTTTGAACCGAAAAATTTTGAATTTCTCCCCAAAACCTGGAAACTGGGACGCGGAACGCGGACCAGAATTCAGGGATGAAGGGTGAGGACTATTGCAACTATAAACTAGCGTTATTTTTGCGAAAGAATTTGGAAAAACAATTAATTTTGACAATTTAATGTGAAAATTCGAAAAATTCCCGAGTGTTAGTAGGGATAAAGTCCCGACGCGCGTGTAAGCGCGTGCGATATGGTCAAAACGTAGGCGGAGGCCTAGTTTGGTCTAAAAACACTGAAAACCGCTTCAAAATCGCGCGTCTGGAAGCGAAGATATCTACGTTTGTGTTTTTTACTCGCTCCCTTAGGTAGATTTTGGGTACTAACAGAGATGTATGGGAAAACTATTTTTTAGAAAAAATACAAGTTCTATTCGGGCTAGGGGCGCGGGCGAGGGGTCCAGAGACGCGTCTCCGCGCGGGCTAGCTATATAAAGAATAAAACTTATTAGGTGCCGACCAAAAATTTTGAGTTTCGGTCAAAAAACCCGTTTTTGAACCGAAAAATTTTGAATTTCTCCCCAAAACCTGGAAACTGGGACGCGGAACGCGGACCAGAATTCAGGGATGAAGGGTGAGGACTATTGCAACTATAAACTAGCGTTATTTTTGCGAAAGAATTTGGAAAAACAATTAATTTTGACAATTTAATGTGAAAATTCGAAAAATTCCCGAGTGTTAGTAGGGATAAAGTCCCGACGCGCGTGTAAGCGCGTGCGATATGGTCAAAACGTAGGCGGAGGCCTAGTTTGGTCTAAAAACACTGAAAACCGCTTCAAAATCGCGCGTCTGGAAGCGAAGATATCTACGTTTGTGTTTTTTACTCGCTCCCTTAGGTAGATTTTGGGTACTAACAGAGATGTATGGGAAAACTATTTTTTAGAAAAAATACAAGTTCTATTCGGGCTAGGGGCACGGGCGAGGGGTCCAGAGACGCGTCTCCGCGCGGGCTAGCTATATAAAGAATAAAACTTATTAGGTGCCGACCAAAAATTTTGAGTTTCGGTCAAAAAACCCGTTTTTGAACCGAAAAATTTTGAATTTCTCCCCAAAACCTGGAAACTGGGACGCGGAACGCGGACCAGAATTCAGGGATGAAGGGTGAGGACTATTGCAACTATAAACTAGCGTTATTTTTGCGAAAGAATTTGGAAAAACAATTAATTTTGACAATTTAATGTGAAAATTCGAAAAATTCCCGAGTGTTAGTAGGGATAAAGTCCCGACGCGCGTGTAAGCGCGTGCGATATGGTCAAAACGTAGGCGGAGGCCT
Organism: Xestia xanthographa; assembly: GCA_905147715.2. Taxonomy (NCBI): domain Eukaryota; kingdom Metazoa; phylum Arthropoda; class Insecta; order Lepidoptera; family Noctuidae; genus Xestia; species Xestia xanthographa. Next base: position 29,660,232 of record LR990662.1, read on the forward strand.
AGTTTGGTCTAAAAACACTGAAAACCGCTTCAAAATCGCGCGTCTGGAAGCGAAGATATCTACGTTTGTGTTTTTTTACTCGCTCCCTTAGGTAGATTTTGGGTACTAACAGAGATGTATGGGAAAACTATTTTTTAGAAAAAATACAAGTTCTATTCGGGCTAGGGGCGCGGGCGAGGGGTCCAGAGACGCGTCTCCGCGCGGGCTAGCTATATAAAGAATAAAACTTATTAGGTGCCGACCAAAAATTTTGAGTTTCGGTCAAAAAACCCGTTTTTGAACCGAAAAATTTTGAATTTCTCCCCAAAACCTGGAAACTGGGACGCGGAACGCGGACCAGAATTCAGGGATGAAGGGTGAGGACTATTGCAACTATAAACTAGCGTTATTTTTGCGAAAGAATTTGGAAAAACAATTAATTTTGACAATTTAATGTGAAAATTCGAAAAATTCCCGAGTGTTAGTAGGGATAAAGTCCCGACGCGCGTGTAAGCGCGTGCGATATGGTCAAAACGTAGGCGGAGGCCTAGTTTGGTCTAAAAACACTGAAAACCGCTTCAAAATCGCGCGTCTGGAAGCGAAGATATCTACGTTTGTGTTTTTTACTCGCTCCCTTAGGTAGATTTTGGGTACTAACAGAGATGTATGGGAAAACTATTTTTTAGAAAAAATACAAGTTCTATTCGGGCTAGGGGCGCGGGCGAGGGGTCCAGAGACGCGTCTCCGCGCGGGCTAGCTATATAAAGAATAAAACTTATTAGGTGCCGACCAAAAATTTTGAGTTTCGGTCAAAAAACCCGTTTTTGAACCGAAAAATTTTGAATTTCTCCCCAAAACCTGGAAAGTGGGACGCGGAACGCGGACCAGAATTCAGGGATGAAGGGTGAGGACTATTGCAACTATAAACTAGCGTTATTTTTGCGAAAGAATTTGGAAAAACAATTAATTTTGACAATTTAATGTGAAAATTCGAAAAATTCCCGAGTGTTAGTAGGGATAAAGTCCCGACGCGCGTGTAAGCGCGTGCGATATGGTCAAAACGTAGGCGGAGGCCTAGTTTGGTCTAAAAACACTGAAAACCGCTTCAAAATCGCGCGTCTGGAAGCGAAGATATCTACGTTTGTGTTTTTTACTCGCTCCCTTACGTAGATTTTGGGTACTAACAGAGATGTATGGGAAAACTATTTTTTAGAAAAAATACAAGTTCTATTCGGGCTAGGGGCGCGGGCGAGGGGTCCAGAGACGCGTCTCCGCGCGGGCTAGCTATATAAAGAATAAAACTTAGTAGGTGCCGACCAAAAATTTTGAGTTTCGGTCAAAAAACCCGTTTTTGAACCGAAAAATTTTGAATTTCTCCCCAAAACCTGGAAACTGGGACGCGGAACGCGGACCAGAATTCAGGGATGAAGGGTGAGGACTATTGCAACTATAAACTAGCGTTATTTTTGCGAAAGAATTTGGAAAAACAATTAATTTTGACAATTTAATGTGAAAATTCGAAAAATTCCCGAGTGTTAGTAGGGATAAAGTCCCGACGCGCGTGTAAGCGCGTGCGATATGGTCAAAACGTAGGCGGAGGCCTAGTTTGGTCTAAAAACACTGAAAACCGCTTCAAAATCGCGCGTCTGGAAGCGAAGATATCTACGTTTGTGTTTTTTACTCGCTCCCTTAGGTAGATTTTGGGTACTAACAGAGATGTATGGGAAAACTATTTTTTAGAAAAAATACAAGTTCTATTCGGGCTAGGGGCGCGGGCGAGGGGTCCAGAGACGCGTCTCCGCGCGGGCTAGCTATATAAAGAATAAAACTTATTAGGTGCCGACCAAAAATTTTGAGTTTCGGTCAAAAAACCCGTTTTTGAACCGAAAAATTTTGAATTTCTCCCCAAAACCTGGAAAGTGGGACGCGGAACGCGGACCAGAATTCAGGGATGAAGGGTGAGGACTATTGCAACTATAAACTAGCGTTATTTTTGCGAAAGAATTTGGAAAAACAATTAATTTTGACAATTTAATGTGAAAATTCGAAAAATTCCCGAGTGTTAGTAGGGATAAAGTCCCGACGCGCGTGTAAGCGCGTGCGATATGGTCAAAACGTAGGCGGAGGCCTAGTTTGGTCTAAAAACACTGAAAACCGCTTCAAAATCGCGCGTCTGGAAGCGAAGATATCTACGTTTGTGTTTTTTACTCGCTCCCTTAGGTAGATTTTGGGTACTAACAGAGATGTATGGGAAAACTATTTTTTAGAAAAAATACAAGTTCTATTCGGGCTAGGGGCGCGGGCGAGGGGTCCAGAGACGCGTCTCCGCGCGGGCTAGCTATATAAAGAATAAAACTTATTAGGTGCCGACCAAAAATTTTGAGTTTCGGTCAAAAAACCCGTTTTTGAACCGAAAAATTTTGAATTTCTCCCCAAAACCTGGAAAGTGGGACGCGGAACGCGGACCAGAATTCAGGGATGAAGGGTGAGGACTATTGCAACTATAAACTAGCGTTATTTTTGCGAAAGAATTTGGAAAAACAATTAATTTTGACAATTTAATGTGAAAATTCGAAAAATTCCCGAGTGTTAGTAGGGATAAAGTCCCGACGCGCGTGTAAGCGCGTGCGATATGGTCAAAACGTAGGCGGAGGCCTAGTTTGGTCTAAAAACACTGAAAACCGCTTCAAAATCGCGCGTCTGGAAGCGAAGATATCTACGTTTGTGTTTTTTTACTCGCTCCCTTAGGTAGATTTTGGGTACTAACAGAGATGTATGGGAAAACTATTTTTTAGAAAAAATACAAGTTCTATTCGGGCTAGGGGCGCGGGCGAGGGGTCCAGAGACGCGTCTCCGCGCGGGCTAGCTATATAAAGAATAAAACTTATTAGGTGCCGACCAAAAATTTTGAGTTTCGGTCAAAAAACCCGTTTTTGAACCGAAAAATTTTGAATTTCTCCCCAAAACCTGGAAAGTGGGACGCGGAACGCGGACCAGAATTCAGGGATGAAGGGTGAGGACTATTGCAACTATAAACTAGCGTTATTTTTGCGAAAGAATTTGGAAAAACAATTAATTTTGACAATTTAATGTGAAAATTCGAAAAATTCCCGAGTGTTAGTAGGGATAAAGTCCCGACGCGCGTGTAAGCGCGTGCGATATGGTCAAAACGTAGGCGGAGGCCTAGTTTGGTCTAAAAACACTGAAAACCGCTTCAAAATCGCGCGTCTGGAAGCGAAGATATCTACGTTTGTGTTTTTTACTCGCTCCCTTAGGTAGATTTTGGGTACTAACAGAGATGTATGGGAAAACTATTTTTTAGAAAAAATACAAGTTCTATTCGGGCTAGGGGCGCGGGCGAGGGGTCCAGAGACGCGTCTCCGCGCGGGCTAGCTATATAAAGAATAAAACTTATTAGGTGCCGACCAAAAATTTTGAGTTTCGGTCAAAAAACCCGTTTTTGAACCGAAAAATTTTGAATTTCTCCCCAAAACCTGGAAAGTGGGACGCGGAACGCGGACCAGAATTCAGGGATGAAGGGTGAGGACTATTGCAACTATAAACTAGCGTTATTTTTGCGAAAGAATTTGGAAAAACAATTAATTTTGACAATTTAATGTGAAAATTCGAAAAATTCCCGAGTGTTAGTAGGGATAAAGTCCCGACGCGCGTGTAAGCGCGTGCGATATGGTCAAAACGTAGGCGGAGGCCTAGTTTGGTCTAAAAACACTGAAAACCGCTTCAAAATCGCGCGTCTGGAAGCGAAGATATCTACGTTTGTGTTTTTTACTCGCTCCCTTAGGTAGATTTTGGGTACTAACAGAGATGTATGGGAAAACTATTTTTTAGAAAAAATACAAGTTCTATTCGGGCTAGGGGCGCGGGCGAGGGGTCCAGAGACGCGTCTCCGCGCGGGCTAGCTATATAAAGAATAAAACTTATTAGGTGCCGACCAAAAATTTTGAGTTTCGGTCAAAAAACCCGTTTTTGAACCGAAAAATTTTGAATTTCTCCCCAAAACCTGGAAAGTGGGACGCGGAACGCGGACCAGAATTCAGGGATGAAGGGTGAGGACTATTGCAACTATAAACTAGCGTTATTTTTGCGAAAGAATTTGGAAAAACAATTAATTTTGACAATTTAATGTGAAAATTCGAAAAATTCCCGAGTGTTAGTAGGGATAAAGTCCCGACGCGCGTGTAAGCGCGTGCGATATGGTCAAAACGTAGGCGGAGGCCTAGTTTGGTCTAAAAACACTGAAAACCGCTTCAAAATCGCGCGTCTGGAAGCGAAGATATCTACGTTTGTGTTTTTTACTCGCTCCCTTAGGTAGATTTTGGGTACTAACAGAGATGTATGGGAAAACTATTTTTTAGAAAAAATACAAGTTCTATTCGGGCTAGGGGCGCGGGCGAGGGGTCCAGAGACGCGTCTCCGCGCGGGCTAGCTATATAAAGAATAAAACTTATTAGGTGCCGACCAAAAATTTTGAGTTTCGGTCAAAAAACCCGTTTTTGAACCGAAAAATTTTGAATTTCTCCCCAAAACCTGGAAAGTGGGACGCGGAACGCGGACCAGAATTCAGGGATGAAGGGTGAGGACTATTGCAACTATAAACTAGCGTTATTTTTGCGAAAGAATTTGGAAAAACAATTAATTTTGACAATTTAATGTGAAAATTCGAAAAATTCCCGAGTGTTAGTAGGGATAAAGTCCCGACGCGCGTGTAAGCGCGTGCGATATGGTCAAAACGTAGGCGGAGGCCTAGTTTGGTCTAAAAACACTGAAAACCGCTTCAAAATCGCGCGTCTGGAAGCGAAGATATCTACGTTTGTGTTTTTTTACTCGCTCCCTTAGGTAGATTTTGGGTACTAACAGAGATGTATGGGAAAACTATTTTTTAGAAAAAATACAAGTTCTATTCGGGCTAGGGGCGCGGGCGAGGGGGTCCAGAGACGCGTCTCCGCGCGGGCTAGCTATATAAAGAATAAAACTTATTAGGTGCCGACCAAAAATTTTGAGTTTCGGTCAAAAAACCCGTTTTTGAACCGAAAAATTTTGAATTTCTCCCCAAAACCTGGAAACTGGGACGCGGAACGCGGACCAGAATTCAGGGATGAAGGGTGAGGACTATTGCAACTATAAACTAGCGTTATTTTTGCGAAAGAATTTGGAAAAAACAATTAATTTTGACAATTTAATGTGAAAATTCGAAAAATTCCCGAGTGTTAGTAGGGATAAAGTCCCGACGCGCGTGTAAGCGCGTGCGATATGGTCAAAACGTAGGCGGAGGCCTAGTTTGGTCTAAAAACACTGAAAACCGCTTCAAAATCGCGCGTCTGGAAGCGAAGATATCTACGTTTGTGTTTTTTTACTCGCTCCCTTAGGTAGATTTTGGGTACTAACAGAGATGTATGGGAAAACTATTTTTTAGAAAAAATACAAGTTCTATTCGGGCTAGGGGCGCGGGCGAGGGGTCCAGAGACGCGTCTCCGCGCGGGCTAGCTATATAAAGAATAAAACTTATTAGGTGCCGACCAAAAATTTTGAGTTTCGGTCAAAAAACCCGTTTTTGAACCGAAAAATTTTGAATTTCTCCCCAAAACCTGGAAACTGGGACGCGGAACGCGGACCAGAATTCAGGGATGAAGGGTGAGGACTATTGCAACTATAAACTAGCGTTATTTTTGCGAAAGAATTTGGAAAAAACAATTAATTTTGACAATTTAATGTGAAAATTCGAAAAATTCCCGAGTGTTAGTAGGGATAAAGTCCCGACGCGCGTGTAAGCGCGTGCGATATGGTCAAAACGTAGGCGGAGGCCTAGTTTGGTCTAAAAACACTGAAAACCGCTTCAAAATCGCGCGTCTGGAAGCGAAGATATCTACGTTTGTGTTTTTTACTCGCTCCCTTACGTAGATTTTGGGTACTAACAGAGATGTATGGGAAAACTATTTTTTAGAAAAAATACAAGTTCTATTCGGGCTAGGGGCGCGGGCGAGGGGTCCAGAGACGCGTCTCCGCGCGGGCTAGCTATATAAAGAATAAAACTTATTAGGTGCCGACCAAAAATTTTGAGTTTCGGTCAAAAAACCCGTTTTTGAACCGAAAAATTTTGAATTTCTCCCCAAAACCTGGAAAGTGGGACGCGGAACGCGGACCAGAATTCAGGGATGAAGGGTGAGGACTATTGCAACTATAAACTAGCGTTATTTTTGCGAAAGAATTTGGAAAAACAATTAATTTTGACAATTTAATGTGAAAATTCGAAAAATTCCCGAGTGTTAGTAGGGATAAAGTCCCGACGCGCGTGTAAGCGCGTGCGATATGGTCAAAACGTAGGCGGAGGCCTAGTTTGGTCTAAAAACACTGAAAACCGCTTCAAAATCGCGCGTCTGGAAGCGAAGATATCTACGTTTGTGTTTTTTACTCGCTCCCTTAGGTAGATTTTGGGTACTAACAGAGATGTATGGGAAAACTATTTTTTAGAAAAAATACAAGTTCTATTCGGGCTAGGGGCGCGGGCGAGGGGTCCAGAGACGCGTCTCCGCGCGGGCTAGCTATATAAAGAATAAAACTTATTAGGTGCCGACCAAAAATTTGAGTTTCGGTCAAAAAACCCGTTTTTGAACCGAAAAATTTTGAATTTCTCCCCAAAACCTGGAAAGTGGGACGCGGAACGCGGACCAGAATTCAGGGATGAAGGGTGAGGACTATTGCAACTATAAACTAGCGTTATTTTTGCGAAAGAATTTGGAA